>CM028363.1:55807417-56509703 GCA_016624345.1 Platycodon grandiflorus
ACCACTTCCAACACTAGAAGTCTTTGTTCCTTACTTGGATTAGCACGTATGGAGCGCGGGTTTCCTTTGTTTACCCATTGACCTCTTTTAGCTCCAAGGCGGGCATACGTATGTCTTTCATGTCCATTCGGGCTTTGGGTGTGTCCTTGGTAGTTGCCCTCCAATCCATAATGGTGTTAAAAATATTGTCAAACACATTCTTCTCAATGTGCATGACGTCAAGATTATGGCGTATCAAATTATCTTTCCAATAAGGCAACTCCCGAATATACTCTTTTTGGTCCAATTATGCTTTACACCAAAATCTCGCGGTCTATCCTTTGCATACATCTTCCCCCTTTGGTCTTACGTAGTTTAGACACCTTTTCATAAGCGGCCACCGCCACCACGTCTAGCGCTCATCACGCTCAACCCTATTCTTGGTGAATTCTTTTTACGTGATCTAAAAGGGTGGTCATCAGGTAGAAATTGACGATGACAATCAAACCAACAAGGTTTACGAGAGTGCTCGAGTGTGAACGACTTAGTGTCATCCATACGAATAGGACATGCAAGCTTCCCATGTGTGCTCCAACCCGATAACATCCGTGGCGGGGAAGTCATTCACCGTCCACATCAACGCGGCTTTCATTTTAAAATTTTCTTTTTGAATGCATCCCATGTTTCCACTCCGTCTTCCCAGGCATTTTCAACTCGTCAATCAAGGGCGGAGATAAACATCAATGTTCTTGCCGGGGCTAGTCGGTCCGGGTATGAACAGTGACAAGAACATATAAGGATCACTCATACACAACCACGGTGGAAGATTGTACACGTAGCTATAACCGGCCAACAAGAGTAGGACTTCGCCCCAGGCCCGAAAGGAGTAAAACCATCCGCGTATGCACAACCTGATATTTCTAGCTTCGGCAAAGTCGGGATGGGTTGCATCAAATTGTTTCCAAGCCAAGCCGTCAGGCCGGATGAGTCAACACGCCATCCTCGCGCGGGCTTTCTTTGTGCCAACGCATAGCTTCGAATTAGCTTTAGACGCGTAGGCGTTGCAATCTCGGAGTCAACGGCAAGTAGCATAGCGCTTATAAGGTTCATTCTTCTTGCGTTTGAGCGCCCTCGTTTCGGCTTATATCGATCATGGCCACACACGGAACATTCTTCGAGGTTTGAATCTTCCTTGTAGAAAAGCATGCAATCATTCTTGCACGCATCAATCTTCTCATATTTCAACCCAATATGCCCGACCATCTTCTTTGTGCGATAGAAGTTCTCGGCATCTTATTCCCTTTCGGAAAGCTTTTTCGGTGCTTTCATAAGACGATTGAAACAGTTGACTAATATTGCAATCGACTTGATGTTTAGGAACTCGGCCACGGTCTCCAAAACGTGCCTCGAGCGGGATACAACTTCTCGTTGCGAGACTCCATAGCTTCAATGAACTTACTAGCTGCGGGATTTGGCTCCTCTTGACGTGCGTTCTCAGGCCGGTCAAAATGAGGACCGGCCAATCCTAACCATATCTTCCATACCACGAAATGGTTCATCGTTCACACTCGTATTTACCGGTTCGGGTTCACGTACAGGAATCCTCTTGGTTACTTTCGGCCTAGACACTACTTCGATTTGCTCACCGTGAGCTACCCACCGCTTGTACCCAACTTGAAACCCGTCTTTGGAGAAGGTGCTTCTCCACAATCATCGAAGGGAAGTACTTTCGATTTTGCGGCCATCACATGGACACCTTATGTTGTTACCTCATGTATTTGGGGTTCGCTAGAGCAAATTCGATAAAACTCTTCAAACCTCTAATGAACTCATACGTAATACCACTACGATTCGGCAACCTCAGATTATACATCCAAGCTGCGATCGTCGTCGACATAACTCCTATTAAGCAACAAATGATTAGTATGAGAAAAATACACTTATTACGGTAATCACAATTCATCGGTCGACATCACGCTTTTGTTACACATGCTAAACCTAAATATTATCTAAATGGTATCTATCATCATACTCTCGTCAAACCCGGATCTAAAGTTGATCGTCCCAAATTTCCCACATCAATGTAGGTTTATTGGATTCAAGATGGGAGATCATTCAATTGAAGTACCTCTTTCATTCGCCGTGGAGCAATTACTAGATAAAATTTGTGTACGTCATCGTTAATTATCTCTGGCCGAATTAAGATTATTTAAGAAGAGGAATTCTTGAAAGCATCCAAGGACAAAGGAGTTTTGTAATTCCTATGTCGTTGTGACTCTCCATCGTTCATTGAAGCCTAAAAATATTCTTTGGTGAAAAAGAGTTTCGGCACTTTGGGAGTGAGCTCACAAGGATTGCAAAGTATCCTTACCTTTGGAGTTAAGACTAAGCTTTAACAAAACTTAGTAGCATCTCGGCATAAGAATAGTTTTCAACCCTTTTGAGGTCAGTCCCAGTCTTGAGAACTCTTCTTCACAACAATATTTGTAGGATCTATGAAAGGACGGACAGCTATCAACGACATAAAGAATAGCATCTCCGTTGTCCTGGATGCTTTCAAGAATTCCTCTTCTAAATAAGCAATTCGGCGGCGGCGATAATTAACGACGACGTACACAAATTTTAGTAATTGCTCCACGGCGAATGAGATACTTCAATGAAGGATCTCCATCTTGAATCAATAAACCTACATTGATGGAAATTTGGGACGTCGGCACTAGATGCGAATGACGAGAATATAATGATAGATGCGATTTAGATAATATTTAGGGTTTAGGCATGGTTTAGGGTTTATATAGAGTTTTGGGGGTTTAGATGAGGCGAGTGTTTAGGGTTTGATATGATTTAGAATTTAGGGTTTAGATCGGGTTTAGGGGTTTAGATAGGGTTTAGTGTTTATAGGGTAAAAAACAAGCGAAATTCATTAATGAAAAATAATATCCTTTTGTTCTACCAGTCCATTCTTAAAGTTTGATAACTTTAAGAACCAGAAGTGCGTTGGTGTCCGAGATATTATAATTTATTAATGAATGATCATCGATGAAATATATGTTTAATTGATTTAAGTCAAAGTTGATTTCTTATATAGCTTACATCCTAATTTTCTAAAAACTTGATTTTTTTAAGGATAAATATATTTGATTAATTTTAGCTGGATACGGTTTAGATATGGTTTAGGGTTGTTTAAGGGTCCAATTTAGGGTTTAGGTTGGGGTTTAGAATTTAAGGTTGTGATTAAGGAAATTTAAAACTTTATAGGGTAAAGAAACAAGCGAAATTCATTAATGAAAAATAATATCCTTTTGTTCTACGTCCATTCTTAAAGTTTGATAACTTTAAGAACCAGAAGTGCGGCCGGTGTCCGGATATTATAATTTATTAATGAATGATCATCGATGAAATATATGTTTAATTGATTTAAGTCAAAGTTGATTTCTTATATAGCTTACATCCTAATTTTCTAAAAACTTGATTTTTTTTAAGGATAAATATATTTGATTAATTTTAGCTGGATACGGTTTAGATATGGTTTAGGGTTGTTTAAGGGTCAATTTAGGTTTAGGGTTTAGAATTTAAGGTTGTGATTAAGGGAAATTTCAAACTTTATAGGGTAAAGAAACAAGCGAAATTCATTAATGAAAAATAATATCCTTTTGTTCTACAGTCCATTCTTAAAGTTTGATAACTTTAAGAACCACCGAGAAGTGCGGCCCGTGTCGGATATTATAATTTATTAATGAATGATCATCGATGAAATATGTTTAATTGATTTAAGTCAAAGTTGATTTATTAGCTTACATCCTATCATCAACGGAATAGACTTGAGTCAAGGGTGCATAAATTCAACACCTCGACGTCAGCAGTCATAGGACTATTATGAATAATTGCTACCGGCTTTATATCATAATGACAATATAAAAGCTAACATGCATTAACATGCTCGTGATGCACTATTCACGTCAATAAGTCACAAGGTCAACATAAATAATAATAAGAGTTTCGAACTCTAAATACATTCAACGAACGGATCGGTATCATTGGATACCAATACCACATACTACACATGCTAGTCGAAACATAGAGTGTAACACACTCTCAATGATTACATTCCCTATTGGAGTCTTGGGTAGGTGCGGGAGGGTTCGGTGGGGTCACTTGCTCCACTCGGGGTGTCTCACCTAGGGCCACATTCGGTTGGTCCTCAAGTTCTCTAAGTTCTCGTAATGCGTGTGCGAGTTGAAATAAGATCGGATGCATAAGCCGACATCTGGCGGTCTTCTAGTTCGTGCCATCCTGCTACGGGCATACAATAGAGACATTAAATCTCTAAAGGGAAGTGAAACACATTAAGTGGTTCAACTAATGCATGAATATCAACATAATACTCTCAATGGAGAATATGTAATATCAACATATTAAACTTGAACAACCTATGAAGTCTAAGAAGGAATTAGTTAAAAGTCTACTAGCATTTTAAATGAGTTTAAATTAGTTAAAAGTCTACTAGCATTATAAAAAAAAAAACATACTACTACTACTACTACAAGTATGAAACACAAACACAATGATTAGGAGGCCCCACACACCAACAATTAATAATGATTGTGTACATGTATAAAATAAATAATAAAATAAGTGTCATAGTTCAAAGCTTTACTTCAAACTATGCTTAATATTGAAAGTTGAGTTATATTTGAGTAAGATAAACTAACAAGTCATGAAAACTAATCTTAATTTTGGTCTTTCTAGTTCAAAGCATTTCAAAGCTTTACTTCAAACTATGCTTAATATGAATGAAAATATTGGTATATTAGCATTATTATAATAAACTAATCTTAATTTTTTTCAAAGTATCCAAACATTCACAACTCTAATCAAATCCCAAAACAGAATGTTTCTAAAAGGAAAGAGGATCACCTTGGCGCAAACCCTCGATACGCTAAATCATTCTTGAGCCTTGCCATTAACAAATGTGAGGATTACAAACAATACATAAGCCAAAGATGCTAGCGATGCACGACAACCTATAAGATCCACACTCAATAATGGAAGCGATCCACACAATCGAAGTGATCCAACCACGGAAAAAGACTATTATTAACCAAAACCTAATTACAAGCGACATCGTTATATAATCCTCACATGCTAATTAACCTAACTGTACTAATTTCCCAAATACTCGTAATCACTTGAGATATAAACTAACCAAGAAATACATAAAAATACATTACACAAATGACCATATCCTAATTGCTCCAGTATCACTATCCCTAATTGAATGACTTTCTTGAAGTACCCCAAGATAATTAAAAACATAATAAGCAAAAACATAAATGCATTGATATAAATAAATTATCTGATTGGTTCCGCATCATTGTCTTCCAATGATTGAGGTCGATAAACATGAAGGATTCAAAGTCAAGTACAACGAGACCAAGAACTGTTGACATCACAAACATAAACTGCATTATGAAGATGACAAACAAAAACAGCAAGAAAAAAACTACATGTAGTGAAGGAGAAATTAATATACCTTCTGTTTCACATCCTCTGGTGCATATCAATTAAGTCAATTTATTTTTTTGAGCAGGCCTTTTCAAAGTAAATTAGGTTCTGAAATTATTGGGTTGGTCAAGGATGTCATTGGAGAAAGAATGAACAATAGAAGTATGATTGAAAGAGTTTTGACTATTTGAACTTCTAACTTTTAAAGTCGAGATCCTTTTTCGGATCGATGTTTGACTAACATTCAAGGAAAAACTATAACCATTATAAATTCAAAGAAGAAAGTCAATTGAACCGCTAATTATTCAATCCTTGAAAATTGTTATAGATCTCCGTTGGAGAAATGGTCACGTTGACTTTGTAAAGTCAAACTAAGACTCTTTGAGTGTAATGGAAGGAGTAACTTGCAGCAGTAAATTTAGAGAAACACTGAAAACTAAAGCATATGTACTGCATGGCCTAAGTACATTAATATATCATGGTTACACGTTTCATGATAATGTATATTTGCATTCTACCATCTTCCCTTGTAGCTTGTAATAGTGATTTGAATAATCTTGGGAAAAAAAATTGCTAAAATTGAAACTTTCTGTGAACACCCCATCGAATCTTGTAAATTAACCGATCACAATGTAATAATCCCTCCATTTCACTTGAAGAGTCCACATTCGAAAAGTCAAACATGTTAAGAGATGTGAAACTAACCACGAGAGTAACCATTCTAACCACATACTAATGTATCAAACATGTTTGTGTGGTATATAAGAGGCTCGGAAAGGACAAGCCCAATACAACCCCAAGGTGCCAAAGACTATGCACCACAAACTCCAAGCCAAGTGACACGGAAGAAAGAGATGCTTGTCAACTGTAACTATCACACATGACGGCGTACATGGGAAACAACTTATATGGTGCGTGCCTCTACTTCCAATCATCGGTATTAACGGACAAAGCACAAGACTAACCAAAAGCTTTCGATTGAAAGTAAACTTAAACTCTAAAGGAGAACAGAGGAAAACAAAACAAATACCCAACATACAATTTTTATACAAAACATAAATTAAATACAAAAAATTAAAAATTAAAAAAATATATACCTAGGGTTTGAGAGAGGAGGGTGGCGGTGGCGTAGGGAGAGAGAGACGGAACGGAGGGACGGTGGCGCGGCGGGGTGAAGCGGTGGAGGCGGTGGCGAGTGAGCGAGAGGAGAGCACGGGCTGGAGGGCGATGCGCGACAGGCGGAGGAGGCGGTGGCGGCTGGAGGGCCCGGTGGGCGGCGGCTAGAGAGGCGGTGGTGACGGTGGGGGACGGGCGGAGATCTTGGTGAAGAGAGAGTGTGTGTAAACCGAGAGAGAGAGAGAGAGAGAGTATGTCGATTTGGGGAGAGTTGTTAGATTTAGGGTTTTAATTTCAATTTGCGTCGGAAAAATCCGACGAAATAATCCGTCGATATCTTGTCGAATTTTCTTGTCGGATAGACAATAATGTTAATCTCCAAATTCGACGAGGAAAAAGGAATATTCGAAGAATATTCCCTTATTCTTGTCGGAAAATTCTTGTCGGTATAGCGGTAATTCTTGTCGGACGAAAGGTATATTACGAGAATATACCGTAATTCTTGTCGGATATTTGCAGTCGGATTATTTCCGACGGTAATATTTATCCGCCAAAAATTAACATTGCGTCGGAAATACCGACAATAATTTACAAATCTCGGACGGTAATTCGTCGGAACATTGACGGATAAATGTTCAGAAACGGTAGTGGCATGTTTCTAGTAGTGAACTAGCAAGGAAACTGATTTTCAATAAACGCCACATCGCGTGAATCAAGGAAATCTCTTTGTTCAAAATCATATAATCCCAACCCTTTTTCTTTTAGTAGTGATAGCCTACAAAAACGCATTTCCTCTTGCGGCGGCGAATTTGTCTTTGGCACGGTTGAGCCAAAAACCCAGGATGAGTAAAAGATGGTGAGTGACCAAACAACATTTCATAAGGTGTCTTCCCTTTCAAAACTATAGAAGGAGTGCGATTGATAAGATACCTTGCGGTAAGAATTCATTCTCCCCAAAATTGGATGGGTAAATGTGCTTGAAAAGAAGAGCCCGTCTTACGTTTAAAATGTGCCTATGTTTACGCTCTACGGCCATTCTGTTGTGGCGTGCCAACCATAGAAGTTCCATGCATAATCCCAAGTTCATTAAAATAAGATGTCAAACAAGTAAATTTTGTACCATTGTCACTACGGATGGTTTTTACTTGTTTATTAAATTGTCGGTCAATGAAAGCCAAGAAATTTTTAAGGATTTGAGACACCTCATCTTTCCCTCGCAACAAGTAAACCAAAACAACACGTGAGTAGTCATCTACTATGGTTAAGAAAGATTTTGCCCTACAAAAAGTTGGTTTTCTATAGGCACCCCACAAGTCACAATGGATCAATTTAAAAATATCATTTGCTTTATTCATACAAAAAATAAAACGAACCCGTGTTTGATTTGCCCGCAAACAAACATCACAATGCTTATGTGTGTTGCTATCAACATTAGCATTACAATTTATTCGAGAAAATTTCTCTACAACTCTCAGAGAGGGGTGCCCTAACCTTCTGTGCCATAACTCTACATCCTGTAACCCACTTAGCTTGTTTACTCGAACCGGTAACTCATCCTTTGCAACATACAATCCCTCACGTTCTTCACCCATTCCAATCAGCATCCTCGAAGTGTGGTTCTGTATAACACACAAACGATAAGTGAATTTCAGGATATATTTCTTATCACGAACAAGTTGTGACACATAAATTAAATTGCAGTTTAATTGAGGACAAATAAAACTGCTATAAGAAACAATTTTCCGAAATCATTGTTCACTCCTTTGTAGCAATAATCTGTTCCTCATTCGGCAATCAAACATGACATGGAGAAATGTCTTGCAAACTAGAAAGAGATTCAATTGCACCAGTCATGTGATGCGTAGCACCCGTGTCAAAAATCCATTGTAATTTTGCCTTACCGGACAAGTGTGTATTGATGGTGGACTTGTGCGGAATTCCAAAGGGACTGTAAGGTTGTCCAATCTTCAGAACTGAGATTCTCTAATCCCACCTTGTCGAAGCCCCAAGCCCGTCTACAAGAGTGCTGGTCCCTGTGGCTTAAGCCACATTAACACGCACTGAGCCTCCTTACCACAACCTTGTCCAGTGCGACCTCGACCTCGATTCTATTGGCTAGTGCCCCACCATTCTGGATAGCCATGCAAGCATAGCAAGTTTCAATCCCATGGCTTGGTTTTTGACAATGGGAGCATAAAGTCGCTGTATCTTCTTTGCGGTCCCCTCCTGTTGCTAAAAAACGTGGTCCAAAGGTTTTAACAGAAAAACTCATGGGAACTGGATCACTGCGATCTGAAGTTGCCTTGGGATTGATCATTTTTTGTACCTGCTCTTACTCCGTTACCTGTGAGTATACATGACACATGTTTGGCAGGGTCTGTGGCGATGATGTTCGAACGAACCGTGATATAAGGTGTATTGTCAAGCCCCATTAAAAACTGATGTACACGTTCCTCCTCGCTCATCTTCTCCATTTTTGCATTCAAGTTGCACTTACAGCCATTACACAAACACTTGGGCATCTGATCATAATCGATGAAATCGTCCCAAATCTTGGCATAATAACCCATAACGCTGTCACCATTCTGTTTACAACTAGATACCTCCGTTTTCAATTAATGCACACGCACACAGTTACGAACGAAGAATCGTTTTTGGATATCATCCCATAATTCCTTGGCCGTGTCCTTGTAGGAAATTGTGGATCACAAGCTTGGTTCAATCGTGTTAAAAATCCATGAAATAATCATGGAGTTTAAGGTTCCCCAATCCTCAATCTCCTCTGAATCTGCAGCGGGTTCATTGATAGTATCGTCAATGAATCCCTTCTTCTTCTTTGCCCTCAACGAAGTCCGTATTGCCTTCGTCCATTCTTCATAGTTTGGTCTTTTCAGCTGGGTATGGGTAATTAAAATTCCAGGATCGATGATCATTGGTCGAGAGTGCAAACGGGGAGATGGCTTTCTTCCCATCCTTAACGCTGCTGCCACTCGTAGGCTCCGTCATGAAATTTTAGGTATAAGGTATTTGTGCTAGCTTTGATACCATGTGAAAGTAGAACACGGTTTGTGGAAAGTTTCTCCTCCTCTTTTCTCATTCAATAGATTAACTATATATACAAAAATACAAAACCAAGACTTTGGCTCCAAGAAAATACCAAAACTAAACTATACCAAACTTAGCTACCTATAATTAAGCCGAAAATAACTAATACTAAAACAATCTATACCAAAGATAAAGATTACAGTTTACTATGTGTACGCAACACGCTAACAGACACTATTCAGATTTCCGCAAGTGTATCATTTACTTTATAATCCTGAATAATAGGTTATAAATATTAAGATTCTAACATTTCATATCTACTCTCCAATCCCAGCCGAAGAAGTACACTTTGACCTTCTTTTTTTTTTTTTCAATTTGACAAATTATTAATGATATCCGTGTTAGAATGTTGTACATTTTTCAGTGATGCTCGTGTGAATGAGAGTGACAAGTAAAACAAGTGTAAAATAATAAAAATATTATTTTATGAAAGAAAAAAATTAGAAAGTAAATACTTTATTTAGAACAGTCCCAAAAACTCTTTCTATTCTTAAAAGAGTGTTTTGTTTGATGCTACACACAGATTAAGAAAAATATAATTGATTTGTTATAAATATTAAGATAATGTATATCTTCATTCCAATGATACCTATGTAAAGTGGAGCCCATCAACTAAAAAGGAAATTAAATCAAAACTAAAATGATAAAGGTAAAATTTTAAAAAGAAAAGATTAGAAAGTAGACATTTATTATTTTTATTTTTGGAATGACTAAAAAGAAAGTTGGACTTTTTTTCTTCTTCTTTAAACAAAGGGAGAAGTAAACTTTGTTTTAAGAATGAATGTAGGAGGTAAATTGTACTTAGTACAAAAAATTTAGTACATCAGGTGGTACAAAAATTGAATTAATTAATATGCCTTATGTTCGAAATAATTTCATGATGATAGCATGTACCACATTTTGGTATTTGAAATGAATATTTTAGAAGATTTATATTAATTGTTGGACAAATGTCAAAAAGATAAGTGACCGGGTCATAAGGCAGATATCAATGTTAACGAGGCAAGCAATTTGCCAGTAGAGAATCCCGTGGTTTTATTTATTTAGACTTTTTGTTTCCGTTAATTAGGGTTAGATTGTATCAAGACAAATAAACACCTTTGTTAATTATGAGCTTCAATTCTAGGATGGTTTTATCAATAATAATTATTTAATTTCTCTTTCATCTAATGCTTTGAGTGAAGATCAACCCTAGTCGTTGAGGCTTAATTATTTTTACGAGAATTACTCGTAACAAGCGTCTCATTGATTTTTTGGATTAATTGATCGAACCTAATCAACTACGCTCAACTGTACTTTTGGTACACAGACAGCATTGTGCTTTTGGCTCAACCCCACCCTTCTGATGGTATGTTGAAAGGTATACATACAAGAAGCCCCCCCAAGTGGTTCTCTTATTACCCTAATAATTAGCAAATTAACTATATTCATTCATTCATGCACATATAACAAATGCTCCGACCAAGTCAATTATTGTATTATGTGACAATGATCCATGTAAAATTAAAGCATACGATCGATGATCCGTTGCTTTAGTGTAGTGGGTCATATATATATGCATGTGTAATAATATAAAAAGTCAATTAAACAAAATTAATACTCCGACTAAGTCAATTAAACAAAATATTTTTGTTTAATCACTAAACAAATTAAATCCATGGCGGAAATTAATATTCATGTCGTAATAGTATATATATTATATAGAAATTGAAGAGAATTGTACTTGGAGGAGTTTTCATCCATTGGCTAAACATACTAATTAAGGTGTTCATTAGGGTTTTGTAAACCAATCCAAAACCTGCATATATATATATATATATATATATATATATATATAATCAAACCTTTTGCATTTATAACTACATTTGTAGTCTTGATATAAAATTGATCCAATAACGAGTTAAGAATGTGTGGGAGTTTAATTTATAGCGGTTCTTAGAACCCCCCAACTCAAAAAGAGGATCAACAATTAATGTCTATGATCATGTTTAACATTAATACATCTTTTAATGTGAAAATAAATAATTAGTATGGTGGAGTAAGTGCAATAATACATTACCAACAACTAGCATGCAAGTATTAGAAAAACATGGCATAAACGCATGATTTTCTTATTTGATGTCAAAGATTAACCCAAGGATAACATGGACAAGAGATAATTCAAGAGATACATATAATTAATACTTGTTTTGTTCCAAAAATAAATAAAAAAGTCACAATCATTGATATATTTAAAAAGTAGTGTCGTTTCGTATAAAATAATATAATATATTTATATTACAAATCAAAAGACAACAAACAAGTAAGTTTACAAAGTGTGAGGACTAGCTAGCTTGTTAGTGTAAATAAAACTTGAAATATTTCAACAATGTCATATTTGTCACGTATCCATCAATGATCGATCGAGCTGTTGGCACTTAAAAATTAGGCATATATATGCAAAAACAATATGGCTTGGAGGAATTATTATTATAGAGCCACGTACGGTGTACGTGCCAGAACAGACATAGTAGAACCCACACCTCCGACAATAATAGGTAACTTACTTGCGACGATTTTTCTCATATTAAGTATCCAATTGAAAATGTCAGATAGGTGAATGCATGCATGCACGTGATTGTCATGGACACTAGTATAAGAGAGAGAGAGAGAGAGAGAAGAATTCAGAAAAGCATCATGGATGACGCACCGATTAATGGCAGATTATGATTGATTTATCAGTACAATCCAATCCAAACTCGTGTGGGCTCCACCTTAAAACCAATGTCAAGAACCGTACTTACTAATTGACAATCGGGAGGGAGGTAAAGACAAAGCGTCCATGTGATCAGTGTGGCCTACATACATGCCATGCATTGCCCTTTTCGGTTCAAATATTAATTTGGCAAAACACATAATCCATTGTATTTTGGAAAAATTATAATTTGGTAATTAATTATTTAAAAATATTATTTGGGCCAATTTATCTTTAATTATCTTTAAGTAAGCTCTCAATACATTAATTTTAAATAAAATTTCTATTTTACCCCTGTCTTTATTAAGGGAGATGAAGACGAAGACAAGGGTAAAATAGTAATTTCATTTAAAATTAGCGTGCTGGAGGGTTCGCTTGCAAAATAACTGAAGTACAGTGGCTCAAATAATATTTTTAAACAATCAGTGGTCAAATTGCAACCTTCTTCAAAATACAATAGCCCGATGTGTATTTTGCCTATCAATTTTTATGCTATTTTATTATTCCTTCCGATCCCAACCAAATAGTAAGTGTTATCTTTAGAAAATTTTCAAAATTAATTCCTTTTAAATGAAAATTTATTTTTTATTTTGTCAAAACTATATAAAAAACATGTGATTTTGTTATATATATATATATATATTTTTTTCATGTATTATGAATTACGTATTTTGTAGTTTTGAGGAAAAAAAATATGTCAAAATTTTTATTTAAAATGTAATTAAATTAACTTTAAAAATTAAATAGAACACTTATTTAGGAATGAAAAGAATGTTTCTTGTGTGGTTCAGAATTTATCAAATTATGTATTTTATACGGCAGAGCATTAATAATTCGAAGAATTTATTAATTTTGATATATCTTGTTTGGTAGATGGCAGGTAGTGTCTTTACTATTAATCTTCACATCTATATCGGGATAATTTTAGAATTAAAAATATTAAACTTTTTTTTTTTTGTAGGACACTAATACTAACACTCTTTCCCTTGGTATAATTAGCGAGAGATAAGGACTTTATACGGATAGTTCACTATTGGTTAAAACCGTCTATTGTGTACAAAACATTTGATAATTTGAATTATTAATCCTATTCAGTGTTAATCCTAACTAGCAAACAGCCCCGTTTAAATGGATTGGGTTTTAAGTGGTGGCAAGGCCACATGGAGACTTAAGGGATTAATTGACCCCTTTTATGTTTAAGGAATTAACATTTTATTACCTTTAAAATTGAAAAAAAATGCCTTTGTATAATTAAAGATAATAATTGTATCAATTTTCACCTCCTTTCTTCTTAGAAGAAAATTGCATTGTGTGTTACTCCTTCCGTTCCTAAATTCTTTTCCTATTTGACTAATTACCGACAGTTTTTAAATAAAAATTTGACGTATACTTTTTTTATAATTTTCAAAATTATAAAACAAGTAAGTCGTAATACAAAATAAGTAGTACGAATAATGTATTTTATGCAGTGTTCGAAAAATCGTCCTAGGCGCCCCCTCAAACGCCGCGGCTAGGCTCTAGGCACTCCCAAAACGCCGCGACTAGGGCCAAATCGGACAAAAAATTGCCACCATGCAAAATTGTCGCTTAGACGGCCTAGGCGCCGACTAGTCGTTCTAGGCGCCGTCTAACGCCCAGCCGATTTGAGCGATGTCATACGCATTTCGTCGAGGAGGGACCCATTATGAGGAACCTAGGAGGAAGAGGAGTCAATCGAGGCGAGAGCGACGCACGATGATACGATGAATGACGTCCTCAATCTTCTGGACAACTAGAGCTTCGATATGTTCAGCGTCGGAGGAGGGTGATTCAACATGACTGAGATCCACAGCTTGGAAGTATTCGAAATGGTTGGATTGATTACGGTGGGAAAGGAGGCAATACGCCGATAAAGAGGTGAAAGAGAGTGAGAGTGAGAGAAATTAAGAGAGAGCGAGAGTGAGAGAGAAAGAGAGCGAGAGAGAGAGAGAGAGAGAGAGATTGTCGTCGGCGTCGAGATCCCGTCGTCTGTCTCACAGAGAGAGAGAGAGAGAGAGAGAGAGAGAGAGAGAGAGAGCTTTGTGAAAGTGAGTGAGAGAGAGGCGGTCGCTTTTAGTTTTAGGGTTTTAATTCATTTTCAAAATGACAACCTCCTCCCTCAAGTTATTAAAGTATTTCCCTTCCCCCTCAAGTTATTAAAATATTTCCTAAGTATTTTTCCTCCCCTTCAAGTTATTAAAGTATTCCCTTCTTCCCTCCACTTTGAAATGATAGTGAATTTGATTTTAATTTTTAATTTTAACTTTTAATCTCGCAATGTGATCATTACTTCTAGTTATTTGGTCATATTTAGCTATTTACTATTGTTGCGGCGGGTTTGATATTGACCTAATGTGTAATTATCGCCGATTTTAGGTCCCGCAGATCCGATTAGCCCAGGAGCTAGGCTTGCTTTGGCTAGCGATTTTAGAACATTAATTTTATGATTTTGAAAATATATATATACATAAAATTTTCATTTGAAAAAACAATCAGTTTGATTAAAAAAAAAGTCAAACAGGATAATAGTTTAGGAATAGGCCAAGTAGAGATACTGTAATTAATTTTTTAACCCAAATAATCCTTTTTTATACCAACCCTAAAATAATCTTGACTCCTTCAAATAAAATCTTCGCTTCAACCTTGGTTCGAATATCACTTTAACACTTGTTTAAAATTACTCGGAAAGGTTTTCACATAAAAACTTTTTGTCATTACCCAACCCGGCCGGCCATTTACCAAAGGGTTTATGAATGGTTATTGCGGTGGAGAAATGCCGAAAAATGACTACATCAAGGTCTTTACGATTCTAACGTACGTAACCCTCCCTATGTATAGTCTCAAAAATGAAAAAAGATGCTTAAAATTATGTATTACCCCAAATAGCTAGGATTCTTAAGAACTAACAAGTGACTAATATTGATTAGTTTTAATTTTTCAAAAACTATTAATATATACCTCGTGTTTTAATTTGTTGTGAATGTTGAGAAATGAAAATTTCCATGTCATGATATTATGGATTATATGATCATGAAATATTATTACGAATGAATTACCAACTTACAGTGACGTCGGGTTCTCAAGAATTTCCATATCAAAGAGCCAGCTTTTGAACCTGAAGTTGATTAAGTAATTATTTTTAGTTTTTCAAATTAAAATGATTTTATTACAAGTTTTAAGTTGAACAAAATTAATATACATAAATTTAACAGTTTGTTAAATTTCAAAACTAAGACATTTAAGTGACACTACTGTACAGTCCTCCGTTCTACGCGAACTGAGTTAATTAGATCTAACGGATTACTCCCATTGAAATTAAAGTGAACACCTGTAGAAATCTATCTTCCGACATGTTTTTTTTTCTTTCTTGGTCTTACTAGTGTTTACTGCGCTGTGAAGATAAGATTGCCATATTCATCAAATTAATTAAAAGCTCTCGTTAACAGCCAACCAATTCATGGCCCATCCTCTCTCTCTCTCTCTCTAAAATCTTTCTATAAATAGAGATAAGAACAAGCTAGCTTTCACTTCCTACACCAGTTCAGTCTTTCCAAAAAGAGCATATAGTGTTGTTTAGAGAGAAAGAGAGATGAGATCTAAGACAATTCTTCTGCTTGGCCTTTCTTTTGCCATTGTTCTTCTCATTTGCTCGGAGGTGGCTGCTAGGGATTTGGTTGAACAAACCTCAAGTGAGTTAGTTTTGGCTCTTTAATTTCTTCGTCATTAATTTCCTGAGTGGTTTAACCACCTTGCCGCACTCAATGGTTACTTCAAAATATAATCATCAATGATTACTATTATATTAACCATTGGATTGAAAATCAATAGCTAATATTTAATGGTTAGTTAGAAAATGTAATTAATGCAAGTAGGTGAGTCAATTAATGTAAGTAGGTGAGTCATATAATGCTTAATCTTAGACATTGATTTTTCATCCAATGATTGATATAATAATAACCATTGATGGTTATATTTTGAAATAACCATTGAATACTCCACCATATACAGTATTCAATGGTTACTTTGAAAATATAACTATCAATGATTACTATTATATCAACCATTGGATTGAAAATCAATTGCTAAGATTTAATGGTTAGTTAGAAAATGTAATTAATGGAAGTAGGTGAGTCAATTAATGCAATTATCTTAGCCAATGATTTTTCATCCAATGGTTGATATAATAGTAACCGGTTATATTTTTGAAGTAACCATTGAATACTCCTTCATATATATATATATATATATATATATATATATATATATATATCATTTTGTTTTCAAAACAATTTGAGTTTTTCATTTCACTAATATTAATTTGTATGTTTCTGCAGCTGAGGCAGTCAAAGAAACAAATGGAGTAGAGGAGGCCAAGTATGATCAGAGTTATGGAGGGTACCCTGGTGGCGGATACGGAGGCCATGGAGGCTATGGAGGACGTGGTGGCTATAATGGTGGTGGTCATGGTGGCGGTTATGGTGGCGGACATGGTGGCGGTCATGGTGGCGGTCATGGTGGTGGAGGATGCCGTTATCGTTGCGGTATGGCTGCTGCCGCTACGGTTGCTGCAAGGCCGCTGATGCCCAAACTCAAGTCAAGCCTCAAAACTGATGCATGCAATATATCTTGAAAATGCATGAAGTTGCAGGATGAAATTACGATGATGTACGAGTAAAATAAAATAAAATAAGGGGCGATTGGGTCTAATGCTCTTAGGCTCTAATGGCTTGTTTGTAAGTCGGTCGTGAGAAGTGAATGTTTGTATATGTTGGTACTTTTGAAGTTAAATTAAGTGCTTTTTGCCCAGTGCATTTTATTTCTTTTAAGTAAATCAAAATATGTTTATATTTTGGTGATAAGTTCAGTTCATTTACTACTATGGGTAATGTTTTGAAAGGCCACTCTAATTTCAATACCAAATCTTTATAATTGTGAATACTAAAAAGTGTTGACAAAAATATCTTTTAGAACAACTCTTAGGTTTATTTATTTATACAACTATTGTTACAATTAAACTTTAATGAAGGGTAAAATTGTCTTTTTTAAAATACATTTGTCTTTCATCAAGCTAGTTATAACAATAATCGTAAAAATAGATATAAACCTAACAAAATTGTTTCTTTTAGAATTAAATGTATATGTCGGTGATAAGTTCACACGTATTCCACAATTTCCTTTGACTAACTTGTGTGCATACATTTCTTCCCACGCCTCACTGAGTCACTGGGACACAAAAAAAAAAAATCTTGCGTGCAACTATTCCCACCATAGTTCATTCTTAAAACATAGTTCCGTTTGAGTCGGTAGGCAAATTATAAAAATTTATTGTATTTGATTATAAACAAGTGTATTCTATTGTTGGCGTGGTCGCACCACTTGGGCGGGCGCAAGCGCAATGTGCCAACTTCAGCTGTTTTAATTTTTTTTATTTTTATATATTTAGGGCTATGTCTTGTATTATATATATAAATTATAACCTAAAACGTGAAAAAATTTGGAATAAGAATATATAGCATTCTTTAAACCTCAAATTTTCTCTTCTCTTCCGATTCTCAATTGCATGATAATTGATATTTGCTCAATTATTTGTTTACTTACTTTCGCTGCCGTACAACATTTGAAATGGTGTGAGTATTTCCTTATAAAAAAAACTTGTTAGTGCTATTTTTCTTTATTCGCTCCCATTTTGCTTCACAGTTGCGTAATAATATTGTTTCCTGCAGGATAAATATCAATTTTCTTAAAATCATACGAGAGGATTTTTACCTACCTTACTACACTGACATACGGCAAGGCCTCTATTGGACTAGTGGCGAATTGAAGACATAAATTTTTTGAAATAGGGTCAATTTTAGACGATCATATTCTTAAAATTTGACAATCTTGTAAAAGTACGAATTTAATAACGTTACATTTATGTAATAAAATTCCAAACTTGTGTGAATAGACTTCAAAAGTACTCGCTCCGTTCTAAGTAAAGAGTTCACGTTTGAAAAGTCTAATAATTAAGCAATATATAAGTATACCGTTCCACAGTAAAGAGTACACGATTAAAAAGACTAATAATTAAGCAATATATAAGTATACTGTTCCACAGTAAAGAGTACACGTTTGAAAAGTCTAATAATTAAGCAATATATAAGTATATTAGAATTAGTCATAATTACAAAAATGTTTGAGCATAGTTAATATGCTTATACCACATGTGAAAGGTAAAATTATAAAACTATGAAGATTGTAGACATATTTTTGAAAGTAGTCTCTTCATGTGAAACATCGTCAAATAAAATAGTGAACTATTTATCTGGAATGCAGGAGCACTATTTAGCTAAGGATAAATATAGTATGAACGAATATTTTAACTGCAATGGGGGTGAAAATTACAAAATTAATTACAAAATAACTAACCTAAAACCTAACTTCAGTTTTGATAGACCTCTCATTTAGTACAAAATTAGAAAATTAGACCTTATATTGCTAAAATTAAAATTTGGGGCTTTAAAATGCAAAAATGTGTCAGCATTAGATCCTAAGTACAGTTAACTATTTTAGAAATAACTTTAAAAGAAACTTGTTTTTAGGATCGGGGAAGTATCTCATAAAATTAGATATGATTAACCAACGGGTGCATGCCAACTTTAAACGAAGGGCTGGTCATTTAAGCAAGACGTTTTGATTTCAAGCCCTTATATTTGCGAAAGTTTTTCTTAAAAGAGATACTCGCTTCTAACACCCAATCGTATTTTAAATATTAGTTTTGAGCCTTTTAACACGAAAATCTCTAAGAAAAATTTAAAAACAATTTGAACCGATCATAACAGTTTCCAATGCATTGCATATTGGAGTACCATATTATAGGAGTGTGCATGGACCCAAAGTCTGTACGAGCCAATCTAGCAGCGGGCTTCAATGTCAAAAGCCCAATATAACGGGATTTATGCGGGCTTAATTGGTGGGCTTTGCGGGCTTTGCACAGGCATTAAGTGGGCTTGGGTTTTGCGGGCATTACACGGTCATTAAGAATTTGGAAATTTATGTGGAAATCAAGAAATATTTTTAAATGAAAGTATTAGAGGGAAAATTAAATTTTCATTTCCCTAAAAAATATATTAAAAGTTTTAAGAACTTTCATATGGGCTTTATTGAAAAATATTATTTTAAATTATGTCCCAAGGCAATATTAGATCGCTACCTATGTGCTAGAAATGGTGGGTCGTAGCCCGCGAATCTTTTGGCAAGAACAGGAATGATGGCTATGAATTGGTGTTGGAAAAAGCACTTCAAGGGCACTTCAAGATATTTAGAGCCCAGCACAATCCATACCCGCGGGTCTTTGTCACTTCCAGGCCCAGTATTGTTACAAAGTTTGTGGACATGGGCCTTATGGGTCGGGCTGTAGCGGGCCATGCAGGCTACACGGGCCGAATGGCCCATTTGTTCACCCCTACCATATTATGTGAAACAATGAAAGGTTGATGTAGCTTCTGAACCTTTGGTATAGGCAAAAATTGAAGGAATGAAAGAAACGGAAAGATCAATGAAGCTTTCCTAAGGGTGGCAGAAAGATGGTGGGCCGACTATTTTGGAAAATGGACAAATAGTGGGCCAGTTGAGTGCAACTCTCCGCAATGGGTCACTTAGACTTGCGAGGAATTCAATGCCTTTGGGCCCATTAACTCATCTGTCAGGATACCGGCCCGGATACGACATTTGTTTTTGTTGCGGTTCGATCCGGGCATCGGTTAAATCAAACAGTTGGTTCTACTTGTTTGGTTCGCTTTATTTTGTTGTGTAATGCTATGTAGATGCGAAAAGTCTAAATTTTATCTACAAATGATGTGTCACCGATTTGGCAGTTGATGTGGTAAAAAATAAAATTAAAAATCATAATTAATGTATCATATCGGTTGACACATCATTTGTACACAAAATTTAAGTCTTTTAGACTCATAGCATTACTCTTTTGGTATTTGAAATACTAGTTCGTTTATAAATCATGTCATGGCATATTTATTTTTTCAAATCTATTAAACTATTTTTAAATAAAATTTAGTATATCTTTTTATTTATTTTTTAAAATTACAAAATACGCAATTTGAAAATACTATGAATCACGTTGAAAAAATAAATAATATACGTCGAACTTCATTTGAAAAATAGTCTATTTGGCTCAAGGATTATAATTTAGAAACAAATGGAGTACTATATCTTTCTTCTTTTTATTTTTCTTTTTCCTTTTATACGGTTTAGCTTTCTTTTCCTCTGCATTCACGTGGTGTTGTTTTTCTGATTTTAGCAAGGGGTAGTGTCTTTCTAGTTTCTACAAGGAGGTCCGTCTTGCACTGCTTTAAAATTAAGAATATAACTTTTTCTAAGAATAATTTTTTCTTGTAATTTCTTTAGTGTAACATTTTAAAATGTTAATTTTATAATTTAATACTATTTTTCAACAATAACAATTTTCCCTTTATATGCAATTACTTATCAAGTACTCCTTTCTTCCATCTCGGAAAAATATTATCATTTTGTAAATACGTAAAACTTTTAAGGTTCTAACTTTACCTGTTTGTACATTCTTCAAACCGCATTAAAACTATTATTGTTTTAAGAAATGAGATGTATTTTGATACAAATCAAAGCGGAAAAAATGACAATTTTTTAGAATGGAAGGAGTAATATTTTTTAAAAATAAAAATATCAACCATAATTATAATTTAAAAATGTTTTAAGTATAACACTTTATTCAGAAGAGTAATTGTAGTATACTCTTTTTAATACTAAAATCATTGTTATTTGGGCTTTTAATGGCGTCTTTAACTCTGTTGCTCGACATTTTTAAAACCCAAATTCTAGTCTTCTAAAAATGCCAAACTTTAGGAGGCAAAGAAATTTTTATTTTTCTCTTTGACTTTATTTAAAACTTTTGATTACTTTCTGCATTGATTATAGCTTGATCTATTACCTCTATATATATATATATATATATATATATATATATATATATATATATATATATATGGAAGAAAGAAAAGAAAAATGAAATTTATCCTTGATCTCTCAAGTTATAGAACTTAAACAACTACCAAAGAAACTGAAACAGAGAGAACCCTTAATTACACAGCTCCTATGTTTCCCTTTGTATTCATTAAATATTATTGCCTTTTTTTTTGCAGGAGTGGAAACAATTAAGCCCAAAAACTTTACTGTACAAAAATTCCGACCTACTACCGGAGAACTAAGGATAACCATGGTTAACCCACTACAGTCCTCCGCTCTACCACTGAGCTAAGACAGGACCGACTACTGCCATTGAAATTGAAATGAACAACTGTACAAACATATTGTAGGAATCTATCTTCCGAAATGGTTTTTTCTTTTTTTGATTTTTTGTAAGTACTGTTTACTCATGTTTCGTTAGAAAGACAACATCATCATGCGCATGATAAATAAGGGAAAAAAAACTATTAATACTGCAATGTGAAGATAATATTGATATTCATCAAATTAATAGCTCTCATCAACAGCCAACCGATTGATGGCCCATCCCTCTCTCTCTCTGTCTCTCTCTGTCTGTAAAATCTTTCTATAAATAGAGAAAATAACTAGCTAGCTTTCTCATCCTACACCATTTCAGTCTTTTAAAAAAAAAAGAGCATATAGTGATTAGAGAGAAAGAGAGATGGGTTCTAAGAAAATTCTTTTGCTTGGCCTTTCTTTTGCTATTGTTCTTCTCATTTGCTCACAGGTGGCTGCAAGGGATTTGGCTGAACAAACCTCCACCGTTTCTAATGATAAAAGTGAGTTTTGACGTACTCTTTAATTTCTTCGTCGTTAATTTCCTGAGTGGTTTAACTACCTTGCCCTCCCTCAATATAAACTGATTGACATGACATATATATATATATATATATATATATATATATATATATATACAAGTCATTTTGTTTTCAAAACAAATTCACTTTATGATATCACTAATATATATTAATTTGTAAGATTTAGTGATTGTTTACCTTGGTTAGGCGCTTCTCCGGTCCCAATGTCAAATTTCATTGTGGTCTTTAGTGGTAGATTTAAGATATAATATATATATATATATATATATATTTATTAATTTGTATGTTTCTACAGCTGATCAGGCAGTCAAAGAAACTAATGGTGTAGAGGAGGCCAAGTATGATCAGTATTATGGAGGGTACCCTGGTGGTCCTGGTGGCTATGGTGGTAGTGGTGGTCCTGGTGGCTATGGCGGTAGTCGTGGTCCTGGTGGCTATGGATCCGGAGGACCTGGCGGCAATGGAGGACCTGGTAGCTATGGTGGTAGTGGTGGTCCTGGTAGCTATGGATTTGGAGGACCTGGCGGCAATGGAGGACCTGGTGGCTATGGTGGTAGTGGTGGTCGTGGTAGCTATGGTGGCGGAGGCTGCACTTATGGTTACTGCGGCTACGGTTGCTGCAGGGCTGCTGATGCGCAAACTCAAGCCAAGCCTCAAAACTGAAGCATGCAATATACCTAGAAAATGTATGCAGTTGCAGGGTGACAGTACCATGATGTACTAGTAATATTACTAAATAAAATAAGGGACGATTGGGTCTATGGCTTTAATGGCTTGTTTGTAAGTGAATGTTTGTATACGTTGATGATACTTTCCAAGTTTAATTAATTACTTTTTGCGCAGTGTGTTTTAATTTGTTTTGCTTTATGTAAATCAAAATATGTATTCTATTTGTTCTTAATTAAATTATAAGTATTACTCCTATGTTTTGATTTTTTAAAATTAAAATGATTTCTTTTTAAATATTTAATGTATATCTTTTTATTTTATTTTTTCAGAATCACGTATTACACAAAAAGTATTACAAATTTTGAGAGATTTAGGACTTTTTAGATAGAAGAATTGTTTTTTCAACTTTTTAGACAAGAAATATTTTTAATGGGAATTTTTAATATTTTCTCCTAAATATAGTGAATAAATTATGTGAAGGAAGTAACTAACTATTCATTAAGAGAGATTTTTTGGATGGTCAGATTGCTTTTTTATGCTGTGGTCCCGTTATAATTACAATTAATTTGTTTATTTTACTAGAGATCTAATTTGTTCACTATGAAATCAAGTTTATAAATTATTTAGTAAAATTTAATCCATGTCTTTTTTTTTTTTGAAGTTTTTTTTCCTTATCTCATTCTCCATTAACATATAGTAGTATATATGTGTATATATATACATATATATATATATATAATAACAGGTACGTACGTACGGATGAAACGTGTTAAGAGTGGCCTTCATCCAACCCCGAGTTCGTGGAACTAGAGTGTCCGTACTACTTGTTCATCACAATTGGTTCCTGTACTTTAATCATGAAATGTCAATTTTGTCCCTATAAAAAATCATTTTAAGAGCACCTGAAGGCACGCCCCAATAAGAGTCAATGAGTCATGTTACTTCTTGGAAGAATAAAATGACATGGTATTGAAACGCTTCACCACAATGTTAAAAGAGCGCGTTTTGGCCAAAATGTAGGGTTAAAATGCAGCTTATTTCTTAACTTAGCGTTTCAATAACGCGGTAGAAAACACTGCGTTTTTAAAAAGCAGCTGCGTTTTAAAACGTTGGAATTCCTAGCTTTTTCCCAAAACGCAGTAGAGAATAAAAAATAGCATTTTGACATAATATCTCAAACGCATTTAGAGCCCGTGTGTTAATGCGTTTTGGCCAAAACAGGTTAAAACGCAGCTTATTACTTAACTTAGCGTTTCAATCTTTGGTGAAAAAGGCGTTTTGAAACGCACTGCGTTTAAAAGGAATTCCTAGGTTTTCCAAAACGCAGATTTTAAAACGCAGTAGGGATTAAAAAGCTGCATTTTAACATAATATCACAAACGCATTTATAAAGAAAAAAGCCGCGTTTTAAATAATCAGTGTTTTAAAAATGTTGCGTTTTAAAAACACTGCGTTTTGAAAATGCTACACCAAACGGGCTCTTATAAAAAAAAGCCGCGTTTTAAATAATCTGTGTTTTAGAAACGTTGCATTTTTAAAACACTGCGTTTTCAAAACGCTATACCAAACGGGCTCAAAGTTTCAATGTTATCGTAATTTTGCCCATTTCATATCCTAAAACGAAATCTAGTTAACACGTTGTGGCATATCTCAACATTTGCAATAGATATCCAAGTTTTTCGATTTTCCTTGTTTTTAGACAAGCAAATGAGTTAGCTCGTGGTAGCTAGACATTCTAGTTTTTATGCTAGTTCTACAGTTTGTTTGGACAGAGATTTCGTCTTTTCTAGGTGATCTCTTAATTCTTCGGTTAATCCGTTATATATTTATTAATGAATTAGCTTTCTTTCTTCAAAAATAAAAATAAAAATATTTGCAATAGTATAGATAAATGATGAAGCAATGATATATAATGTCGAGTAATACATAGCTCATATATAGTGTGGTAGGTTAGGTATATATACTTGGTGGGTATCACAATATTGTTTTGTCAAGCCACATCAATTAAGTCCAAGACAAACTTATTACATGTTATGTACATGCTATAGAAAGAACTTATATATGTTCAAAATTGCATTATATAGCAGGTTATGTTTTATATATTCTGAACTAGCCTTATGACAGTTACTGTCTTTTGGGGACAAATACTTTTAAGGAGGTATCGTAGGCCAAAAGAGGTGTAATTAGAGTTAATATTCGTTCTCTGTGTATAGTTTTATTTTGATTTCATGCGAATATAGAATCTTTTGGTCATATTCCAGCAGCAGCGGTACCCTCTTGGATTTTAGAATCCTCTCAATCAATCCTTAATTTGGGTCAATTTGGTAATTTGTAATTGACTAATTGATTGATTAGATTTTGTCTTTCTTGGTAAAATTTGAGATCAATCAATCAACATTGTAATTGATGATATTTTTGGTATATATTAATTGATTAGTTAATTAGAGGATGATTCATGTTAAATTAGGTAAATAATAGTTGAATTTAGATTAGTTAAATATGATATATATTTATACTAACTTTAACATTATTTGTTTAGTTCTTTCCTTGTTAATTTCTTTCTTTCTTCTCAAGAATTCTCGTGGAGTATTTAAAAGAGCAGCAGCCGCTGCATTCATGGAAAGAGTTTTTGCAGAGAATTCAGAGAGAGAACTGCTGTGTTGTTCCAAGGTAGATGTAATCAAGGACGTTGCAACATCTTCCATCACATTCTGTTCAAAATATTCTGGAATCAAGATTAAGTTACTGACCACGGTTGTTGTCTTTAGACAACATATGATCTTTGATCTTTCAGTAGTTTACTATAATCTATGTGATATACTTTGATTAGGAATGTTTTTTTTTCTTAGTTTCACTAGTTGTTTTCTTTGTAACGGGTTCTATATTTTCTAATGAAAGGTTTTTGCCATATTGGCAAGTCTACAAGTATTTATACTTGTAGATAAAGGTTAAACAATCTGTTCTTTACGCTTTTATTTATTTGCAATTTTTATGGGATGTTACAGTAAATGTTATCACATCTTTGATAACATTTACAACATTCCAGAATTCTATTTTTAATTTACATAGCTATAAAACTCTCATTTGGTATCAGAGCCTACACTTGACTTTACTAAGTGAAGTCCCCGGTTGTAGCTATGTCTGACTCTCAATATGGTGCTCAACGTCCTCTTGTCCTCGATGAGTCTAATTACACTACTAGAAAGGGTCAATTACCTACGTAAAATTTACATTACCGACGGAATTCTGTTGGTATTGTGGCGAGATTTTGAATTACCGACGAAACAATTCCGTAGTAATTTCCGTCGCTAAATAAAGAATATTCTAAGAATATGCTTGAATTTCCATCGGTAAACACCCGTAAAAAAAAAAAAAGCGGAAAATTAACCGACGAAATTACCGTTGGTGATTTTTCAAAACCGTCGGTAATATTGGGTGTTAAACGTAAAGTCAGATTTTTTTTTTGTTCAACTCTCTCTCTCTCAGCGTATCTCTCTCTCTCTCTCTCTCTCTCTCTCTCTCTCTCCCTCTACGTATCTCTCTCTTCTCCTCATCTCAGATCTAGACGACCGCTCCCCCCTCCCCTGCTACCACCGCCCATCGCCGCCCCTACTGCTTCCTCACCATCACCGCTACCACATTACCATTGCCGCTGCCATACCACCATTGCCGCCACACCACCACCGTCGCCTCACCATTTGAATAGAGAGGTAAGTAATTAATTTGGTTCACCTTTGTGATTTATGCGTTTGCAAATGAAGTTTGTGTTCTTCGATTTTGACTTGGGTTTTTAGTTTGATGATTCTTGTTTTGGTTAATTTTTGGATTTTTTGGTTCATTTTTGTGTTCTTCGATTCTGTTTGGATTAAGGTTTTTTCTAGTTAATTTTTGGTCAATATTTTGCAAGCTGCCTATATGCATCCAAGGAATTAGGTGAAAAATGTGGCTTTGATTTATATGTTTCTTCAATATGAAATGCTATTAATGTAGACTTCATTGAATTTTTTAGCATTATAGGTCGTTACTTTCAAAACAATGGCCCATTGTAGTGTGAACTTGGCTATTATTTAAAAGGAAGAAATATAATCTGTCCCTTGACTCACTACAAGAAATTTCGGATTTAGCTACGAAAATATTCGTAGTAAAAGGTCAAATTTTTGTCGCTAAAGACCTTTGACGACGAAAGCATTTTCGTCGCGTGTTCGTTGCCTATACAATGTCGCTAAAGGTCCATTGCTACGAAAATCATTTTCGTTGCGAAATGAGTCTTTCTGCTACGAAAATGTTCGTCGCGAAATCAAGGCTGAAATCCGTCGCAAATACTCCATTTCGTCGCCAAATGGAAAGCAACACCACGATTTTTCGTAGCAAATGCTAAAAACGTCGCAGAAAGACTATGATTAACAACGAAAAAATTCATTTTCGTCGCAAAATGTTAAGCATCAGCTACGAATTTTTTCGTAGCAAATGCAAAAAAGTCGCAGAAAGACTGTGATTACCTACGAAAAAATTCGTCGCCAATACGTGCTCTTTTGCTACAAAATATTTCGTCGCTGATGCCTCCTCTTTCGCCACAATAAATTTCGTCGCCGATGCCTATTCTATCTGCTACAAAATATTTCGTTGCGGTTGATTCTTTTTTTGCTACGAAATATTTCGTCGCAGTTTGATTCTCCTTCGCTACAAAATATTTCATCGCAGTTGTTACTTCTTCTACTACAAAATATTTTGTCATAATTGCCTCTTCTTTTGCTACAAAATATTTCGTCGCAATTGCCCCATTCTTTCAGTAAGAAAATTTTTCATCACAATTACCCTCTTCTTTTGCTACAAAAATATTTCGTCGCAATTGCCCTATTCATTTGCTACGAATTTTGTTTTGTCGCAAATATTTTACTATTTCACTACAAATATTACTCATAGAGAATAATCACTATATATCCCACTACATAGATATGAATATATACTAAACCATTATCACATGAAAAACTTGCATCACATAGATATGAATATATATTATTTTACATATCCATAAAATTTTGAAGTCATCAACTAACACCAAACTATTATATTTAATTTTTAACAAAGTCAAAATAAACAGAGCTTTTTCATCACTAGTTGTTTGCACCAGAACCTTATACCTCCTCCGTAGCTCTCCTTCTTTCCTCTTCTTCGGCTTTAAGCCAGACAGCCTACATGTAAACAAAATTAACACACCCATTAATTTTTTAATACCAACCACTCAAATTTCAAGGAAAAAAAAAGGAATGATATTGAGTAAAAAGTAGATAATTTTGCCTTGTCTCTCTGAAGTCTAGAAAGGAATGATATTGATGTGATTAACAAGATGAATGTTGATGTATTTTGAAAAAGCCAAAAGGAGGATTAAAAACTTTATCATGCTCTCCCGTCTCAGGCAAAATGAGTTAATTTTCAAATGACCTGTAATTCTAGTAAACATCGCTATCTATTTGTATTTTCAGAGAAATTAGATGAGCTTTTCAAGTAGCTTGAACATCTGTTTCAGTGACTTATCCTGTTAGAACTGAAAATATGAAATGTCATAATGCATTATGATTACTTAAACAACAGAAGTCAGTCATCTTTTACAACAAAAGTCAGTCATTTCTATAGCACCACTTTAAGCATTTACGCTCAACAATGCACCCCTTTAAGCATTTACGCTCAACAATGCAATAATGGTGCGCACCCATCAAATGAGGACACCCCAACAAGCATTTACACTCAATAATATGCAACAATGCAATAATGGCGCACACCCATCAAACGAGGGCACCCCAACAATCATTTACGTTCAACAATGCAATAATGGCGCACACCCATCAAACGAGGGCACCCCAACAATCATTTACGTTCAACAATGCAATAATGGTGCACACCCATCAAACGAGGGCACCCCAACAAGCATTTACGTTCAACAATGCAACAATGCAATAATGGTGCACACCCATCAAACAGGGCACCCCAACAAGCATTTACGTTCAACAATGAAATAATGGTGCACACCTATCAAACGAGGGCACCCCAACAAGCATTTTAGTTAAATGGATTACCTCTGCTCGTATATTAGCATGTAATGTCATTCCAGGCCTATGTGGGAACTCATGCAAGTTGCTTACGATTGGTAGCATTACGTAAAACTTCACCCTAAAAGACAAGTCACATATATACTTAGCACATAAACTTATATTACATAAACTTATATACCTCAACCAAAGACCTAAATAATATGGCATCCGGATAATCAATTAGCAATCTTCCAAGCTAAAAATTTCAAAGAGATTTGAAGAAACAAGAACATTCAAAAACCTAAACATCTAATAAAACTTGTAAATGTACATTTACAAGTTTTTCAGTTTCTTTGATGTAACTAAATGTTTTGTATGTTTGTGTGTGTGTATTTTTTTCAACGAATGCCTAAAATAAAGGAGTGTTCACGTTGCACAGGGACATTTTAGGAACAATTTTATGAAAGTGTCTTTTAGCGGTTAAGAAAGAAAAGGGTGGACTGAAGAGAATAAAAATTTTCCAAAGTGGACTGACTAGCAATTTTTCGTATTAACTTTGTAAGAGTAATGTTATAGGTATCTAATGAGTATCACATTTTTTATACCAAATGATGTGTTAGCTGATGTGGCAGTTGATGTGATACAAAAAACAAAATTAAAAATCATAATTAATGCATCACATCACCGCCACATCAACTAACACATCATTTGGTGCAAAAATTTGTTACACTTTAGGTATCCATAACATTACTCACTTTGTAATCCTAAATGTTCGACGAACAATGTTGTATTTAAAGAAGTATTCCAAAATTTATAATGATTTTTTTTATTTATTGAATTTTTACTTTTATTGTTTTTTATATTGTTTCATTTTTTTTATATCAAACCCATAATTCCTCGCTCTTTTTTTAATTATAACCGGGTGGGCATGTCTATTTTTAGACGTTGATTTATATTATTTATATTTTTTTCGTTTTAATTATTTATTAATATATTTTTTTAATCTTTACGTTTTAATTATTTGTTTAAAATAATAAATCAATTTCATAATATTTACATTAAAATTATTATTTTTAATTAGTTAACATCAAAATTTATCTAAGATGTTCAAATTTTTAAATATTATGCACGGGTTAATGACTAGTAAATGACAATTGGAAAGGGGGAATGGGGAGCCACGGTAGTAGGGAAAGCCATTTGATCCGAGCGAGAGACCAGATTAGTAATATCAACAAGCAATATTTAAAATGGAAAAGAAGAACATCCCCCAACCGCCATGAACACAACAAACTAGCTTCAGATAACCCAACTCACCTCCCCTTCTCCCACACTAGCTTGGCAACTCATAGAATGGTCGGCACTGAGTAAGCAAAACTAATTAATACAAAATAAGAGGTCTGATGAGGAAGGATGAAACTGACGGGAGAGGAAGGACCATGATAAAGTGCCTATGGAAAGATAAAGAACCGCTATGAATTGATTTAATCTTTATTGATAAAGTTTAGAGTGTGTGTAGAGTTTTACACAAGGAAGGAAGAGAGAGAGAAGAATTCTCCTTGTGTTATTCAATAATAAAACTATAAAACTGCAACCTTTATACAGACTAACAACATACCAATTCCAAGTATACTAGCTGGGATTATGGCTAATCTAATCTCCTTCCAAGATTACAACATTTGACTTTATCTCCTACCATATTAGAGATCCCACAGAATATTTACATAATATTAATTTACTCAAGATATTATAGAATATTACAGCCCGTAACATTGGTTAATAGAGTGGACAATATCAAGAAGTCTGTGTAATTAGGGCCCAATTTAAGCATTCTAAGGCTGAAAATAGAAAAAGGGCTCAGATCTTGGTGTTAGCAATGAGAAAGAGACAAAAAGATGAAGAACCACTTTACACCTACCATGGCCAAAAGCTTTTGCCGTGCTGCCGAAGACTAGAAAACCTAGAGAGAAGAAAAAGTTTCACCTTCCCTATTCAATTCATCCTTGGAGTTCAAGTATATTGTTGTGCTTTGTATTCTTAAGGGACTTACATATTACTAATATCATCCTTAATATTCATCTCTGGATTGTGGAGCTTTACACTTGATTTTCAAAAGGAGGCAAAAATTAAGAAAGAAAAATGATAGTCATAATTTATTAAAAAATGTTCACATAAAAATAAAACAGGCTTCCACTGATAGTTGGAGAAAAATCTCACTGTTCAATTTTGTAATCCAATCAATAATCCGGGATTTGCACAAATTATAGATTGATTATTGATTTGCAAAAGTTTTGTCATTCTTAAATTGATTGATTACAGTTGATTGTGTATATATATGATACATATTAGTTGACTTTAGATTATTAGCATCTTAATTAGAGTAAATATGGTAGAACATTCCATGTTTAGTGTTTGTTTTTGTTTCCAAATCTCAGCTCTATATAAAGATGAGCCAATGCTCCATTTGGTTAGAGAGACTGAGACAGAGAAATCAAAATTGAAAAGCTACAAATACTCAAAGTCTATCAAGAGCAGAATGTGGTGAAGAACATCAGATTATCTTTTACCACATTTCGTCTGTGAAGTGCTGAAGTTGTGTTTCTATTCTTTGTCCACTAGTTTGTTATAATCAGTTGTGTGACAAATAGTATTCAAAGTCTTAAGACGTACTCATTAAGGAGTTTCATAGATTTCACTAGTTGTTTGTTTCTTTTAATATTTGTAATTTGTTACAAGTATTTACTAGAAAGGTTTGTCATATTGACACAAGCTTGTAGATCAGGGGCGGATCCACCCTTTAGTGTGAGGGGGCAAGTGACCCCACCGAAACCAAAAAAAAAAATTTTACCTTGTGAAATGACGTCATTTTACATTGTGACCCTACTAGATTTTTTGATTGTGCGAAACTGTGATTTTTTTTATTAGTGTAATAATAAAGCCATTTCGTACGACATTTTTAAGGTAGTAAGTAAACAGCTATATTCCAACGGTTAATTGATCAACAGTTCCTTCAAAGTAGAGATTATCATAATTTACTCAGATTAACAGCTATATTTCTCTCTTGTATGTTATATTGAGAGAGAGTTGTTTAGAAGCATTACAAATGATGATGTAATTAAACGCTTTCATAGTATGAAAACGCATAGTGGACAATTGTGATTTCTAAGTTTTTTTTATGTAATAGTTAACGTTAAAATTTGTGATCCCACTGAAAAAAAAATTCTGGATCCGCCACTGTTGTAGATAAAGGTTACATCAAGGTGTTCTTTTGTTATTATTTCCGCTGCATATATTGATTGTTCTTGTAAATGTCACATTTCTTATGTCATCTATAATTGGTTAAGATTTCAGTTTGAGATACCTAGCAACAAAACTTTCTCTCACGATCACTAATAGGACGCTGAAGAAATGCAGCGCAAAAGGCGTTCAATCGATCAACCTACGCTAAATATCTCATCCAAGCATGCACGACACTTCCGAACAGAAAATATGTGGCTCAACGTATGTTGAGGTGTTAGAATGGATGGCTCAATTTGAATTGTCAGGTTAACGGAATCCGAACTATAATAATTTGGGTCGATTATCGGAGATTAAATTATTACCAGAATACCTGATTGGGTACCTAATACTTTTTAAACAAATAAAAATAAAATACCTAGATGACTTAATACTATACCACATACTTCTTCGTCTCGCTCAGATCCAGAGTCATTTTCCTCCTTCCACCAAATCTCTACCTTTGGCATCTCATAAATCCCCCCACTACTCTGCCTCACAGCCTCCACCCTCCTCTCTGCTTTTGCTGCCTCTAATTCCTCCTCCGTCAACTTATCCATTCAATCAAAAATTAAGTTGTCCCCGTCATTGACAAGCTTGAAGCTTCCATTCCTCGTCTGCTGCCCACCTTGTGTTACCAATGGTGTCGGCCTCTTTGAACATGAAATTTCAATGATTTCATTCGTAAATCTCGATAAACTATGTATTTTACAGGAAAAAGAGAGGGAGAGAGAGGAGATGGAAAATTCTAAGACCCAAATTCCCTCTCTTTGCAAATCCCCGCCCATAAGTTGGCTCAGACCCATCCAAAGCTCTTGTACTCTTTATCCCTTTCTATGTTTATCCGTGTTTTTGCCTTTTCCCGTGTTGAGGTTTTAAAGAAAATGGTAATTTGTTAGCGTTGATGATAAACATTCATCCCAGCTCATTATGTAATATTCTTATTTTGTAGAAATCTGAACCCGACTTGTCAAATAGCCATCATTTTCTGGTACCTGAGGATATGGGTAACCTTTTATTTGGATCAGACTCAGATAGTACAATTTGGGGTGAATTACAAGCCGGTCCCTTTTTTAACATTTGTAATTACTCCAGTCTACTTTTTTTTAAAACCGAAAAAAGGTATTTTTGGGGCAAAAAGACAATTATGCCATTAATGAAAGAAAAACACGCACGCATCAGTAACCCAAGGCATCGCGATGAGTATTCCAAGGCATCGCGTGGGTTAATCATCGCGATGAGCAACCAAGGCATCGCGATGAGCAACAAAGGCATCGCGATGAGTAACCAAGGCATCGCGATGAGCAACAAAGGCATCGCGATGAGTAACCAAGGTTTCGCGATGAACAACCAAGCATCGTAATGAGCAACCAAGGCACCGTTTGAATTTCAACCGTTAGAGGGGATTTGATTTTCGTTTACCTTTGAATATCAACCAGGTCGATCCCCGTTGCGTTGCCTACCATATTGCGATTGGCGAATTAAAGGCATCTCGATGCCTAATTTAAGGTATCACAATGCCAAATTTAATATAATATCAAAATCGAACAAAATGGTTATTTTTGGTTGGGAAATTTACATACAAACATGGTATTGACTTCCTATAACAGTATGGTATTGATATTATACAAAATTCAAACTCAAATCATTGATTAAGTCCCAAAATCAGTTCAAGAACATTTCCCTCTGTTTTCGGACAGCACACTGTCAAGCTCGATTTAGATCTCGAAAATAGTTTTTTTTTTTTTTAGAAAAATTGTGCACAAATGTAGTACTAAATTAGGATAACAATATGGGATTGATTTTAGACAAATTCGAAGCTTAAAACATAGATTAAAGTGGCCAAAATAGTCCAAGAACAAAGAAAAATGGGATGAACTCAAAAATTCGAATTTGATCAAATTGTGATCAAATTCATGTTCTATGCATGAAAATTAATACCCAAACATGAGGAAAGACTATATTAACAACATGATGAAATCATTTATACATCAATTCAAACATTAAATCTGAAGCAACGATGTTGTTGAGGGCATTTTGAAGAAAATTTTTAGCGGTTAAAAAAAAAGTGGACTGGAGAGAAAAAAAATTTAAAAAGTTGACCGGCCAGCGATTTCCTGTACAATTTGCCACATATATTTCGGGCAACCACCGACCCGGAAATTTGATTCTATACCCACCCCTAGATGGATGGCCTAGGACTAATTAATCTAATGATAAGTATTGGTCAAATAACTAAATCTAATTAGTTTTTAGAACAAGTAACTAAATCTGAAAACAAACATAAGTGACGAGACTATTTTTAAAGTGTGCCCTAACTATAAACGGGATTGGTCACTGGCCTAATAAAAGAGATTTGTTAATTAGAGTGCAGAATGAATACAAAATATATTTTACTCACTCCGTTTCATCCAAAAAATTCACAGTTGTAAAGTTTAATATAATTAAGGGATATATAGTGTGTCATTGGAGTTGGCAATAAACAAAAATATTTAAACACAACTAAAATAGTCGGCTATTTGCCTGAAACAGAGAGAGTTTTAGATAAAAGTGATACTATCATTTAACCGACTAAGAACTTTGTATCCAAATTTCGATACACCCTCCATTCCTAAATTATTATCTTGTTTGACTGTGCACACTGATTAGGAAAAATTAAATGACTATCATAAATATTAATATATAATATGTAATTTTTTCATTTAAAAGCTATATATATGTGTGTGGAACCATTATTAAAGTAGGAAGAAAAAATAAGAAATTAAGTTTAAAAACAAGATTTTAGTAGTCCCAAAACATTGATCCTACTTATAAAAGATGCCCAGATTCATGTCTTCCTTCCCCTAGAAGCAGTCACCCTGGCATGCAGCCAAGCGTACAAAAGAAAGACAGAGAGGCACAAGTGCAGACCCGAAGGATAAGCAAGCAAGTTTTGTCTTCTTCCATATCAAGAAAACTTTGGGATTTCGTTGGATTCATTAAATTTGTCCTTGTACCTTAGCTGTAAGTAACACCTCCCAAAATTTCACTTTGCCACTTGCCACCATTTTACAACTTCTTTAGTGACTAGTCCACTCCAAAAGGCTCCATACACAATGCTATTTTTTCGATCCCATTTTTATTGGTATGTTTTCTTCTTAATTGTTTCAAAATTTTAGTCACTTAAATTGGAAGGATTAACTTTTATCCATCCCTTAATGTCCACTCCTTCCTTAGTCATTTGCTTAGCTCTCTTAAGTCGTTGTATTTAGTATTTTGTTTTTATTTACTTTTTGTTAATTTTCGGAGTCTTGGAGAGAAAGAAAAAGGAAGTTTGTTTTTGGTAAGAATTGTTTCTAATGTAGATCGTGTTCTCTTAGAGAAATCTGATTTACCATAGATAAGATTGATTGATTAGCTAATTTGTAGAAATTTATATTTATTTAGGTTTTATTTGTTTCCTAACCCAAGTAACATTCTTATTATATTTGTGTATATTTTGGAGTCTTATTTGATAGGTCTTTGGAAGACTATTTAAAGCACGTCCAACCTCTTCATTCTGGACACTTTGAACAACACAGATTCAGAAGAGAGATTAAAGAGAAAATTCTCCACAAACATTATTCATCCCGCTTGTATTGTGTGAGTCAGAATGACATCAGCATTGTGACTCACATCTTCCATGCTTCCATTGCCCGGAGAGTTTCTGTTCACCCATTTAGTTTGTTATATTCAAATAGAGTCATACACTTCTGGTGTTGGGTGAGTTGTATTGGATTAGATAGATTTACTACATAGAGAGTTTTTCATTATCACTAGTGTTTTTGCTCAAAGAGTTTGTATTGTTTTAAAACGATTTATCTAGTGAAATTTGGCCATACTGGCACTTCTGCAAGTAGTTTACTTGAAGAAGATTGTTTACAACTTGTGCTCCTTTCTGTTATTCTATTTCGCTGCGCTGTGTTATCTGAAATGTGGTTCACATCTATAAGCACATTCTAGATTACATTTTAGACGATATTTACTTTCTGCGACAACACTTTAAATATCGACCCTTACAAATCTTTCCCACCCCTTTTTTCCTCCTTCGAAACGTCACATAATCGCGAAGGAAGAAAGCCCCTTTGTTTAAAAAATATATATAATAATAATAATAATAATAATAATAATAATACTAATAATAATATTTTTCTATCTTCTTTGGTCTGTCCCAAAAAAGAATCATATTTCTAAATATAGTAATAATTAATTTAGTGCAATTCGAAGAAGATATAAGCACGTAAAACTACATTTCAAAAAGTTGAACTTGTCAAATGAGATTATTTTTTAGAATGGAGAGAGTATATGTTTTATGGTTAGTTTTAATGATAATCCTCGTAATAATTCGTAAAAGAAAAACATTTGCTAAAAGAGAGTATAATTGTGGGGAGGTTACTTGCAATTTATCTAAATGGAGAGAACTCATTTAGCGACATACTCCTATCCTACTAGGGGAAAGCACGTCACAAAGCCAGTTTTGCACGAGCTATAAAAAGGATCTGGGTTAAAATTTCTGGGATGTAACGATTGACGACAATGTTAAGGAGTTCGTAGATGTGATGGGGACCTCGGAAAGAGTTAAAACTTTTTTTGTTTAACAAGTTCAACCTGAAATTCATTATCAAAAGATAGTTGGGGTCCGATTACTGAAGAGTCGCGATATAGGTACAATGTTCTGTACAACTTTTTTTTTAACAAATACGAGTCATAAGAATGCGATTGATTCAAACCACATAACTTATGATATCTTTAACATATCATATGTTTGACACTTAAATTGGTATTCTTTTTATTTTTCATTATTAAAAAGCACAGCACGTCTCGGAGTGTTTGATGCACCCATGCATGCCAACCCTTATAAATCCGACCGAATGCCTCCTCCCACGCCCGTGCTCCTATCTTACTAGATAAGACTTAATTAATTGCGAGTATGACACACTTCACGTAATAGCCTAATTGTCATCTAGCTATAGCAAATACAAACCATGGTATATAAATAGGGCAAAAGACCAAGAAACTATATATCATACCAATTAAGAAGCCCTTGAGAAAAATCAGAATAATGAAAACAAAGACGCTCATTTTTGTGGCTCTTCTTCTTGCAATACTTGTAGTTCTCATCTCGTCTGCTGTCACTGTTGACACCTCTCAAAATGAAGATAACAGTAAGTATTTTAAAACGAAGCATGTTTTAGACGTAAAATCATGCATACATATTCCATGCAGCTAGCGTCGCCAAACAATTGATTCAGTTTTTGTTTCATAAATAGCGCGCGGTTGATTTGCATGCGGACATGCATAATTTGGTATGCTAGCTCAAATCACTTTGAAATATTAGATTAAATGATCAGATACATGCACTTACAGTACTACTTTCATACGAAGAAAAATTAAGAAAATGACCTAATTTATTTTTGTACAAAAAGAATTACAAGAACAACAATGATACTGTAAATTGAAATTAACTAATGTATTATATTCAACGTGATCATGCCAAAAATGTTTTGGTGACCACGTCGGATCCACGTGTGCTGCTAGCTTCTGGTCAGGACGCCTCGGCTCTCAAAAGGCGTTGTTTGTCGGGACCAAACCGTCGTGAAGGGTGGTTCCTGTGATGAGACAGCAAATAAACACCGTCAAGGATGTCGGGGGTTTGCCCGACTATCACCCTCAGGCGTGAGAGTAAGTATATAGATAATGGTTGGATAATATGTGGGCAGTGTAGTGTTTAATGCTTGGAACACAATAAATATGAGAGTTCAGTGTTGATAGCAATAAATGGTTTCTCAGCGTCTTGGTCTCTTTTGAGTAAATGCCGCTTGGTCTTTAATGAAGGAATGTTCTTCCTTTTATAGCCAAGGATGGCGTGCATGGGAGGGTTTTGGTGTGAGTTACGGTTTTCGGGGAGCGGTAGAGGAAAACCCATTCCTCGGTCTGCGGGATAGAATGGAAGCTTCCGCGGGGAATGAGGAGAAGCCATAAATGCTACTTGTTTGCTTGGTTGTGAAGAAATCTACTTTCTTAGTGGGAGGCTGTGCCTCTTCCATGGAATGCGCTGACACGCCGCCAACATTAAATGCCTGATGTTGACTTCTTGCCGAGGATAACCTGGACGTCGAGGTTCTAATATGGGTTTGGCGAGGATGCCTGTGGAGACCTGCCGAGGTCGACGAGGTCATTTGGTGAAGGTCAACCGAGGTTAAGCTCGGGCAGTGGCTCTGTTAGCGAGCTTTAGTTGGGGACGTCGCCATGAGCCCTTGTCAACGTCCTCGGATGACATTCTCGGCTACCTCGATGACGGGCTGCCGTGGGTTGCCGTGTAAGATGGGGCCCACTTGGGCTGACGTGAGTGACACGTGGAATAGGATTTTGGGAGGATCCCATCAGTAGCCCCCGAGTCCTCGAGTGTAATGGATTTATCCTGAGGGAGAGGAATCTACTCCACAGTCCGTTTATGCATGCTACGAGCTTTTTGGCCCATGCTGGATATAATGAGATCAGCTCGGTTTGACTGCTTCAGCGGGCTGGCTGGAAGTTTTTAAACGTTCAATTTGTCAGAGGACACGTTCGCCAAGGCTGACGAAATACGAGACTGACTGGCATTTAATGTAACGTCCTTTCCGTCTTTTCGAATTCACTTTGGCGCCTTTCCACTCGCGCGTGTTCGCCACGGCCTTTGGCTTCCGAGAAGTTAAGCCAAGATCCGCGTGTTTTCCCTGGTCGACCCGTAGATCCGAACTATAAAAGGGAGAATTACTGTTCGTTTTCACTTTTCACAAACCTCTCAAAAACCCTCTTCTTCTCGGCGATTTCCCAGCGACTTAGGCGCCCAACCGTTCTGTAAAACTCACTGTTGCTTCCTTCCGCCACTCGTTCTCGTTTTCACCTTTGTAAGTCGCCTTTCTTCTTTCATGTTTTCTTTGATTCCGGTTTTCGCCGTATTTCACTCTGTATATTTTCCAAACTGAGTTTTCAAATTTGCCGCCGGTACTAACTCCGGTTTCCTTTGACTTCTCAGGCGGTCTGTTCATCTTCTCTCTTCGTTTACCCGAGCTCTTCATTTAATCCAGGTAATTTACTATTCGGCTTCCTCCCTTAACAATTTTAATATGTCGTTTCTGGAAGGAGTCGAGTTTGTCTTTAACCCTGTGGAGTCTCCGAGCTCGACCTCTTCGCCGAGCTCGGTTTCGTCGAGCTCTTCTTCTACGAGCTCGACTTCGTCTGGATCTCCTTCCTCGTCCGTCTTTGCTCGTTCTCCTCGGGGAGAATATATATGTCCAGATATCATGGTAGATGGGTTTCGTACCCCCGGTGTGCAAGGGCATACTTGGTAGGTCAGGGCGTTGAGGTAGAAGACTTCTGGGTGGTCGCTGATGATCTTTACGACATTCCCGACCTCCCGCTGTCTTCTGCTATGCAAGTGATCCGCCCTGACGAGGTTGTAGACGAGCTCTGGGACCAGTACTTCACCGTTGATAAAATAATAGCCCGCATTAAGGCCAGGAGGGAGAGGAGAGACCATGAGGCCGAGGCCGAAAAAGCTCGGGCTCGTCGGTCTCGAGCTCACCAGCCGGGGTAGAAAGAGCCCGTTACGTTGTAAGAGATATAAGAGGAAGGCCGCGGGTCCTTCGTCTGCCCGCGTATTCGGATCTAATGAATCCGCTTCTGTGCAGATGGCTAGGACCAAGGGAGGAGCATCTACTTCAGGTCGTCCTCCTGTTCCCCCAGCGGCCTCCTCGGGACAAGGAGCCCCCAGACAGAGGGTTGTCAGAGAGTGGAGGAATCAGGCCACTACCACCGATCTGTCGACATGGAGGACTCGTTTTGAATACCTGTCCAACGACTTCCGAGTTACTCTTCCTCGAGCTGAGAGTCCCCTAGGTGATCTTCGATCGAGGAGGGATAAGGTCGGGTTTTATCTCAGTTTCTTTGATGTCGGCCTGCGCGCTTGATCCTTTCATCTGTCTATTTTTGAAAGACATGTCCGCACATCCTCGGACCTCTCTCGAACATGATGAGGATCTTTGGCGAGTTTTATAGTTGTGGTCCGCTCTCATGGGTTCGAGCCGACCATGAACCTTCTCCGCCACTACTTTCTGGTAAACAATACCCAAGGTCGGCTTCACTGCAAGACCCAAAACTACGGGGTCAAGCTTTTTACAGATACCCCCAGCAAGGTTAGCGGCTGGGCGGACAAGGTTGTTTTTGTTGAGAGTAGGAGGGGGTGGAGTTTTCCCCCTCCTCGTCAAGCCTTCAAGGTTCTGATTCTAGCTCGAGTGAGCTTACGTTTACGAGAAGGAGGTGAAGGCCGCCATCGAGTGGACCTCGGCCGTGGGCAAGACCCTGCTCGCCTTTATGATGGGCGTCTATTGTCGGGAGTGAGGCCTGCGCACGTTGCCGTCGGCCAAGAGGGTCTCCGAGGTGAGGGTGATCGCCGTGATCCTCGTTAAGAGCTTTCCGGCCTCTCCATAAAGATTTGCGGTTCGAGGGATGTGTTTTTGCCCGAAGCGAGAAGCGGCGTGACCCCAATATTTTTCTCCTTTTTGATAATGCCATAGCTTTCTGTCATTATTCTTGTTGTTTGTTCTTTTCAACAGCCATGTTCGAGATTGATGATTTCTTGGCCTCTCGGATGCTTTGGAGAAGGTCGGCTGCGGCCCGAGTCGACGAGCTCCCTGTACTTTGGCGATATAGAGGCTGCCGGGAGAGCACCGTGATTCCGATGGTGGTGGGGGCCCGGCTGCTACCGATCAGCCCGAAGAAGACCCGATCTGCTAAGACGACTTCTTCCTCCTCGGCGGAGCCTTCATCGATGACCCTCCTCGAAAGAGGAAGAAGGTGTCGATTGACTCGGGTCGATCGACGAGGACGTCGAGGTCTTCGAGGAGGTTGGGCTTACTTCTACCCTTCCGAGCCTCCGACCTACCCGCTCCGAGCCCCCAACTCGCTCTTCTTCCCGTGCAGAGAGCTAAAGCCGAGGAGGCTACGCTTCTTGGTTGAGGAGTGGTTTCCGGCATCCGGACACCCGTGCCGCCGGCCTCAAGCTTGGGAATGAGATCGGCGCCGTCCCTTCTACGAAGAATCTTGCAAATATGGATAAGTCTTCGCCGGGGTGGCCGCGGTCGGGGGTCATTCTTCGTTGCGTCGACGATGATCTTTTGAGGAGCTTGGGGCGATGAATCCTTCCGAGGTTCGGGACGAGTGGGGTTTGCAATGAGCGAGGTAATTTCCTTTCCCGGACTTTGTCTTTTATGTCATCACACTTTTTCTAATGACCGTTTTCCTCTCGCTCGGCACTCTCCACTGTTCGGCAGGGAGTTAAACAGCACCCGCTCTGGCATGAAGTCCCTTGAGGCGGAGAGGGAGAAACTAAGTGATGAAAACCTCCGCCTCAAGGGTGAGGTTGAAACTTTGGTGAGGAAGGCCGATGAGGCCCAGGATCGGGCCGGTGGAGAGGATGTGAAGCGAGGTGGGATGCCGACTGGGCTCGTGGCTCGGTCGGCGATGGTTCTGAGAAGGAGGCCTTGGCGGCCGAAGCTAGTGGGAGAGCAGAAGCCAAGGCCGCGGAGAGCGAGGTTTTGACCTTAAGCTTCGCCGCTAGCCTTGAGGGTGAGCTCGCTGCTGCCAAAGCCACCCCCCCGACTGAACAAGTAATTGAGAATTTCAAGAAGTCTCGGGACTGGGGTCAAGCTCTTGCTCCCTACTTTATCAGAGGGAAGGAGCATATTTTGCGAGTGGCCGCGGCGGCGGGCATCCCTTTGGGCAATTTGCTCAGCTGGAATAAGACCCTCTTTTTTGGCGAGGAGGGGCCATGTAATGGTGCCTTTTGAAGAGGATGAATTAAAAACTCTGCATGAAGGTGATGCGAAGGGCAAGCAGCCATGGAATCCCCCTACACCCTTCGATCATAACCTCCGCAACCTCGTCAAAATTTTAAAGGCGATCCCAGCTCCCTTCGACGGCGACCAAGGCGCGGTTTGAGGGTGAAAAGACCAATCGAGAGGAATCTAGCCGAGCAGTGCGTCATGCCGAGGAAGCTTCTTGACTTTTGTACTGAATTTTATGACAAGTTTTTGTAACCAAATATTTATTTGTACTCGATGTTGCCGGTCTTCCTGTGCCGAGTTTGTACATGTGACTTGTATATTTCCTTTCTGTATATTGCTTTATGAAAGCTTTTTATGACTTTCGTTTGGATTTTTATCCTTGTTTTAGCGAGGACTTGCTTTGGATAAATTGTTTTATTTGTCCTCGATTTAGCGAGGATTTTTGTAGGTAGAGCTCTAAAATTCCCTTTTAGGGCATATTTTTAGATAAGGCTCTATTCCTCTATATTTCTTGACCCCATAGGGTTTTGGTGGCGAAATAAACATGAAAGAAATATTAAAAAGACTTTCATATATACATGTGCCTTTTCAGTAGCTATTACAAAATATCTCATTGGTAATAACGTCTAAGGTGGTCGGCGTGCCATGGGTTTTTAGGTCTTTCCCATCTTGGTCGGCTAGCCGATATGTGCCTTCTCGGATCACGCTGTGATTTTGAAAGGACCTTCCCGTTTGGGGAGAGCTTATTCTGCTCGCATTCCTCCTGTTACTTCTATCTTTCGAGTACCAAGTCCCCGTCGAGAATGTCCTCGGCTTGATTCGTTTGTCATGATGGCTTTTGGTGAGCCGCTTGTAATTTATCATTCTCATCCTCGCCTCCACCTTCTTTCTTCGAGCAAGTCGAGGTCGATCACCCGGCTTCTTGGTTTGTTTCTTCGTTGAAGTTTGTCACTCGGGGTAGGAAGGGCCATCTCCACAGAGCCATGGCTTGAGCCGTATGCTAGGGAGAACGGAGTTTCTCCAGTTGATCCTCGACCGAGGTTCGAATGCTCCATAGAACGCGGGGAGCTCATCGAACCACTGCCTTTTTCTCTTCGAGGCTTCTTTTTAAGGCATGGAGAATATGTTTGTTTCCACCTGCTTGACCGTTTCCTTGAGGGCGAGCTACCGAGGACATCCAATGCGACTTTCATACGCTCGCGGCTCGCGGTAAATTTGGTGGAGAACTGCGTTAGTGGTCCGAAACAATTACCCGAGGTAGCCCGAATCTGCACCGGATGTGGTCGTGGACGAAGGCGATGGCTTTATCCTCGGCAATGCGGCCAAGGGTTTTGCTTCTATCCATTTGGTGAAGTAATCGACGCCACGATTACTCGCGTTGCCTTTGGCTTTGGGGAAGGGACCGATGAGGTCTATTCCCACATGTCAAATGGCCAGCCACTGCGTGTTTGAGGGATGGCAAGCGGAATGTCGAAAATCTCGACATTTGTCACACTTCCTTACATAAGCTTCGTCCTTCCTTAAGCTCGGCCGGTAATAACCGTGAAAAAGAATTCGATCGCTAACGTCCTCGCACCGGGTGCCCTCCACGAACACCTTCATGAACCTCGGCAAGTAGATCCTCTACTGCGGCACACATCGGAGGAGTGGTTTTGTGAATGATTTTCGTAGAGTATGTCTCCGATCACCGTATATCTTCTTTGCTCTTTACGAACGATCGTGCCATGTTATCATCGTTTGGCGGCTTTCCTCCTCGATGTATTCCCGAATTTCATCAATCCAGCATTTGGGTGTGGATGCAATGGGCAGAACGGGCTCTCTGTTAATGGAGGGTAGATCTAGGAACTCTGTCTGCACCCTTCGGAAGATCTTCCGGCTCGCGGCTATTCTTGACGAGATAGTCGGCCCTTGCGTTTTTGCTCTTTCGATCCACTTCCCAATACTTGAAATCACCCAACCTCTTCGCGAGCTCGCAATATTTTTGTAGCGTGGGATGGCAGACCTCATACTCCCCAAAATTTGCCTTACAATGAGTTGGGAGTCACGAAGATGAGCAAGTCTAGGACTCCAATTTCCGAGCTAGCTCGATGCCGAGATTAATGCCTCGTATTCTGCTGGTTGTTGGATGCGGGAAGTTGAATCGGACGCTCTGCTAATCTCCTCCCCTTCGGGTGAAGTTAATGATATCCCTGCACCATTCCCCCCTTTGCTCGCTGAGCCATCTACGTACATTGTCCAGCAGTTTTTTGGTCTAGCCGAGGAATTAATCGTCCTTCCTTCTCCGGTCGAGCTGGAGGGTTTTGTTGACGAGCTCGCCTCTTCTGTCTCAGCCGAGTTTGAGTCATTTTCGATGAATGACGTCTCTGCGATGAAGTCGGCTAGAATCTGAGCCCTTACCGCCTTTCTCTGTTCGTAATTAATGTCGTAGCCAGATAACTCTACTGCCCATTTCATCATCCTTCCAGCAACATCGGGTTTGTGAAGTATCCTTCTCAGCGGTAGGTCGGTGTAGACGATCAGAGCATGGGCTTGGAAATAGTATCGAAGTCTCCGAGCTGTTACAACCAAGGCTAAGACCACTTTTTCGACGTTCAGGTACCTTGTCTCCACATCAGTTAAGGCGTGGGAGACGTAGTACACCGGTCTTTGAATTTCCTTGTCTTGCCTTAGTAGTACAGATGCTACTGCCGAGCTTGAAGCAGCGAGGTATATGTAGAGGACCTCGGAGGGTTTTGGGCTGGAGAGCAGCGGCGGGCTTCCGAGGTATTCTTTCAGCTCGGCGAATGCCCTGTCGCACTCTTCATTCCACAGTGCTTTCTTTGATCCCTTTAGTGCTTTGAAGAATGGCAGGCTTCTTTCTGCTGCTTTGGCGATGAATCGGCTTAAAGCTGTGATACGACCATTCAGTTGCTGTATTCCTCGCACCGAGGTTGGAGCTCGCATGTCTACTAAGGCTTTGATTTTCTCCGGGTTGGCCTCGATCCCTCTTTCGTTCACCATGTAGCCCAAGAACTTTCCTGCTTTTACTCCAAAAGCACATTTGGCAGGATTCAGTTTCATTTTATTCTTCCTCAGATTCTTGAACGTCTCGTCGAGGTCGGCGACGTGGTTTTCTCCTTTTGTTTTGATGACCATGTCATCGATGTATGCTTCCACGTTCCGGCCGAGCTGGTCGCCAAACACCCTGTTGACCATCCTTTGATAGGTTGCTCCCGCATTTTTCAACCCGAATGGCATCATCACATAACAATATAGCGCTCCTGCTGCTCGGAATGCTGTCAACTTCTGATCGGCTAGCCACATTCGGATTTGATGATACCCGGAATATGCATCGATGAAGCTCAGTATTCGGTGACCTGCTATTGCGTCAACGAGCTGGTCAATCCTTGGAAGTGGATACCAATCTTTCGGGCAGGCTTTATTAAGGTCGGTGAAGTCCACGCACATGCGCCATTTTTTGGTCGTTTTCTTGACCATCACTACATTCGCCAACCATGTGGGATACAGGATTTCCATGATTATTCCTGCCAGAAGTAGCTTTTCGACCTCCTCTTTGATTGCGGCTTGCTTCTCGGGGGAGAAGACTCGAGGTCGCTGCTGTATTGGTGTGATGCTCGGGTCCACGCTCAGTCTGTGTACCGCGACCTTTTCCTCTATGCCCTCCATGTCCTCGACCGTCCAAGCAAAGACGTCGGTGTTTGCCCTTAGAAATTCGATGATCTCCTCCCTTTCGGCGAGAGATATTTCTCTTCCTACCTTGATCCTTTGGTCCGGATAGTCAAAATTCACGACTACCTCGTCCAAGTCTTCGTGAGGTAGGATGTCGGGCTCGTCGCGGTTGTCCAAGCTTTCCACCATAATCATTTTGTCACGGGGTTGATCTTTTTGCCTTGGAGCGGGCTCAGACAGGTCTTCCTCGGGCGTTTCTGAGCTTCAGTCCCTTTTGGCGAGCTGGTTTTCCTAGCTCGCTTTAATTGCTATTTTTCGGAATCGGGGTCGGTCTGTCTTGTCTGGCTCGTTCCTGCGCCGGCGGGGTGATCTTCGGGAAACCTCTTTATTGGTGATGCGGTTCCCTTCCTTCTCATCTTCTCTTCATTCTGCCTGACCAGCTTTAGGTATACAAGGGTACTCGTGGGTCATTTTTCATCATTCTGTCCCCCACTCGGGAACTTGATTCTCGATGGTGGCGAGGAGATCATGTCGAATTTTATCCGGGCGGGCAGCCGAGTATTGCATTGTATGGGGAGGCGAGGTCTAGCACTTGGAAAGCCACATCCTCGGTTCTACTTTGATCACCATCCCCGAGGGTGACTTGGAGAGTTATAACGCCTTTGACTGAGACCCTGTGTCCCGTGAATCCCTCCAGTGTTACCCCGCTTGGACTAAGGTGAGCATCCCTGAATCCAAGTGCCTTGAAACAGTCATAAACCATGACATTCCGTCCCGCCCGGTATCGATCAACACCCTTCGACAAATCGGCTTCCGATCCGGACGCGAAGAGTCAATGGTTGTTCTTTGGTGTGGGGTTCGTTGCCGGGATAGAACGTGATGCCCTCCTCCCTCTTGTGGGGCGTGAACACTTTATCCAGTGTGAATGGTGTCTTTCACTGCGTTATGCTCCTCGCATCTCCCTCGATGGTGTGCACATCGGCCTCATCCTCAGGATTATTGTCCCGAGGAGGATTTCTGGGCTGGTTCGCCTGTCGAGCTCCACCGAGCTCGAACCTCTTGAGGGAACCTCGATCTATCAGCTTTTGGATTTCCCTTTTTAACTGGAAGCATTCCTCCGTGTCATGACCATTCTCCTTGTGGAATGCACACCTCTTGTTTGGGTTGCCGTAATCCACCTTTGCCGTGGCGGGGTCGTTCCAATTTATTCTCCCGGAGAAGCACGTTCATGATGTGCTCTCTTGTCTCACTCAACGGTGTATAATGTTCTTCTGCCATCGGGGTTTTGTTCTTGTCTCTCCTCGGCGTTGCTTTTAACGTCGAGGTGTGAGCCTTCGTCTCAGCAGTCTTGCCAGTTGATGTTGACGTCCCTTTCTTCAAGGCTTTGGCCTCAATGCTACCCTCTGTCTCTCCGATTTTCTGTGCGGCCAGATACATGGCTGCACTTGAGGCCGGTGGTTGGATGTTGAATACGTGGGACATCATGCCCGGCTGAATTCCTTCGAAGCAGAGAATGATCATTTTGTCGGGCACGTTCTGGAGCTCCTCGGCCACAGCTCGGAACCTCTTTAAGTAGGCGACCAGTGATTCGTCCTCGCCTTGTTTTATTTTGGCGAGGTCGGCTTTTGGTATTTCCCCGCGAGAATTTGCTCAGGAACGAGGCTTTGAACTCATGCCAGTCTGGTATTGAGCTCGGTTCGAGCTCCTCGAACCATTTTAACACTGCGCCCTCGAAAGTACTTAAGAAGGCCTTGCACCAGAGGTCCAGTTTGCTCGAGCAAATCCCCATTTTGGCCTCGAAGCTTGACACATGCTCTTTTGCATTTGTCTTCCCCTCATAAGACCTGAGTGCGGGGAGTTTGAGGCGTGAATCAGGAGAGGTCTCCCTGATGCGTTTGCAGAATGGGGCGAACTGATCCCTTGTTCTGTTATCGTGCTTTCCGGACTCCAGTGCGTCCAGTCTTGTTTGGAGCTTCTGAAGCAAGTCTACGTCTGACGTCGCGTCCTTGCTTTTGCGAGGTGGTCGGGGAGGAAGGTCGTTTCCTTTCCGTCTTTTGTGGGAGGTGGCATCCGACTGTGCCTCACTTCTCTCTGGTGTGGGTGATCTTCCTCGGTGCGCCGACCTTCCTCGGGATGCTTCGCCTCGCCCCTTTTGTTCCAATTCTCCTAGTGACACCAAAGTGTAGGAGAGTCTATCGTGCACGCCCGCGTGGGCGAGCTCTTTCATCCTTGGTTAGCTTTGTCTTGGCGCTAACCCTCTGACCTCCTCCGGCAGGCCTTTCAATCCGCTCATGGATACTTATTCGGGTTGCACTGGACCCGGTTGTTCGCGGATTGGACCTCGCCTCAGAACCTCTCGCCGATCGGCCAGGGTTTGTCTCTTTCCGTCGAGTATCTTCTTGATCATTTCGTGGGGGAGCTTCCAGTCTGCGAGCGAGCTCGAACTCTCGTGCCTCCAGCTCTCTTTGCTTTTCCAAGGACGCTTTCTCTTTGCGGATGTGCTCCAACTCGGCTAGATCCCATTCTTTTTGTGTGAGGATCCTTTGCCCGAGCCGTAGCTTCGTGTTGGTGCGAACAATGGCCCCGCGCGCGTTGCTCGTTTGCGGGCTTTCTCTTTGGCGACCGCTATTCGTCTTTTTGCCCTTTCCGGCCAGGGCTTTCTTCTGGGTTCCCTGAGTGACCTTCGTCGTCCTCGGTTCCCCCATTATTTTAGCCGGTGTCTCCAAAATGGGATTTGGAGTGGTCTCCATTGCTTGCTCGGTGGCCTTCTTCGTGGGAGACTCTGCTCGATGAGTTATTGAAGCAGCTGCGGGGATGGTTTGTTTAGTAGGTACTTGTTTGCTCGTCGCCATCTTACTTGTTCGTCGAGGTCAATAACAAGAAAGGTCCCGGCAACGGAACCAAACTGATCACGCCAAAAATGTTTTGGTGACCACGTCGGATCCACGTGTGCTGCTAGCTTCTGGTCAGGACGCCTCGGCTCTCAAAAGGCGTTGTTTGTCGGGACCAAACCGTCGTGAAGGGTGGTTCTGTGATGAGACGACAAATAAACACCGTCAAGGATGTCGGGGTTTGCCCGACTATCACCCTCGGCGTGAGAGTAAGTATATAGATAATGGTTGGATAATATGTGGGCGGTAGTGTTTAATGCTTGGAACACAATAAATATGAGAGTTCAGTGTTGATAGCAATAAATGGTTTCTCAGCGTCTTGGTCTCTTTTGAGTAAATGCCGCTTGGTCTTTAATGAAGGAATGTTCTTCCTTTTATAGCCAAGGATGGCGTGCATGGGAGGGTTTTGGTGTGAGTTACCCGGTTTTCGTGGAGCAGGAGGAAAACCCATTCCTCTGTCATAGGATAGAATGGAAGCTTCCGTCTGGGGAATGAGGAGAAGCCATAAATGCTACTGTTTGCTTGGTTGTGAAGAAATCTACTTTCTTAGCTGGGAGGCCTGTGCCTCTTCCATGGAATGCGCTGACACGCCGCCAACATTAAATGCCTGATGTTGACTTCTTGCCGAGGATAACCTGGACGTCGAGGTTCTAATATGGGTTTGGCGAGGATGCCTGTGGAGACCTGCCGAGGTCGACGAGGTCATTTGGTGAAGGTCAACCGAGGTTAAGCTCGGGCAGTGGCTCTGTTAGCGAGCTTTAGTTGGGGACGTCGCCATGAGCCCTTGTCAACGTCCTCGGATGACATTCTCGGCTACCTCGATGACGGCCGTGGGTTGCCGTGTAAGATGGGGCCCACTTGGGCCGACGTGAGTGACACGTGGAATAGGATTTTGGGAGGATCCCATCGCAGCCCCGAGTCCTCGAGTGTAATGGATTTATCCCGAGGAGATGAATCTACTCCACGCCGTTTATGCATGCTACGAGCTTTTGGCCCATTATGGATATAATGAGATCGCTCGGTTTGACGGTGGTGGCCGGAAGTTTTTAAACGTTCAATTTGTCAGAGGACACGTTCGCCAAGGCTGACGAAATACGAGACTGACTGGCATTTAATGTAACGTCCTTTCCGTCTTTTCGAATTCACTTTGGCGCCTTTCCACTCGCGCGTGTTCGCCACGGCCTTTGGCTTCCAGAAGAAGTTAAGCCAAGATCCGCGTGTTTTCCCTGGATCGACCCGTAGATCCGAACTATAAAAGAGGAGGTCGAAAAGCTACTTCTGGCAGGAATAATCATGGAAATCCTGTATCCCACATGGTTGGCGAATGTAGTGATGGTCAAGAAAACGACCAAAAAATGGCGCATGTGCGTGGACTTCACCGACCTTAATAAAGCCTGCCCGAAAGATTGGTATCCACTTCCAAGGATTGACCAGCTCGTCGACGCAATAGCAGGTCACCGAATACTGAGCTTCATCGATGCATATTCCGGGTATCATCAAATCCGAATGTGGCTAGCCGATCAGAAGTTGACAGCATTCCGAGCAGCAGGAGCGCTATATTGTTATGTGATGATGCCATTCGGGTTGAAAATGCGGAGCAACCTATCAAAGGATGGTCAACAGGGTGTTTGGCGACCAGCTCGGCCGGAACGTGGAAGCATACATCGATGACATGGTCATCAAAACAAAAGGAGAAAACCACGTCGCCGACCTCGACGAGACGTTCAAGAATCTGAGGAAGAATAAAATGAAACTGATCACGCCAAAAATGTTTTGGTGACCACGTCGGATCCACGTGTGCTGCTAGCTTCTGGTCAGGACGCCTCGGCTCTCAAAAGGCGTTGTTTGTCGGGACCAAACCGTCGTGAAGGGTGGTTCTGTGATGAGACAAGAAATAAACACCGTCAAGGATGTCGGGGTTTGCCGACTATCACCCTCAGCGTGAGTAAGTATATAGATAATGGTTGGATAATATGTGGGCAGTGTAGTGTTTAATGCTTGGAACACAATAAATATGAGAGTTCAGTGTTGATAGCAATAAATGGTTTCTCAGCGTCTTGGTCTCTTTTGAGTAAATGCCGCTTGGTCTTTAATGAAGGAATGTTCTTCCTTTTATAGCCAAGGATGGCGTGCATGGGAGGGTTTTGGTGTGAGTTACCTGGTTTTCAGGGAGCAGGTAGAGGAAAACCCATTCCTCCGTCGTCCAGGATAGAATGGAAGCTTCCGTCTGGGAATGAGGAGAAGCCATAAATGCTACTGTTTGCTTGGTTGTGAAGAAATCTACTTTCTTAGCTGGGAGGCCTGTGCCTCTTCCATGGAATGCGCTGACACGCCGCCAACATTAAATGCCTGATGTTGACTTCTTGCCGAGGATAACCTGGACGTCGAGGTTCTAATATGGGTTTGGCGAGGATGCCTGTGGAGACCTGCCGAGGTCGACGAGGTCATTTGGTGAAGGTCAACCGAGGTTAAGCAAGGCTGCTAAAGCTTTAGTTGGGACGTCGCCATGAGCCCTTGTCAACGTCCTGATGACATTCTCGGCTACCTCGACGGGCCGTGGGTTGTGTAAGATGGGGCCCACTGGGGACGTGAGTGACACGTGGAATAGGATTTTGGGAGGATCCCATCGAGCGAGTCCTCGAGTGTAATGGATTTATCCAGGAGATGAATCTACTCCACAATTTATGCATGCTACGAGCTTTTTGGCCCATTATGGATATAAAGCAAGAGTGGGTTAGGGATAGGGATAGGGATAGGGTGCTATTTTCCACGCAGTTTTTCATGAATGTAATTGTACTCCTAGCTAAAAGTATTTATTTATATACTCCTCCGTCCCTAAATTATTATCTTCTTTTCCTTTTTCGTCCGTCCCAAAATAATTATCTTGTTTGAAACCTTCCTTTTTAGAACATCACTTTTATTATTTTACCCTTACTTTTTCTTCCTACTTTAATTATGGGCCACATACATATGGGCATTAAGGGAAACAACACACTTTTTCAATACTATTCCAATATTAATAATCAAGTCAATTGAGTTTTCTTAATCCATGTACGGGTCAACCCAGACAATAATTTAGGGACGGAGGGAGTATAATACTTGTGTGTTTTTAGCATTATTTGGTCGTGCTGTGGTGTAGTATTTATTACTCCCTCGTCTTTTAATTATTGTCTTGTTTGATTCGTACATAAATTAAAAAAATTATTAATTTGATTATTAATATTAATATAATGTGTAATTTTTTTTAATATCCATATATATAAGGTTCACAATTAAAATATAAAAAAAATAAGGGTAAAATAGTAAAAGTAATGTCCTAAAACGAAAATTTTCAAAAAAAACAATTATTATGAGACGGAAAAAAAAAAGACAATAATTTAGAGACGGAGTGAGTATAAGTATATGTTAACATCGTCCGCATATATTTCGATAGAGTAATTAATGATATTTAGCTTTTATTAATGCTAGTAGGATCTGATGAATATTCACTCTGTTCCAGACAAATATTCTAATATTATACTCCTTCTGTTCCTTAATTATTGTTTTGTTTGATCTGACACACGAATTAAAAAAAATAATTGACTTGATTATTAATTAATATTGGTATAATATATAATTTTCTTTAATGTCCATGTGGATGTGGATCATAATTAAAGTAGAGGAAAAAGTAAGGATAAAATGATAAAAGTGATGTCCTAAAAAGGAAAGTTTTCAAACAAAACAATTATTCTGGGACGGACAAAAAAGAAAAGGAAGACAATAATTTAGGGACGGAGGGAATATTTTGGAATGTTTCATTTAAAGAGTCTACTTTTAAATATTATATTTACAATTTTCATACTATAATTTTTTATATTTACCCTTCACTTGGGTTGTAAACATCTTGGTAATGCTCAAGTATTTTTGTAATTTTGTAACTAACTCAAATGACACTAGTGTATCTCTTAATTATTAAATTTTTTAAACGTGGACTATTTAGGTGGTACAACGGGAGTATTATATTTTATGTATATATGATATGGTATTTTATGTGTCACTTTATTTAGCATCTTGTTGACTCCAATTTTTGTTTAAAAGTAAAACATATGATGTTACATCATTTATTCATAAAATTTAGTACTCATTAGATACTTTTAACATTAATCTTATTTAAAATACAAGTTTATATTTTGTAAATACTTACAAGAGTGCTTGCTGTAAAAATCAACCTTGCAAAATTTGATTTGATTTCTTAAATTTTATTTCTTCCGTTTTACTGAAAAATTTCATATTTAAAAATTTAATAATAAAATATTTTTATAAAATTATTATTAGAATTGGTAATAATATAATAAATTTTGAATATAGTCAACATATTTAATCATATAAGAATAAAGTTAAAAAAATATTTAAAAATTACAAATATAATTTTTAGAAGTAATTTAAATAAAGCTTGAAAGTGGGGACAATTAACCAACAACTATAACAACTCCCACGTATATCAAGTTAACTTCTTAAACAAGAATGGCCCAGTACGGATAATTCTGAGTTTGCTATTATAGTATCGAGTTGTAAAAGTTTTCTTGTCGAAAATCGTTCATATACAGTTCGACAAGCGCATGCACTAACCTCTCGTCGCCTGACACATTTGTCGTAATGCCAATATAGTGGCACATCGTATTGCAAAGGCTACTCGTGAGTTTTATAACCCTTACTGTTGGGTTGAGCCTCCTACTGTTGTGGATGGCCGCCTTACTGTGATTTGTTCTTGTTCTCATTAATATGAAGTCTCTTTATTTCGTTTCAAAAAAAAAAAAGTGATTTGTTCTTGTTCTCATTAATTTGAAGTGTCTTTGTTTGGTTTCAAAAAAAAAAAAACAAGAATGTGCATGTTACGGAGTAATAATTATATACATTTAATTTAACTTTTTGGGAAAACTCCACAATTCGTTCCTGTACTTTTAACATTTTTTTCTAATCGTCCCTGTCCCCTGGTGTGCGCATCTGGTCCTTGAATTAGTTAGGCTAAACGTAAATGATTCTTCCGTCTAAATTCTTTCTATTTTTGACCGTTAAGTCTCATCATGTGCTCATCATGTACATTTGATGAAGGATAAAATAATAACTCCTTCTAAAACCTTTTTCCAATATTTCAATCACCGCTGTACAACTCCTCCACCTCCACCACCGTCGCCATCAAATCCATCAACCTTGACCACTCTCGAGCCGATTTCGAAAACGTCCATCTATCCCACCCCCAACATCCTTAAAGCACACTGTTCTTTCACGGCAAGTTAGCAGGTGAACTTTAAAGCACGCTATTCTCTGTTAGGGCAAAAAAAAAAAAAACTTTAGAGCAGCAATGGTGGCCGTTAAGATGAAGTCATACGAGGAGTTACGGCAACAGAGATTGGATGAAAACCAAGCAAACCTCGGATAACCAGAACAGAAATGGTGATTGTGAGAAGATCAAGTCATGTGGCTAATAATCCTGCTCCACATTACAAAGAAATCGTGAGTCTTTTTCAACTTTACTCCATCCATCCTAATTTAGTGCCTCATTTAATACGCCCCCGCAGTAGCATAATGAGTCCTGATTATTTCGCTCATACTTAACTCTGTCTGACTTTGCTTTCAATTTTATTACCAAGTGACAAGATCGAAGAACCAAGGACTGGATCGAGCTGGGTTTTAGAGAGAGAAATCTCTCTTTAAATTTTAGAAAGAGAGAGAGGGTAGAGTGTACAGATGAAGAGATGACTCCTCTTTCTTTGTAAGTTTTGGCAGAGAGCAACAAAAAAAATTACACAAAAAAAAAAATCAATTGATTGTTGATTAATTAGCTAAAAGGACTTTTGGGTTTTGGTTTGTTTGAAAAGTTGCAACAAAATTGCAGCTTTGGGGAGGACAGTGGGAGGATGTTGGTGGAGGTGGGAGCAGGGGCGGATGTAGGCTTTAGGGTGAGGGGGCAAGTGACCCCACTCAAATGATTTTTTTTTTTCTATTGTAAAAGGGCACCATTTCAGGCTGTGACCCCACTGGAAATTTTCTAGTGACCCCGCTGGACAAGGGAGAGGGAGAGATGCAACACAGCAACAACCAAAAAAAAAAAGAGAAATTACAGCAACTGCAACGCAGCACTCAGCAGCAGCCAGCAAGCATAAGCAAGCAACTGAAGCAAGGACCAAGGAGGCAACTCAGGCAAGGACTCAACGAGCGATGGGCGACGACGACTGAAAAAAAAATTTGTGACCCCACTGAAAAAAAATTCTGGATCCGCCACTGGGTGGGAGGTGGGCGGTGGGTATGACAGTAGTGAGGGAAGAGAGAGAAAGTGTGGGGGAAGGGAAAGGTAGTAGAAAAAAGACAAAACAAGTTCACAAATGGTCCTATATATATATTTTTTAATAAAAATGACAAATTTATTCTTAAAATAAATCATGTGACAAGCACATGAAACGATTTAACGGATAAAACACAACGAAATTAGACAAAAGGACCAATCATACTCAATGTTCATGGTATAAGGATGGTCTCAAAAAAATTTGGTACAACAACGAATACCAAAAAATATAAAAAGTATGGAGATGAATTTTGGAGTTCGCCCTAACTTTTTATTGAAGGAGTAAAAACTTTTTTTTAACAACTTTGCCACTTAATTCTTTACCTCTGCTAAAACTCTATGTGAGAAGTACATGAAAGGACAAATTACATTTAATCTGAGTAAATACAAGGAGTTAATTTTTTTTAAATTTCGTATAGAGATGGATCCCAAAAAGAGCTAAAAGTACAAGGACCAATGGTATAGTTTGCCCGTGATAATATTCTTAATATTATATTGATGATTGGAATTTCATAATATAAATTAATTTTTGAATACTGCAAAGAAGACTTTTTTTTTTTTTTTGAATCGAGGGAGTACCATTTATCAACATTTAACTGAAAATGAGTAATACTACAGCAACAAAATTAATTTATAGATTTGATTTACAGCAATGTTGTTAGGTAAAATTATCAATACATATGTAGGTTGTATTGTATAATACTTAAATACTTGCTGTAAATAAAATTTATAAATCAATTTTATCGTTGTATTATTTTCTCCCCTGAAAATCAATCAACTTCCTCTATGACACGCTTACTTAAGATATATACTAGAAAATGTGACACACATTATGTGTGTAATTTTTATGTTTGTAATCTGATTTTATGGTTTTTTTTATTTTTAATTACACCCTCCGTTCCAAAATTATTGTCTTATTTTTCTTTTTTGTTCATCCCAAAATAATTGTCTTATTTGAAAGTTTCATTTTTAAAATAATAGTTTTACTATTTTACCCTTACTTTTTATTCATATTTTAATTATATGTCACATGCACATGGACATTAAAAGAAACTACACACTATACCAATATTAATAATCAAGTCAATTAGTTTTTTTTTAATTCGTGTGTCAGATTAAACAAGACAATAATTTTGGGATGGAGGGAGTATTATTTTAGTAAATCTGATGATTTTTGAGTAGTTAATTTTTGAAGAGATGGAGTGCTGACCTTCATTTTGAGTCATCTACTTATAAAAAACTCTCTATGTTCTTAAGAAAGATTTAATCTTTTGTTTTTAGGTCATTCCAAAAAATATATATCTATTTTCTTTTTTCCTTTTTTTTTTTTAGGGGATGTTAACTTTACCCTTTTATCGTTGATTTAATTCCTACTTTAATGATGAGTCCTACTCTTAAATGAATAATGTGATGAAAAACGCATAACATCTTAATATTCATAATAGATTTAGTCAATTTACTTTTTTAGATCCGATTTTTTAAGAAAAGTATCCATTTTCTTTTTTTCTTTTTCTTTTTTTCTTTTTTGGGGGAGGGTTAACTTTACCCTTTCATCGTTGATTTAATTCCTACTTTAATGACAAGTTCTACTCTCAAATGAGTAATTTGATGAAAAACACATAACATCTTAATAATCATAATAGATTTAGTCAATTTATATATATGTATTGATCGAATCTGAAAACTCAATACTCTGTAAATTAAAGCTCCAACTCTACTGGTCACCCTTTTTGAACAATGGAACAATATAGATAAGACTGATGAGTGATGACAACGGTACCATGGATTAGGCAGGATTGCATTGCATGGGTTGCTAAGAAGAACCAAAGTGATGCAAGGGTGTGCTTGTCGAGACATCAAACTCGTCATGATATCGAGAAAAATCAATTAAGGTGTGTCCCCAAAACCTTTATTAATTGTTTGTAAGATTGTAGAGAGTCTGACGTCACTATGTGTATATATGCAAGAGGCCAGGCCAGGATAGAATTTGACTTCAAGTGATCACAAGTTGATGCACTGAATGTCCAGGTGAATCTGGCTTTCAAGAACTCCCCAAAGCTCTCTGGCCAGTTCCCACAACTTGAGCACTTCCTCACTTCACTCGGTCAATATAAGCTGCCTTTTGTTCAATAACATTTCGTAATCATATAGATAAGACTTTGAACACCAAACTAGAATCCAATTCTTCAACACCCAACAACACAATACAATACATACTCGATCATCCATCGATCCACCGTACTCTAGCTACAGCTAATCACTACACTACTATAAATAGTGGTAAACGAAGAAGCTTGCATTTCCATCCTTCTCAAAGCCTCCCTTTTAAAGATTCAAAACAAGTTCCCTGAGTTCCAAGACAAATGAGGTCTAAGGTTTTTATGTTCCTCGGCGTTCTTCTTGCTGTTCTTCTTCTCGTATCTTCGAGTTAGTTTAATTTCCTTTTGTATTCATTTTGATCTCCTCATTCATTGTTATGAAACTTCAGTATCGAAATTTTGGAAACCTTGTCTTAGTAGGGAATTTAACACGTGTTACAAAGAAGTTATAAAGAGCTTGTTTACTTGTGCAGCTGAGGTAGCAAAAGAGACGCAGCCAAATGAAGCAGAGAACACGCAACGTGAGTGTAGTTCTTGTGCATTATAGAGTGCTAATATACCACCCTCAAGCATGTACGGATGCTGGCTCCCCTCAGCGTTGAATACTTGCTTCTAACCAAGATCTTCACTAGCTCTTTTGGTTTTTGGTGTATTATCTAATAGTCTAATATATACTACTAACTAAAACTAAAAGCGTGTCCAAATTAGTTTTTAATGCAATATAAAAAGGTCTATATATATGAACACACGCACAACTGTAACTAGTATATAGTGTTGTTTACTGACTTAATATGGATTCTTGTGATATATTGCAGCGGAAGAGGTGAAAGAACCTGAACAACAGTATGGAGGGCGTTGCAGATATGGCTGCTGTGGTGGATGGGGCAGCTATGGATGCAGACGGTGCTGCCAAGGTAAGAGTATTACTCTGATAATCATTGGCTAGCTTAGCTAATATCAATTGGTGGTACATTTCCGAGTAAAATGACAAACAATGTTCTTTTGTGTAAAGATGCTAAAGAGGCTCAAGCTGTTGAAACTGAAGCTAACAACAAACAAGGTCAGTGTTAAAATTCGTGTTGGGATTTTTATATAAGCAGTGTAGCGATCTGCATAATCAAAGATTATGATGACATTTTAGCGGAAGAGGTGAAAGAACCAGAGCAGCAGTCCGGAGGGCGTTGTAGATATGGCTGCTGTGGTGGTTGGGGGTCCTATGGATGCAGACGGTGCTGCAGAGGTAAGACTCCTTGACTACCACTGTGTTATGCATGTTACTTGGTGGTGTAGATTTTAATTTTAATTTTCAAGTAAATTGACAAACAATGTTCATTTGTGCGAAGAGGGTCAAAGTATGGACACTGAAGCCAACAAGCAACAAGGTAAGTTAATAACTACTATCAGATAATTTCATTTGTTTTTAATGCTATTGAGACAAATAAGTGGTGCTGCTTAACTGGTACTGGTCACTTCTCTTAACGGAGAGGTCGAGTGTTCAACTCTCACCAGAGACGACACCCTGGTACTTAAAAAGGTCGGATGTTCAAGCTTCACTAGAGGCACATTAAATAATAATAATAAGGGTTGTGTTCTTAAGTTAAATAATGAAAATTAAAATCTTATATTCATTTGTGGAAAAAGGTTGGTTAAATAAACATGCCTAGGTTCATTTACGATAAGTTGCAAGAAAATAAATTTGAATGATTTCTTCTGCATGCAGTTGATGAGGTGAAGGAACCAAACCAGCAGTATGGAGGCCGTTGTAGATACGGGTGCTGCGGTGGTTGGGGTAATTATGGATGCCGAAGGTGCTGCGCCTCTGGTGAGACTTACGCCATGAACATAAACATTGTTCACTTTTGCATCTAATTAAAACCAATGAATATTTCAGGTTTAATTCAGATTTGTAATTAATTATAGGTAATATGATGACTAACATCGTTTATTATTCATTTTGTAGCCAACGAAGCTGTGGATGGACATGTAGATGAACAAGGTGGTCATATGTAATACTGCATATATGAAAACAAAAATGTCCATGTAGCAATATATATATATACATATATATATATATATATGTATAAATAGATGTACGTACATGGGGCAGAAATAAAAATATGAATAAAAATGAAGGATGGTGGTGGGGTTAGATCCCTAGCTAGGGTTTGTTTTAAGGGCATAAGTCCATGTATGTTCTCCTGTGCTCTCTATAATACGAAGAAGTACTATAATATGTTCTCCTGTGTTAATTCTTATTTTTGATTGGAAAGAGGTGCACTGCACACAATCGTTAAAATTTTCACATTCTTTTTTGTGAATAGTGTTGTATTCGACATCGTTCCAGCCAACAGTGAATCAATGAATTAATGAGGTGCTTAATTCTTTTAATATATTGAAGAGAAAAAAAATAAGAGCAATGTTAGGATCATAAAATTATGAACTCAAAATTTTGGCCAACAAACAACTATTGATTGGTAAAAGACTACAACCCATTAATTAGCGACGACAGAACCATAATGAAAGGTCCAGGTTGAAAAATATTATGAGCCACAAAATGAAGTTATCTATCCAAACAGGGTTCAAGTGCTTCTACTTAATTGATTAACTTTTTCTTCTTCTTTTTTTTTTTTTTCTTCATTTATTTTTTATTATCTTTTTTTTTTTTTTTTTTTTTGTACGTGTGTGAAAGGCCAAAACCTAATACTATGACCAAACTCAAGAAATCAATTGTTTTATTTAGAAAGACCCATGAATGGAAAATAGCACAGACTCATTAACCAGACCCCCAATCCACTATAACAAAATCTGGCCCAACTTATAATACAGACTGGATTATAAACTGCGTGGCCCAAGTTATAGTACGGCCTTCAGATATTTAACCATAGGAAACAATCAGATTATTCAGAGCCGAAGGTAGAGTAGCCCGTAAAAGTCAGACAAGTTCAAGTCTTGAGTTATATATATACACACATGGATGCTATGTTTGAAATTACTCAAGACAGAGTAAAGCAACAGAAGCAGAAGGACAAAATGGAAGAGTAATCTTCTATCTCACAAAACATTATTGGCATGAGGCTCTTTTATTCAAATGGAACTCAAAGATGCTCCATTATCTGAATAAAGACGAAAGTAAATTATCGGTCATTTAATAGCCGCCCTACTATCTCTTTTCGGCTAGGCATCAGCCGCCCCACTACGAATTTGTCGTCTAGTTATCAACCAAATTTGAAACTCTATAAAAAACCACAGAGTATTTCTGCCATTAGGAGAATTAACTGCTATCTTTCCCTTTAACTTTGGATGATAATGATACCACCCTGTAAACTGTTCTGATAGAGTTTTTGGAAGTACATCCAACTCTGGTCCAAACCTATCCCACCATTGGATAAACCAGGTAGGAAAACCATAATTCTCAAGGACTTCAAGGTTGATCACAAAAATCCAAGTATGTTTTCTGATTGGGTTTTGGTAAAAGAATGCATAAAACAATGCATTTATATAGTCCCAATAATTGTATTCGACAGCCTTGTTAGACTGTAAAGTCTTTGGTTTTGATGGGTCGAGAAGACTCCATTGATGAGGATGTAGTATTTTAGTAATAAAACACTTGGAATGAGTTTTGGATGGAGTCTTTCCTTCTGAATCGGCATGATGAAAGAAATGTTCCAACTAGACAGAGCCAGTATCTTCCAATATAGCTTTGTAGATATAACGAAACTTTCCATGAGGTGTAATATAGTTCTGGTTACCCAGATATCTTTCCTTGAGAGACCAAGAATCTTTTTTCCATTGCAAGTTTTGAAAAGACAAGTCAATAATTTTTTCAAAACTTTGTTTTTGAAGATAAGGAATTTGTACCTTTTTTTTTCCTTTTTCTTTACCTTCCCCAGAAGGGTTGGTCTTTCTTGGAACCTTCGCCATACGCAGTAGGTATCTTTGGATACTGGTTTTTGTACTTACTCCCTTTGGGAGTTATCCATCCTTTGGATGGATGGATGCATCCTGCAAAAATTCTCTGGTTAGAAAATCAGGAAGAGAGTTATTACTCCCTTTAATATATTCAATTTGAAAATCTAATACTGATAATTCTGAGATCTGGAAAAAATATGTTTTGAAACAATATTCTTTACATCTTTCTTAAGGATGTATTTTGTAGCAATACAATCAATCCTGAGTAAGAATTATTGATTTAATAAGTAATCCTGAAATTTGGATGTACAATTTATTATAGAAAGCATTTAATTCTTTATAGTAGTATAGTTTATTTGAGCATTCTTCCAGATACCAGAAGAAAATCTCAATAATTCTTCTTTCCCATTACTGAGATTCTTTTGTTTTAGTATACCTCCATATCCAATGTTAGAGGCATCAGTTTTTACTATTTTATACCAAGTAGGCTGAGCCAAACAAAGACATGGTAATTGCTTGACATGCAATTCAATTTTTTGAATTACTTTTGTATGTTCCTTAGTCCAAGGACTAGGATTTTTATTAAGTTTAGTATAAAAAATAACACTATCTTCTGCAATATTTTTATAATAATCAGCAACATAATTAAGCCTACCAAGAAATCTTTGCAGCTGATTTTTGTCTTTTATTTCATGAGGAAATTTAGAAGCAAATTCAATACTTCTATTAATAGGCATAGTTTTTCCTTGGGATATATTAAAACCCAAAAATATGATTTCTGTTTGAAATAATTTCATTTTTGGAAAAGATAAAATTAATCCATTTTTCTTTATAACATCTTTTAATATTTTCAAATGTTTAAAGTGTTGATCAATACTATTTGAAAATATTAATATATCATCAATATTGACAAGACAAAATTCTGAATAAGGTGTAAATATCACATTCATTCTATTTTGAAATTCTGAAGGTGTATTTTTTTTAACCAAATGGCATAACATTACATTCATAATAACCAAATGAAACTGTAAATGCAATTTTATATTTATCATTCTCGTTTATTTGAATCAGCCAGTATCCTGACTTAAGATCAAATTTAGAAAATATAACTGTCATATGCAGTCTATCTAATAAATATTTTTTGTTAAGAATTGGATATCTAATCCATTTCAATGCTTCATTAAGAGGCTTATAATTAACAACTACTCTTTGTACACCTCTTTCTTGTTTAGCATTTTTATTAACATAAAAAACAGTACAACTCCAATGAGAATAACTTTTTCTTATTATTTTCTTTTGTAAAAGATTTTTAATTTCTTTTTTGCAAAGTTTTAAATATTCAGACTTCATTTGACTAGGTCTGGCCTTAGTCGAAATCTAAAATTTTGCATCAAAATCTACTAATGTCTTCACATTTTTCTTTATCTTTTTGATAAGAATTAATGGTTAGGTAATAAATTTGTTTACCTTGAAATTCTACTAATTGTTTAATCTCGTTAATCTCTTTTTTGAGGTTATTAATTTCTTTTCTAAAATCATTAACACTTACAGGTTGTTGTTGATCTTTCTTTTTCATTCTTTTAAAAACTTCTTATAAAGAATAGAAATTTATTATTCCTTTGTATTTATCAAAGGATTCATTACTAGTATCCCCTTTATTAATGAAAGATTTAATTAATTTTTCTTTCAAATCTTGATCTATTAGATTATCTAATAAATTTAGGATTTTTTATTGGTCATTAGTTAGGACATTTAAGCATAAACCATTCATTTTGGCTATAGCTTTCCAGTAATTCGTTTCTTTGGAGCATTGTCCTTTACAACTATGATCATCTTCATCAGAGGAAGATGAACTGGAATTAATAATATTTAATTATTCAATATCTGTAGAATCTTCTTCAGAAATTGAATCTATATTATCACTTTCACTACTCGAATTAAGTAGCAATTTTTGTAATTGAATTTTCATACCTTTATCAAGATCCAATTCTTCTAATTTCTTTTTAGTAGAACATTTATTAGCAAAATGTCCTTGTTTACCACGTTTAATCCTATTTTCTTTTGGATTTAGAATAATTCTTTTTATAATAACCCTTATGTGATTTATAAGGATTCTTATGGTATTTATTATCCTTATAGTTATCCTTATATCCTTTCTTTCTAGGATATGTTTTTAATTTCTTTTTATTATGCTTAGGATAACTAACTTTTGTATTATAAGAAAATTAATGACAAAATTCACCAATTTTATATTTGCCAGTTAAGTTTTGTTTCTTTAACTTCATATCATTACAGATACTTAATCCTACTTGGGTGCAAGTACCAATGATATTACCATAAGTTATATAATTATACAAGATGGTATTACCATCATTTTGATCTTTTAATTTTTGTCTTACCTTTTCTGCAAAAAGAGGAGGTAAACCATCAATAAATTTAGCTTTCCAATGCTCAGCATTGGCATCTTCTTTTTTGCATAACTTTAGCAGTAAAACCATCTTTATATCATCTAAAGTGGGTAAGAGATGGACATCTCAAATTTTGTAATAATTTCCTATTTCTTTCATTTCTTTGGGGAACTAATCCAATAAAATGGTGGATTATAGTTTGAATTAGAGTGTAAACAACTTCTTCGAATTCTTTAGTTTTTGTTACCTCTATTTTTACAGTATTAAATATTTCCAATTTTTGTTCTAAAGTGAGAATATTATCCCACCAACCTTTAAATGTTCCAACAAACCCTGATGCAATCATTTTTCCAGTATCTGAATCTGTATTAGAAGTAGTCTTACAAATAGTTGCACACAAGAGCATTTTATGAATTAATTCATAAATTTGGTATTCTGAATAACCATCTAAATTCCATTCATAGATAGTTCGTCCATTATAGGAATTTTGTTGTTGGAAAACATCTTCTTTAAGAAGAAGATCTTGTGGAATTGGTCTTTGATAATAAAATTTTAGACCTGGGCCCGGAGGGTCATAAGTCATTTTATCAAACTGTGCTTCAAAAGTACTTATGTCTGAAGATTCACTTTGATAACCTTCTTCCATGGTTTGTTTATTTTTACTAAGGACATTTATACTGAATTTTTTTTTAGTTTTTTAAACTAAATTGTCCATAAAATCCTCCTCAGTATTTAAATAAAAATACTTTACAGGAATAGGAGGCTTTATATTAACAGAATACACTAGTACCTGAAGTACTAGGTTCTGTTTCTTTTTTAACAGGCTTGAAGCTAAGATTGTCTTCAATTTTATTCAATTGATTACCAATTGTTTGAAGATGTAAATTAGTCCAATTGTTCTGTTTAACGATTGGTTGTACTTCTTCCTTTATAGAATGAGAAGAAGTAACATAAAGTTCAGCTTCTAATTTCTGATCTATTTTTATTAATTGGAGATCTTCTGAAGGAGGATGTATTTCAGTCTTTACTTCCCCTTTCTTGTTAGTCCAATTCTTAGCATAAGAACTTAAGATCTGTATATTTTATTGTTTAGAATACCATTCATGGAACCATTGAACAAAGTAAATTATTTCTTGATTTAATTCAAGATTATCATAGTAGACTTTTTTAATAATTTGTTGTTCTTCTTTGTTAAAAACATTAAAGAACCAATCCCTAAATTTCTTATAAATTGGAGTTTGGAATTCTTTGTTAATACTAATTCTGAGAGGAGATTTGGGTGTAAAATCTATTTATACCCACATATCAGTGGATGCTTCTTCCACTGGTTTATTTTCATTATAAACTCCCTAAGGAATCTGGTAGTCCAACATTCTAATGCCTTGTATTTCTTCTATGTTAGTAGAAGAGGTAGTAGGTCTAGTATTATTAGTAGGTCTACTAGTGCTAGGTCTATGTCTTAAAGAAATAGATCCGTGAGACATGGATAGTCTACTTCTATTATCCGACGCAAAAATAACTTCAACACCCCCATCATCATTTTGGATAGTTTGATCAATACTATTATCTAGTATTGGTTTAGGAAGTACAATTTCCTCGAGATTCCATTGAGTTGGAAAGTTGATTTATTTCCAAGTTATTTGTTTTGGAGTGGCTATATTAGTAGTTATACTGTTACTTTCTATAATAGTGATTTTTTTCCGGATTACTCCTAAGAATTGCACTAGGACACATAGTGTTCATAACTTTATAATGTATTCTATATATAATATTAATAGTTTCTGTTCCAGGCATAAAATTATAACCTGAAGTTTGTATATTAAGCAAAACAACTTCAAATAAGCTTCTATCGATTAAAGATAAACTTAAATTTGGAAAAACATTAAAGTAGACTAGTCCATAACTTAGACTAGTCTGTACAATTCCCATAAGAATAAGAAGAAAATCCAAACACCTACCATTCCTAATACACATGCTAAGAATTGGACATGTTTGGAGCTAGGCATGTTGAGGTGGGAATGTAAATTCAATTATCATACTTCTTATATTCATGTTTAGTATCTAAACTGATAAGCAATTGTGTATAAATATAAGTTACTCACATGTATGACTCAAATACCCACTAATAATGGGTAACTAAAACCCATGATAAGAGTTGGTTTCACATTCTCATTGTTTGAATTTCTAACACCAAGTATTTTATATCTATTCTTGTACGCCAAATGTGCTCTGAGGGCATTTTTGGCATGGAGACATCTCGTGGTAGGAATGAGAATTCAGTTACTATATACCCTTCATACGCATGTTTGGTACCTAAGTTAATAAGTGGTCTGGGAATTAGTTTCTTACATGTATGAAATACTTATTACTAGTGGGTATTTGAAACCCACGATTTGGAGGGGGGGGGTGTTTAACATTCTCATTTCTAGGCTTTTAATATCGAGATATTTAATACACATTTCGACACACCAAACGCCCTCAAGGTTTTGTCATGTTCCGCTTTCCCTGCTCATAGTTTTTTTTTTTTTTATTTATTTGTTCTAAAATAATTATTTTATTTAAAAAAAATTATTTTAGGATAATATTTTTATTATTTTATTCTTACTTTTTTTCATATTTTAATTATAAGCCACATGAACGTGAGCATTAATGAAAACTACACACTATATTAATATTAATAATTAAATTAATTAATTTTTATTAATACGTATATCGAGTCAAACAACACAATAATTTAAAAACGAAGGGAGTATTTTTTAAATACACATGACAATATGTCAGCCAATCAAAATAACTAGGCCCGAAAGATATAGGATGATTATTGGTCACTTCACATCCACAATTCAAAAAGTAGGCATATTATTGTTTGAGTAATGCTGTGGGTACCTAAAGAGTACCAAATTTTTTATACCAAATGATGTGTCACCTAATGTGATAGCTGATGTGATGTATTGATTATGATTTTTAATTTTATTTTTTGTACCACATCAACTATCACATTAACTGACATATTATTTGGTATAAAAAATATAATATTTTTTAGATACTCATAACATTATTCATAATTGTTACATAGGACGGAGCCCGACCGTATCACTAAATAACCTCTCATAAAATAGAGGTATCTAGTCAATGGTTGTCGTCTACCACCATCTCCCCCGGAATTGGAACCTCTAATTTTGAAAGTTCAATTTTCTTAATTTTGGGTCATCCAATGGAGTAAAGTGTGTCAACATTTTAATCACATTTTATTCAATGTAGCAAAAGCCTTAAAACAAAGGGTTAATTACACCATTAGTCTCTCAACTATGAACTTTTACACTACTAGTTCCTTAACAATTTTTTTTAAAATTTTAGTACCTAAAGTACTAAAATGTCACGCGGCTAGTCCTTTTGATGAATGCCGTTAGTAAAATTTCGTTAAGTGGCCCATGTGTCTATCACGTGCATTTGAGTAGGGGCAAAATTAAAATTTTACTTATCATCTTCTTAACCAATTCTTCACACCCTAAAATTGGAATTTATGCGTGTTAAGTCTCTTAACAGCCTGGGGTTTGAGTTTTAATGGTGGGTGAATTAGGGATGAAGGAATTTTGACCAAACAAACCTTATCTTCAACCACTAGTCCAATCAAATCCTAAAACACTGACTTTAACTAGTGTTCTCTAACCGCTGCATCCTCTCCTTATCTAGCAAACCACTATAGCCACTCTTGGCAAACCACCACAATCACTGCTACCACCAACCCCCTCTCTCCCTTCACTTTTCACACTATATAGTTTAGATCTACAAATACACCCAGATCTATAATTATACACATATACACCGAACTCACACACAGATCCAGGTCTATACAACACATGCCATCCATTCCATTTTTCGTTGCAGGCCAATCGCGGGTCCTCAATCTTCGTTCCGGCCTTCATTTTTCGTTGCCGGCCAGCAATTCAGTCCCAGGTCTTCACTCTTCGTTCCGGTCTTAAGCAGCCTCGTTTCCAAGCGAATTGTCAGTCCCCAGTACAGGTCACCCATTAAAAGAAAGGATTTTAGATTTTTCGAAAGAAAGGATTTTACATATTCGCAGAGCACACAAAAAGAGATGTAGGGTTAGAGTTTCAGAGTCGATCCCTCTAACTATGGCGTTAAGGAACTTCTACAACCAGATCAAGGCCATGAAGGTGAAGGATGTTCCGGCTCACGTGAAACCGATTTTTACATTCGTTTTCGTGAAAAACTCATTCCAGAAAGGAATTTTTATTTTTATTTTGGTTTCTTCTTGAGTTCTTCTCGAGAAATTTTAATTTTATTTGGTATTTTGTTTAAGTTCTTCTTGAGAAATTTTTATTTGGAAATTTTAATTTTATTTGGTATTTTCTTTGAGTTTTGTTAGTTGAAGTATGAATTTGGTTTGATTTTTTATGGATAATTGTGGAGTTTGAAGCATTTTTTCTGGGTTTGAGAAGAGAGAGGTTGAAGATGAGTTAGTAAAGAGGGATAAGTGAAATTTTAATTTTGCCCTTACTCAAATGTAAGTAGGAGGCACATGGGTCACTTAACGGAATTATACTAACGGCATCCATCGAAAGGACTAGCAACGTGATATTTTGGTACTCAAGGGACTAAAATTTAAAACAAAAATTGTTAAGAAACTAATGGTGAAAAAATCTATAGTCGATAGACTAATGGTGTAACTAACCCTAAAACAAAATAGTATTCCCTCCGTCCCCAAAAATATAGTCACACTTCCTTATTAAAAAGTAAACCTAATACATGCAAATCACTATTTAACATATAATTATTATGTCTTGTTAATAAAATTTTAATTATTGATACAATATTAGAATCTATCAATAACATGCTTTTCATGAGGATAATTAAATACCATATATTTAAGTGTCTAGAATTGAGTTATTTTTAGAATTCTGAATGCTTAAATAGAGGGGTTTTGGATTTTTAATTTCTTTTCACTGAAATGGATGAAGTGATTAATAGACTATGGTAGGTAGTAAAGTTTTTAGGTGAAAATGACGAAAATTTTAGTAGAGTAACCTTATTGAATAAATTGTCAAATTATAGTGACCTGATTGTTGTTAATAAATTTTTGGTTAAAATTTAATCAAGTTAACCAAAAAAGATCGAAGTTGAACTTTTTTATTTGGTTTTGTTTTTGTTTTTTGGACAGAGGGAGCACAATATTCTTTTTTTTTTTTTTTAAGTACACCATTTTTGACAAGATATTACAATTACAACTAAGTCTCAATCATTCAACTCGGTAAAAGCAAGGTCACCACGTACACCACATTGATTCATATGTTTCTTTATTTACGGATCTTTATGTTGTTTTCAGTTTTGTCTTTTCCCTACTTCTAGTCTGGTTTATTGATATTGATACACTTATACTTCGTAACAGGTGTACTATAAGCACTCTACATTTTATGTATCTAAACCATCATAAATAATTTTATCTTATTTTATTCAATATTGGGACAATTTTTACTATTTCAGGTGATTTTGTTCATTTTGAATTAATTTTAGTATAATATATTAAAAATACTCAATTTAGGAGTACAAAAAATATTAATTTTCAAATTGAGGAAATTGTAAAGTTCCGAATCCATATTCCCCTCCAACAAACAACTTCCTCAAAGCTAGGGGTGAAGGTGGTTCGGTTTGAGCCAAAACCGCAAACCGAACCATCCCCTAACGGTTTCACATATTTCAAACCGAATCGAACCGCCACAAACTTCAAACCGAACCGAACCAAACTGATCGGTTTGGTTTGGTTTAGTTCGGTTCCGCGGTTTAATTATTTAAATATTTAAAAAAAACTTTTAAATATCAAAAAAATAATTTTAACATAAACTAAATAATTAAAAGTCAAAAAATTAAATTTAAAATTACAATAATTCAATCAAAATGTAGGCAAACAACAATAATTTTCTTATTAAATTCAACTACTAATTACTAATTACTAAATAATATACATATATAAAAATAAAAAAATACAAATTAAATTGTGGTGGTTCGATTCGATTCGATTTGGTTCGGTTTGGCACCAAAAACCGCAAACCGAACCGAACCGCTCGATTTATAAAATTTCCAAACCTAAACCGAACCGTCCTAACCCAAAACCAAACCGAACTAGCCGATTCGATTCGATTTGGCGGTTCGAACTTACACCCCTACTCAAAGCTGCACAAGAAACTATCGGTGCTTATCTTCTTTTTATTGGTTGTGTTTGCATGATATCAACGGTCATAACTACTACCTTCGTCCCAATAATTATTATTTTAATAATTTGCATATAGATTAAGAAAGTTTATATAAAGATCGATATGCTTTTATTTAAATTTATTTATTGTAGATAAGTTGAATAAGTAACTTTTTTTCTTTTCTCTTAACAACCCTCTTTAATGAGAGTAATAAATAAGAACAATTTCAGTAGAAGGTGGACAAATGTTTCTTAAAATCCTATATAATGACAATTATTTTGAGACAAAATAACTTTGCTAAAACAAGCCTAAACCAGTGGATAATCATTTGTGTAAGTTTGAAGACTTATACTCCAATATAGTAGGTATTATTTCATTAAGCCTTGGAAGTTGGAACTAAATTTAACTAGCAATGGATAGTCTAAAAGTCATGACATCGGTGTAATTGATAAATTAGGAACCGTTTTGTGTAATATTTTTAAAATGTAGCGTTTAAAAAATACAGTGTTTTTAAAATGTAATTTTTTTTCTTATAAATGCATTTGAGATATTATTTCAAAATAAAAATTTTTCTTAGCAGTGTTTTAAAACCTGTGTCTTGGGAAAAAGTTGAGAATTTCAGCGTTTTAAATCGCAGTTTTTTTGCCGCAACATTGAAACACAATTTTTGCAAATAAGTTGCGTTTTATCTCTGTATTTTGGTCAAAACGTACGACTAAACGGGCTCTATATGGTTCGAGATTTGAAGAAATTTCTAGCAAAAGCCAATTCCACGTCCATACCGTCCACATGTATCTAAATATTTACTCTTTTTGTGTGAAGAAAATAGTTGTATTTAAATTTTTAATCAATTAAATTAACAATCAAACCAAAAAGTTATAAAAGTTTGTTTATGTTTACAAAATTCTAAAGTTATAATTGATAGTATTCTTAATATCTTATCCATGATTGAAATTTCATTACCTAAGATCTTATATTTAGGTTGACTCTCTCATAAGAAAATGAGACTAATTTTTTTGGACAAAATGAATATTATTTTTTCTGTCTCAGAATGAATTCATTTTTAAATATTTTTTAATTATTAAACTTGATTTTTAAGTAATTTTAATAGCACAAGTACATCGTTATTTTGATGTACATCTCATAGTATTACAAGTGTATATTGAGACATGATAATTGAAAAAGATAATTTAATAAATTTACTAAAAATAGACTTATTTTGGAATAAAACTATTTGAAAAAAAATGGCACGTATATTGTGAAGATGAGGAAAATGTTATTGATTTTTTTCTCATCAAAAAGGAGAGAAATTTATTTCATTCAATTTAATTACTCTCTCTAGCCCAAAAGAATTGCCTTTTTTTTAATTAAAAAGTAAAGCTAAGACAATTTTAAATGACTATTAACACATATTTATAGCTTCTTAAGTAATAAAATTTCAAGTATAGATACAATATTAAGAATATGACCAATAATAATTTTTAAATTTTTGTACGAATAAATTACTTTTAAAAATTAATTGATTAAAAGTTTAACTAAATTAACTAACGTAGATATATATATATATATATATATATATTTTTTGGAAAGGGAAGGGAATATTTAATAATTTATGGATGGTTCAACACGAAACATTTGTGTCCAATCAAAAAGTTGGTTGTTGTAGGAGAAAAACATTTCAAAGGGTACTTGAATGAGGACAAAAGGGTAAAAGATTCCGTTTTACCAAGTCTCTCTCTTCTCTCAGCCTTTTGGTGTAATATTCCGTTCTTGTTTCCTCCAACAAATCAAAAACAAACTTCAAACCCGGGCGACAAAGTTTCATCAATTTTCAAAAGTGGTCCCCATGTTATGTAGCTCTTTTCCGGGAGCCGGTTAATAGGATTGACCCCTATTAACCGGCCGCTGCTTGTCTAGTACAGTGTCAGTAGTATGTTCCTTCTCTGTTAGAGCATCACCAAGCTTGTTGAGGGGAGGGAGGGAGGGAGGAATCAAAATCATGTCGAGTCTCCTAAACCAACCCCCCAACATTCATTGCCCCTTTCATTTAGGCCCCATCGTATTATAGTGTGTGTATTATCCATCCTAGCAACAACTTAAACACTCCCTCTGTTTCCGAAAATAATAGGAGTAATTATTTTTTAAAAAAATATATATATATATATATATATTCCCCTTTTTACTCTCTCTCTTCATTTTTTGGTCTCAAAATTTTTCTACCTTTCTAATTCAGTCATTTCAAAAGTCAAAACCATGAAGTTAGTTTTTACTAATTTACATAATCATTAACAAATACGGATCACCTACTTAATTGGTGGGGTAATATAATTAAATAGCGTGGAAATTACTGTAATTAATTGAAATTATTTGTTGTTGCTGTTATCTTTTTTGTTTATGTTGGTCGACATAATTAAATTCAATAAAAAGTATTGACTAAAATTTAAGTGAACACGATGAATTCCTCCTTACTTGGGTGGAACATTTTTATATATGTTTAATGGCATCATATTCTTTTAAATTTCTCATTCAAGTATCAAGTTTTAACCATGTATATATGTATATTTTGAAATACAATCTGCTTAAATAATTTTAGTGTGATTTTAGCTAACACTATCCCACTTTAAAAATCTATAAATGAACTGACAATTCTACTTCGTTAGTATTTGGGATTGGGGAGTTCATATCGTATTTACAACATTACTTCTAACTAAATGAAACTACCCTGCACAAAAAGCCCGATCTACTGCCAGTGATCTGCGAGTAGGTTAGAAAAAGGAAGACATGGGAGAAAAAAACACAGGAAATTAAATGGATAGAAGAGCTAGAGAGACTAGTATTCCGTTCATGAGAGCAGAGCAAAAATAAGGATAAGTTTAAAATTTAATACTCTCTCCGTTCCAGGCAGGCAGGCAAATAGTCTACTTTTTATATTTAAAAGTCAAACACTTGACTAAATCAAACTAAAATTTTGCATAGTTTACTTATGTTTTAGAAAATAAAATTTTATTAATTAAAAATTATATTAAGAATACTATGCATTATAACTTGCATATCTTTGTAAAAACAAATATCTCTATATAAATTATCGATCAAATTTTAACTAAGTTGATCCATAAAAGTTAAAATTGTACTCTTTGTCTGGAACGGCGGGAGGGGGTAATAAAATAGGGTTAAACATTATAAAATTTTATAAGATCTATTTTACAGAAAGATAAAATAAAAACTAGAGCACAATAAATAAAAATATTGCAGCTAATGAAGGAGGGAGAAGGGGTGTTGCAAGCGAGTCCAATTATATATGCGGTGCCGATACTTTCAGTTAGATTGAGACTAGGCTTGCATTTGCGTCGTGGTCAGCGGCGGCTTTAGTGTGGGAATACACATTACAGCAGTGGGTGATGGTGGTGGTGATTAAAGACAATGAGCGAGGTTATACAATGTGAATTTGATTTTGGAAAGAGAAAATTGAAATTGGTTTTGGTTTTAGAGAAAGGGTGGAGGGGGAAGGGTGTTTTTAGTTTGTGTCTATTGTTTAGAGTTGGGGTTAGTGACGTTGAGCTAGTTGTTGGTGGACCTGGTGGTGTGTATGGTGAGGTCACTGAGGTGACTCTGGAGGTGGCGAAGGCGAAGGAGATAATGAAATTAATTAGGTTTTCACATTATTGTTTCATTAATGATATATACTCCTTTTGTCCCGGATAAATGTTCCTACTTTTTATTTTAAGATGTCCTAAATAATGTTCCTAAAACTTTAGATCTACCTATTTCATACAATTTTTTCTTAATATGCTCCTAAAGCTTTATTTAATACTCCCTCCGTTCGTCCCGGATAAATGTTTCTACTTTCTATTTTGAGATGTCCCAACTAATGTTCCTAATGACTTTTGATGTATATATCCTCTACAATTCTTCCCAATATACCCTTAAACTTTCATTTAATATAGCACATCCTAGAGAAACTCATTTGTTTAGAATAGTGAAACTCAATTAATGTTCATAGACATTATCGTCAGAAGACATTTTACAACACATCATTAATTATGTTTCTTAATTCGTGTGTTTTTTTAACTAAGAACATTTATCTGGGACGGAGGGAGTATATCACATCCCAAAAAAACTCAAATGATTTAAAATAGCAGAACTCAATTAATGTTAATGATTATTATCGTCAGAACACATTTTACAACACATCATTAATTATGTTTCTTAATTTCTGTACTTTATCAACTAGGAACATTTATCTAGGACGAAGTAAGTAACAAAGGTATAATATAGTTTGAGTTATACTAATAGAAAAAGGAGAAAATTGCAACAACAAAAAAAAAACTGTACAAGTTCACGTTTTGCAAAATAAGATACTTATTTTTTTCCGACCTTTTAAACCATGAACTATTTTCATTTATTTAATTTAAATCTTCCGTCAATTGGATGTTAAAAAACATAATGGAAAGCTGACTTGCCGATGAAAGGGCATGGACGTGGCATGTGACGTGGCAAAGCGGGAAAAAACCCGAATTTCCTACAAATTTATTCCAAAACAAACCCTAAACTATTTATTGTATTTAAAAAAAAACCTTGTTTACTTGCAGAATTTTTTAGGTATTTATATATCATTTCATCCAAAAATATTTACAAATCTCTCTATCTTCAATCCTCTCCATCCTCTTGTACTTTATTTTAAGCATCACGAATAATAGAGCAGTTCATTGTCATTGTGGGAGATTGAATGTCATGTGAACATCATGGATAGATCAAAAGTAGGAAGGATTTTCTTGGGTTTTGATTGATAAGCTAAAAAAGTGTTGAATTAAAATATAAAACAAAAATGCCCTCATCGTTGAATGTCCTTTGTATCATTGTTATTATTTATTTATTATTGTTATTATTATTATTATTATTATTATTATTATTATTATTATATTACAATTATTATTATTATTATTATTATTATTATTATTATTATTATTATTATTATTATTATTAATCGTTATAAAATGCAGTCGTATTCACGTTCATAGGTGATTTTCTCTCATTTTATCTGCTATTCGGGGGACTTTTACTGTCTCAAAATTTTGTTTATTGTGAATTCTATCTTTCGTGATTTAATTGTATATCCATCTTAACATTCGTATTCCAGCTACACCATCATCTTGTTAACGTGTTCTTCCTTAGTTGGCCAACATTTGGTTCCATAACGTGTTCTTCCTTAATTGTTCGATAAAACTTTTCTTTCACCATAACGTGTATGCATCGATTACATATATAACACTCCGGATGCACTTCTTCATTTCACTCAGCCTAATTTTATCTTATAACTAACGTTATGTTTTACCTCCCCGTCTTGATTGATAATTGATCATATAAATATCGAAATTATTTCTTTTGTGGTATTTTTGACTAACGAACCTAACTTTGTTTACGCTATTACTCATTTTACCACTAAAGTTGTATTCCATATATTCTATTTTATTCGTATTTATTTTAAAGCGTTTGACTTCTAAATTAGTTTCTAATGCTTCACTTTCGTAGCTTATCATTGACCCCCTCGGCCATCATCTCATCAATCAAAAAATATTAATAGCACACAACATGCACCAAGCTTGGGTAAATGATAAGGGTTACATTAAGTAGTTTCAAAACCGACGCAAAACCTTGTCAGATCACTATGAACGTGAATACGTAATCCATAATGGCATTAGACCTAGTTTTTATTCTGTGAAATGAAATAAAAAATATGTTAAGTATTAATTTAAAAATTATTAAAATTAACTTTAAAAATTATAAAGTAACTCAGTTTTGAAGACAGACGGAATAGTAATTTCTTTAAACTAGTTTACAAATGTAACAAGTAGTAGATTGTTGAAGTTATATTGCCGGTACGTACACGTACACGATCAAAGGAAGTAAATTGGGTGATATAATTAAGGTGACGAGAAAAATGATTGACGGTTGTGGGAAGACAAACAGAACAACCCCCACGTGTGAAACAATATTAGCCTCCTGGAGAGTGGCCCACGCTTTCAGGGTGTGTTTTTTTATTATTTTTTTAAATTTGTTTTAGTATCCTAAAGTGTGTGAAAATGAGTTGTATCAGACACTTTACATTATATATATATATATATATATATCCCTAATTAAGGACTTTTATAGCATGTTTTGTATAAGATTTTTAGTTTGATTTTTAAATTTTAGGTTTTTATTTATGTAATGATTGAAAAAAATAAAAAGTTTGATTAGACTAAAGACAGAGTAACTAAAAAACTAAACCTTAATTATTATATAGTAGAAGAGACTTCAATGAAAATTTGTAAAGTCTCCCCTTTGAAAACACACAAACGGCAAACGCTCGTCTTCATCTTCTTGGGAATACCCTTAAGCCTTAAACCCCCTCCACCTTCTCTCTCTTCTCTTTCTATTATATAAACACCCCGTATTAATACATATACACACACCCTCATTTTCGCAAGCTCTAGCGGTTGTTGGATCTTTCTTTTGCTGGTCACGATGAGAGAAAGAGAAATGATCATGCTTTGTTAAGTTGCATGATCATACCATGTTCCGACCACCCGCGGAGGAGCCTCAGGGATTGTTCAACTGATCAGGAGGCAATATTAACCATTCCGGCCGGCGAGATTTCCTTGATTTTCCGGTGAAGAAGATTTCATTGTAGCGTGAGAGGCGTCGGCGTACATGGGAAAGCCAGGCATTTGCTCCATCCTTTTACTTCTTTATTTATACGTGCTAATTTCAGTTCATTTAAGTTTCTTAATTTTAATCTATGCAATTTCCTTTTTCTTTCATTTTTCTCTTTTGTAAATGCATAGAAATGTAATAAGATTTTTGGCTTGGTTTTTTTTTCCTGGCCTAACAGACCACATGTAATAGGACATTTAATTAATTTAATGTTGTCCAAATTATTTCGGTTGGTATGCTGGCAATTCAAATGACAATTCAAGAACAAATTGTTTGGCATCATAGTCGTATTCATGCTTTCGAACCCTTAACCACTCTCATTATTATAATTATAATCTAGTTCATCTACTATATATACATATATACGTGTGTATATATATATATATATATATATATATATATATATATGTAACATACACACAGGGCCGGTCCTGAACATTTGGGGGCCCAGGGCAAAAAGAAAAAAAAAGGGCCCTTGTTAAAATATAAAAAGAATAATTTTACATAAATATTTTTTTTACTTTTTATCATTTAAAATATTGAAAAAGTGCAATATCTACAAACATACAAGAAAGAATAAATATTAAATAATTATTGAAAATTACTATTCTGCACCTATTTACACAATTTACAACAAAAATAATATACTTTGTTTGCATCTTTTGAGTACAATATCAATAAAACCTGATTTTTGCTTGGAATATTATTATAATCTACCCAATAATTATTATAATTGGACTTGTATTTCAATCTAAGCAATTTTTACTTTTTTAATGACCAGTTAAAAAAAATTGATGGTCAACTAACACTTTTTTTTTTTAATAAGTATATTCAGCAGATTCAAAATAAAATGAAGGTTGGACGACTCCGCTAAGGTCGAACTGAAAATCTCTAATTTTATAAAACAACACCTTATTCATTGAGTCGTGGAGTCAATTACAAAATTATATTAATACATTATATATTATACATAAATAAGGTTTGTTAATTAAATTCAGCAAACCAAAATAAAACAAGTTGTTAATTAAATTCAGCAAACCAAAATAAAACAAAAGGTTGGATGACTTTACTAGGTATCGAACCCAAAATCTCTAATTGCATAAATAAGAATCTTATCCATTGAACCACAAAATCAATTACAAAGATTATAGTTACTTAATATATGATTCTACATATTTAAATGGTATACATAAATTTGGGGCCCCAAAAATTGGGGGCCCATGGCGATCGCCCCTCACGACATGGGTCAGGGCCGGGCCTGCATACACATCATTACGTCTTAAGTAGTGAGATTTTAATTATGTATACAATATTAAGATAAAATTTAATAATAAAAATAAGGATAAACATAAGAAAATTCTTCTAATAGAAAATTAGAGATCTAATAATTTAATGTAAAGTAAGTAAGGAAAATAAATATAATAATATAATCAATTTATGCCTTGACAACTAGTATATATAATCAATGAATATTTAAATTATTGTTCAAAATAATTAGTAGATTGAATGTTTGGCCATTTGGGTTGATAGTAACCTAACAAATGCAGGAAAGGGCAAATACTGATCAGGCGGCCTGTCAATGCAGCATTATTATATATGTAAAAAGCTACAAGTGAAATAACTGAGTACGTAGTTTAATTAATATGATTAAAAAGTTTTTGTTTGTTTGTAAGTCATTATCCGTCAACAATTGAACTTAAAAATACTTAATACATTTTGTTCGTAACTAATTCAAACTTTTCAATGTGCTTACGATCGAGTTACCTGACGAAAGGAACATAAATACATAATATATATGTAAATATATATATATATATATATATATATATATATTGAATACTATAATATTAGGGTATTGCGCTCACATTGGATTTTAATTTTTGGCTTAGATCTGATTTGAGTAAAAATGTCAGAGTACCATAAGACAAATGTGATTAGTTAAGATTGTTTCAACGTATTAACGTTAATACTCAATTAATGTCTTAAATCTACTCACATTAAAACTAAATAAGAGGAAGGAAAAAAATAGTCACTTAAATTAAAGAGGAGGAGGGGAGATGAAGCAAGCGATTAGGGGTGTAAGTTCAAACCGCCGAACCACCAAATCGAATCGAATCGAATCGACCAGTTCGATTCAGTTTTGGGTTAGGACGGTTCGGTTTAGGTTTGAAAATTTTATAAACCGAGCGGTTCGGTTCAGTTTGCAGTTTTTGGTGCCAAACCGAACCAAACCGAATCGAATCGAACCACCACTATTTCATTTTTATTTTTTTATTTATATATATATGTTATTTAGTAATTATTAATTAGTAATTGAATTTAATAAGAAAATTATTGTTGTTTGCCTACATTTTGATTGAATTATTGTAATTTTAAAGTTAATTTTTTGACTTTTAATTATTTAGTTTATGTTAAAGGTATTTTTTTTATATTTAAAAGTTTTTTCTTTTTTGAAATATTTAAATAATTAAACTGTGGAACCGAACCAAACTGATCGGTTCGGTTCGATTCGGTTTGAAGTTTGTGGCGGTTCGATTCGGTTTGAAATATGTGGAACCGTTAGAGGTGGTTCAATTTACAATTTTGGCTCAAACCAAACCAAACCAAACCGAACCACCTTCACCCCTACATGCGATGGTAAATAATTTAGGGAGTAGTAGTATATATATAGTCAAAGGATCTGTACGTAGACATGCTCATTCGGTTTTTTAAACCGGAACCGAACCGGCTAAAAACCGTCCAAACCGTGAACCGTCCAAACCGTGAACCGTAATGAACCGTGAACCGTCGGTTTCGGTTTCGGTTCCGGTTTGCGTCATTTAGGAACCGTGAACCGTCGGTTCCGAACCGCCGGTTCCAACGGTTCCAAACCGCCGAATTCAAACCGTTTGGAACCGCCTATTTAGAACCGTTTGAAACTTCCGATTTAGAACCGTTTGGAACCGTCGGTTCCAAACCGCTAAAAACCGATTAAATTTGAATTTTAAAAATTTTGAATTTTGAAAATTTTTTTCCGGTTGAGGGGGCGTGCTAACTGCTAACAAAGGACTACAGCTACTACTGAGCTACCTAGACTAAAAAAAAAAAAAAAGACTTCCTAAGGCTAAGATTATTGTGAATTGTTGATTGATTTTTGACTAAAGGCTAAAGCCTACAAGTACAATTGTAGGCTGCAATCCTATTCTTGCTGGCTGTCTACTCGCCTGCTCCTCCCTTTCTTCAGGCTTTAATTTCTTCCGTGAAGAGTGAACAAAATGACTAAAGAAAGTTTTTTTTTTTTTTTTCTACTAGTCGTCGACTCGTCGTAACTCGTAACTATAAATATCACCTGTCTTTTATTTTTTTCATACACAATCGTCTACTACATCTCTCAACTCTTATACTCACATACTCTCAGTTCTCACACACTCAATTCTCACACTCTCATTTCTCAAATACTCTCATTCTCTCAATCTTCTACTTACTATATTTATAATTTATATAAATTATATTTACATACCACATTACTACTTAATACTTACTTACTATAAAATATATATTTATTTTTCTAAACAATAAATTATACTTACATTTATAATTTATATTAGTATACTTACTAGTTACTACACTTATAATTTATATTAGTATACTTACTAAATTTTATTTATTTATATTAGTATACTACTATATTTATATTAGTATACTTACTATATTTATAATTTATAACTTATAATTTTATTTATTTAGTTATTCTACAAATTTTTATTTAATTTTCTAAAATATAAATTATACATACATTTTTCTAATTTATATGTTTAGTTACTCTACAAAAAAGTCTATACAAAAAATGGACTCTTCTTCTCAACGATCCAACAAGGGCAAGGGTAAAGCAATTTCACAAGCACGACAAACACAACGATTTCCACTTCCACCTTCTCCACAAGTTCCACAAGTTCGACAACAAAATATTCCTGTTTTTGACACTAATGACAGTATATGGCAACATTTGAATAACACACCACTGAATACTATGGAATTGGAAATGAGCGAAGACGAAGGCGAAGCAGCGGAGGTAGGATTTCCTCCCACGGGTCCAACCATCACGACCGAAGCACAAGCTCATACTCAAGAGAGTCAAAGTCAAAGTACGATAGGAGGTCGAGGTCGAGGTCGAGGTCGACGACAATCCGCTCAAGCACCAAGATCCGATATTTTTACTATTCATTTTTCGAAAGAGCCGATTGGTGAAAGAAACTACAAAGTGACTTGTAAATATTGTAATCGCGAATACGACTATACTCAAGGAGGTGGATACGGGACGTTCACCAAACACTTGATGAACAAGCATCCCGACAAATATGGAAACGATCAATCTCAAACACAACTAGCGGGATTTACGGGATCATCACAAGGTGGAGGTACGTCTTCTAACTTATTTAGATTTAATGAAAATACGTATAGAAAATATTTAGCAAAACTTGTTAGTGTTAAAGGACTTCCTTTTAGTTTTGCAAATGATCATTTTTATCAAGATTTCGCACAACTCGGTTTAAATCCCGCCGCCAAAAAAGTATCACGCTCTACACTTACTCGTGATATTGCAAATGTAGTCGGCGAATATAAAATAGTTTTAATTGAATTATTTGGTTGTTTACAAAATAAAGTTTCAATATGTGCCGATATTTGGGGTGATCATTGGCAAAGGCATCATTATATGGGAATTACATGTCATTGGATTGATAATACATGGACAATGCAAAAACGATTAATTGCATATAGAGAGTTTGATAGTGAGCATAACGCTGCTAATATTTGTCATAAAATTCATACTATATTAAACGAATATGGTTTAGTTCAACAAATTTTTCAATATCGTTTGACAATGCTAGTTCTAATCGCTAGTTTACCATCACTCATTAGACTTTGTCAACCATCAATTGGTGGTAAATTTTTCATATTAGATGTATATGTCATATTTTAAATTTGTGTGTGCAAGATGGTTTAAGTGCTTTACATGGTGAAGTTGGTCCAATTAGGGATGCTATTTTATATTTGGCTAGACATACAAGTGTAACAAAAAAATGGATTAAATATTGTAAAAATAATAATATTAAAGCTAAAAGATTTTCGTTAGATGTTTCAAACCGGTGGAATTCCACCTATAAAATGTTACACGATTCGTACGAATATAGGGAATCATTGTGCCTATTTTTTACAACAATTGGATATGGTACTAATTTGTTTCCTTATCAATGGGATACTTGTACAAATTTATGTCAAATTTTAAAAACTTTTAAAGATGCCACCGAACAATTATCTGGTACATATTATCCTACTTCTATATTAGTTTTAGATCATTGTGTTAATATTGCTCAGTTATTCAATTTTTTTTCTTCATGTCCAATATTAGGTGAATGTATTGGCGTATGAAAGAAAAATGGTTAAAATATTTTTAGAAATTCCAACTATATTTTTAGTTGCTAAGTTATTAGATCCTAGAGTAAGAATGGATGGCTTAGAAGAATTTGTTAAATATTATTATGAAAATTTATTTCCCAATGGCGGTGATTTTGATAGAGAAGTTCCTAACCCGAGTGTAGTTATAGCCAATGCTAAACAAAATTTATTTGATATTTATAAAGAATATAAAACAATTCATGGTGATAGAAATACTAGTAGTGGGGATTTAGGTACAAGTACAACTAGTGGCGGTAGTGTTGAACCAATTGGTGGGTGGGTACAAAAATTTTATGATGCAAGATCAACAAAACGTGCAAGAGGAGGTTCCGATTCTTATATTGAACTTGAAACATATTTAACCACTAATTTTGAGTGTACTGATTCTTTTGATATTTTAAAGTGGTGGTCGAGAAGGGCTACAAATTTTCCTATTGTATCTATGATTGCTAAGGAGATCCTAGCGGTTCCCGCCTCAACCGTCTCTGTTGAACAAGCATTTAGTGTTGGAGGGAATATGTTAGATGCAAGAAGGTCAAATTTAACCGTTGAAAATTTAGAGAATCAAAATTTGCTTGGTGATTGGGTCAAGGAAAAGAGAGAACAAGAAACCAAATTTAGTTCGAAGAGGATGAGGAAGATGATACGGAAACGATCGGGAGCGATTGAGCTACGCCGCTCCTTGAGGTAAGTTAATTGTATATTAGAAATTAGAATTTAGAATTTAGAAATTTATTGTAAATTTGAATTTTGAGGTAAGGCTCCTTTGTCCTCCTTTATAATAAGGCAAGGTGGTTGTCCCCTCCTTGTAATTTTTATTATTATTAATAAAATTGGTCGTGGTACCGCCCTGTTTTTTATTTATTTTTATATTTTGAGTTCCTAAATTTTTATTGTAAGTTTTTAATTTCTTAAGTTTTTGTAATCATTACAAAACTATTGTTGAATTTAAGAAAACGATTTTATTTTGCAAAAGTTTTTCTCAAATCTAAATTCATTATTACAAACTCTATTTTTTCAAGACTATTGCAAAGATTAAAAATATTAAGTCCTTAATTCTTAAATTGTAAAAATTTTAACACTTTATAATTCTTAAATTTTAAATTGTAAAAATTACAATTTGTAATTTTTCATAACTAAAGTTCTTACAATTTCTAATTTATAACTTTTGATAACTAAAGTTCTTAAAGTCTTTACAATTTATAACTTTTGCAAAAATTCAAAAAAATATATATAACACTTTTTTTACAATTTATAACAGTTTTTTAAAAAATAAAAAATTAAAAAAAAAATTTAAAAAACAAAACCGGAAAACCGGAAAACCGAAACCGAACCGAACTCCACGGTTCGGTTTCGGTTTGCCTTATCACGGTTTGTGGAACCGTCGGTTCGAAACCGGAACCGGAACCGAAACCGTTTTGGGCATGTCTATCTGTACGTGTCCTTTAGACTTTTAAGGATTAAATAATTTAGGAGAAATTGGTTAACACGCGCTGGGAACTGGCCTGGACCTGGAGTTTGATGAAAGGAAGATCCATCCGGTAAGCGTGGGAAGATGCTGGGTTTGGGAAAAACATGGTAGCTAGGTTGTTAGAACTCATATGACGTATGTAGTATTGGGGGTTGGGGAGGGGGATAGGGAGGGGAAGGAAAAGGAAGCACAGTTCAAAATTATACGGCTAACACTGCGCCCGAGGTTCTTTTTTGACTGAGATCCCAAAATCAAATCCAATGGGTCAAAGTCTGAAAACATTTATATATATACTACGTCGTTTGGAATTTTACTTGAGCAGGATTTATTTTTTAATATGCGCATATGTTAATTTTTGTATATAAAGTGGATTAGATTGTCCAAAATAAGGTGAAATCATATAAAATTTGAATTTACAAATTGATAAAACCAATGAAAGGTGTTTTCAGTATTATTTACTTGTGTATACAGCCTACGTATGTATATTTTTCATGCTTTTTCACTTTTTCCCCTGCTAGTGCACTTGTTTCACCAATTTCATAATTCAAAATAAATTAATTAATTAATCACATTGTAGGCTGCATGAATTATTGTATGGACAGAGAAATTGATCTTGACCTTAATTTATAGGCCAAACTACACAAATGGTCCTGTAAAAAAATTTTGCTATTGTACCAACCAATTGAATGTAATTGGTTCTTCCGTTTAATTCTCTTATATGAGTATTTTTTTTTTGTTAAGTCAATACAAATGCCTCTTACATGCATTTTGGGCAAGATAAAATAGTCATTTTGTATTTAAAAATACATGAATCATAGAACTACTTGCAATAATCCAAGAGTTCAAGGGGTGAAACTATAAAGTTAGCTCATCTTCTTCTCCAATTGAAGAAGCATCAGACATGTCTTGCATTTTTTGACGACATGAAAATGGTGGAGGCGTGCAAATACCCTTAGTCTGCCTTTAACCCTAATAACTGCTAGGACATTCTAATAATTGTCCAAATTATATTTTATTATATTCATTAAAGATGAATTTTGGTGAGAGCCCTTTCGAGCGGATCATCCTGCACCTTCGCACGCCGCTGTGGTATAAAAATTTTCCCCTTTCCCTTCCACCCGCAGCCTCAATCTCCCAACCAAACTCTTCCTTGCCGTCATCCTCATCTCCCTTGCTTGTTGCCGCATACTCTACCTCTCTCTTTCAATTTCCAACGAGCCCGCAGCAGCCCCAGCCTGTACTCGCCTTTGTAGCAGTCACACTCATCTCTCCCCTTGCCCAGCATAACCTCATGTCTTTCTATCGCCTCTCTCTCTCTCTCTCTCTCTCTCTCTCTGTCACCATCTTCGGCATTTGCCCCCATCTCTGATTGCCGTCGTATCCACCTCCGGCCATAGCAGCTCACCTCCAGCTCACGTCCGGTTGTCTTCCTCATTGCCGACATGCCCAATGTGATAGCACCCTCGCACACTCTCTTCCGCACCCCACGCGATCTCATCTGCTCTGGTTGTCTCTCCTCCAAATTCGGCCAAGCGGACATTCTAGTAAGGAAGCGGAAAAGCTTTAATAATCAAATTTAAAAGCTTTAATGAAAGATGAATTTTGTTTAGTTTCTTCATTTATGCGAATTTTCCTAATTAATGAAGACCTCATTTTTGAATTAGCAGATTGACCCCCTAGATTTTTTACTTTTTGAAAAGTTAGCCCATAACGGTTTTAAAAAATTCGTAATAGCCTGTTGACACTAAATATATTTTGATGAGACAGGTTCAAACAAAAATATTGATCGAAAGTGAAGAGACCAAAAATTATTTTATTTCTAAACCAAGAGTTCAGGGGTGAAACTATAAAGTTAGCTCATCTTCTTTCTCCAATTGAAGAAGCAACAGACGTGTCTTGCATTTTTTGACGACTTGAAAATGGTGGAGGCGTGGCCATGGCTGACAACTCTGAACTTCTTTTTAAGGCCATCTCCAACTGAACCCCCAAATCTTCAATTTGAGGGTTCTTCCAACTCCAATTGGATACCAAATATATACCAAATTTTGGGTAGTGTATAGTGCAACCCCAAATTTGGGGTTGCTCTGTTTACTATCTCCAAATTTGGTATTGGTGGGATCCATGGCATATTTTGATTTTTTTAAATTATTAAATGTTCAAAATTATTAATAATATGATATTATTAATTTAAATATATTTTAAATATCTAATTTTAGAAAATATAAATAATAAAAATTAAATATTAATAATATTACTTATTTTAAATTATTGAACATTATATATAAATTCAGTAATTTATAATTAATTATCCTTTTGTCAATTATTTTGTATATATTATATATATACAAATAAATTATTTTTACTAAATTATTTATAAAACACAATTTCACATTTAAACTAAAAAATGTATACATATAAAAAATTATTAGAACATTGTAAACTGAAAAATACATATATACAAACAAAAAACCACAAATATAATGACATATAACTTGAAAAACAATGACATATAACTTAAAAATAATAAATTTATTTTTCAAGTACTTGTATATTTTTTAAATTATATAATAAATTTAATTATAAAATTACTAATTTTTAAATATTATTAATGACGTAAATAATATTACAAATATAAAATTATTAAATATACTATAATATTTAATTATGCAATCCTAATAATTATTATTTAAATGATTAATAGCAAATTAATATACATGCTGATAAATAAATAAAAAGAAATAAAAATAGAATATGGTAAAGAATATTTTATTTTGGGGTAAGATTTGTAGTTGTGGGTTGGAATTGAAATAGTGTTTGGTGTTGAAATGGACCAAATTTGGGGTTTTGGGTTGGAGATGCCCTAAGATCCCTATTTTTTGATGTAACAAGTGGTGGAGGTCGACAGCTCTTTGTCAATCTCGAGAAAAATGAACAAGGGCATCCATATCCAAAAGCATAGACGTCGGACTGGTCGAATATTTTGAAGGGGGATTACAGGGACAATCGGAGGAGAGAAATTAGTGACGACGATGATTTTGAGGATGGTGACGTCGGTGAGGACAGAGTAAATCAGATTCCACCGCACGAGTTATTGGCGAGGCAGTTCCCAAGGATGCATCCTACAGAAAGTTTGGTTATTGTCCTGTGCTTATTTTAATCCGGCCAACTCATATAGCAGCTTTTCTGTGATCCGAGGGGCTTCTTTGAACACAAATTCTGGCCAAAGAAATCCACCGGAACAAAAAACAAAAACAAAAAACTCGTTCCCGGCAACGAAACCAACTGATGATGCCAAAAAATCAGGGGCACCGGGGGTGCCGAGCCGTCGCGAACGTAGGATATCCGCATATAATTATTCGCAAAAAGACACCGTGAGAGGGCGGGAGGGTTCCCGCCAAAGCCCTCCGGCGTGATAATTAGTATATCGGCCATTAGAGAATATTGACTAAAGAGTATATTCCATGTATAGAAAATGGCATACCTTGGCTTAGTATAGGAGACAGTATATATAACCTTGAGTGGACCGGACCTCTATTCCTTTCGGGCCCATGAATTGGGATAAGGCCCATACAATTTGGCGGGTCCAGAATATGCACATCAAGAATATTATTGAGAGAAAATAATATTTAATAAAGAGATAATTAATTGTTTTGAACTTAGAAAAAAGCGAAAAATAAATTAGGTAAAATGTGCATTGAAACGGGGGGAAGGAGTATGCAATTGAGTTAAATTCATAATTTCACCATGGAAGAAAGGATATAGAATTTTAATATTTCAAGCTGATAAATTAGAGATAAAACTAGTATGTTTCTCAAACCTAGCATGTGCACATAAATGGACTTTGTTACTGTAATGTATTCTAACGTGTCATGCCCTATGAAGATATCATCAATCACTAACTCCCACTTCTTCCAATTAAATTCTCTTTAATTCTTACTTACTTTCCTCGTAATTGTTACCATAGCCAGTGGCCTAGCGCCTCTGAACACCACAATCATTAAGTATAGGACTTTAATAAACTTTTAATTCTTTATATCTTTTTTAAATAAAAAAAGAATATTTTTGTGGCAAATTATCGTTTATGTTCTTAAAAAATAAAAAAAATAGATATGTTATGCATCGTAAAATAAAATTGCTGCATCGTAGTTCAAAGTGTGAATCGCAATGCTTAAATTGTACTAAAAAGTACTGTTTTATTGCATCATAATGCATAAACTTTTCTTTTGAGTTCAAATTGGGCGCCACGCCCATAATTTTAATCTTCACGCTCGTTTCAAAATTGATACATCACGATGCATAAAAATAATGCATCGTGATGCACAAAATTGATGCATCGCAATGCCCAACATTGTATTATAAAATATTATTTTTGTGCATCGCGATGCACATCTTTTATTTCTGATGCACAACTTTATCGAGATACATAACTTTTAATCGATATTACACTTGCGATGCATCAAAAATGTACATCGTGATCCATAAAGTTGCACTAAAAAGTACTGTTTTAATGCATTGCAATGCACAACTTTTAATTGACCTTACATTTGCGATGCATCAAAAGTGTGCATCGCGATGCACAAAATTATACTAAAATGTACTGTTTTGTAGCATCGCGATGCATGTAATTTATTTCCGATTAAAAGACATGAAAGGAGAAGAAAAAAGGGACATAGACTTGAAAGAAAAGAATAGAAAACACTAAAGAAATTTCAACCTACCTTGGTTCGACTTTGGTCCAACGTATTTTCTTCCATTATATGCATTAGAAGATACAAGATTCCAATGATCGAGTCAATCAATCAGTCTAAGTCTACTGATTAAACCTACTAATTTAAATTGAAGATATTTGCCAAGTATACTACATGGAGTAATTAAAAAAGTAAGACTAATTTTATACAATAAACTTGGACTATACAAAATAGAGCTAACTAAGGTAAGAAATTAATTATTTGTTCACACAGCTTGAGCTTTAGTTAAAGATATTTTATTAAGGATATTTGTTTACTATATATATATAAGGTTGACATTCAAGTAATATATTTCTTAGTGTGAGAAAAATGTCAAATTAACAAACTAAATAATTAAAAGACACAGCTTGAGATTCAATCAAGGATATTTAAAATTAAAGATACTCCTCCGTCCCGGATAAATGTTCCTAGTGGATAAAACACAGGAATTAAGAAACATAATTTATGATGTGCTGTAAAATGTGTTCGACAATAATACCCATAAACATTAATTGAGTTCAACTATTTTAAATAATTGAGTTTTTTTGGGATGTGTTACATTAAATAAAACTTTGAGGGTATATTAGGAAGAATGATAGATAATAGGTAGATTAAAAGTCTTTAGGAACATTAGTTGGGACATCGCAAAATAGAAAGTAGGAACATTTATCCGGGACGGAGGGAGTATTTAATAAGGATAAAAAATTGCAATGGAAAGAAAGTCGAGATTTGCAGCGTAAATCAAAGAATACCCAGCTTAAAACGTGTTTAGGTTATTACGGGGACAATTTTAAAATAATTGGTCAATTTATCACTTAAAATAGACTTAAGTTGTTGAACACAATTGTGGTAGACTAAACCGGTTGAAAATCCTATAAAAGGTATCAACCCGAATTATTCCTAAAGTAAGTTATATTTAAAGCCCATTTATTTGTGCGTTTTGGTAAAATACAACATTTTCATTATCTATTCATTTCAATGCAGCGTTTAGGTAAGTTGCGTTATTAAAACGTGAATACGTTTTTAAACGCTAATTTTTTTTTCCCAAAATGCAATTTTAAAATGTTATTGGGGAAAAAATTGTATTTTGAAATGATATCCTAAACACGTTTATAAAAAAAATGTATTTCAAAAAAATACATGAATCATCATCATTCTCCTTGAGATGAAAATAATGCACTACTGAAGTAAAAATGATTCTTTTGGGAGTAATATTTCACTTTACATAATACATGAATCATCATTCTCCTTATGTAAAAATTGTCACGAAAAGCAAAATAATATGTAAAAATAACAAATAAAAGAAAGGAAAAGATAAGTGTGACGCTCCGACCCAAATTTTTAGACAAAATCTCAAGGTCGGGTTGCCAAAAGAACACAACAAGACTTACATTACATGAAATCACCTATTTAACAATAATAAAACAAGTCCTCGGCAACGCTACGATCGAAACTCAACTAACAACAACCACGAGTCTATAACTCGGGAGAAGAAACAACAATACAACATCGACCACAACATGTCGGAAACAACAATAACATAAACCACGAGCCACAACATGCTCGGGAACACCACTGAAACAAAAGTCAACTGTATAAACAAACATGACATACATGTCGGCTACCAAAAGAATAATACAAAACCAAGTATGATTCTACCCAAAAGTAAAGTCTATATAACTTTACATAACCATCGTATCTCACCAAAAGAAAATGCTACAATAACTGTATAAACCAAAAGTACAACCACGAGGACAACCTGCTATCTAATCACGTCCTCATCGACTTCACCGAGAGCTGTCTGGCTGGTTCGGATCTAAGGAAAACATTAAACACAATGAAGTGAGTCGAAACTCAATAAGTTACTAAATGCAACTACATAACATGGCATAATGCTCAACAGTATTCGTAACAAGGTGATAGCATTTTTATATATCACAACTCAACATGAAATATCATCCATGATATACAACTCATGTTAAACACATAGCACTTAATGTTCACATAAGTGCTTGTAAATAAATCACATAATAAAAGATATCTTTCTCTTTATCTGTCTTTGCATTGCTCCTGCAATACACAAAATAACCAACGTGTATCGATACTCATATATGATGTATCGACATCCCCGAACCTGCCGGGTCTCCCTGAAAACCTATCGGGTCTTAGCAATCAAAGTTACGCGTATTGCAACAACAGTGGGGCTACCTCCCACCTGTGGCCAACAGGTGAGGTGTGTGTGTACTCCGACGACGACTTATAGCGATTACAAACATTGATTTGTCAAGGCTATATATCGTCCCACCATGACTCGTTAACAAATGCCAGCTGGACTTAATGCAATGCAAAAAATGGTTTCTACTCATCTTATGCAATTTAACCTCAAGTTCAAAAGTAGTGAACTTGATAAATGTCAAGTAATTTATATTACTCAATAACATGTCAACAACAAGCACATATTTGCTCAAGTTTATACATCCACATAAAGTTAATTTACAAGTCTCTATCCCACAAATAGTAACCATTCACTTAACCAACTTATTTGAAAGTTCGTAATCTTACCCAAACAACCTAGAATTCTCGTAGGAATTTAACGAAATTTTCGGTGTATATTGTTCATCCAAAATTCTACTTCAAGGTTTCATGAACATAATTGTTCACTTTGAGTTTAGTTGTTATATGCTACTTATTTCCCAACTCTAGTCTTTGTTCTACTCTTAGTACAATTCTAAGTTCAACAATGGAGTAATTATTCCAACCAAACCATCTCATACCAAGAAATCATCATACACAAGATTCTCACACATCCATGAAGCAATTAGACATGTAGATACCATTTTTCACAAGGCTAGCAAATTCATTGTGTAACTAGCATGTTTTGAAGCTTTAAGCATACAAAGGGGATTAGTAACTTACCTCAAATTGGAAAATCACACCACTAAAATTAGAATCAAAGCCTTCAAAGTAACTCTCTTAATCTTTAGCTACACAAATCTGGTCTTGGATTACAATTTGGATGGCTAGAACTTGAGGAGATGCAAAACACATAGTATCTCACCTTGACAGCACACATACACACTTCTCTCTCTAAGGTTCTTGAATGACTTTGAAAGAAATGAGAGAAATGGAGAGTTACTCTCTGGAGTTTGAGGGTGGAGGAGGTGGTGAGAAAGCTGGCTTTCCTTTATGGGACGTGTCCTCTTCATAACCAAAGAGTCTTGCATGTAAATTTATAATATTAAAACATATACTGCACATCTGTTAACAGGGCGATCGCCCTCTAACGAGGCAAAGTGATCGCTTCACCCTCTGTCTACAAGGTGATCGCTTTGGTGTAAGCCAAGGCGATCACTTTGACCTTAAACCCCAAATGCCAACTTTCTGTCCACAGGGCGATCGCTCTGACCCTTGCCAAGGCTCGCCTTGTCTCCAGTACTGAACATAATAAGTACAAAGCTCTAAAATGTAACTCAAACCACCCTAAATAATTCTTAAGCAAATTTACAAGGTCAAAACACTCAACAAGGATTCCCAACAAGTCTAAGCACTTTGCTAGAAACATAACACAAAGGTTAAATGATTGTAATACAACTAATACATGTCAACTACACAATGTATATCATCATAATTCACATCACTACCATGGCATTCTATTTTTACCATGCTATGCAAATATTTCTATTATGTATATTTAACATAATAACAAAGCATACAAATATGCAATTAACACGTAGGAGAGTTAGGGTATTACAATAAGAGCAGCATAATATATTTTCAGATTTATTTTACAGCAAACATCATGGTGTTATACAATATAATTATTGATAAAACACCTTAAAGCTTATTATAAGTAAAATTTATCGATAAATTTTGTTGGTATAGTATTGCTCAAAAAGAAAAAGCGGCTCCCGAAACGGGGGCAATGAATGTGTAGAGACCTTTCGAGTTTCGACCGTAGAACTATAGTTCTGTTTAGGGCGTCTACAGTGGATGGCCTCCATCCACTCCCTAAAACCAATTTTAGAGATTTTTATCCTCCCTTGATCCTACAGTGGTTCCTCTAGTCCAACCTCTATCTCTAAAATCAACTAAATCACCCTCTAAATATAGGGGGAGTTTTAACATGAATAGTGACTCAAATCCTCTACATTTTCCTCACTTTATTTGAGCACAATATACTTTTGTTTAATATTTTGGAATGAAAATTATTAAAATATACTCTCTGTCATTAAATTATTGTCTTATTTTTTTTTTATCCGTTCCAAAATAATTATCTTATTTTTTTTATCCGTCCTTAAATAATTGTCATGTTTGAAATTTTCATAGGTTAGGAGATCATTTTTACCATTTTACCCTTATTTTTTCTCTATTTTAATTATGTATCATATACACATGGACATTAAAAGAAACTACACATTATACCAATATTAATAATTAAGTCAGTTATTTTTTGTTAATCAGTGTGCCGAGTCAAATAAGACAATAATTTAGGGATGGAGAGAGTACAATATATTTTTCATAGTATATAAAATTTAAAATATTTTATTTTAATTGTGGTGGAAAATATAAATAAAAAAGAAAAAATATAATGGTTTGTTAGTTGAGATGAGAGATATTTAATTTTTAGAGGGTTATATAGAGTGTGATTGTTGGAGTGAGTTTTTTTTTTAGAGTGTTAAAAAAGTAAAACTTGAACGGAAAACGATGTGTTTAGAGTGTGATATAGAGATATATAGGGAGTGCTTATTGTGGACGCTCTTAGTAATTCTAAAGCGGGCTATATCAGGGATCAAGCCCAGATGCCTAGTAGTTAACTATGATTACCATACAGTTGTACCGTATCCATGTTAATGGATCCAGCCCAGTGCTCATGTTCGTATACGGGCAATATCCAATTTCATAATTTTGTATCTCACTGGTCGAAGATGAAGTCCATGGGTTTGCGTTTGTCGCTCAGGTGAGGTCATTACAAATGAGTTAAATTTGAATACGAAATTCAAGATTAATTGAATAAATTCACCAACCTTTGAATGGCCTCGAATTGACTTGATTGGTGCAAATATATATATATATATATATATATATATATTATTAGTTCTTACTTTTAGTTGCAAGTGTGAGTAATAGAGCCTGTTTGGTGTAGCATTTTGAAAACGCAGCGTTTCTAAAACGCACATTATTTAAAACGTGACTTTTTTCTTTATAAATGCGTTTGAGATATTATGTCATAACGCTGCTTTTTATTCTCTACTGCGTTTTAAAATCTGCGTTTTGGGAAAAAGTTAGGAATTCCAGCGTTTTAAAACACAGCTGCATTTTGAAAACGCAGTGTTTTTTACTGTAGCATTGAAACGCTAAGTTAAGGAATAAGCTGCGTTTTAACCCTGCGTTTTGGCCAAAACGCGCGAACAAACGGACTCATAATCAGGTTGAATTTCAATTTGACGCACCCAATAAACGAGTTGAAATACTTTTAATATACTTGATTCATTTACAACCATATCCACAAGTTTTTCTTTAAATAGCAACATTTAATTGTAGCCGTAAAACCACAATAATTCATGTATCTTGCTTTGTAGCATAGTTAGTAATATATGCTACGGGTATAGTACGTTGTAAAAAAGGTGCAAGTTTAACACATTATTTTTTTAAATTACGACAAAAATTGCATAAAAATATGTGAACATGAAATACTTCTAGATGTTTGTATGGACATAATACGGATATAATTAAAATATACAAAACAAATAATGTCATCTTATATTTGGATATATTTATATTTTTATCATTTTTAAGTTTGAATACGTTAATATTTTCACATCTATATACTCTAAATGCTATTATTTTTATATTATTACCTATTTATTAAAAATTAACTACATTCTAGTAATCAATTGAAATTATGATAAAGCATATATAATTACGTTAAATATCTTATTTGATCAATTTGCAAAAGATTAATAACATAAATTGAATTATTAAAATAATAAAATTATATCAAAATTTTGTAAATATTGAATATTTTTTCGCGTACGTTAATCGAAAGGTTTTTTTTTAATTATTCGTATATATGTAAATTATATATATACCATACGCATATTTACTAAGTTGTATAGTAGGATTTTGTTTGTAGGGGATTGATATTAGAATATAACATCGTGTAACTTCTTTCTTTATTGATAAAAGGATTGTTTTTTTGGTAAAAACTCACTCTTTTTCGAGTTAATATTAAGATAGTAAAATGTTAATGTTTCAAATATAAAAAGGGTCAACTGGTCGTCAAGTAACCCTTTTGTTTTTATTTTTTTATTTTATTTTTTTGAAACCCTTTGGGGTCGTATGATAGCAAAACAAGGATAAGTATTATTATACACCAAGATTAATAATCATGTTTCTTATAATAAACTGACGTTTGGTAACAACAGAATTAGATACTCTAATAATGTGCTTAATCTAATATAACGTTTGGTAGCAATATGATATGACTAAGTATTATTATTTATTTTCAATAATAACCTTAAGATACCATTGCAATAATATAATAGTGTAGTAGTGAATGTGCAATAGGATACTACGTTTGATAGCAATAGTGTAGTTGGGTAAAGTAGTGAATGTATCTTGAATATATGGTTCTCAGTTGGTAGCCAAAAAAAAAAAAAGTAATCTGGCTCTTGTAAGCCTCTGAAGATAAACTGCAGTGGCTAGTCCTCAATACAAATCCAACAACAAACATAATCAAGGAATCTTAGCAATTCTTGATTATCTCGACCGTAGGGCCATGAAAAGTAGGGGTGAAGGTGGTTTGCTTTGGTTCGGTTTGAGCCAAAATCGTAAATCGAACCATCCTCTAATGGTTTTACATATTTCAAATCGAACTGAACCGACACAAACTTCGAACCGAACCGATCGGTTTGGTTCGGTTCAGCGTTTAATTATTTAAATATTTCAAAAAGAAAAAAATTTAAATATCAAAAAATATTTTTAACATAAACTAAATAATTAAAAGTCAAAAAATTAACTTTAAAATTACAATAATTCAATCAAAATGTAGGCAAACAACAATAATTTTCTTATTAAATTCAATTACTAATTACTAAATAATATATATATATAAAAATAAAAAAATTAAAATTAAATGGTGGTGGTTCGATTCGATTCGGTTTGGTTCGGTTTGGCACCAAAAACTGCAAACCGAACCGAACCGCTCGGTTTATAAAATTTTCAAACCTAAATCAAATCGTCCTAACCCAAAACCGAACCGAACTGACCAATTTGATTCGATTCGATCGGCGGTTCGACTTACACCCTAATGAAAACTTCATGTTACAACACCGCATAAACAACTTTGCAGGTTTTAATAAAAGGAAGCTGATAAGAGAACATTGCATGCATCTACAACAGAATATGACAAATCTCTCTTTTTCGATTTTTTTTTTTGACCATTTCTTAAATCCAGCTAAGCAGCTCTATTGTTCTTTCTTAACAGAATGAAAAAAGATGTTATGTATATAGATTTATCCTATATAATACTATATACAAGAATAACTAATTTTCATCTATTGCCTAAACGGACTAGGTGGGCATAAGCGTAGGTCATCTCCCTCCTCCAATCGTGCTAACAGCGAGCTTTGTGCCTGTGCTTGAAACAGAATGACCACTGTCATACATACGCTGAATCTCTTCCCTGCAATATGTTAGTGACTTGTCTGATATCGCTGGAGTTAGTTCCACCACGTCTCCCATTTTCAGCTTGCAAGTTGGATCGCTTACTGACACATAATTCACCCTTGGCTGCAACTCTTCCTTAGTAGGAAACCTATATGTAGTCCATCTAGATCTTCCTTGGCGAGCTCCTTCCAACAGATCCATGATTGTCGAGTTCACTGGAAACTCTTAAACATACACTGAAACAATAAACCACGACTCTAACTTGGTATCCAGTGAAAAAAATGACTAGAAGTAAAGTAGAGACCATTTATAATTTCAGCCTCATCACCCTTTTACCTCCAGTGGAAGAGTTCTTACAATCACCTTCCTTGTACCTCCAGTGGGCAGCAAGTCCAAATTCAGCTTGTAAATGCATCTTCTTTGTTCTAATCTGAACTTCAAGAGGAACCAAGCCCTCTCTCATAACTACTCTGTGTAGAGACTGGTACCTAAAAAAGCCAGTCTGCTTTTAGTACAAAATAATGAAGTATGCAGACTGTAGTGCTATGCAGTTTAATAATGACACCTTAGTGACATATGGAAAGCTGCATCATGATATACCCATTAAATTTGGGGTGGTTTACTGGTTTATGTAGTCTTTAAACATAACAGGTACTTCAAACCATAGCCGGTGAACAATATGCAACACTTTATAGCAATCTTCCTCATTATCAACAATTAACCGTAGCCCATGAATATCATGGACTTCATCCATATATAGTCAACTTCTTTCTGCAGAGAACATTATATACCATCACTTTCATGAACCAAATTAAAATAAAATGTAAAATGAAACGAATATGTTTCAGGTATTAGCCACAACTCATGAAAATTTCAGTCAGATTCTAGATGACCATGCGCAATCGCCTGTTTTCATGTATGTTACTCATACAAAATGAATTATACATATGTTGTTTAGCACCAAAATTACTGTTGCTTCTATAACGAAACAAGATAATCTGAGTAATCCCACTAGATTTCTTCCATAAGAATTAAGAACTCCCAAGAACCTATGAGGCTAATCACGTGATTTGTGCACGCCCATGTGCATGTGTGGGGGGGGGGTAAAAATTATTGTACTTATGGGTGCTATTAACTTAATTTTACTATTAAATGAAGCTCTTGTCCTAGGTAATCGTACATTATTAGAATGGAAAAAGTCTAAAGAACAAAGTATGAACGTCCAAGAAGTTGCAAAGGGATTTTCGAACAATCAAAAAGTGATTGATTAGCAATTACTCGATCAATACTACTCTGTTTATGTATATCTCCTTGGTATGGTCTGTTCTATCACCCAAAACTGATTGATTAACAAGAAATTCATAGAACTCATTAGTGAATATCCGTCATTAACAAGAAATTGATCGAATGAAAAAGAATAAGAGAAAGAGAGAGATAAATTACTAACATGATTGATCCTCCCACCGACGATTGTTAAGTCGTAGTCGTCGCCTTCCTTCGTGAGAGAGAGAAACAGTCTTAGTCATTGCCTTCCTTCGCGAGAGAGACAGTCGTATCGTCTTTGCCAGGGAGAAACGAATTGATTGCATTAGTTCAGCTTGTTTTTGAGTATATATATGAGAGTATTTTTTGGTATTAAAAAAATTAGTGTCGTGCTTTGCTAATCTAGTCTATAATAATACTGTTGGAATGTTGTGAGGCCCAATAAGGCAGCCCATTCCCTAGCCCAAGTCTTCGGCCCACTCCCTGGCAGCCCGCCCTGCAGCTTGTGTAGAACCTGAAGAATTCTCCCCCACGTGCTTGACGTTTTTCTTCCTTCCCTGATTATTTCCTTTGCCCATTCTCCAGCTCACCCATGTTTGACCAAACTCCTTGGTTTCCCCCCTCATTTGTCTAGTGCAATTCCCCCCAGCTTGGTTCGTTTCCCAGTGAGCTCCCCCATATAAATGGCAAGCTCCCTCTCCTCTAAAATAACACTGCCGAATTGCTATAGCCGATTGAACACAAGTTTTCTCTCTCTCTCTCTCTCTCTCTCTCTCTCTCTCTCTCTCTCTCTCTCTCTTTCTCCTCTTTTACAAACTGAAATCAGTGTCTCTCTCTCTCTCGTTCTCATCCCACTGTGTATTACTCTGTGTGAGTGTGTATTACTGTGTGAGTGTATGTGTGTAAGAGAGGGATTTCAGCTTGGTGGTATTCTGGAGTTGTGATCTCCAGTGGTTGTGAACGGAGCTGGGGCATGTGACGGTGACTTTGTGTCGCCGGATTTTGTTGGGGTTACCGAAGTTGTTGCCGGAAAAAGCTTAGGCCTTTCACCTTGGACTGTGTAGTGCTTACCTCGTGGGTCACTTCGGTGGACTTGGTCGAGAAATGAAATCTGAGCCATGATTTCGATTGAGGCCTTTGTGGCCGGTGACACCATTGAAGAAGAGAATTCTTCTTCACTGATTTTTCCCTTTATTTCTTATATTATCTTTGTTTATTTTTTTCTCCATTATTGCTTTATACTAATTAATTTGGTATTTGCAGGATACTTAGAGATTATGTTGCAATAAAAAATTAGAATTATTCCCATAGGGTAGATAAAGTGTTATCCCCACCCTATTGTAATCTATTTGAGCGTCTTGGTGAGATCCTCATAGATTGGTTGTATAGATTTTTTATAATTTAAAGCTATATTTGTACTTCTACTATCCGTGCGCGAACGACGAGAATACACAACAGTGGTATCAGAGCAACCGGGTTGACTTCACGAACGGTACGGTGGTCTTCAAATCCAATAAAAAATTAGAAATCCTAGTCAAGGATTTCTGGGTGACCAATTTCTAAAAAAACTCCTTAATTTATTTCACTTAAATTTTGTGTTGAGTTTTTTAAATTGCTTGCTTAAAATTGTTATTCCGCTGTGGCTGCTCTATTTTTTGATATTTGGATTTGTTGGCGATTTGCTTGTGGAATTATTTTTTGATTACTATTTTTTGTTCCGTGTTGTCTTTAAAAAATGGCAAACTCAGCGTCTTATATTTTGGAACATTTTAATGGAAAATCGGACTTTTCTATTTGGCAACAAAAAATGAAAGGGATTTAATTAAAGAAAAGGTTTTCAAATCTGTGACGTTAAATTTCGCCGAATCTGATACTAAAGAGATTAGGGCTGAAATGGATGAGTGTGCTTATTTTTCAATTATTTTGAACCTTAATGATTCCGTGCTTAGGAAGGTTGGAAAACTTGAATCTGTTAAAGAAATGTGGGATAAGTTAGAAGAACTTTTTTATGAAAAATCTCTTCCTAACAAGCTATATCTCTTGGAAAAATTCTTTAGATTTAAGATAGACCTTAACAGAGACATGGATGAGAGTATTGATATATTCACTAAATTGGTTCAAGATATTAAACAAACCGGCGATAAACATATCGATGACTATACTCTCATAGTACTTTTAAACGGAATTTCTGATTCTTATGCTGGCGTTAAATCTACTATTAAGTATGGTAGGGATGATATCACGCTTGATACGGTGATTAATGGATTAAAAACAAAAGAATTAGAGTTGAGAAACACTAAGGGAAAATCGAATGCCGGAAAAGTGAATTTTGTAAGAGGTAGACAACTTGAAAGGAACAATGGTCATAGTAATAAAAATCATAACCAAAATCAGAATTCTGGAAATCATAAGCATAGAAGTCGTAGTAGGTCAAAATTTAGAACTAAAGGTAAAACCTGCTATAACTATGGCGAGACGGGTCATTTTAGCAAAGATTGCACAAATCCAAGAAAGAAAAATCACAAGGAAAAACAGCAAGGTGACTGTAACTTAGTCTCGAGTAGTGATACAAGAGATGTTTTTATGGTTGTTGATGCATGTGAAAGTATTGTGAATTCTGTGCATTCTGTGCTAAATTGCAAAAATAAATGGCTTGTTGATTTTGCTTGTACTTTTTACATGACTCCTTTTAAAAACTATTTTACTTCTTACAAAGAAGTGCAAACTGGATCAGTTTCGATGGCTAATGAAAAAAAATGTGTCATTGCTGGAATTGGTGATATATCTTTAAAACTTGATTCTGGATATGTGTTAAATTTGAAAAATGTGAGACACGTTCCTGACTTGTGCAATAATTTGATCTCGTGTGCCTCGTTCGAAGATGAGATTTTTTAGGGTAAATGGGTAAAAGGCGTTATGAAAATACTAAAGGGTTCTTTAGTTGTTGCTAAGGCTGAAAAACGCAATAACTTGTATGTATGTGTTGCTATTCCTATGTCTTTTGATGAAAATTGTGCTAATTTTGTTAAAGAAGATAAAACAATGTTATGGCATAAAAGACTAGGACATATGAGTAATAAAGGTCTAGAAATATTACATAAAAATAAAAGTTTTGGTAATGAAAAATTTTCTAGTCTACCTTTTTTGTGATACATGTGTTAAAAGCAAGCATCAAAAAGTTAGTTTTCCTTCCCCTTCCCTGAACAAATCTTCTAGTAAAAAAATCCTTGAGTATGTTCATGTGGATGTGTGGGATCCCTCGAGTGTCCCCACCCAAGGTGAAAACAGATATTTTATGTCTGTCATTGATGATTTTTCGAGAAAAGTCTGGGTTTTCTTAATGAAACATAAATCTGATGTTTTTGAAAATTTTAAAAATTGAAAAGTTTTGATTGAAAATCAAACTGGGAAGAAATTAAAAGTGCTTCGGACTGATAACGGGTTAGAATTCTGTAATCAAGAATTCGATAACTTCTGCGCTGAACATGGTATTCAAAGGCACAAAACTGCGCCTTACAACCCGCAACAAAATGGTGTCGCGGAGCGCATGAATAGAACCCTGTTAGATAGAGTTGGAGCTATGCTCTTGACCTCTGGTCTTTCGAAAAAGTTTTGGGGTGAAGCAGTCATAACTACCGCTTATATCATTAATAGGTCCCCTTCTGTTCCTTTACATGGAAAATGTCCTGAAGCTATTTTCTTCGAAAAAGAAATTGATTTCTCAAACTTAAGAGTTTTTGGTTGTGCTACCTATGTTTATCAAAAGAATGATAAACTTGGACCTAGGGCTACTAGGTGTGTTTTCCTAGGGTATCCCGAGGGGGTGAAATAGTATAGACTGTGGTTGAAAGAAGAACATGTTTTTAAAGTTACCATAAGCAGGGATGTAGTTTTTAATGAGACTGAATTTCCTTGTTTGCTCCATGCTGAACCTATACCTGTTGATAATGTCCCCCTCCCCATGCTCCTAATGAGGTGGAGCATCCCTATGTGGTAGGTTCTTTTGATGCTAACACTAATGCTCAAATTGAAAATGGAATTGAGAATGATAACAACAAAGATGAAGTGTATGCTGAAACTGAAATTGTGATGATGAAACTGTTAATGCTGAAACTGAAAATGAGGAAGATGATAGGATTGAAATTTCTGAAGATCATAGTCTAGATGATTATCAACTTACTAGGGATAGACCTAGGCGTACTATTCGAAAACCATCTAGATTTGATGATATGGCCTCATATGTGTTTAGCATGTTTGAATCAATTGACAATTGTAGTGAACCCAAAACTTACAAAGAAGCCTTGAAATCTGCTAATTCAGTTGAGTGGTTGAATGTTATGATGAATGAAATGAATTCCCTGCATGTTAATCAAACTTGGACACTTGTGCCCAAACCTAAAAACTGCTTTGTTGTTGACTGCAAATGGTTATTTAAAGTCAAAAATGAATCTGAATCTGTGCGATATAAGGCTAGGTTAGTTGCTAAGGGTTTTACTCAAAAAGAGGGGATAGATTATACGGAAATTTTTGCCCCGGTTGTCAAATTCACTATTGTCAGAGTCATGCTTGCTTTGGTTGCACAATTTGATTAGGAGTTAAAACAAATGGATGTTAAAACTACGTTTTTACATGGTGACTTAGATGAAAGAATTTACATGCGACAACCTGAAGGCTTTATTGACAAGAAAAATCCAAAACATGTGTGTTTATTAAAATAATCTTTATACGGGTGAAACAATCTCCTAGAATGTGGAACAAGAAATTTGATATATGCATGCAAAGTTTGAACTTTAAATGTAGCTATTATGATCATTGCTTATATTATAAAGTTAACTCTGTTGCATATGTGTTCTTGTTAATTTATGTTGATGATATACTGTTAATTGGTCCTTGCATTAAGTCAATTGAGCATGTGCAAAAATGTCTTTGTGATAATTTTGACATGAAAGATCTAGGAGATGTCAAAAAGATTTTGGGAATGTTGTGAGGCCCAATAGGGCAGCCCGTTCCCTAGCCCAAGTCTTCAGCCCACTCGGCACCCGCCCAGCAGCTTGTGCAGAACCGGAAGAATTCTCCCCCACGTGTTTGACGTTTTTCTTCCTCCCTTGATTATCTCCTTTGCCCATTTTCCAGCTCACCCATGTTTGACCAAACTCTTTAGTTTCCCCCCTCCTTTGCCTGGTGCGATTCCCCCCAGCTTGGTTCGTTTCCCAGTGAGCTCCTCCATATAAATGGCGAGCTCCCTCTCCTCTAAAACAAGACTGCCGAATTGCTATAGCCGATTGAACACAAGTTTGCTCTCTCTCTCTCTCTCTCTCTCTCTTACAAATTGAAATCAGTGTCTCTCTCTCTCTCTCTCTCTCTCATCTCACTGTGTATTACTCTGTGTGAGTGTGTGTTCCTGTGTGATTGTGTGTGTGTAAGAGAGGGATTTCAGTTTGGTGGTATTCTGGAGTTGTGATCTCCAGTGGTTGTGAACGGAGCTGGGGCTTGTGACGGTGACTTTGTGTCGCCGAATTTTGTTGGGGTTACCGAAGTTGTTGCCGGAAAAAGCTTGGGCCTTTCACCTTGGTGACTTTGTGTCGCCGAATTTTGTTGGGGTTACCGAAGTTGTTGCCGGAAAAAGCTTGGGCCTTTCACCTTGGACTGTGTAGTGCTTACCTCGTGGGTCACTCCGGTGGACTTGGTCGAGAAAGGAAATCTGAGCCGTAATTTCGGTTGAGGCCTTTGTGGCCGGTGACACCATTGAAGAAGAGAATTCTTCTTCACTGACTTCTCCATTTATTTCTTATATTATCTTTGTTTATTTTTTCTCCATTATTGCTTTATACTAATTAATTTGATATTTGAAGGATAATTTAAAGCTGTATTTGTACTTCTACTCCGCGTGCGCGAACAATGGGAATACACAACAAATACCACTCCCACCCCCAAGTTAAATAACAAAAAAAAAAAAAAGAGGCTTATCAAGACCCTTCCTCTTATTAAGATAGATGCCTAAAAATGTACCAAACATTATTATTAATTATTATTAATCATATCCAACTTCTTATATGACTACCAAACAGCCCCTTTTACTTCTACGTGGTCTAGCCACTGATCCTAATCCCAACGTTCTAATATGAGTGTTTTTTTTTTTAGAAAATATATTAGTAGAACCATGTGTGTGTGATGTGTCTTTATAATGTGGATAGGTACTAGGAAAATATTTTAAAAGATAGTAACTTTCTTAAGTTTATATAAAAAAAAAAGAAAAAAAAAAAACTCATTCGGAACAGAGGTATTTCAGTAGATCTCATTTTAGATATCAAATACTAGTACGTAATATTATAAAAAGATAACTGTGGTAGGGTTGGGAGACTTATCTTTTATTTAGGGCAGTTGAACTACTTAATTATTGTATTTGGTTTGTAAGATTATTTATATAGATTGATAAGGTAGTTTGTTAATCCAACAGTTAATTGTATGAATTTAAATTAATTCACCTCAACAGAATTTAAATCCAAATAAATAAATAGACGGGACTACACGAGATAGGAAGATAAAATACTAGTCTAGTCTAGTCTAGTCGATATATATATATATTAATTGTAGTAAGAATTACCTTGGTAATGATGAACGTGAGTGACCCCACCCCGTAAACATTGCTGGGAATAAGTCAACCAGATAAGAATTGGTACATGATTGCTATACAGCTACGAATTAAATTAATTTAGACGCAATTCAGCCCTCCTCACCTCTCCTCACTTCAAAAAGCACAAAAACATAATAATAGCTAGGTAAGGTAATTCCATCCTGTTTCCTACTTTTCCAAATTTTTTTTCTTTTTCATGTCTAGTGTAGTAAGTGTGTGTATATATATATATATATATATATATATATATATATATATATATTAGTACAACACACAAATTCTTCTTAATTAAAGGCCCCTCCCTCATACTCAAGATACTGTAACTTTGCCCACGTTATCAAAGAAACTGACTTTGTAAAAGTGAGAAATGACTTGTTCCGACTTCGGAGGAACTGTTTGTCTTGTAATTAAAATATTGGAGAGATATAAAGAAAAATAGTGGTAGTGGGACAAGGAGAGAAAGAGTTTAAAAAAAAAAAAAAGTGTATACTTTTAATATGATCATTTAAACTTTGCTCTAATTTATAATTGAGTTACACAACTTTTTTTTTTTTTTTTGCAATCAGATTATTATACTCACAATTTATTTGCAATTGGGTCATTATTAGGTCCAAGGTTGCTCAAGATAGGCTAGAAGGGGGGGTTGAATAGCCTATGTCCAAATTTTGAAAATTGATTCAAAAATCTACTTCACTTTAAGTTTGAAAAGATTTGCGGGCGGAAGACTTGTGAAGTATAGGACAAGTTGAGAATGACCGATCTTTACAGTCAAGATCGCAGCTTCAACATTTGGAAATCGGAAATTTAAAGCAACACAAACAATTCACAATCACACACACAAGTAAACAGAGAATTTAATATGGTTCACACTTATAAATAAGTGCTACGTCCACAACCAAAGTGGTCAACTTTTGATTTGAAAATCGTGTACTAAGTTTTTCCACTAGATATTTTACAAACTAAATCTCTAATGGATTGTGTACAAAAATTTTGTTGACCAAATGTTTGTGTGGGAGAATTGATATCAATAAGATACAATTCTCGTGAGCTATGAAAAGCTAAGTGTTGCAATCAATGAAGAGCTTTTAATGGACTAGACGTCTAGGTGTGAAGCTCTTCAATGAATGTATACGAATAGGGCGTTTTTGAATTAATGCACTTGAAGAAGATGAAGATTCGAGATGAAGTAGTTGAAGAGTGTTGAATGCGGCAATGGAGTCTCCTTTTATATGCGGAGGAAGCTTGGAGCCGTTGGTGATCTTCTAATTTGAATTTAAGAGCAATTAATGCTCTAATCGGTTGTTGACTCGATAGGTCGTCCGCAACTTGCGCTGTCTCGACACTTTGCTAAAAATAGGCGGTATGTGCTTGCAGGAGGAATGTCCTTTTCTGAGTGTATGCCAAGAATGGAAACCTTCATTGAATGTGATTTGCAGGTTAACGTTGCATCGAAGTCAATGAAGTCTTCAAATCAGGACATGTCTTAGGCTGAAGACTATCGGACGTTCTTGAGGTCTTCAACATTCTTGATGAAGCTTGGGCGATATGAGTTTGTCCGATATCCAAAAGGAAGATGGCGATGCATTATTTGCCTATTGTGCGAAGACGTCCGATGTCCTATAGGCTATCTTCTTCAAGACTTATACAATTAGCAACCCTAAGCTATTCAAGCTATGCCTAAGTACAAGTTGCCACACTAATGTACACGCAGCCCATTAGTCACCTTGACTTAGACTTAGGTTATGGATTCAAGCAAATCTAGATTAAATACAACAATCTCCTCCTATTTGCTTGAGTCCATGACCTACGAATACAATATCGGTGACCATGTTCAAGTCTAGTAATAACATGCTTTGTAAGCGATATATTAAATAAGCATGCCCTAGATGAACTTACAAAGAGGTCATTGTATTCAAACATTACAAAGTGTTTACAAATAGTAAATTTAAGCATAGGACACTTGTAATGAAGCTGAATTTAAAGACATGCAGATAGGCAGAATAGGCAATATAGGACATGTCTTTAAACCAGTGGTTTAAATTTTATGCAATCATATAATAAGCAGTTCAAAATAAAGCATGAAAGTTTTAAAACATAGACATTGTTAATTAAACAAGTTGTTTAATTACAAAGTTTAGCAAAAAGATTATACAAAATATTATCGACCGGTTCGAGAGGATGACCTAGATGATGCACGACCTTTGCCTTTGCCTGATGAAGATTGCCCATAGCCTCTTGATGCCCATTTAGAGACAACAGCAGCCTTAAGTCTGGCAATTTCTTCTTTGACTTCTGCTAACTCCTCTTTAGTGTCTGCCAATTCGGAGGAGAGACGCTTGTTCTTCTGTTTCAGCAGAGCATTTCGCTCAATGAGTTCAGTCCGCTGATCATTGTTGAGTCTAGCTATCTCCTCCTTTATGGACGCAAGCGAGGTATCAATGAAGCCGAGGCGTTGCTCAGTTGATTTGAACCCCTTGCGAAAGTAGGCATAGTGCTTATCAGTCATCCTTCGCGTCTGACGCACTGAAGAGTGGACAGAGCGGTTGGCCAGGCGCTGGGATGCAAGCACATGCTTGTAGCCGTTGTCAATCATATCAATAATCTGCAGCATTCCTTTGGATATATTCACCCAATTCTCGGTGAAAATGGCAGTGTGTGCTGAGGAAGTTGCTGAGATATGGCTGGCTAAAGCATTTTGGGAGGCAGAGATGGACTGCTGGCAGGCTTCAAAGGCGGCCTTGGCACCCTTAGAAATATTCATGACTTGTGTCATGCAGTCAGCCTGGACATGGGTAATGTGTGACTGATCTGCAGACAGCTGGTGCAGGGCCTTTGTAAGGTCAGCCGATATGACTTCAAAATTCTTCAAAAATTCATCTACCGCAGAGGCAGGGTAGTATTCGGGAGGGCGGTGTGGTGGTGGAGAGGAGGATGGGCCGGTGAGGGTGAGGATGACTGGTGAAGAAAGGAGGTTGGCTGGTGGCTTGGTCAGGGAAGGTTGGAGGATGGTAGAAGATGGGCCGGTGGAGGATGTAGGAGAATGGCCGGAGGATGATAGGGAAACACGGGGTAGAGGGTTGGGAATGGTGGGGTAGGTCGGGCGAAGAGAAGGATAACGGGGAGGACGAGAAGCAGGGTATACCGGCCTCGGACGGGTAATGAGAAGGGAGGAGTGATATAGGTGAAGGAGGGAGGTGAATGGAAGAGAACGGGAAAGAGAGGGTTAAAGCCTAGATAGCTGGTGACTACATCAAAGAAGTTGTAGACCACAGGCTGAAGAAGGACAGAAGGGTGGCAGATGAGGGTGAAGACTGGGGGTTTAGGCAGAGATAGAAAGGGAGAGATGTCTGATTTGGTGGGGATAGGAAGACCTAGGTCCTTATGAATGACAACCCATTGGTGAAGATCATGAGATCTTGAACCGGCGAGTTGTGAGAAGAAGCTGCTGGGACCAGGCAGGAGGAAGAGGGTCATAATAAGCACCCCATTGGAGGATGATTTCACCTGCAGACATAGGCTGGCAGGGAATCCTCTTAGGGTAGTCTAAGGTGGAGAGGAAGGGGTCAGAATCGGCAGGATTGGGTTTAGGTCTGCTGTCTCTGAAGGACAGCAGATCCTGCACCTCAGGGAGTAGGTGGCTGTATGGGTTGGTTTTTATGCGTTTGGGGGTAGGCAGGTCAGAAGAGGGAGAGATAGAACGTTTGGAGGATGGTGTTTGAGAGGTGGATTCAGTTGTGGTTGATGGCGCTTGGGCAGGAGTTGGCTGGATGGGAGTTGATTTAGGAGGGGAAGATGGTGGTGAAGTTGTAGGCTGAGTTGGTGAAGATGGAGGAGAAGAGATTGTATCAGAAGTCCCTGAGAAGTACACCTGCTTCTTGGCACTCTTCTTGTAGCGTTTGCCATGTTTAGACTTTGTAGGTGTGGAAGAGGCAGAAGTAGGTGGTGGAGAGGAGGTAGTGGGAGCTGATGGAGGAAGCTAGATGAAGGATCGGTGGGGTTGAAAGCTGTTTGGGAAACAACGGGGTAGAGGTGGTTGGAGTGGAAGGAGTTGTGGAGGTAACTTTGGGAAGTCCAAAGGACTCATCGGTAGGGAAGATGGTTTGTTTGGGTTTGGGTTTGGATGGTTTTGAGGATGTGGTTGTGGTTTTAGGAGGAGATCACCGGTTTGAAGGTTGAAGTGTCCTTCTCAACCTCAGCCTTGGTTCAGCGATTTGCGGGATTGTTTGAGTTTTGGAGAGAGAGGAAGAGTGTTTGGACTTGTTGGATGGAGGCTCGGCAGGCTCATGGGGTCATGATCCAATCTGCCGAGGTCAAAGTGCTCAGCGGCTCGGCCCAATAGGTTTGGGCTCCTCCTCCTAAGGGTAGCCGGCGGTGTAGGTGACCTTCGCTTACCCTTCGGCTTGGATAGAGGGCCACCGCAGATAGCAGTAGCAGGAGCGGCAAGAAGCGCGGCCAGTGCGTTGGTTGTCCTTTGGCCATATCATCCCGATAACGGGTGATGTTGTTGGCCGTGAAGACGTAGGTGTTAGACACCTTGATGAGGTCGTCATTAACGACTAGCTCATCAATTTCCTCATAACGGGAGGATAACATTAATAACCCGTACGAAGGGTCTCTTCATGGAAGGGTGAGCTTGGACTTCACAACACTCGGGATAGCATTGAGAAGATGATCTTGGCCCGGTTGAGTTGCTTGCGAAGGACCACGACCTTGGTCCACATCACCGGGAGGTGAAGATGTCCCTCGAGCCATTTTTGAATAAAATGCTCTTGTCGAGAGATGGGCGATATGATAGGGGTTCTGGGAAGAGGTTCTGGACATCTCGGAAAACCTCTCGGTTGGGCGGACCCTCATCATCTCCCAAGCAAGCGCCGATTCCGCATCGGTCAAGTCCGGTTTGCCTTCAATAGGCGGTTCAAGGATTTCCCAATATCCTTATAGGTCAACTTGATGTAGTGGCCTCGATGTAGCCCTTGATGTAGCTTAGGTTGACCGGCTCATTGGCATTAGCTGGAGGAGGAGGCGGATCATCCTTGTGTAAAATTCCTCACCGAGAATTCTTGTAGTGGGTGTCGTTGAGTGGAACAGAGGAAGAAGCCCACATTCACCAAATCCTTACGGGCATCACCCGGAATGCGATGATGGAGTCTCGTCGATTGTCATCCCGGGTGATAACTTGACTGGGAAGGACCCTAGTGGAAGCTCGGCGTTTGCGGCCTGGTTGGCTTAGCAGAGCGAGAATGAAGTAGTGGCGGCCTTTGAGGATTTAGACTTTCCTACATAATCGGCAGATGTGAGAACAGATATATAGAAATCGGCGATATGCATAGATCGCAGATAAATATGCAATTAGCAGATATTAGCACAAACAGTCTGCTCGTGATTTAAACCCAAAACATAAGTGTATTATAACTAGCGACAAGAACAGTTCATGAAGGGTTTTAAACTGATGATTTTGTCATTTTTGAGCCAATAAAACAGTATAAATTGACAGCAATGTATCACAGAAAGCTCAAAAACACATTCATAACTAACCAAACAAGATTCAAGCAACAATCGCAAGAATCCGAAATTCATCAATGGCGGACAGTTCAAGTAACGCAAAATAGGTCAATACAAACCATAAAACTTGAATTAAATGAATTAAAAAGGTGTAGAAATCCTTACCATTGATGTTTTTATCTTGAAAACAGGAGGAATTTGAGAATTTTAGAGGATTTGGGAAGATCGCAGATTGGAAGTTGAAAGGTTTTTGAAACTTTGAAAATGGCGGTTGTTGAAAACTGTGAAGAGTTACTGTACAATTTGCCCTTTTATACTTCTGTCAGGTCAATAAATTGCATTTGATAAAATTTGAAGTCCGCATTTATGACCTGATGAGTCACTGTATGTATTGCGCACTTAAGTCTGCCTATATTATTGAAGACTGCCGATATGAAAATAGAGGTGCTTATTCAAGGTTGTCTATATACTCGGCAGAGTTGCAAATAGCTGATAACATAGGCAATTCTATAAAGGCAGTTTATGAATTAACTTAAAGAATTTGCAAGAAGGATTAAGGATTGAGGTCAAGCATACCAAGCTCTCCTCTTAAGTAAGCAAACCTGGTTGAATCAAGTGGTTTTGTGAAGATGTCTGCTACCTGATTCTCTGTTGGCACATATTGCATGCTGATGTTACCTTTTTCAACATGATCTTTAAGAAAGTGATATCTCACATCAATGTGCTTTGTCTTGGAGTGCATGACAGATTTTGAGCGAGATTGCTGATGTGTTGTCACACATTATAGGACAATCGCAGCTTAATCTCATAGTCAACAAGTTCTTTGTTTGATCCACGCAATTGTGAGCAGCTACCGGCCTATGTATTCGCCTGCTTGTTGAAGTTGAAATAGAGGTTTGCTTCTTGGGCCCATGAGACAAGTCTATTTCCTAAGAATTGACATGTCCCACTTGTGCTTTTCTGTCAACTTTACATGCAGCAAAATCGCATCGAATAGCCTATAAGATTAAAAGATGAATCTCTAGGATACCGATTCCCAAATTGGGAGTATCTATCAAATATCGATGATTCTTTTATTTGCTTGTAGGTGAGACTCCTTTGGATCGCTTGAAATCTAGCACAAACACAAACGGCAAACATGATATCGGGCCTACTAGCGCTAAGTATAAAAGTGAACCAATCATGCCTCTGTAAAGAGTCATGTCCACTTTCTTGCCCTTCTCATCTTTGTCAAGATGGCAGTTAGTGGCCATAGGTGTGCTGAAGCTGTTTGCATTCTCAAGACCAAATTTCTTGATAACATCCTTTGCATATTTGGCTTGACTGATGAAGATACCATTTGAACTTTGTTGAATTTGAAGACCAAGGAAAAAATTGAGCTCTCCCATCATGCTCATCTCAAATTTACTCTGCATAAGCTTTTCAAACCTTTTGCAAAGATTTTCATTAGTAGAACCAAAGATAATATCATCAACATAGATTTGAACAAGTAAGTAATGACCTTTATGTTTCATAATGAAAAGAGTAGTGTCAATTTGACCTCTTACAAAGCCTTGAGATGTCAAGAACTTTGAAAGGGTCTCATACCAGGCTCTTGGAGCTTGTTTGAGTCCATAAAGGGCTTTCCTCAGCTTGTAGACATCTTCTTTTCTTGAGCAATCAATGAATCCAGGAGGTTGCTCTACATAGACCTCTTCTTGAAGTTCTCCATTCAGAAATGCACTCTTTACATCCATTTGATAAACTTTGAAGTCCTTGTAAGAGGCATAGGCCAAGAATAATCTGATAGCCTCTAATCTTGCAACCGGAGCAAATGTCTCATCATAGTCAATACCCTCCTCCTGTCTATATCCTTGGGCTACCAGTCTTGCCTTGTTTCTGGTAATATTGCCGTTTTCATCCATTTTGTTTCTGAAAACCCACTTTGTACCAATAACAGCTTGTCCTTTTGGCCTAGGGACAAGTGACCAGACTTGGCATCTGTCAAATTGGTTTAGCTCTTCTTGCATAGCTTCCACCCACTTGGATCTTCGAGCTTCATCAATCTTTTTGGGTTCAATATGAGATACAAATGCAGTAGAATACATGCATTCATTCCTTGAAGCTTGTCTAGTTTGAACACCAGCATTAAGATCTCCAATGATTTGAGTGATAGGATGATCTTTTACTTCTCTAACCTCTGCAGGTTGAACTTGTCCTATTGCATCGGCAGAGTTGGATTCTTGAGAAGTAGAAGTGCTTGGTTTTCAAGGATAGGTTAATTCCAAGGTAGGTTGTATGACTTCTGGTGTGGAAGGCAAAGTGGATTCAGGGTTTTCAGAGTTTTCATTTGTTGGCTCATTTGAGGATTCTAACAAGTTGACTCTTGGATGATCTTGTGAAGAAGGAGGATCAGCAGATCTGGGACTTGGCTGTTCTGTACCTGTCTCATACTCATCAGAATCATTAGTAACCTTAGGAGCCAAATGTGGCCCAATAAAATCAAATTCATCAAAAGAAACATGTACAGATTCAACAACTCTAAGTGAAGTTTTATTGTAAACTCTATAAGCTTTTGAAAATTTAGCATATCCCAGAAAAATTCCTTCATCACTTTTGGATTCAAATTTACCTCTATGTTCTCTACCATTGTAAAGAACATAGCATTTACAACCAAATATTTTAAAGAATCCAATGTTGGGAGCTCGCCTCTCCATATTTCATATGGAGTTTTGTTATGAAATTTGTTTATGATAGACTGTTTTGTGTAAGCGCGGTGTTCACGGCTTCGCCAATACATAGGCGCTTGGCTTTAGCAATCATTGTCTTTCCGCTTCAATGAGAGTTCTGTTTTCCTTTCAAGAACTCCATTTTGTTGAGGTGTGCCAACTGCAGAGTTGTGACCAATTCCATGGTCATCACAATATTTGGCAACACCATTTTCTTGAACTCGTTCCATTGTCCGATCGACATCGAGATATCATCTAGCTTCGAGTCCGTAGTCTTCGAAGAGTTCGAATGATGTCATATGCTTCATCTTTGGAGGACATCATCTCTACCCAAGTAAATCTTGAGTAATCATCAACTACCACAAGGGTATACTTGCGCCACCAAGACTTGTAGTAGTTACAGTCCAAACAAATCCATGTGCAAGAGCCGTAGAGGTCAGTTGTTGATAGGCAAGGCTTGCTTTTGAATGAAGATTTGTGTAGTTTGCCTAGTTGACATGCTCTGAGACTGTGCGATTCACCGATATTTTAGGCAAACCAACAACTAGATTGTCCTTTGATAGCTTCTCCAAGTATTTGAAATTGAGATGGCTAAGCCTTTTATGCCACAACCAGCTGTTGTCAGTTGATGACCTTGCAACCAAGCATAGATTTGACTTTCTTCCAACAGCATTAAGGTCAACAGCATAGACATTCCCTTTTCTGAATCCTGTCAGGATAGTTGAACATGTCTCATTGTCCTTTATGAGACAGTGACTTGAGGAGAACTGACAGATTAGTCCTTTATCACAAAATTGTGATATGCTTAGCAGATTGTGCTTTAATCCTTCAACAAGAGAGACTTTGCTGATGGAGAGGTTGCCTCTGATTATGCTTCCATATCCAATGGTCTTCCCTTTTGAGTTGTCTCCAAAAATAACTGAGGGACCCTTTGCTTCAACAATATTTGAGAGAAGATTTGGATCACCAGTCATGTGCTTTGAGCAGCCACTGTCTAGATACCAAAGATCTTTCTCTTCTTCATTGACAGCCATGAAGCATTCCTGAAATATAGACATTTAAGAATATGGTCCCCTTTTTATTTTTGGGTCCTCAAGGTTAGCAACCTTTTGGGATCCACACCTGTTTAACCTTTGGAGGAGTAAATCCTCTAGATTTAGGTGTGAATCTCAGAAGGCATTCATGAATCTCATGACCATGGCCTTTGCAGAAAGAGCATTTGTGAAATCCTTCAACATGAGTAATGATTTCTTTTTGAGGCTTCTTATTATCGGCGGCTTTGAATGACCTTTGTGCTGATAACTGGCCTATAGGACTTAGGCTGATAATGCCTTTTCTTATTGATGTAAGGTTTACCATAGGTAGACCTCTTATCAAAAGATTTTGCATTTACAGGCACATGTCCTTTAAGCTTTTTATCGGCAGAATTCACTCCTTTGGCCCTTTTATCGATAGTATTGTGATCAGCAGTCTTGCCTTTGATAAATTTAATAGGCTTGAGCTGAGACTTCTTAAACTTGTTATCAGTCATCCCTGTTTTCTTAGGGTTACTAATGGCAGGTTTTAGTTGCTCAGACTCCCTATCAGCAGAGTTATTGCTGGCAGATTGCTTTCCTTTGGACTTGTCTTTTGTATTCTTGGGATAAACAAAAGGAACTTTGTTAAAGCCAAGTCCTTGCCTTTGGGAGACCGCTGGTCATAAGAAACTTCTGCCAATTCTTCAAGAATCACTTCGATGTCTCATCCTTTTGAGAACCGAAGAACTACCTACATTGAACTCACTTTGGAAACCAATACCAGTTTTGTCATCTAAAGTTTTCTGGTTTGAGAGAATGGTATCAAAGTTTCCTTTAGAGTTATTCCAAGTATTGACAACCTTTTGAAGGTCATCTTTCTCAGAATTTATCTTCTTGATATGTTCAAGTAGGAAGTCCACTTTTTCAGTCAAAGCTTTGTTCTCTTTTTGGATTTTGATACTTTCAGCTTGTTATTTATCAAGATCTTTGATCTTAGACATCAAGGTTGATTTCTCATAGACAGCTAGTTCATGCTTCTTGGCTAATTTCACATAGGCAGCTTTGAATTTTGAAAACTCTTCCAGCATGTATTTGTTTGCTTTGATGAGCTCTCCCTTTGAAGGTTCATTGAGCTCATCATCATCATCATCGTCATCTTGTTGAAATGGTAATGACCTCATCGAATCATGTGGTGACTCCCGGCCATAAGGCATATGTTTGCTTCTTCAAAAAATCACAGAGTCATCCTCATCGTGTCGTGTCACACCATGTAGGCAGATTGCTTTCATCAATGTCTTCACCACCATCCCTTTTTGTTTTTGAAATTTAGTTTCGGACGTTTCTTATAAAATTCATATTTTGGCTTTGGACATTTAGAGGCAAAATGGCCTGGTTTCCTACATTGAAACAGACAAGCTCATTATCCTTTTGATAGTCTCGATTTATAAGGAGCGAACTTTTGGTTGAGCAGTTGTTTTATGAGGAACGGCCGTTTTGTGAAGACCGCCTATGTGATGATGATTTATTAAACCTTTTGAAACGTTGATATTTCTTTACAAACATAGTAAAGGCTTCGTCGAAAGAATATCATCATCTTCACGGATGTAGAAGGTGTTTCATCGGGTTTTGAACAGAAGGTTCGCAGACATGGTCGGTAAGGATAAGTTTTTAAAACTCTTTTCCATTTCTTGAGCTTGTTGGATCTCAAGCTCATAGACCGAAAGACTAGCATAAAGATTTCTAAGAGTCAATTTGTTTAAATCTTTTGACTCTTTCATGGCGATGATTTTAACATGCCATAAACCGCCTAGTGCATTTAGAAATCTCATGTTTATTTCTTCTTTTCATACTTCTTTCCTAAGGAGTAGCAAGAGTTGACTACCTCATAAAATCTGTCATAGGCGCTTCGTAGAGACTCTTTGGGATCCTTTTGAAGGAGTCAAACTTCGGATGCAGTGTATAATTTGTTGTTCTTTGTCTCACCATCACCTTCAAGATATTCAAGGATGGCTTCCCACATCTCCTTTGTGTATCCAGGTTGATAATCTGGCGATAAGTGCTTATATCAACACAACTGGTAATAATGTTGATGGCCTTTCCATCCAGGGCATCATTCTTCGTCTTCATCATCCCACTCTTCTTCGGCTTTGGTACTTCAGTTCAGCGTTGGATCTACCGTGGCCGTGTATTCGGCTTCATTGGAATTCGGGTCCATCGTAACACATTTCCACAAACGTTTATCAATTGAGTTTATATGTCTTTTGACTTTATCTTTCCAGATGTCAAAGTGAACTTCATCCAAGACAGACAATGGTTCACGTTTGAAGTTTCCAACATTTGGTGAGCAGCCATGATCTTTAATCTCTCAAGAGGTTAATCTCGAAAAACAAGTTTTCAAAGAGTTAAGCTCGATACCAATTGTTAGGTCCAAGGTTGCTCAAGATAGGCTAGAAGGGGGTTGAATAGCCTATGTCCAAATTTTGAAAATTGATTCAAAAATCTACTTCACTTTAAGTTTGAAAAGATTTGCAGGCGGAAGACTTGTGAAGTATAGGACAAGTTGAGAATGGCCGATCTTTACAGTCAAGATCGCAGCTCAACTTTGGAAATCGGAAATTTAAAGCAACACAAACAATTCACAATCACACACACAAGTAAACAGAGAATTTAATATGGTTCACACTTATAAATAAGTGCTACGTCCACAACTAAAGTGGTCAACTTTGGATTTGAAAATCGTGTACTAAGTTTTTCCACTAGATATTTTACAAACTAAATCTCTAATGGATTGTGTACAAAAATTTTGTTGACCAAGTGTTTGTGTGGGAGAATTGATATCAATAAGATACAATTCTCGTGAGCTATGAAAAGCTAAGTGTTGCAATCAATGAAGAGCTTTTAATGGACTAGACGTCTAGGTGTGAAGCTCTTCAATGAATGTATACAGATAGGACGTTTTTGAATTAATGCACTTGAAGAAGATGAAGATTCAGAGATGAAGTAGTTGAAGAGTGTTGAATGCAGCAATGGAGTCTCCTTTTATATGCAGGAGGAAGCTTGGAGCCGTTGGTGATCTTCTAATTTGAATTTAAGAGCAATTAATGCTCTAATCTGGTTGTTGACTCCTGATAGGCTGTCCTGCAACTTGCAGTCTGTCTCCTGACACTTTGCTAAAAATAGGCGGTCGTGCTTGCAGGAGGAATGTCCTTTTCTGAGTGTATGCCAAGAATGGAAACCTTCATTGAATGTGATTTGCAGGTTAACGTTGCATCGAAGTCAATGAAGTCTTCAAATCAGGACATGTCTTAGGCTGAAGACTATCGAACGTTCTTGAGGTCTTCAACATTGCTGATGAAGCTTGGCTGATATGAGCTTGTCCGATATCCAAAAGGAAGACTGCTGATGCATTATTTGCCTATTGTGCAGAGGACGTCCGATGTCCTATAGGCTATCTTCTTCAAGACTTATACAATTAGCAACTCTAAGCTATTCAAGCTATGCCTAAGTACAAGTTGCCACACTAATGACACGCAGCCCATTAGTCACCTTGACTTAGACTTAGGTTATGGATTCAAGCAAATCTAGATTAAATACAACAGTCATCTCCTTAAAAGTCACTCAAAATAGATTACGGACTAAGGTCGCATAATTGTTCGCGACAAAATTTAATTTAGTGACTTGATTTTTGTAGACTTGGACACTTGAAAAAAAATGGTCAACGAAGGGGAAAGTACACATCTAAAGACCCTCATATCTTGCACGTGACCTAGGGATGAGGGTCTTCACGCGCGTATTTTTCTTCTCTTTGATCATTATATTTTAAGTCATCATCCAAGTTGACAGTCGAGTCTTAAAGTTGTATTATGTGCAATCCTGTGATTGTCGTCAATTATTTATTTCGAACAATCGTCAGGAAAATGACTCAATTGCAAGCAAATTATAAGTATAATAACCCGATTGCAAAAAAAATTAATGATCCAATAGCAAATTAAAGTAAAATTTAATAACCATTACGCACAAAAAAATAATAATAATAAGAACCGCAAAAATATCCGCTTGCTTATGCAAACACAACCAAAAGATGTTTCATGGAACCATAATGTCTTTCATGTGTAAAGAAATTTGTAACAACCATTAAAATTTATCGAAAGTAATCATTTGTATCTACTAGTACTCTACAATGGCTATAAAATTGCAATCACTTTACGACTCATTTTGTGAAGGTTATTAGGAGTATAAGATATGATCGTTTCTTACATGTGAAGTATATGCTTCCACGCCAAAAATTGAAGTGGTTTCTACTTTTCTTACCTTCTTGGTATCAAATCTTGAAAGTTCAAAACATAAGAGAGAAAAATGAAATGCTATATTTACATATAATTTGGTGTGGTTTTATTGAATTTACAATTATAAAATTTCTTACGAGTACGAGTAGACATGCCCATTTGGTTCCAAAAATCAGAACCGAATCGGTTTTCGAACCGTCCAAACCGTAAACCGTCATGAACCGAAACCAGATTAGGACGGTTCAGTTTCAATTTGCATTTCTCAAAAACCGTGAACCACCGATTTCGAACCGCCATAAAACCGTTCAAAAATCGTCAAATTCAAATTTTAAACGTTTGAAACTTTAAATTTTGAAACCATCTGCTCCTACATGCTCCACGGTTGCATCTACTCTGACCTCCTTGGACATTAGATTTGATAAAAGACTGGAGGAGACATAATAAAATGATGGATGAGTCTAGCATAGTAAATTTTGAATGTCAAAATTAACATACTATATCATGATGCCTAACGCATCATAAGCATTTTTTTTTAAGTTTGTATTTTGATAATTAATAACATATTATAACACATTTTTTTTTACACTTTATAATAGATTTTAAAAATTAAAAATAATAACAAATGTTAAAAAAATAAAAAATAATTCAAAAAATTAAAAACCGTGAAATCGAAAAACTGGAATCGGAACTCCAACGTTCGGGTTTGATTTCGGTCACGGTTTGTGGAACCGGCGATTCCGAACTCAAACCGAAACCGTTTTAAGCATGTCTAAGTACAAGTCATAGTTTCTCCGTATTGGCTAAATATTTGCCCCGTCCTTTTTGGCCTATTTCAACCAAAATGCATGTTTTAATTGATAACTGCATACCTGCAATCCGGTTTTTTTTTTTTGAATAATAAAAAATAGTATTGATGTGTAAAATGATAAATTGAGTAAACATTAAATGCCAAATAAGTGAAGTTCTATGACATGTAACATTTGCTTAAACTAGTTAATCACCACAAACTTGAAAATGAAAATATTTCTTTAAGATTAACTAACTTGTTAAGATGAAATTAGGTCAAAAACATTGTAGTTTTTTTTTTTTTTAAATGTTTAGGTTTTTTAGTTTTAAATGATATTAAATTTCATTCTCTATTGAAATTATTTTACACATTTTACTCATTAAAAGATTAGTAAAAAAAATGTCTTGCCAGTACATTCCAATATAGATATGCTTCAATCTGATCAACAAACGACTACAATTTTTGGGACAAGATTCATAACTATGATTCTTTTCTTTTCTCAGAAACGAACTACTAGCCAACTATATATGGTTCTATGTTGGTACTTCTTCTTCTTCTTCTTCTTTATTTTTATTTTTATTGACATGGCTAGCTATACTTCAGAAATTAAAGGTCTTTTCTTTTCTTCGTAGTGAAGATAATGACTTAGGTGAGAACTAAGAAGCACGTAAACCCAGCCAGGCCCAGGTAGGATAGAGTTTTGAGCATGGGTCTCCCTTGAGTTGCAAGGGTTTACGATATACATATATATATATATATATATATATATATATAGCATGAATAGTAAAAATACAGAATTTTAGAGTAATTACAAGTATAACACGTACGCACTTTGAAATTGTAAAAAGTAAATCTTCAAAAATTGTAAAAGAAAGATGTTTAAATCTGTGAGATATTGGAGAGGAATGGGCAATGCAGGCCAGTTCAAATTCTACGGGAGGCTAACGAAAAAAGTAACACGTTAGCAAATTAAGTACTATTAGAGATCGAAAGTGGATAGTGCATAAGTAGTGATGAGTGAGCCACTGTCTAGTCGAGTCGAGTCGAGTCGAGTGTGTTGAAATTGTTACGGTGAGGGGGTAATGCTCTCGGTGAACCCATTAAAAAAAAAAAAAAGAATTGTTTAAATCTTGCAATTTATTTTATTCTATTTCATGAGTCCGGAGTCGTAGCTAATTGTCGTGAGTGGTGACGTACTAAGTACTAACGTATGAAGTAACCGGCTAACTAGTCCCGTCGGCTGGCTTGTTATTATCTAAGTTGACGGCCCAATTTAGTTAATCATCATCATCTTTGCCGGCCCACAACCCACTCTGAGTCTGAGCCTTTTTTTTTTTTTTTACAAATGTCTATTACCCCGACAAATTTTTAAACACTGTAGTTCACTGCCACTTCATTTACTCAATTTAAAACACTGTTTAAGGAATGTTTTTTTATTGAACAGCATTAAGGAATGTCTTAATAAACTGAAAACCGTCACAATAAACTGAAAACCCCATCTCATTCCTAATACTTTTGGTGAAAATGAGAAATGAATTTGTGGAAACGGGATGAAAATAAAAAATCATTTTGATTTTCTCAACTGCAATGGATATTTATACACTTTTTTTTTTTTTTTTGATGTCCTAAGGGGGCGTGGATATATATACACGTGCTGATGAACAATTTGGAGATAGGTCAACTAATATTGTAATGACAAGTAGCTTGATGATAGTTTTGATTTCTGAATTTATAATAAAAAAAATTGTATCCCCTAAATAGTTGACATGCATACTATGTTACATTATTTTTTTGGTAAAAACTTAGAAAAATTATTTTACGAAAAATTATTTTACGAGTATTTTACGTAAAACGGATCTCATTGACCCGATCTACCGTGTGTTGGTGGGGATAATTGTGTGAGAGAGGCTCCGTCTTACGAATTAAGATCCATAAGACGATTTCACAGAGACCTACTCAATTTTTTTATATAACTAGCTAAATTTGGTGTATAATAAGAACTAAGTAAATTAAAACACTAATTATATATTAGAAATGTAATTAATGGGATCCTCTCAAATACCCATCCTACGTGTCCTCCATGTCGCCTCGGTGGGTCCTCGATCCATTTTGACAATGGTCATCCGAGGTCTCTAGCCGAGGTCTCCAACAAGCTTGGCACCTAAAGGTCTACATCATAGTCTTATGTTCTAGAAGGTCCAAGCTACCGACCAGATCATCCTTGTTTCCTATAACAATCTCCTGAGGCGAGCTTCCATGTTCCTCGCACAAGAGTAGTCAACATCGACATTCAATGGCTACCGCATGTCAAGACTTATCCAGGAAGAGACAAGACATTCCTTCCCAATAAAGCTACAAGAGCATTTATGAGCTCTTCCTTCTCATCGAAGGAAGCTTCTACTTATTAGCTTTATCCTTACAAAACATTTGTCTCATTAATGAGGCGTCCAATCCCAAGAAATCAAGTGGATAAATGCACACCATTCACACGTCAACTTCAGCTATAAATGTAAGTATCACTTTCATTTATGGCTAAGTCGCATTTACTTCTAAAATATACCAAAGTGCTGTATATTTGCATTTACACACTTGCCATTAATACACTCTCATTTACTACTACTTCGTTGATCATTAGAAGACAGTTTGTATCAAACACAAACTATCTTCCTCATATTTATTATTGAACCGACCCTTGCGCTTGATGGTAATAATCGGGTCAAACTCCCAACACCCCCGATGGTGTTTTCTTTGTTAACCGTTGAAGGCCCGGTCGTTACGTGAGAGCCAAGTTCCAAAGAAGTCGCCTTTTGAGAGCCGGACATCCTACTTGTAAGCTACCTACATACGTGGATCCGACGTGATCATTCATATTTATTTTGACATGATCAATAATTAAATATTTTTTATCTTTACTCTAAAATTTTCTTATAAGTACTAAGAATGGGGTCAAGTGGGGCAGGAATGCAAATTAAAAAATTTATAACAAGATCAAAATGCGATTGTTTTTAATATCCCATAACAGGAATGAGAATAAGAAAAGTTATAATGCTACGGGGATGAAAAAGACAATTCGTCTTTCATCTCGTTTCATTGTCATCACTAATCACACCTAATTTTGTTTTTATCAGAATGAGAAAGTTATAATCTCATCTCGTTTCATTGCCACTTCATGTCAACTATATTTGTTAACTGGGCCTTAGGTTCTTATGGTACAATTGCATTTTTAAGTCGCCTCTCCTCGCTCCTTCACGAGAAAGTATTTAGTAGTCTTACTACACTATGTCATTGATAGATTTGTTGCTCCAAAAAATATATTAGAGACCACGAAATTGGTGTTGTGGAAGCTAAAAATGGTTCACAAACAAAATGTTCAAAAAGAATTGGTGTTTAGCAACCGTAAAAGATGCACTTTATTAGTAGTTTCATGACTTCTAATTGATTTCAAAGTACCAAGTCAGCTAATGAGGCAATACTCAACTCTAATGAGGCAATACTCAACTCAACTGATCGACTGGATTCAATTCAGTCTTCCCAATCACTTGTGGTCGGATATATAAATTCTTTTCCGTCATTACATTTGGTCCATAGCAAGGTAATCACACACACCACACTCATTCATATTTTTTATTATTATTACTGATGTCCATGTTTGTTTTAGCCTTCAATTTCCCCTATTTTTAGTCAGATTGATGTTATTAAATTTGTACTTCTTGACGAGCACACTAATTGGTCTACGTTGTATATGTTCATACAATCTTATGCGATTTTCTCTCATGTTATACTATTGGGACGAGTCTTACGAATTTGTTCTTTACGAATTCTATATTTTATAGTTTTACCACATATTTATCTTAACATTTCTATTTCAACTACACTAAAAAATATAAAAAATAAATTAAATTAAAAACAATTAAAAAATAAAAAAAAGTTGATTTTTTCTTAGTTGCCCAACATTCGCTTCTATAAAGTAATGCAAGTTTAATAGTTGTTGGATAAAACTTTCTTTTTTACGTAACAGACATACATCGATCACATAACACTCTGAATGCACTTCTCCGTTTCACATAGCTTGATTTTATCCTATAACAAACATCATTTCTTACCTTCACGTTTTGATTGATAATTGATCCTAAATATCATAACTATTCTTTTTGCAGTATTTCTCCATTTCACCTTTTACCGTTAAAATTGTATTTCATATATTCCGTTAATTACTCTTACTTATTTTAAAGTCCTTCGTCTTCTAAAATTTCTCTCCACTTTTTTAGCTTATCATTTATTTCATTCTTCATCTTACTCTTACTTATGTTATCAAACACTTCTTAAGAATCATTTTCACATCTAGTTTTATGAAATCTCATTACCAGTAATGAACTTTGTGAAATTAATTATATTTTATATATATTAAAAAAAAAAAACTCAAAAATACATTGGTAAGATTACAAAAATTTATAACTCCGGTCATAGTACAACGCGTTGAAAACTATATCCATCGATCACGGGGACAACTCAAGTAACACTAACTTTTAGAATTTTAACTTTTCAAGTTTTTTTTTAAAAGAATACCTATGATGATCACTCCCATCTTTTGTATAATATATAATATAATATGACACTCCAGTAGCATATATATTAAAAGTTTAAAGCGTTTTCATTTTCCTGCTTTAGCCAAATAATGGTACATGGGATGATATATATATATATATAAGATGCAATCAATAAAGTTTCATATCCAAATAACTATATACATTGATAAAAATTTATTGTAATTCTACCAAAAAATAGTACTCATGTTCATGTATATCACACTAATGACTAAGCTAAAGAGTATAGGGATGGTTGGTTGTTTAAAACTTTAATAATCGTACTTCCTTGTCCCCTAAAGGAAGTGTTGTATTTTTTTTTTAAATAATTAATTAATTTAAGTCATATATACTTTCCATTGATCTCTATATTATATTATCCTTAAATAGAGTAAATTTGACGGCAATAATTTTTGGTACGCTAAATTTTTATTTTCTCTTTAATCCTAAAAAACATAGAAAGGGATGAACTCGAGACCTTGGACTTTTTGGGGACCCCCAACTCCTTAGAATTAGGTAAATTCATCTTAGATATGATTGAATTAAAATATTGATATTTTTAGATAAAAGTGATTTTTTTCTTCTTAGTTTTGTAATGAATAAAGTAATATATATATATATATATATATATAAAGAAAGATGGTGTCACCAATAAATAAGTAAAAAATAAAAATAAAAATCGCATAACTAAAGGAAACAAAAAAGAAATTGTACATCTGAAGTTGAAAATGCACCCAATATTGTTATTGTTTTAGTGACAAAGAAAGTAATACGGAGTATGTAGGTTGTGTTTGGAATTAGTTACTATATTGAGTTTTGTTATTACTATAAATATACTTACGGCAACAAAATCTTCTCAGAATTATTTTTGTCCAAAATTTGAAAATTGAAATGAATGAAAACCATTTTTAGAAACCAACAAACAAAAAGGTCACAATTGGCTTAATTCAAAAGTTCCAACGTTAAACTGTGTCTGATGTGCAGTGCTCATTTCTATTCCGACCACCCACCACACCTCACCTCACCCTATACCAGCCTCTCTCTCTCTCTCTCTCTCTCCCTCTAATTACTATCAAACGTTCCTCTGAAATCTCCACTTACTCAGTCTTCCATAATTTCATGAAATTTATTTATTAATTAATTTAAAGAAACAGCTTCTTCCCCCTTCACACGCTCCATTTTCAGACTACCTATTATTCCTCAAAATTCAAGCCCTCTATCAGTATTCCCCTCCCCATAAAAATAGGGTAATTCTCTAACTCTGTTATCCTTCATCCATTTTTGTTAATTATCAAAAATAGTTATTCCCCCTTTTGCTAAGATTATCCTTTGTTCTTGAATCAAACCCTTATCAATCTTTTCATCCTTTATTTGCAATTACTGAACAAAAGGAAAGATTTTATTTTTTGTTGGGGGGAATTTCTTCTTCTTTTATTTTGTATATGTATATATTTTTTCATTCTTCTCTGTGTTAGCCGTTCTTTGACTTTCTCTTTCTGAGGTGTTTTTCATCAGAAAAATCCAACTTTTTCAAGCACCCAGTTGGAGAAAGATTCCAGATTTTCAGTTTTTCATAATCTTGTTTATTAATTGTGAGATTTTAAATTTTATTCCTTAAATTTCTTGAAGTACCCATTTTTAGAAAGAAACCAATTTCAGATTTTTTTTTTCCCTTTAATTTTACAATTCAAAGCTTTACCTTTTAAATTTGACTATTTCATGGTTTTCCCATTGTGGATATCCTAGACCCTTTCTCTCTATCTCTCTCTTTCTCTCTTCTCTCCATCCTTGATCTGTTCTTGGAATTGTGAAAGATGTTTGGGACTCAAAGCAGGAGGGATATGGGCTTTGAAATTCAAGCCCAAATTCCCATTCTCAGGCCAAGCATACATGCCAGGAGGGCAAACATAGTGGTAAAGTTTCAAGATATTTATGGGTTCACAGTGGAAGGAAATGTGGATGATGTGAACATATTGAATGAGGTGAGGGAGAAGGTGAGGCAGCAAGGTAGGGTTTGGTGGGCGTTGGAAGCTAGCAAAGGTGCAAATTGGTATTTGCAGACTCATTTGTCGTCCACCTTGAAATCATCCCTTAAATTCTCTGTCTTGGTGAATGCCATCACCTTGAAGAGGCTCATTAGGAAAGGGATTCCACCCGTTTTACGGCCTAAGGTCTGGTTTGCCTTATCTGGGGCTGCTAAGAAGAAATCGACGGTGCCCGAGAGCTATTACAATGATTTAACCATTGCTGTTGAGGGTAAGGTCACCGCTGCCACGAAGCAGATCGATCATGTGAGTTGTTTGGGATTTCATTTTGTCTTTCCTATTTTCGTGTTTGAGATTATGAAATATTCCATTCTTAAATTGTTAATTTCCATTTACATATCACATTATTGGTCAATCATTTTGGACATGATGGTAATGTTATTGGAATAATTACGATGTTTGTGAATCAGATTTTTTGCTGTGTAAATTTGATCTATTGAAGATACTTGATGATTTTTGTCTGTGTCAATGCTGATATCATTTTATTACTACATTTTGTATTGTCTCAATTAATTTGATGGAGAAAGTTATAGTTTGTTAATAACGGTATTTTAATATCAATGAATAATAGATACCTGAAAGCGTCAGTCCTGCTTGGATAGCACTTGAGGGTTGTTTTCTGATTTCATCTATAGCAATGCCAAAAATTTGTAATCATTTTAATACAAAAATTCCTGTAGTTTTACATATTGCTACTATTGTCAAAAACAATGATCTAGAACTTATAGAAAAACATGTATTGATTTCTAGAAGATTCAAGATTTGAAAACGGAACCTGAAATTACCAAATGAAAAAGAAACAAGAATGACAAAGGAATCAAACAGACCCTTTGGTTATGCAGCAGCAAAGTGACTGAACCTATTTGCTTACAGAGAACCGTGATCCACGAATTGGGATGATCTAGAATCAGTTTACACATTTCGAAGGGGTTAAAGGGTGAAATGAATTAGTTGTCAATTTGAAATCAGTAGATGAGGTGGTGATGATTCAATTTTATTCAAAGATGCAAACATCAGCTTGTTTGGCAGTTATGTTAGGATGAGTTGATTGTCATAGCATGTAAGGAGAAATACACATGTTTCTAGTCTATAGGGTCATTCAAAATCTGTTGCTTATTTCCATGTGTCAAGCTGTTCCAAATTGATGTTGGCGTCACTCTTGTCTTCTGATGTTAGTTTACGGATTGAGACCAACTGACCAAAGCAAGAACTGGAATATCCACCTTATCTCGGTAGTAAGGCAAGGAAAGAAAGAAAAAGTAGCATATGATACAACATAGTTTTGTGTGTTATTCCCTCCATTCTGTCTGAAGTTTGATACTTTCTATTTTGAAAAATTCTTGACGGAAAATGCATAACGAAACTAATGGAATTGGAGTTTAGTTGCACTTGGGATATTATGTATTAGAACTTAGAGATAAATCAATTGTAATTAATTTATTAGAATAAGAAGTAGTTTAGAGATATTTTAGTCATTTGTATATTAGGGTTTTTATGTAGCATAGTCCTTGTTGAGTTATGGTGTTAGTACTATAAATAGTAACGTAAGTCTTCGTTATTACTAAGAGTTGAATATCTTTTAGATTTTGTCCCTGTTATTCTAAGTTCTTCCGGGATACCAATATCCCATCCTCCATCAGTTCCACTTAAATCACCCCGTTTCAAAACTATGCCTATAATTTTGGGTTTTTCATATCAACTATTTTAATCCTCAAAATGTTTGACCTTCAAACATGGACTCTTTGAGCGGTACGGAGGTAGTGTAAGGTAATTATCTTCTCAGGTTGACGCATTTGTTGTTCACATTATGCAGTGGGCCAGTGGCCTAGCCTGTTTTATAAATATTAAATTTACACAAAGATGCGTGCGCACAGCCCATAGGTCACTTTATCAATATTGGGAAATGAAACATTTCCCATCCATTATTACAAAATGATATCTGCTATTGATTATGTATTGCCATTCTATTCTTTTTGAGGAATGCTATGGGTACCTTAAGAGTACCAAATTTTTTGCACCAAATGATGTGTTACCTGATGTGGTAGCTGATGTGATGCATTAATTTTAATTTTTTATTTTGTTTTTTATACCACATAGGTGACACATCATTTGGTGCAAAAAATTTGGTACCTTCCATAGCATTACTCATTCTTTTTTATTGTTGGAGTCACAAACAAACTGTAAGCCACTGGCAGAAGTATACCAACACCATTAATTGTCAAATTCTTGTATTTTTTGTTGTTGTCTATTTCTAGTTCTAGGACGGGCATGTGGGGCCATTATTGTTAGCACATCGTAACCTGCTGGTAGACAGTTAGAAATCAGTCAGTCCACCAGTTTATTTGATTAAGTGAAATCAGGTTCCATGATTTCTTGTGATAATTTATGGTAGTGCCTTACCCTGGACCCGCGAGGTTTTGTGTATTACGTGATTTTTGGTTATAGAAAATATTCACCTACGCTTTGTATATAAATAATGTATTTTGTTTAAGGTTCAATGTATGTCTTTTGAAACTAGCTTCAGGTGGTTTTCTCTAATAAGTAAATTTAAGGTTACTCCTTAAGGTGTACTACATCTTGGATTCTAATACTGTAACTTACTTTCGAAATGTGCATCTTCAGGACCTACCCAGAACTTTCCCTGGCCATCCATGGTTGGACACTCCGGAGGGTCATGCTGCTTTGAGACGTGTGCTTGTGGGGTACTCTTTCCGTGATTCTGATGTTGGTTACTGTCAGGTAGGTTCATTATTGTGATATATAATTCAACCCCTTTGAACACCGAACAAACGTATTTTAGATTTCCTTCTTTTAGCAAGACAAATCCAGTCAGTATGACAGACATCAATGAGATATTAGAAATTGACAATGCAAAGTGATCCTTGGCCAGAAAACAAAACACCATGGAAGTTTTAACTTGATAACCAGAAAGGAACATAAACATAAAAAATTTGAAAGTTGCCTTTTGACAAATGATGTAAAACTCAAGCTTATAATTTGCAGTGATCTGGGTGTATGTTATGCAGGGTTTAAATTATGTTGCAGCATTATTGTTACTTGTGATGAAAACAGAAGAAGATGCTTTTTGGATGCTAGCGGTCCTCTTGGAAAATGTCTTAGTCAATGATTGCTACACAAACAACTTATCGGGATGCCATGTTGAGCAAAGGGTATTTAAAGATATGCTTGCTAAGAAATGTCCAAGGTATAATCCCTTTTATCTTATTTGATTGTGTAGCTTATTTCAATTTGTTTTCCGGGTAGTTTCTTTTTCTTTTTTTAATTCAAAAAGAAACATGCAGGATATATGCTCATTTGGAAGCTTTGGAGTTTGATGTCTCCCTTGTTGCCACGGAATGGTTTCTCTGTCTCTTTTCCAAGAGCTTGCCTTCAGAGGTTAAACTCTCTCTATCTCTGTCTCCTTGTCTCTCTCTCTCTGTCTCTCTCTCTCTCTTCTCTCTCTCTAACTCTCTGTCTCTGTCTCTCTCTGTCTCTCTCTCTCTCTCTCTCTCTTTCATGCGTAAGAGAACATACAAGTGTTACTGTAGACTGTTTCTTTACTAATAATATTCAACTTGCAAAATATGTTCAGACAACCATGCGGGTATGGGATGTTCTCTTTTATGAAGGGGCAAAGGTTCTATTTCATGTAGCTTTGGCCATTTTCAAGGTGACTTTGCTTTTTCATTTACTATAAGTTTGTCCTGAATTTACTTTCTCAAAGGTAACTACAAACTATCATCTATAAGTAAAACTTGAGGTTAACAATTTCAGATGAAAGAAGAGGAGTTAGTCACGGCACATCATGTTGGCGATGTGATTAATATAATACAGGGAACCACCCATCACCTCTTTGATCCTGATGACCTGTTGACGGTAAGTCGACTCTATCTCTCTCTCTCTCTTCCCCACATACTCAACCAAAAATGAAAAAGTAAAAGAAAAAGGACCCCCACCCTACCAAACAATTAGTTTATATAATTATATATTGATGAATGGTGTTATAAGAGAGATGGCATGATTTGAAACTTTTAACGATTTTTCTTTCCAAGTTTGAACTTGGAAGAAGAACTTAATTTTTTCATCTCATGAAGTATTAATTGCCATGGATTAGTATAATGTACTTGTACAGTACGAGTAAAATTTACAAGAATGATGTATTGATAGCTTCCACATATTTGAACCTTTTTTTTTTCTCTGTTTTAGTGTTACTTAAAGAGGGTGACGGTTATCACTATTACTGCAAAATAACGGATACTTCTTAATTGTACAATCTCAGGTTGCCTTTGATAAGATCGGTTCCATGACATTGACCAATATATCAAAGCAGAGGAAGAAGCAAGAACCGGCAGTTATGGCTGAACTTGATCAGAGATTGAGACGGCTAAATTCAACGATTGAGGTTGAAAAATAGTATCTGTTGTAAAAAGAACAAACTGTAATATATCAGAAGATGTATTGCATTAGTCTTCTGCCTCTATTTAACAATGTGTAAGTTGTGTTGCTATATTCCTGAGAGAGAAGAACTGAGTGCAGGGCACTTGTTTCCGAGGATGTAGGTGTAAAATGTAAATTTTTGCATTACAGATTGAACAGTCTAAATCACACTCGAAATGGGGCATTGCTTGATGAAACCCCTGTAATTTGAATTTTTGTTTGCGTAGTCTTATTTAGAATTGTTTAGAGGATTTCATTTAGCCCCTTTTCACTTTTTTTTTCTTTCCTGGACATTCTTTTTCATCAAAAGTTTTCTCAGAAGCTCCTTTTCTGTTGTCTCATCTACAGCTTGCAGCTTATAACCATCAAGGAGAATGGCTTCTCATCTCGGTCTGATTAACTTCCATCTCCTCAAGGAACTTTCGATAATTCCATGGATCTAATTTTTATCTATACTTAATAGTCTGAACTTGTTTTGACACAAGTTTTAATCTTAAATTTTCCTGGATTCCAGTCTTTGCAAAGACCAGCTGTAGAGTTTTGAACAGTTAAGTCACTCTCCCCAGCAAACTGTAGTAAGTTTGCAGGACGTTAACATTGACTTTTTCCTAAAAGTTGCAGCACCCTCGATTGCCTCTGCCCAATATCAAAATAGTTAATCCTATGCTGATAATATAACGATAGAGAAACAACAGCAGAAACACACAATTTGCTGCAGCAAGCTCATCTAAACAGTTGTATAGCAGCTATGAGGTAATAATATATGGTTCTTTAACTTGTACACGAGACAACAATTACTCTATCTTTGACATAGCAGTTACAGAAAACTCATTATATGACTTTTAGATCATGGGAAGCCAATACCAGGCGATCAAAGGTAAGTTTCACATAGCCCCAGGGGACTAGTACCAGGTGGGTACATGTCTGGTGGGTACATGTCTGGCTCACTCGAAAAAGCACTCTGACCGTAGGTAGCCCTGGCCATGGGAGGCTGAATGTAAGTCTCGCTTGGGTAAGCACTCTGACTATAGTAGCTAGCTCCAGGGGCCATACGTAAGTTGAACTTGGAGAAGCACTCTCACTCATTTTGGGGTACCCGATTCCAGTGCTGTATGGAATATTAGCATGATATCTATAATATTCTGATCCAAACACCGGATTATGCCCAGAATAGCTCGTTGGCTGGAGACACTGAAAGGCACTCTCACTCATTTTGGGGTACCCGATTCCAGTGCTGTATGGAATATTAGCATGATATCTATGATATTCTGATCCAAACACCGGATTATGCCCAGAATAGCTCGTTGGCTGGGGGCACTGAAAGCCCTCGCTTCTAGCATGCATGTCTGAAGGTGGCTTAAAACTTCCATATGTTCTGGCTTCAACAGTGCTTTGGAATTCTGTGCAGCCCACTGGCAAGATGACTGGAGCTGTCATATCCTTGCCCCCATCCTTGCTTCTAGCATGCATGTCTGAAGGTGACTTGGAATCTCCATATGATCTGGCTCCAACAGGACTTCGGGGTCTGTGCAGATAAGTGGGGAGATTATTGGAGCTGACAAATCCTTGTCGACGTCCATCTCATCAAGGGTTTCTTCGATCTGTATTTCCATAACTCCTGTCCCGTTTATGGAATTACCATTGTTGGGTTCTTCTGGAACATCATCCAAGATGTTGGAGATATCGCAATAGCCACTCATAATATTGGAAAAATCACCATAACAATCATGAGTTTCCTCCATTAGATAATTTGAGACAACCTTTCTAACTCCTCCTGCTTGTTTCTTTTCTTGCTCCTCGCTTAAGTGGCCACACTTTTGAGCTATTCTTTTGTGCTCCGCAGTCCAGTCGGGATGACTCCAGAGGTAGAGTGGCGGTGGGTCCACGTTCCAATCCTCCAATTGCTGGTCATGAATGTCAACTGATCCAGGTAGGTAAAATGACTGAAAAAGAGCATGGCATAGCGAATAGTGAATGAACCATTAGAGAGTTCCATCAAATAATTTCAACTCGAATTAGAAAAGTGATTGCCACTTTTTTCATACCTTCCCTGAGAGTATCTGCTTGTCCTCCCAAATTATATCATATGGAGGTATCTTTTCGTCAAGTCTGTTACTAGCAACAAAACTTTGTAAAAGAGACAGAGATGGACAACAGACACACACAGAAACTTAGGACTTGAATACACAAAAAATAAAAAAAATGAGGACATGATGTATATGTTTCCCTGTTTATTAATTAGACAGTATGGCAACTGCTAAATTATTTATTGGTGGAATCTTTTGCATGTCTATGATTATATATACTAGGAGATTTGGCTTTGGCAAATTGAAGTTAACTAATGGAAGAGTAACATGTTCTATCTTTTAGTTAGAACTTAGAAGGGTGCAGGTAAACGAAGGGCAGCTTAGAGAGAGAGGGCCCCGCACTAGCATTCTTTTTGAAGGTCAGCCCAAGAGTCAAACTTAAACATGCTCACCTTTTGGTTTCTGTTGGAACAATAAGAATGAGGAGCTTCGGCTGGAACTTAAGAGCCCCGTCAATGAACTGGTTGGCAAGAGATGCTTGGACCCCAAAAGGAGGATTCAGCCCCATTATCTAATGAAGAAGCACCAGTTAATTTAATTCCAACACAAGTCTTCAAATATTCTGGTCTGGTAATGACAAGATTTGCATCATACCAGACGCGATCCAGCAGGTAGTTCTCCCACACCGACACTAAACCAATCTCTCTTCTCATAATTGAAATCATTCTGAGTAAAAAGGGAAATAGATATGTCAATTAAAGTTTAAGGTGGAACTGGTTGAATAAACATAAAAGGATCATAGAAAGAAAGATAACATAAAAAGAAATGGAAATAGTCAAACAGAAAGCAACAGCCACAAAGTAAGCAAGTCGAAGCAAGTAGTGGTAAGTTGGTAACCACCATGATACAATCCTCACTATAATCAAAAGCCCACCATGGAAACAACTAGGGACAGCTTGAACTTAAGTTCACCACTAACATAAAAAATAATGATGGTATAATAGGAGTATGGTAATAACAATTGCAAGACGAGACAAGGAAATAACCTAAACAAGAATATCAATGCAATTGTAACTTATCTAGACATACAAGTACACTTAATAGTTAAATGAAATATCAGTTTAGTCTATTTCTTGAAAATAAACAAGTACAAGCATTGTATTCAGAAAGCATTCATTAATTACATTTTTCCATAATTCCGTCTATAAAATGAGAAACTGTTCAATTCGCATGCATACAACTGGCACATAATACATGGTTCACCAATATAGCTTTACGAATTTCCCTTTACATGAATTAAAGAAGAGCAAGGACCTACTGCAGGTGTGAAAAGATCATAATTCTTGAATGAGCACCTCTTCCCCACTTCGTCAAGCTTTTCTTTCATCAAGCAACTGAAATCGTTGGAACCACAGCAGAAGTCGACTAGCTGCTTACGTAAATGCCAGACATAACAACAAAAATACAGATCAATCAATGATCATAACTACAATAAGGAAAAAGGCATATATGAGAAGAGTTACTTAGCAATGTAAAGTAATTTCCAAATTGTTGAATAGTTATCAAAGTTTCATCTAGCTTTCCCTCTCTTTTGCCCCTTCTTCTTTCCAAATTTGCAGAACCATAAGACAATGGAGCTTTATGAACAGATCAAAATCCATGGATCTCCAAGGCAATTGACTCCAACATCCAATGGAATCAACATGGACAGTTTGACAAAGGTATGACTATTCTTCTTACACATGTCACTTTTTAAGCCAATTCACATTTCTTTCACAATCTCAAGAACGCAGGGTTAAAGCCAAAATGATAACTGCATGCTGCATAATATGCAAGCAAAATTAAGTGCACATGAATAGAAGAACTCTAGGTTATATACAGAAGATGAAAGAACTATGATAGAACAGAATGAAAAGCAGCAGACTATAAAGAATGTAATAGACCAATCATATTTATCTGTGCACATGCCCAAACAAAAGAAGAATAACTTTTTGCCACAGAACACAATACAAGTGGAACCTGCGCCAAATGCTAGAGTCAACTAATTGAAAGACTGAGGCACCAAAAGGAAAAACTACTTTTTTAAAAAAATTGAACGGATCTCTCAAATCCACGTGTGCCACATCAGAAACAACAGATATGTTCCTCCAACTATGAAATGAATGAATCATGATAAAACAAAATGAAAAGCAGCAGAGTATAAAGAATGTGATAGACTAACCATATTTATCTGTTGACCAGTCCAAACAAAAGAAGAATAACTTTTTGCCACAAACATTATACAACTGGATCCTACCCTGAATGCTAGAGTCAACTAGTTCTGAAAGACAGGGGCAGCAAATGGAAAAATATTAATGGATTCTCTTGAGACCTGCTATGTGGCAAGTGGATTTGAGATCCATTAAATTTTTAACATCTGTTAACGATTTAGGATCAATTTATAGCGCAATTATTTGTAGGTTCGTCACATTTGCAAACCTGAAAGTACGAGTATCAAATTGATATTCCCCAAATGGTACCATGGTCAAAAAAGTAGTTTTTCCAGCACCAAAATCTGGTACTCTATGTATTCGCACAGACTGCCAGTGTACAAATCCTTGGGATTTAAATGCTAGCAGCTTGCAAATGTATATTGGAATATACAAGACTTTCTAAAGACCAAAGGAAAAACTTGTCCATGTTTTGTAATATCACATTCTAGAGTTAAGGCAGACACGACTAAAATATCAATCAAACAGATGATGCTGTTGTGAAATGCTAATTGGTCAAATGCGCTTAAGCTCGGGGTACGCTCTGAGATGAAGATTAATGTAAGCAGTTCATAGTAATTCCAGAAATAAATTCAAACTTAGCTGACAAATATCTAATGCAAAACTGCTTACACATTACTAGACTTCACTAGCGATGAGTTGTAGACTAAAAGATGCTTCATTTCTTTTCTTTTTTTCTTATTGAAATCTTCGTAACGATGGGTCCAATATTCGAAAATTCGACTCTTAGACTTATTGAAATCTTCATAACAAGGGGTCCAATATCCGTAAATTCGACTCTTAGAGAATCACATTGAGGCTAACTTCCATGTTAACTCCGTTATTCCTTCCTTGCCCGATGCATTTCTCCTCAAAGAAAATTATTAAGGATGTTGGATTTTGTGTTGGCAAATTTACGTCCTAAAACTTACTTCAAATTCAGTCAAATACATATACAGGAGATCCTCTTTCATTAAAACATTAAACTCAGTGATGACATGACTCAACTTTAAGGAATCTGCATAGGCTTCGGTCATAGAAATTGGATTCCACGAGTTAGAAGCTTGATGTGCTTTTTTGAACCTGATTTAGGTAGTAGTGAGATTCTTCTATCTATTTTTATAAAAGCACTTAATTCGTTTATGAAAGCAATTTGACTAGCAGATATTGATTAGATTTCTTATGTTTTGATGCCAGAAACTTTGTGCATTTGCTCAGTTTTTCCTTTTCTTCTCTCTCTCTCTCTTTATTGTTGTTTTGTTTCTTTACTTTCAGAACAAAAAGAAAAAGGAAGGAAACAGTTGTTTGTGTTTCTTAAAGGAGGAAGAGGAAACAATATTTTTATCATAGCTCGTTTCAAACAGTTAAGCTTATGAAGAATGCCAAGAAATAAATGTAAAACTTCTACAAATAAGTTAAGAGAATCTTATGGTTCTTATCTTAATGTTGCTCACAAGATATTTCAACCGGGGCTGTCAAATATGTTTGACTTGCAGTAATCAGCAGGGAAAAGCTATCATCAGAAGCCAAGATTTGGTGTACTGAGTTGTGTTTTGAATTCTATATTCAAGGTTTTTCTTCTTTTACCTGAATTCCCAGGAAGGAGCCTTCCTCAGAAGGATTGGGTGTTGGTGCACTACTACATGACTGACACAAGCTAGAATTACGAGAAAAACCTTTCTCTTTACCCGAAAGTGCAGGAAAGGACTGGCCTTCATTCTCAAGGATAGCTTTCTAGTCATCATGGTTCTTTGAAATACTTTTTAAAGGGTTGACAAAAGTAGGTTGTTGTTAATCAAAAAGAAACACATTGTTGGTTAGAAAGTGGATGAAGTTAGGCTCTGAATCGTTGAAGTATGTCCATTGAGATCAATTAACACTACCTTAGTCCTCAATGACCAGTCTACTTAGATGCCATGAGGAAGTTAGTGTATCTCTGTAATCGCTTCTAAACGGTTACTTAAAGAACAGAATGAACTGTAAGTTCTCATGTTGGGGGATTATAACTATATGAAAACAGACAATCAAAGCGACTTGGGAAGTTTTCAGTAAATACTTTTCTCTTACATATCAGGAGAAGTATTGTACAATGGAAGATGCATTAAATACAAGCGTTATACAGCAAAGCAAGTGAGAGAACTGTTAAGCAAAGCAGAGAAGCAAAAAACAAAATGGGTCTTACCATATCACCATCTTTCACATACCAATGGAGCCTATTGACTATCTGCAAGTCAAAGACATTGCTATAAGTTCAAAGCAGTGTACCAAAAAATACAAGTTCAAAGCAATGCTTTAATGAGGGAATAAATAGATATACATGCAGAATGTATAAATTTACTATTGAAGTAAAGAACCTCAAAATCAATTATCAGTATATAGTAGCAGCAAATCTTGAGCCCTCAGGAAAGCCAACCACCCCACATGTAAAATGCCAGAACTATGAGTTTGCATATGTTGTCGTAAAAGTTTTTCAAATTTCTGTCCATAGGATGTCTTACAGTTTGGATAGAAACCAGACGCAGCAAGGTTATTGGAAGTGTAGGTATAAACATGAAAGTTTGTTAATGTGATTCACTCGCAGCCAGAATTTGAATGTTACTGTTCTTCTGTGCCTATAGTGATCAAATGTTTCAAACTTGTAAATAAACATTTGCATTCACTGTGAATCAATTGGTTATTTGACTTTACTGGCTCATTCTTGACTAGAAGGTAACTCTAGTAGCAGTTTAAAGCAGCCAAGGAAGCATGAGTAGACCATAGCGATGGTTGTCATATATTTATGAATCTACAATCTGGCCATTTTCATTGTGCTGACTACTCGCTGAAAAGAAGTTTCAAAGACATTGTCCTTTTGGCTTATACTTCTTTATTTTTTTCTTTGGGATGGGATTAGTGCTGGTGGTTGGGGAGTGGGTGTTGTGGCTTGAGCAATAACATAACAGATATGGTCGTGGTTCAGTCATTAAGATATAAATTTCAAGCAAGAACAACGGAAAATGGCAAAGACAGTCTTACCTCCTTAAGCTTGTCCAATTTTGTAAAATGGCGCCCATAAGAAGTATATCTCATTCCATACAGAAAAGGGGCAAGATAGACCGTGAGCTTTTTCTGCACATTTGTTGATAAAGTAATCAGCATGCTAAAGATATTCTTTGTATTCAATGTAACAGCTATTATGTATCACTGATGTGAATAGACAACTAGAAAGGTAATTTCACAGGTAAGATGATGCAAGTAGCCATAAGCATACTAGACTATTTGTACATCAATACTAGATTTGCAGTGACCTTCTGAAGATAGGCACATAATAGCATACCCCAAAATATGACTCAATAAGACTGCATAGAACAATCCGTAAAATAGCTCATAGATAATATGGTAATATTCATGCTACAACTAGCATATTTCCAAAAGATAACAAAAGAAAATTGTGACTTTGCTTTTAATGTACATTTTTATGACCAAAAAAAAAAAGCATTGGTAAACAATACAATTTACACTTAAATGATGAAAACACCAAACTCCAGGTTCATATTTACATTTTTATTTTTGTATAAGTAGGTTCATATTTACATATAACAGTGCTAAATGAGAGGATGTAAGCTACACAAGGATACTTCGCAGCAATACAAAAGTCTTATGGAATAAATGGTGCCAGATTTTTCTCTTAATTACGCCGCAAGCTCATAAACACAAATTTGGTAATCCAACTTACACTTGCATTCCAAAATGTCCCTCTCCTCCCATATGAGTCTCCAAAATGCACCCTTTTTGCCGAACACTCGTGTGAATTACTTTTCTCAGTGTACCATGTCTTGCTTTTGCTTACCTCTACCCACTCTTCCAGGAGCCTACTCTGTAACCATGTCATGCTCTTTGCCAGCACCCATGCTACCTCTCCATTGAGGCCCACTTCAACACTGAGTCCAGCACACATTACCCTGGCTTGTTTTACTCAACCTGAGCCACTACACAAAAGCAAAATCTTGCGCACCTGCAGCATAACCAGCAGTGAAGATTCTGGCATCCCTTGCTCCATTGGGTCCACCAGTATTAGGTTTCTGCAACCGTAAACACCGCACCTTACTCAGACAGTCAGACCTGTTTACCCCAAGAACATCCTTCTTCTTGCATCATGGCGATCTCCGCACCACGACAAACAGAAACTCAAGAAGATCCCGTCCATGCCCTCTCTTATTGGGGGTCTATCACCATGCATTTTGCAACAACTGGCTCTTTATAGAGCTACTACAGGTGCAACTAGTCACCATCCTTTGACTACTTAGTAAGTTTCTGAGATAGTGATTGACTCTTTCGGTGTAGTACTCCTTGAGTCACCCACTCATGACCACTCTAGGAGCCAATCAGTCATCTCTGCTTGGCACATGGTATCCACCATTTGGGACATTTGGCATCATATGGTAATAATTAACATTACACATAGAATTCTAGGTCATCATCATAGTTAGAAGATCATATGATTCGGAAGATTGAACTAGATTTTTCCATTCAGAATCCCTCCAGAATCAGACACGTCGTCTAAGTCATCTGTCTCGGTGAATTGATGCCGAATCATGAATCGGAGAGAACGCAATTCACTTGCGACTCCACCTTTGGATCCAAGTGCGGTTCTACATAAACCCATTTTTGTTTTTCCTGTAATGACTCATCCACCCACCCTTTATAAACCCTCTTATGGGTTATTTTATACATCCATCTCCCATTAATTTATTCAATGCTGGAATCTGACTTGCATATCTGGGTCTCTCATTTCCAGGGTGGGGTCTGCAGCAAAAATTAAAATCATGAAACAAGTAGTTGGCCAACTAAAATTGGACTAGATGCAATTTGACAGAATTAGAAACTTTTGCTCAATTATCTTCTGATCTCGATAAAGGTACTCAAATCAATTGTCCTCTCCTAAGGGGGCATAGATCTCTTCTACTCTTCTTCTTTACCTTATTCATATGGAGTTTCTAGTCAAAATGTTATCTTAATACTGCCTATCAAATAGTACCTTTCACCCCAAAATGAGTGCCATTTTTTAGCTTCTCACTTTTAAGCAATAATAGAGCACGCATACATAAATACCCTAAGTTTTCATATTATGTCATTGCAAGTGCACATTGTGACATGACAGTTGGTCATAGATGAATTTAGTAAGTTCATAAGAAAAGTAACATTCATTAGGAACAAAATATTTTTAAAAGGTGACCGCACTTAGGGCAGGAGGGAATAGTAAGTTACTAACTAGTGCTAGTACCTGGTGGCTACCACTTAGTACCATTAAATATGCTAAAGGTTTGTTAGTACTTAGTTCTTTCTACTTCTTGAATCAAGTTCTTCTTAACTTTATTTGATATTTGTTTACTTCTTATTATTTTATAAATCTTTGGCCTCTTTACATCTTTTGCTCAGTAGGGACCCGACTTGAGTGGCTTGGCTTTAAGAAAGCGGGATCCAGACCCACATTTCATGCAATGAAAGGCATTGATCAGATGTTGGAAGATGTGATGATGTTTCTAAAATTAGTTTTAGATTGATAATTATACTAGTTTTGGATAATAACTATCATATTCTATGATTTGTTCGAATCAGATGATTTGATTCACAATTCACATCAAGGGCCTCCGATTCATGATTCCGTCACGATTTAGCAACCATGGTCGTCATCTATAAAGTGTATAGAAGCCTAGCAGCCTAGACTACAGGATAGGGGTCCAACTTTTACATTATGACTTTACTTATAAAGTTTAATTCATTACAGACTCATACTAATACGGGCATCCTAACAAGTTAAATTTTAGATTGCAATGACACTGAAGCTTAATCCTTCATCTGCCTAAAGGTGCAGAGTGCCATTGTATGATTAGATGGATATGCATTCCAAATGATATACCTGCTTGCATAGTGAAGAAAAAACTTATGGTGAATCGTCCTGAATATGAATTGTTTGATTCTGTCACCTCCTTATTTTTTTTTTGATAAGTAATAGATATATAAAAAGGCATCAAAACAGGTGACGCATCCTCTGTACACTGGGAGTATACAAACAGACAACCCTAAACTATCCTCAAATTATCCACAAAAGAATGGTCCGAGGAAGGCATTGACTCCGAGCACCAAAAACAGCAAATGCAGCATCGAATTCTTCAGAGCAGGAATATGAAATTCAACATTCTCAAAAACTCTCCTATTTCTGTCACTCCAAATGGTCCAGCAAATACCCAACAGGATTACATCCCAAGCCCAACTCTTCTTTCTACTTCTATACAAAGACCAACTAAGGAATAAATCCTTAACAGGGCATGATCAAGAAACCTTGAACAGGTTGAACATGAAGCACCATAACTCACTCACAACAAGGCAATGGAGCAGCAAATGATTTACATTTTCTTCATCCCTTTGACACATGAAGCACCAATTCACATAGATCCTCTTGCGAATGCGGAGATTATCCTCGGTTAGAATTGCACCATATTCTGCCTCACAAGCCAAAAAAGTAACTCGCAGAGGGGCCTTTGTTTTCCAAACAGTCCGCCTAGGAAATTCAGCCCTAATGTTGCCCGACAAAATGTTGAAGAACAATTTGACTGAAAATTTCTTGTTAGTCAACCCAGTCCACAAGACTCTGTCCTCATCCTCTCTAGGAATAGGCAAAGATTGGATCCTCTCCGAGAGCAAAAGATAGGAGTCCACCTCCCATTCTTGCAAGTTTCTACGGAAAATGGGATTCCATGAAATTACCCCCCGAATAGCCATCACTACTGCACTAACCAGCTCCTCCTTGTCGCCAGTGATGTTAAATAATCCGTGAAGTCTCTCCACAGTTCCCTATCCCCACACCACCTATCCTTCCATAATTTGACCCAAGACCCACTACCAATATCAAACGAGATGTTATATTTGAACCTCTCCCAACCTTTATAAATCCCTTTCCATAGCCCTACCCCGTACAAACCCGAAACCTTGTTGGGGAACCAAGCATGAGCCCCCTCCCCAAACTTGCACACAACAACTCACTTCCATAAAGCATCCCTCTCTATCAAATACCTCCACAACCATTTTCCCAATAAAGCCATGTTAGAAATTCTCATCTTTTTAATACCAAGACCACCCACCTTAATGTTGGAGCAAATCGAAGACCAATTCACGAGATGAAATTTGCACTCCACCATAGAGCCTTCCCATAAAAAGTCCCTTTCCAGCTTCTCTAATCTCTTGGCCACCGACATGGGAATCACGAACAAGGACATAAAGTATGTGAGAAGGCTAGAGAGAGTGCTTTCACAAAGGTAGGCCGCCCCCCTTTAGACGAAAGTTGCTTCCTCCACCCCGCAAGACGGCTCTCAAATCTTTCAATCACTGGGTTCCACATCACCGAGCTATTGGACGGAGCCCCTAATGGTAAACCGAGATAAGAGGGGAAGCTGAACCAGCACCCAAAAAAGCAATGAGATCAATGTTGCCGACGGAACCTACGGGCATGATCTCACTTTTAGAATATTGATCGTCAACCCAAAGACCGATTAGAAAAAAATAGAACAAACCTAAAATAACCCGGTTGCTCTTCCTTAGCATCACAAAAATCAAGGTATCATCGGTGAAGAGAAGGTGAGAGACCACTAAAGGATCACTGTGGTTAACAACCTCGAAACCTCTAATATAGCCCTCGAAGACAGTCATGTCTAACAAACTACTCGGTGCTTTCATGACAAAAGGAAGAGAAAAGTAGACAAGGGATCACCTTGACGAAGGCCCCTCGAGCTAGAGAAGAAACCCGCCGGTTCACCAATTAATCATGACTGAAAATCGGACCGTAGATATACAAAAAAATATCCAGCTCCTCCACCTCTCCCCGAACTCATCCTGCCCATCATATACACTAAAAAAATCTCAATTCACATGATCGTAGGCTTTTTCAATATCCAATTTGCATAGAAGGCCAGGGATACCGCTCTTCATTCTAGCATCCACACATTCATTGGCAATAAAAGAGGCGTCTAAAATTTGTCGTTCCCCCACAAAGGCATGTTAAGATTCCGAAATTACCTTGCCCACAACTTTCTGAAGCCGAAGAGATAACACCTTAGCAATGAGCTTATACGCATACCGCTAATAAGACTAATCGGCCTATAGTCCTTGATATCTCCTTTTTTTCTTCGGAATAAGAGCAATAAAGGAGGCATTTAAGCTTTTTTTCGAACCTCTTATTCTCAAAAAAGAAATGGAAGACCTCCATTACGTCTCTCTTGATAATCTCCCAACAATGTTGGAAAAAGGCCATAAAAGACCATCTGGACCTGGAGCTTTGTCTCCACACATACCAAGGAGCATTGTCATACCTCTTCCTCTTCAAAAGGTGACTCAACAAAGGAGTTATCTTCCTCTGAGTGAGACTTAAATATCACCCATCTAAATTTGGACGCCAATCACCTCTATCATGGTAAAGTCTCTGATAAAATCCAACAATCCCATCCTGTTGGCGGAAGTCAACCTTCCTAGGACAGAAATATAATCCCTGATTTCATGGGATTGTATTTCTATCTATTAGCAGATTTTATGCTTTTATTCTATAGATAGAAAATTGCCTAATTTCTAGTTAGCTAATCCCTTAAATTAGGGAATGTACCTAGACATGAATGTACCTAGACATGTTTTTTGGTTGTATATAAACCAGTTTATTATCAATGAAAAACATAGCAGAAATTCTCTAAAACTTTACATCCCTTATCTCTTCAACCATCACATCCTCAATGTGCACTTTACGAATTTGGTTAACCAACCTATGAGCATTAGTCGTTCAATAAAAGAATTTGGTATTTTTATCACCCTCCCGGAGCCGAAGGCCCTCAATTTCTGTCTCCAACAAATCTCATCATACACAAGCAATCTCCGAGTCTCAGTTTTCAACCCCAGGTGACGAACATACTCCTCGGGAGTAAGAGCCCGCTCTTCTTCTAAAGCGTCCTAAGCACTAAGCTCTGCCAAAGCAATCTCTAAGTTTCTGTTAACATTTCCAAAGCACTCCTTATTCCACCTTTTAAGGTCCTCTTTTAACAATTTCAACTTGTTTGCAAGCCTAAAGCACGGATCAGCAATAATCACATAAGAGTTCCACTTAGATTGAACTCATTTCAAAAAGCCAGGATGCTTGAGCCACATATTTTCAAATCTAAAGGGTGATTTTCTTTTGAGTAACCGACAACTTTCCAACAACAAGGGAACATGATCAGAAATCATTCTCGGCAAACAAGACTGAGTTGACCTACTGAAACAATCCTCCCAATCAGAAGACACCAAGAATCTGTCAATCCTAGAGCACTGATAACACTCCTAGCCCACGTAAAATGACCTCCAGAGAGGAAAATCCTTTAAGTTTCTCGAATTAATTAAATCATTGAAGTCCATCATTGCTTAGGAAAAAGAAAGGCACCCTGTCTGTTCATGCGGAAAGCAAATGCAATTAAAATCACCCCCTATACACCACGGGTGATTCCATCTACGATTAACTGCCGATAATTCCTCCAATAAATTCCTACGAAGAGAATCCAAGCAAGGACTATAGACACGAGAAGACCATAGTTTATCATTGTCACCCTTTTCAATAGGCAAGAGACAGTAATTGCCCACCTCTCTATCTATACCACTAAAAACTCGTTATCCCACATAATAATCACCATCATTGTCACCCTTTTCAATAGGCAAGACAGAGTAATTGCCCACCTCTTTATCTCTACCACTAAAAATTGTTATCCCACATAATAATCACCCCTTCTGCTGTCCTGTCGCACCTAAAAAAACCCAATCAGCCTATCTACCACCACCCACACCGATAATCGTCCTCTTATCCACCGAGTTCAATTTTGTTTCCTGAAGGCATACAACATGAGGCTTTCATCTCTTAAGGGCAGTTTTTACAAATTGTCTCTTCTCTAAATCATTCAAACCCCTCATATTCCAAGAGATAATACGTAAATCCATGGATTAAGACAGATTCCTTTTACCCCTCCCCCATCTGTTTCCAGCCTCCAACAGATCAAAAACTCAATTGTTTCAGCTCCCTCTTATACCTAGCATGTGTCCTGTTGCTATTTTTGTTGTCTTTATCGGAAGAACGTTTTTTTGTTCTATTTCCAACAACAATTCGAGAATCATGTCTTTAAAGCCTCAGCAAGAGACCCTAAAAACCTTCCAAATTTTTTCACTCTTCTTTTAGCCCACTCGAAATGTCCTCTTTATCTCCCAACCACATTTTTGATACGTTCAGAACCACAGCTAAAGGCGAGCAATCCAGAACTTCCATAGAATACGGTGGACTTGCAATGATAGCCAACGGAACCTCATCACTAACACTCACCCGATAGTAATTCGGTGCGAGTGAGAGAGAATCCCATAAAATACTACCTCCCTCCTCTTCATTAGATCCTTCATATGATTCCCCATCTTCCGCTCCATATCCACCACGTCGTCTCTCTCGTCGCCCTTTTGCCCTAGATTTCTCTTCATCTGCCCAACTGCGAACCCCCTGACATCTAGCCTATCGAGATCGATTCCCTCCGTCATCTCTTCCGCCCTAGTTGTAACACCCGAGATTTTTGTACTCATATTATTTGCACATCATTTGCATTTCGTGACATTTAATGTGTTTATATGCTTTACTTTGATATTTTTTAAATTTATTAATTAATTATGATTAGTATTAATAAAATATAATTAGACCTAATTAAGTTTAGTTAGTATTAATATTAATTAGTTAAGAATAAAGAAAGTTAATTAGTATTAAAATGTTATAACTTTTCTTCTTTTCTTCCACCGCCTCCAAAAGCCAATCAAATTGAAGAAGCCTTTGGGGTTTGAGTGTTTGACTGGGTGACCACTTGGGTGGATAATAAGTTGGAAAACTCATTAGTTTTCATTCAGCAACAACTACAACACTTCAGCCACCTCCTTCCTCCCTCAAACAAACCGTGACTTATTTTCTTCGTACGCGATCAATTTGGTTCTTGTTTCTTCGAGCTTTTGACGAATGGACACCGTAGGATCGACATGCTTAGCTAGTAGATCAATATCTTCGAAAGATTTCGTGTTTTAATCGGTGATTTTGCGATATTAGTAAGTTACTATTTTTAGCTCGTAATATAAAATTGTCCCATATTAATTTTAGGATGATCCGTGCTAGTAAACTAGTTACTTGTGATGAAATATTATATGTTTCATGCATGTATAATTTTAATTAGCTTGGATTATTTAAATAATGGTTCTACTTGTTTAAGTAGCTTAATGGGATAATTAAATTGACGTACTACGAACACGAGCTAAAATACCGACGTTTAGAATCGTCATGATTTGACTCCACGGAGTCTATTGTTGATACAGTTTGATTATGTTGGAAAAGTAGGATTAATTCCTAAGATTATTAAATGTTATTTTGGGTAGAAGTATCTCTACCGAAATACGCAAAATGTGATAATGTATTTAATACGTAATTGCGAGCCGATTATGGGTTTATCCTATTTAGTGACAATTATGTGTAATTCAGTAATTGATACTTGTGAACCGAGTTAGTTGTAAAATAATATTGTGACAAGTTTTAATATTCAATAAGTCGTAACCAACTAGTAAACCGGTTCGGGGGTGTATGGACCACCGGTGACTCACGAGGGCGGGGCTAGTGTTAGCGTGGTTGGTCCGTATGCTCGGCCTACGCCCATTGTTGGCCGTAGAGGCACACTTCTTGCTAGCTGAAGTGTTTGCCAAACGTCGTAAACCCGTCGTACGGGACTAGGGAAAACGATTGTCATTCGCGCGCGCACTACAAAAGAGACAGTTATTCAGTTATTGCTCGAGCACATGATACAGAAGAGGTGATAAGGTTGGATGTTATCGGAGGTGTACCTCGACACCGTATCCTTTTAAAGGTGTTTATCCAGTTGTTCTTATACAGTTGAATGTGTGTTACGGTGATATAGAAGCATGTTATTATTGTTTACTATGCAATATGATTTATTGTTATACAACTCAGCATATCAGCATGTCATGTAGTTGCATGGTAGTAACTTCGAATCTTTGACTCACCCCATCATTTTCTTTTGTTTTCCTTAGATCGTAGGAACCCGGAGGTTCGATTGGTGAGCCGGTACACATGGATGCACGTGATGAACTTTTGGAGTAGTTACTTTTGCTCATTATACATATGTACTCAGTGAGGACGATGGATGATTGAGTTATGTAAACTCTATTTTGGGTAGTAGTAACATGATGTGTATAGTTTTACTTTCTTTTGTGCCGACACGTGGTGTCGTAGCATTGTATATATGACATGTTCTCTGTGTGACTTTGTTTATCTCAGTTGACTCCGAGCTCGTTAGCACGTTGAGGTTGTTGTTTATAGTTGTGTTTTGTGAGCTCGTGTAGCTCCGTACTATTGTGATAACGGCAGGTTGTGGCCGTTTAGTTATCTTGTGTTTGTGTCGAGCTGGTTTAGCTCGCTTATACAGGTGCATGTTAATTATGATGTATGTGTTTCACATCTACATTTGGGATTCCACGCAGAGCTCAAATGGGGTGTGACACTAGCTGTCATGGCGAAGTTTGTTTGCCGAGTCGCATTCGTCAAAGGCGTCTCTATTGACTCATCCAAGACAGACCTTCCGCCCTTTAGGCTCAAATTATTCCTTGCCTTGGACCGCCAAGCTAAAGGGAATGACCACTACCGATGCGCCTCAATAAATTCTTGGGCTTCTTTAGAAAGACCTTCGCATTCTTTACTAAAATAAACTGGGCCCCTCTTTCTAAAGGAAGTTGAGGTCGAAGAAAATGGCACAGGGAGGACCTTGACCCCAAGTCCACCTTAGGCCCATACCGCAAGCCCAAGTGCGGAGCCCTACAAGTACCTCCAACTCCTTTAGCGAATTCAAAATTTGAATTTCTCACCACCCACGTACTACGGCGCACGGGCCGAGTGTTGTTGACTCCGCGTGATGCGGCGCACGGGCACCTCCCTCTTCTACGCGTGGTAACCACGAGTCTTCTTCGTCTTCTCCGTCGCATCAAGCCCTGTCGGAACAATAGAGGAGGCGAACTTAGTCCCCTTCTTGAAGCTTCCTTCACCTTCCAAATATTCGCATAACAATCTATCATCAAACGATCCCCTAACTTTGAATTTCCTTCCATATTACTGCATTCCAGTTTCACCCATGCTTGACGAACGAGGCCGTCTCCGCCCAAATTCCCACAAACATCCTACCACCTACACCAATACGGATGGAAGCCGACATCTCCTTATGATATTTAACCGAATCCTAGCCGGTGTAGGTCGCTTCTCTTCTCGGTGTCTTCGTCCACTTTGATGAAACCTCCACACAAATTCCCAATTTTCTGAAAAACCGACGAACCCCACAAATGATGAGGTAACCCTAGCGCTCTGATCCAAGCTTCTTTAGGTTTTCGACCTTCTCTATAACAGCATGCTACAGGATTCCACCAATCCAGAAACAGAGATTCTTGATTGATGACCCACATCTTCTTCGCCAAAAACCGACTAGTTTCGTCTTTAGAAGGGAACTCAGACAGAAAATACTTACCACTCATGATCGAAACACGAACACCTCCAGCCGTTTTCCACCTCAAGTCAACCCATTTTTGTACATCACTTCTTGGTGGTATCGGGCACTCCAAGTTGCCCACTCTTCCAACGAGGCACCTCTCCAAGAATTTCATTGAAGCGTCACAAGAACTTTTGTCCACCTCAAAGTCTATAACAGGATCTTTGGTTGACACTCTGATTTTAGCTCCTAAATCCGGTCATGGAGGTATTTCAGCCACCTCTTTAAAAGTCCCGACTAGGTTCCTCTTTCCTGATTAGAAGTCTTGGGCAAATCTTTTTAATTTCCCGGCCAACATATCCCACCTAGCATCAGGAGCAATTTCCGGGATACATACCCTTTTGATTCTCCCCCTCACCAAACTCTCCAGGTTGATGAAGAACCTAGACTCATTATGGTCCTTAGCAAACAACACAGCCCTTTGTTGTTCCTGTCGTTTCTTCCAGAAGACTCCCTTAAACCTTGACACCTTCTCCCACTCACAGATCCAAATCCACTCCCGGAAAGAAAAGGCAACCTCGTGAATACGACCCCTATATCTCTCCAGCAATTGAAACTCTCTGTACTCCTTATTCTTACTTGCAATCACTTCAAAAGACTTTCTAACAGCTTGAAACAGCGCTCTCCTTTCTTTTCATCTTCAGACAAAGCTGATCTTTGGTTGACACTCTGATTTTAGCTCCTAAATCCGGCCATGGAGTATAATAAACATTGAGTCTTTACGTAATCAGTTTGAGACATGAACAAAAACCTTCATCCCAGCACGCCATGGAGACATCCGAAGTAAAACACTGTTAATTTAACTCCTTAGACAAGGCTACACATCAAGTTTGTATCCAGATATCGTGTATTCATTGCTATCAGAGTATAATTCTTTGCAAATTACAATTAATAAATCACTATAAAAAGCATGTACCACTACTTTTTGGATGTAATCTTGTCACCTCCTTATAACATTAATAAGTTCTTCTGTATCATTTTTGTGAGGGTCTCTAGACCACTTCACAAGGGCTTTTATGCTTCTTACGCAAGTTCATTAATTCTCTTTCTTTCCTATGCCATTTATTTTCTACAAAAAAGAAGGAAAAAAAAATTATCTATTACTTGCGAGCACACGTAGAAACTTGGGCACATTAAAACAGAGCAGAAACAAATTTTAAAAATAAAAAATGATCAGCTTTGACAAAACCTTCCATCTGATGAGCTGCTTGAGAACTTCTGGTTCGCAAACCACTTTTGCTTCCTCAGAACTATACCCTGCTTCTAACTTTTTCAAGGCTGCTCGAACTGCCTGCAATTTATGTTTATTTCTTTTATCAATTTTCGGTTTTGAAGACAAAAATATGTATTCCAGGTGTGGAAATTCTGTATGAATCATATTTTGGAAACTACATGTCAAGTAAATTTGTAGGTTGGTAGGCGTACCTTCACAGAAGCCTCCACTTTTCCCGTGGTTATGGTTTTGTCAAACGAAGTTCTCGAAGAGTATGTTTTATAATCACATCGCCTTCTCCGCTCCTCTTTGAATTCTTCCACGTTAAATGATGAAGTGGCATCTTTCATTAATTTCAAGATTCTGTATACCAAAAATTCAAGGGTAATCAACAAGATCAAACATCTTAAACTAGAACAAATATTATTTCACTGAGAAAGAGCACCACCAGACATCATTAAAACATGAAAGCCCATGAGTTACCGCTTTTCCATTTCAGTATCTACCAAACGCTGGGTACTTGTTTCTGTCTTCATCACAGGCTTAGCAGGATATTTTTCATCCATCTTCGCACTTGGTAAGCTTAGCTTCTTAGACTTGAGTAGATGCGAGTTTGTGTGGAGAAGGGAGCTAGACTGCATGCTTCTAAATGTTGCCTTGCTTTTCTCCATGGCGGAAGAGTTGCAGACTCTTCCCGAGACCGACAAGTCATTTCCCTTGAAGAGTGGCTTGCTTTTGTCCATGACGACAGGCTTGTATGCTTTTACCGCCGCATCTATATTTTTTCCCTTTAAGGATTTGGCAGTGAAAGTTTTATCACTGGCAGAATCACCAATTTTAGCAGTTCCCTTCCGCCTGTCAACTAGTTTTTGCAACTTCTCTCTGTTGCTCTCTGGAAACTTTTCTCTGTTATTTTCTGCACTTCCTAAAACCATACTTTCTGAGAGATTTCCAAACACCTTACTTCTCTTTTCATTAACCACCTTCTCTTTGCTTGCTTGCAACCCTGAAGACTGTTGCTTCTTTTCCCGCTCAACATAAGGAAATAAAAGATGATCCCTCTTTGGTGTCCCAAGTGTTGGAATGATCTTATGGTCCCTGGCAAATACAAAATTGTGAAGTCATCACATAAGCATTCAAGAATGATGTTCAGAATTATTTTTTCCTAGAACAGGCAATCAAGTGAAAACTTACATGCAATATATCAAGATACGTTTTGGCAAAAGATCATCCCAAGCCCTTTGCTGGATGCTATTATCATTATTACCTTCAAAGGCAATCTTCCTGAAAAATGTAAATAATGTATAAGAATGTCTAGATTTTATCATATCGATTAGTTTGGTTCAGGGATTTTGTGAGGAAAAAGAAAAATTTATTATTAAAAGCTCAATCGTCTTTAAGCTTACAACATAGAAAAGAAAATGATATGCGAAAACTAAATTTCTAACTTGCTTTATGTTCTCCTTTTATATCCTATTTGTCATGGTAATAAAACAATACTATACAACATGGATTCCTCTTCAATTTTTTCTTTTCCTCCCGAAGTCTATGAACCAAACATAACAACCTGGGTAAGCATTTCCGATGGTATGCCTTTGGGCAGCGTCTACACATTGCAAATTGCAAGTCAGGCTCCTTTTATTTTCTCCTTGCTTACAGACAGAACACTTGTGAGCAGGGCATGCGAATGATTCTCCTGCAGCAATTTGCAACTGAAGTTCTTCTGCTTGATTACCATCAGATGGATAGAGCAGTTCTGCAACACATTTTGGATGATAGAAATGGCCACAAGTTGCAGAGACGCAAGGGAATACCTACAAAGAATCAGGTGTATGAACTTTGAGTTGCATGTGAGCATATGCAAAAACTACACTTGTCAAGTCCAAGGGAATTCTATTCAAATGTATACAAGGCAATGCAGGAGTACAAGGTGTAGAAATATCTATATCAACGATTCAATATGGTTGCATTTATCCAGGAAAACAAAAAGAAGAAAGGACTCAATAAGATTGCAAAACAGCAGATGATGTAAAAAATGGTATAGATACATATTATTGACCATATACCTAACATAACGAATAAACAAATCCAAACCCCTATCGTAAATTTTCAGGGCCTAGCAAAAGGCGCTTAAGGAGCTATGCGAGTATCCCAACCATTCCGGTTCATGTCAAAGTTGATCTTGATCACTTCTGCGCCAAAATGAATGAGTTTCTAATGGGCAATGCCATACCATTTTTCAAAAGATGACAGGTTCCCAATAACCAAATCCCCTTTTTCTCCCTAGGCCTACCAACAGTAACCATACTTACCTCACCCCACCACCCCTAAACAAATTTTTATTATTATAAAATAAACCTCATATAGTTATCCAACACACATGCTCAACCCAAAAGCGATCGCTCTAGGGTTACCACCACAGGCATAGCCAAGTGGGAAAGTGCCCAACCCAAAATCTAACAATCAACGGCTCACATTAACTCCTGCAAGCCTGCTCTTCTGTTAATTAACTTTAAAACCTGAACATTCTCAAAAATTTGAACTCATTATTAAAACTATAAGACACTTGAAAGAAACATCATAGTATCATCTGCAAATTATCCCTACCAACTACAAAACACTGAACCAAACCTACCTGCTCATCCTAGATATCATCCCTCACAACACATCAACCACCAGAGGAAAAAGAAAAGAAAAGAAAAGGAAGGGGGACAATGGACCTCCCTGTCTCAAACCCCTCGAGGGTGAAAACCAAGACTTTTCGTCATTCACAATAACATAAAAAAGAGGGAGAGTCGAAACATCCTAAAATCCACATTATCCATCTATAGCCAAAAACCCTTTCGCGCAATCACAAGATCTAGGAAATGCAAATCAACCATAACCTAAGCTTGTCAAAGTTTAACTTAAGCAACAAACTCTTCCTTTCTCAACCGTCCACTACATCATTAGCCACAAGGACAACATTCAAATCTGGCGGCCACCAAAATTGATGGTATATATGGAGCTCAATATTTGCCCGACATGATTAATGATTTAGAGATACGATAAGACTATTAGAGTCTTTTGGGAGAGAATAATGGTACAAAAATAGCATCAATAAATTTAAAAAGCAAAGCACAAAAGAGGGAATCTGCGTGCTCAACATTCGCAAATGACTCACTTTAGGATTTTGAACATCGTAATTCATGAAAGATTGTCTCTCTAATAGCCCGTGTCAATGCAAAAGTACACCCGATTAATTAGTAGACTCGCAACAGGGACAAAAAGTGCAAAGGTGCTAATCTTCACATCTATTTATGTTTATTCTAAAGAAGTTCATATATTTCTTTGATTTGTGCTAAGAGTATTTAGTTTGTCACAATCAAAAATTAACTTCAATTATGCAAATGTGGTTGCATCTATGGATGATCAGATTACAGTTTTGGAGAAGTTGTTTGTCGGCTTAAGCTTCTCGGTCTAGCAGATACTAACATGTCATGGGTTAAAGTTTTTCATCCACATTTGGCCTCGCCATTGCATGTCTGGTTCTATCAGGGATCTCAACTGCAGGTAGGCATGGTAGCTCATATAGGCTCTTGAATTCACTCTTGTTGAGTTACCAACTGTCCATGACGACATGCTTAAGCTGTTAGATAAGGGCCCAACAATATATATGAAGCTTACCAGTTCTCAAATGACTTTATCCATTGGCGGTAGTGGCTGAAATTGGACCTAAAAATATTTACGCAAAGTACTAAATAATTAATGCCAAAAGGACCATACTAAATGACCAATCACGAAAGTACATGTACATTGCGGCATATAAAACGTGGAATCTTAACATGAATAGTATACAATTCTCATAGAGATGAATTACAAAAAATGTAATATTGTTATTTCGATATCTCAGTATGTAGGAAGAAGCTTGGATAGAATTAAACTTGTGATGGCTTGGAAACCTTGTTTCTCTTATAACAAGAGAGACAAGGAAAAATAACCAAAAAGTAATTAATATATTGCTTCATTCACGTGGCAAGGTGTTCAGAAATTAATTATGATCCCAATCAAGAAAGCAAGTAAAGAATATCAATCCTTTCTATTAAAAACTGCTTGTATAAGACCGTAGGACTAACAAACTCAATGGTAACAACTAAAAAACAATGAGGAGATTACAGGGTTTAAACACATATAAGTTAAGAGTCCTCAACAAGCCCTTCTAGGTGATGATAAACAATAAATAACATATTTCACAGCCTGTACCCCCAAGAAAAACAAAACATATTTGACAGCAATGCATCTATTAAAAGTTTTTGGAATTGTATAGTCAGATATAAGAACCTCGGCACCAGTAGACTTATTAGAGGAGCCCAACATGCCACAAATAAAGCACTGATGTCGTTCATATTGACAATTATCACAAAGAAAAGTTCGAAGCGCCTGCATGTAACAACACAATGCTTAAAGTTTCAAACAGCTATCACTCAAAGAACATAAGCAAACATAATAGGAATCATGATCCACTCAGTGTCATACCTCATATTGAGCAGCATTAGTAAAGCCAAGAGATTCACAAAAGAATCCTCTCCAGTATCCACCGTTGGATGGAAGGATCTTATGCAAGCCCCTTCGCAACTGCAATTTATGAAAAACTAAAACAAATAAGAGCTGAATGGCTTGAAAAATTCATGCCGCTATCACCAAGTAGTTGAGACAAGGCTCACTTTAGTTGATTTTACACTATTACAGCATACTGTACTTTCTTCCAGTACTTTCAGAAAGAAAAAGAAAAGAAGAACGGGGCATCAACCTACGAAGCCTCTTATTAATGCTTCATAAAACCAGATCAAGCTAATCCAAAAGTGAAGTTTTGATTGATCAAAATCCGTAAAAATTGTAGTAAAAGATTAAAGTTATTAAGAATTCTCAGCTGTTAGTACATATATAAAGAAAAAGAAACTCTAGGAATCAAGGGAGAGAGAACCATGTTGATCATACAAGGTTAAGAGAAAACTGTTCTTTCTAGGGAGTTTCAAACCCCTGCAAGAATATTTCAATTTCTATCTATGCAATAAAAATACTTGAAACTATGGATTCTGAAACTTATTGTTGGCATATGCCAACTAATATCAAAGTAATGTATGTTATATGCTTACACCAGAACTTCGCCGCCATTATCACAAAGTGCACAAACAGCATCAAAGAGTTCTCCACTCTTATCATCGTCATCCTCACCATCATCACTATCAGCATCATAATCGTCTGCGTCATCTATAAACTTGGACTTACTTGACGTTTGATTCTCCTTCAAAACAAAAGAAGTAAACTTCCTTTTAGATGATTAAAATTAAATTCAAAAGAATAAGATAAAATAATGAATATTTTACAAGAAAGGATTATAAACCTCGATATTCACCTCGAGGAAAGCTTCCCTTTTCCATGGCACCTCAATTTCATTAAGAAATGTTGCAAGATACTGTTATGATACCAGTTGTCAAGACGGAAAAACATAACATCTATTAAGTTAACATGGCTTCTATTTGATTGAATGCATAAAATGGAACTAATGACAGAAACAAATATAGCTTAGTGAAAGAGAAACTAAATGAGGCCTTCTAACCTGATGGAAAAACTGACATGATTGGGCTACTTATATACTTAACATAGGGGATCAAGATCGGACATCTAATATTATGCAAAACTTGTACAATTATGGCAGACAAGCAGCATAACCCTTAAAAGTTTCTTAACAAAATACTAACCTCAGATATTGCTATATCCTTATCTGTAGTTGCAACCTTTCTAATTAATGGTATGTGCTCCAAGAGATCGTTTTCAGACGGTTCAACAATTTGCGATCTGCACCAATAAGCATGCCACATTGTTTTGTTGTAGAAACAAAAAATGGTATGAAATAATCAAGTGAAGATGGCATATAAAGACCTGAAAGCTCTCCGTAAGTGGCTCCACAGTGCATCTTTAGATGCCTCTGGATTCTTTTGACAAAGTGAAGACAGTTAACTGTAATCTCGATAGTCCTAATGGTATCTTCAAAGCTCTTCCTTGGCTTTTGCAGCTTCATCCAAGTTTTGTCCTTTGAAAGCACGTAAATCTCAGGCAGAGCATAAGAAAGTTCAAACGCCCAGCCAATGACCTTCTTGTGAACTTGCTGGAGGCCACCATCTGTAGCTCCACGTAAAAAGACATTTTGAGTTAAATCCTCAGGGATCTCATTCTTCCTCCAATGAAGTGGCAAAACAGAAAACGAAACCAGTTCATCCTTGTGGTCAACAAAATGGTAGTCTGTAACACAGTCTGGCACAATCTCGCCCTCTTCATCAGAAGACGCCATGCGTCAATCAACACACTGCATTGATGTATTCGTCAAAAATCGTAATCAAACTTGCAGAGTCATACTTAACCACTACCATATTAAACAACTTGCACTCAGCGTAATATAGATGATAAAAACCTTGGGTATTTGGCAAAAAAAAAAACACCTTTATTAATGTTACAAACTCTGTGATGCATGATGTGGATGTCCATTGTCCAATACTTGATGTAAAAATACATAAAATAAACTTCATGATATGGTAGGAAAGCAACTTCACCCAGTTTTAAGATTACGTATGCACACAAAACAACAACCACGTAATACTACTAATAATTCTCTGTTGATCATGCTTGATTATCACAAAAATACAAATACAGACACAAAGGCTGATCATTATACATACTTGAGGATCTTCTCAATTTCAAGAGGAAAAAATATTAACAAGGAGAAATCAAAAAATTCTAGTCCAAATTTATGTCAAATCATAAGAACATAAAATTTTAACTAAATATTTGAAAAAAATACGGTACATTCGCATCTGACTAAAAACCAATTTCTACGCTATATCGCTCGCTCGCTTCAACACACACACACACACACACACACACACAAAGACGCATAAGCAGAGAGCAGAGTGTACAGGCAGGGAAACTCGTTGAGTAACAAACAGAGCTGGGAAACCAGAATGAGTAGAGTGAACTGTACAAAGTAAAAAGACACATTAATAAAAAATTTAAGTCCCTAAAATAAGCATGAAAACAGGCATTTACAAGGGAAACTTGAAAAGACACACATAATAATAAGGTTGGTAGCTCAAGAGGAAAGGGGACCTTCTGGAAGACAATGTATTTGTGAAAAACCCTAGATTGATGTGTGTGATAAACAATTGATGAGGAAGAGAGAGAAACAGAAGCACAGCGAGAGAAGAGAAAAACACAGAGATGGCGTGAGAAACACCAGCTAGCATTAGCAACGTACATTTTGTTTCTTTCACATTTTCGGTAAGGGACTTAGGGCATCCACAATGATAACTCACTATATCATTCTCTAGCAGTTTTTTTCGTTCAGTTTCACTTTTTAATACTCTAAAAATAAATTCACTCAACAATAACTCTATATAACCTCTAAAAATTAAATTTCTTTCATCTCAACTAACAAACCTAACTATCATTCTATTTTTCCTCTTTTTTATTTCTATTTTTCCACCACAGTTAAAATAAAATATTTTATATTTTAAATATATATTCTATAAAAAATATTTCATTCGTCTCTAAATTATTGTCTTATTTGATCCGGCACACGAATTAAAAAAAATTGACTTGATTAATAATATTGATATAGTGTGTAATTTTCTTTAATGTTCATGTGTATGTGGCATATAATTAAAGTAGAGAGAAAAGTAAAGGTAAATTAGTAAAAATAATGTCCTAAAAAAGAAAATTTCAAACAAAATAATTATTTTAGAACACTGCAGAGAGAGAGAAAAATGGATTGGTAAAAGTGATACTAAAAAGGAAAGTTTCAAACAAGACAATAATTTAAGGACGGACAAAAAAAAAGCAAAACAATAATTTAGGAACGGAGAAAGTATATATCAATTTAAGAGGCAACTTATGTTTAAAATGCATTTTTATTATTGTTATTTTTTATCCTCTCATATATTAAAGACATGAGAAAATTGATTTTTAATTTACACAGATAGAGTGAAAATTGAAAAAAAAATGCGATGAAAATTTGAAGAGAGAGAGCGTGAGGGGAGAGAGAGAGAGGACTTGTAGATGAGAGAGAAGGCAAAGAAGACACTTTAAAAATTTTTACTATTCAAGCTAAATCAATCTCTATCCTTAGAGAGTGATTTAGTAACTTTTAGGGATAGAGAGTGTAATAAATTGACCATTGTAGGCATAAAGGAGCTAAAATTCTCTAAAAACAATTTTAGAGAGTTGAAGAAGAGTGTCCATTGTGGATGCTCTTAGCTAGTTCCACCCTAAAATTGCTAAGAATACTCATTTATTTAGTTTACCCGTTTTTTAAATATTATACCGTCTATATTATTAAATATATCTTTACTTATTTTAATATTTTACCTTTGAACAATAAATTTTTACCAATCTAATCTACTAAGCTCATCCACCCAAATTAAAACACTATCTACCCAACTTAGCTCTCTCCTAAAATTAAAATACTCTTCATTTCTCTCTTTGTCATTTGCTCTCTATCATCTCCATTTCTCTTCATTTGCTTTGAAGCTTCATCTACTTCTACTTAGCTTCCTAAAAATTGCACAAAATTAAGCCACTACTTAGGCTTAAAACACGCATTTTGGTTAAATTTTTTGAAGATTTTTTAAATTTTTGAGAAAGCTGCGAATGGAGTGTGCGGTACCCCCTGTTCGCACGCCCTAAGGAATGTGCGGCACTGGTCCGCCCACATACCTTAGGGCGTGCGGCCGTCTTTATAAGCGTGCGGTAAGGGTGCCGTACATATTTTAGGGTTTTCAAAATTAAGAAGGGTGTACTTAGTAATGGAATTATTTTAAGGGTAATATAGTCTTTTAAAATTGTGATAATTTTGTAATAATGGCGGATGGGGTATATACTTATTAATTTTAAGGGTGGAATAGCACTCCTCTTTCAATAAGGGATGAATATTTTATTATGTTCGTGCATGAGTATGCGACACATGTAAGGCTATCTTTGAATGGTGAAATGAGGTGCCCCACTCTTCAAATTTTTTTAGAGCAATCCATTTTATATTTTTATTTTTATTAGTGAGTATATTGCAAAAATGTGAAAAGTTGGTGATCATTTTTTGCTTTTGGCATGTGTTTTTTAATTCTACTAGGTTAATACTCGTAATGTACGATTTTAATAAAAAAATTTGTAAGAGTTGTTTATAATAAAGAGAATTGATGAGAAAGTATATAAAGGGTTTTGAGAAATGAAAGAGAGAATAGATTAAGCTTGAATTTTAACACAAAAATGTCATGTCATATCTTTAGCTTTTATTTTAGTAGTAATATATAGATATATAGATATAGATACTTTTTCTCTTTTAGGTAAAGAGTAGTATATTTTATTTTGGTATGACTCACTTGAATAATCTATTTTTTAAAATTATATAATATACAATTTTCATAACTTCTTTAACTTTACCTTCAGCCTTCGTATGTGATATAAATATTTTGATTATATTCAAATATGTTTTTAATTACGCCCAACTCAAATAATATTTATGTATTTCTTAAAAATTAAACTTCTTAAACATTAATTCTTTAACGGAACGGTAAGAGTATATGGTTCAACGAGGCTCGATAAACTGAATTTTTCTCGATCATTCACCAATAAATGCTTTTAAACTAATTTGTTGTCGATCATGGTTTTCATGACATCAACTAAAACACAATCAATCACCTTAGCGCGCTTTTGCTTAATATTATCAACAAATAAAACCTTAAGATTCTTTAAAAATTTATTTCATGCTCAAACAATTTCAAACCAATCTTCTATTTAGAAACCTAGAGTTATTCTATTAGTAGTAAAATTTTAACAAGTTAACTATTATTTTTTTTAACCGGAAAAAGACACTTTGAGAATTTTCTTCCTAAAATGCCCTCGTCTCTTTGATGATAAAGATTGACTTTCACAGCCCAGCTCCCCCGCTTAAAAGCTTCATAGTATTTAAATTGGAGAAATATAAATTCACAAAACAAATGTGAAAACGAAAAAAAAAATAGTCGATATTCCATGCATAGAACACGAATTTGATCACAATTTGATCAAATTTAAATTTTGAGTTCATCCCATTTTTCTTGTTTTGGTCTGTTTTGACCACTTTAATCTATATTTTAAGATTCGAATTTCTTTAAAAATCTCTGTTATCCTAACTTAGTACTACATTTGTGCACAATTTTTTACCGAAAATACTATTTTGAATTTGGCACCGAATGGACATCGCGATATAGGGATGCACACCAATTGGGCATCGCGATGTAGGGATGCCTCATCGCGATGCCGAATTCCTCATCGCGATGCCTTGACGTCTCATCGCGATGCCCAAATACTGAGAAATGAATGATCCAATCCAACAGACAAATCAATTAAAGAATCAAAATCAAGATTAAAAGGAACTGCATTGGGTTGGGGAGGAGATTATCAAATTCTTAATAAAGATTGCAATCTTCCATGATGGTGTGATGGTAATTTAAATCTAATATATATATATATATATATATATATATATATACACACACACACACATTTGTTATTGTGTTAAATCATAATTGTTCGCCAATCGCATATCTTTGGGCAACGCAACGGGGATTGACCTCGTGGGGTCGAGACGGCGTCCTCGTAGGGGTTCGAGGCAACGCCCCCGAAAAGTAAACGAAAATCAAGTCCCCTCTAGCAGTTGAAATTCAAATGGAGCATCACGATGCACAAAGTGGAGCATCGCTTTTTGTCTCTGTGAAAAAACTGAAATGGGTGGCTTGAGCAACAGCTCGCTTTAGCGAGCAACGGAAAGCTCGCTCTAGCGAGCAACGATAATTCAATTTTTTAGTTGACCCCCCTGCTCGCTAAGGCGCACACCGATTGGTTCCCTAAGGCGCGCTGCGATGCACCATTTGTTGCATCGTGATGCCCTAATTTGCAAAAATGGTGCATCGCGATACAAGAGTGGTGCATCGCGATGCACAAAAATAAATATATAAATTGGGCATTGCGATACCTTGGGTTACTGACGCGCGTGTATTTTTTTTTTATTAATGGCATAATCGTCTTTTTGCCCCAAAAATACCTTTGTTCGGTTTTAAAAAGATGAATGAATTGGAGCGATTCAAATGTTAAAAAAGGCCGAATGTAATTCATCCTAATTTGTTGGATTGACTTTAATTACTTTGGGCCTACTATGTATATATTGTGGATTTATTTTCGGGTTGGCTTGGCCCATTTTAATAATAATAACAAGAAAAAAAATGAAAAAAAATAAATGGAATAGCCTGTAATGGCAGTAACGCAGAGGAAGAAACAGAGGAGTCGGGGTGAAATGATTGTGTATTGAGGAAACGATGAACGGCTGGAAGAGGAGGGGATTCCGATGGGTGTATATAAGGGGAGGTATCCCTATTTGAGTGAACGGTTCTCATCACAGTAAGTTGAGGGAGAGAGAGAGCTGACGTAAGACTTCAGACCAAGAGAGGAAGCGTGCGTGACGATCGCAGAATTGGGTTGGTGAGTTGTTCGGCGTGGGCAAGGGAAGGACGAAAAACTGAGCAGGAGGTAAGTGATTTACAATCCTTGATAACAAGTTTTATTAAACATTATTTAGGAATGAAATTTATAATTTGTATTAGGTACATGGGACTATGTATGATTTTGTTTGGGGGTATCTAATCTACTGTATTGTTAATGGGAAAAGGAAATCTATTGGTTTGGATTTGAGTTAAGCTAAAAGGAGGTTTCGGCAGGAAAAAAAAAAAGAAACAAGAAACAAGCTTGAAACAAACCAGCGTGTTGCTGGGTTTGTTTAGCGGACTTACAGCTAACCCCCTCCATGTCTTAGTTATCCACATTTGACTTCTTCCATTTTAAATGTTGCCAAGTTAGTAGTAGGGTGTAAGTCAACCGAACCGCCAAATCGAATCGAACCTCGTTTCGGTTCGGTTTTTTAGGACGGTTCGGTTTAGGTTTGAAAATTTTATAAACCGAGTGGTTCGGTTCGGTTTGCGATTTTGGTGCCAAGAACCAAATCGAATCGAACCACCACCATTTCATTTTTATTTTATTATTTTTATATATATATTATTTAGTAATTAGTAATTAAATTTAATAAGAAAATTATTGTTATTTGCCTACATTTTGATTGAATTATTGTAAGTTTAAAGTTAATTTTTTGACTTTCAATTATTTAGTTTATGTTAAAAGTATTTTTGATATTTAAAAGTTTTTATTTTTGAAATATTTAAATAATTAAACCGTGAACCGAACCAAACCGATCGGTTTGGTTCGGTTGTTTGACGGTTCGGTTCGGTTTGAAATATGTGGAACCATTAGGAGGTGGTTCGGTTTGCGGTTTGGCTCAAACCGAACCACCTTCACCTAGTTAGTAGTCCCTGGAATTCAATATTTGCAAGCTTAAACTAATGGAAAGGTTGAGAATTACCTTTAAGTTTGGGAAATTAACAAACAGATCCACCTAGGTACGAATTTATCGGCAAGCCCTTGTAATATGTGTTAATACTTAAACATGTATTGTTGTCTTTGGAATTAGGTACCGTTGATAGCAATTGGGAGGAAGTACCATTATTTTGACCCTTGACTAGCTTGTGTCGAATTCGAAGGGGACTTTTCACTCTATCTAGTTTGTTTTTATTCACTTAATTTTTATCGAAAAATAAAATGCTTTGTTACATCGTTTTGTTTCAAATAAGCTTATGAAATCGATTTTATATTTTTATCGAAAATGTGATGTATTGAAATATCTCAAAATAAGGATCAAGCATATGAGCCTCTAAAATGAATTTGATTTCGAATTTTTGTTATTGTTTATTGATATTAGAATTTTGTTACGAAATTATGAACTATGAAACTTTTAGAAACCGATGGTTTGACTATTTTTGAACCTTCCGAAACGTCTACTCTACTTAGCTAAGTAGACATCAAACTCTGAAATTTAGATATCGCGTCATAGGGGTGTACTACAAAAACTATTGATACCGTCATAGGGTTATATTGTGGCATTATCGACACCGTGTTACGGGGTAGGAGTGTATTGCCGTAGTCAACAATGACCATAAAACTTTATTGAAATTGTTTAGCGAAGCGATTGGTCACGCCACTGGTATGGGACGGTGGTGTAATCAACTAGCTTCGACTAATTTTTTATTTTGAAAGTCTTTTGAAAATTAATATTTAAATTTAGTGAATTTTTTTTGACGAAACGGTTGGTTATACTACCGGTATGGGACGGTAGTGTCATTGACTTGTTTCAAAGTAAATATTTTTGCTAAGCAACGATTGCAATGTCTTTTATGAAAATATGATTTTGAAATGCTTCTTATGACTTTTCACAGAATTATCATTTTCGAAATATGTGTTTGACCGTCTAGATAGCGTTGTTAGTACCTTGCTGAGCTGTGAGCTCACCCTTTATCATTTTGCAGATCGTTAACGTCGGTGACGGCATGAGACCACTCAATGGATGGCTCGAAAGTTTTCTGTTATAGTTTAATTTTTATTTCGTGCAATTGTACTTGAATTTTGTAAGGAGTCGTTGACTTCATAGATAATTTTGTTTTGGGAGTTTCATTTGGACTTGATTGACTAAATAGTGTAACGGTCCTCATTATTTGGGGTTTAGTTTTTATTAAGAAGTTATTAGATTTGAGCTGCGCAATTGTATTAGAAGGCTTTGTAGAGCCCAAAACCATTTTATTGGGCTGCGACTGGTCACCCTTGGCCTATTAGTTCGACTGTGAGTTTGGGGCGTGACAATTATTATTATAATTATAATAATATTTATTATAATAATAATGATAATAATAACAATAATAGTAATAAATAATAATAATAATAACAACAATGATGGTTGGTCTAAGTAGAAGGAGCTTTGGTTACTTAATTAAGGGCAGATCCAACAAGAGGGGTCAAATGTAAATTTTGATACCTAAGGTTCTAGTATAAATAATAGTGAAAATATTAGTTCGTGAGTTTGGCGTGACAATTATTATTATAATTATAATAATATTTATTATAACAATAATGATAATAATAACAATAATAGTAATAAATAATAATAATAATAATAATAATAGTAATAATAATAATAGTACTACTACTAATAATAATAATAATAATAGTAATAATAATAGTAATAATAATAGTAATAATAATAACAATAATAATAAAAATAATAATAATAATAATAGTAATAACAACAATAACAATAATAGTAAAAATAATAGTAATAATAATAGTAATAACAACAATAATAACAATAATAATAACAATAATAATAACAATAATAATAACAATAATAATAAAAAAATAATAAAAAAAAATAATGATAATAATGATAATAATAATGATAATGATAATAATAATAATAATAATAATAATAATAATAATAATAATAATAATAATAATAATAATAATAATAATACAATGATGGTTGGTCTAAGTAGAAGGAGCTTTGGTTACTTAATTAAGGGCAGATCCAACAAGAGGGGTCAAATGTAAATTTTGATACCTAAGGTTCTAGTATAAACAATAGTGAAAATATTTTGTCATGATCCTAAAGAGAGGTAGCAAAGCTACTACAGTGTGAGGACTCCACAAACAATGTCACGTGCGCGGGCGGAGGCTTTCTTTGCTGAAGACACCATAGGTCCCACCTCATATGGCCTTGTCTCCCGCAACAAAATGTCATTTTTAACATTTTCACTCTTTCCAATGGTCTAACCGTAAAATGTTTGTGATTAATATTTATGGCATGTGTCCTAAAAAAGAGGTATTATTTTCAAGCCCTTTTGTATGAAGAAAAATTATTAACTTTCTTGTGATAAATCTCTGCTTCTAGTATCTGACAGTATTTTTGAGATTAATCAATAACCTTTGAGTCCAAAATACCTTGAAAAAGAAAAGAAAAAAATAGTAGTAATTAATAATAATAATAATAATAATAATAATTGATATTGTTATCATATCATTATTATTTTAGTACTAAGTAGTAATTTTTTACATAGATATTGTAAAGGAAGAATAAAATTCCAACTCAAATGAGAGGGCTTTGTAGTAGCAGCACTAAATTTATAAGTTTTTGGCATTAAAAGTTTAACATAAATTTTTTTTTTTAGATAAAAGAGTTATCTTTGAGATGGCTATTAAAATTTTATTTTAGGAAACTTTTTTTATTATTCTTAAAAGTACTAAATCAAAACTCATAAAATACTTTAGAACGACACATGTTTCATTCAAATTTCAATACGGTAAAAATAGTAAGGATAAATTAAAATTAACAAATTGATCTGTGTATGCTGGACGGACGGACCGTCTTGGAAAAATACTCATCATGTTGGTTGGCCGAATCCGCAATTTTCACTCACTGTATCTTCATCGTTCTTGTCGTTTTAGTTGGTAGTACTATCTCTTCTTAACCGAAAACGGTCGTACGTTGAATCCTAATTACCGTAAAAAATGTTACTACTAATTGCCTCGGTGACTGCATAATGTATCCAAAACCCGACCCGCGGAACATTCTTACCACCCACTAGAACAATCCCGTACCCAAACACTATGTCCGACCTGGACGACATCGACCTCCAACCCGAAGACTTCTCCTCCTCACTCCCGTTAAAGAAGGTCCCTTACGGCGACGTTTACGAAGCCTCACGCGCCGGTGACGTCGATCGGCTCAAGTACCTTTGGAGTCCGGCGTCAACGTCAACGCGCGGGACCAATGGGATTCCGTTGCTTTGTATTACGCTTGTCTCGCCGGCCACCTCGACGCCGCTAGGATGTTGCTGGAGAGCGGCGCGATTTGCTCGGAGCACACGTTTGATGGCGACCGTTGCCACTACGCGGCGTTGAATTTGAAGGTGAGAAAGCTGTTGAAATCGTTTGAGGCTCGGCCGCCGCCGTTGGGGCCGTTGCAGTCGGCTTTGAGAGAGACCTTCCTCGGGTGTTCGGCGAATAGGAGCTTTGTGGATCAGGTGGATGGGCAATTCGAATTTCCAGGTTTGTAATTGTTAATCTGAACATTCGTTCAGTGGGAATGTAAGTGTTTATTTATTGAGCTTTCGTCATTCTTCATATGGATGGTTAGTTATTTAAATTTTCTAGACTTGTTCACTGAAAGTACAGTGAGCATATCAACTCACTACAGTTGAAGTGAGTGTGAGGCTTTTGTTCCACTTCCGTAATCATAGTTGGAGGTAAAAGGATGGTATAGTCCATGAGGTTCCTGCCATTGTTGGGTTTCTTTGGGTAGGAGTTTTTGCTGTTACTATCAGGCTCCTATATTTATATTTGATTTTTGTGTTCTCCATTCGTCTATCTTTGATGTGATGGGCTTCTAACTCGCTTTGTTTTTCATTTACAAATCTTCCTTTCTCTACCTTTTGAGCCAAATAGAATATGTTAGGAAAAGATAAGACAGTGGATTGATGGGCAATGATGAATTTCTTGATCATGGTGTTAGTGTCTAAAGCTTAGGAAGTTTTTAAGATGGTTGCCAGCTGGTGTAATGATGTCAATTTGCATTAAGGGTTTGGCAGTTTTTGATAAACGTATATCGCACATTTTGCGTGTAGAAAATGGAAAAATTAAATGAAAATCAACAAGAAAAGAAAGTAAGTACTTAAAGAAGAAGATGAAGAAGATAGCTCACAGATATACACGTTTTTGACCTGGGCAATTGACTAGATGTTGTGGATACCATGTTGATCATTAAAGAACAAGACGAAAAAGAGACTAGAGGAATCAAGTTTGTCTTATAAAAACTTTCGTGAAGCATCGATCAATAAAATTTACTCTTCAAGCTACTGATTATTTGATTTTCAGAAAAGATTCTTTTAGGCACCTGATCCACCTAACGGTAGAGATTTCATCTTTATGATACTTAAATTTGTTCAGTTGGTTAAATCAGAATGCAAATTTTTGGTTCCAATGCCCGAGATCTTCTTCAAAATTTATAGCTATAAAGCTGACATGATGTGGAACATTGAGTAGGTAATCCATCCAATGGAGGACCCAGTCCTAGTTACTTCCCTCCGGATGTGGTATTCTATCTACAAGGAAGACCTATTGAGGGCCACAGAGTCATTTTGAGTGCACGGTCATCCTTCTTTAAGAAAAAATTTGAGACTGACTGGAATGAGCGCAAGCAAGTAAGATTTTCAAAGGAAAGGCTATCGTATCCTGCACTTTACAGCCTCATTCACTTCTTTTACTCTGATAGACTTGAGATCGCAGTGGATGATATGGAAGATCTTGTGCGAATATGCAAAGTTTGCAAGTGTGAATCATTACAAAAGATCATAGAGGGGGAACTAGATCATCAGAAGTATGCAGATTACAAAGCACTACAAGATTTAGACAACTCGCAGAAACGGTTTATCTTGCAGGGTGTTTCCCTTCCCGAGGATGATCGTCTTCCTGCTGCCTTGCATCGCATTCTTCAATGTTCTCTTGCCAATTCAACTAATGAAAGGAACTCAGATAACAGTGTTGGTAATCTTGTGTCCCAAGCAGGCTCGCTACAGATAAGTGAATTCAAGCATGATCTTGCTGATGTTTGTGTAAGGGTTGGTAATAAAATGTTCCGCTGCCATCAAGTGGTCTTGGCGTCAAGGTCTGAGTACTTCAAAGCAAGACTATCCCGTATGAAGGATTTTCTTGAAGGAAAAGATGGTTTATCATATACTCTTCCAGTTCTTGAGGAAAATGATCTGAGCATGGAAGCTTTTGAGAAAATGATAGAGTATATGTAAGTTTATTTTCTTTGTTGCCCTTAGAAAATGTGAAACTTGAGTTAAAGCACCTATTACGAAGACAAAAAAGCAATATTTCTATGATTCAAATGGTTATACCACTGTGTACAAAACTATTTATTCCACACAGTTTCTGTTTTGTGTTGGCATGGTCTTCGTACACTATGTTCTTGAAGAAACCTGTTTCAACTTTTGTGACCACTAAATAGGGTGACATGGGACCCCTCTCTCTCTCTCTCTCTCTCCCACTCTCTCAAATGCTTCTTCTCACTTAATAAACTACAGAACTGTTTAATGTGGCATTCTTTTACTTTCTTTCAGGTACACCGATGCTTTAAAGGATATAGACCCAGATCAGGTATGCTGTTAATGTTCTGAATTGGCTGGAAATGTCATGATTACACTTGCAGATTTACGTGTATCTTTGATGGGCAGGCTGAAGAAATTTTTGATGCTGCTTCTAGATATTTGTTATTTCCTCTTAGGCGTGCTGTAGCTGATGCACTACTACCGCACCTGGAAATGGTTCCTCCTGCAGAATTGTGCAACTGGCTGGTATTATCAGACATGTATGTTTTCTTATGCTTTACCTTTCCTGTTCCTTGTTCATTTTCTTCTCAGATTCCCATGGAGCTCTCTTTTTCTTTAATTATTTTTTAGTGATCTACTGAATTTATCCATGGTGCTCACTCAACCTAGGAGCTGAATTCAATCTCTGGCATTCCAAGATTCAGCCGAGTCTTGGTTTGTCAGCGTATTCGTTACAAACAGGCTGAACACATTACACCACGTTCATAATTTCATTTTTTTGTTCTTGCTGTGAAGTTATTTAGTGCGATGCATTGAATGTTCTGTTTTATATCAAATGGCCAAGCTAGTCAATGTAGTTTAGCAAAAGATACAGTCCTAGAGATGAATGAAGAACCTGCTGAGAGAATGCTTTTCCAGGCAGTCAGCTTATGAAGTTCTAAGATAACTTTAGAACAAGATGTCTTTTGATAATAATAAGATTGAATTTGAATGGCTGCAATCAGTTCTCCCACCTTATCCACATGATCAAAGAAACAAAAGATGGATAAAGCCTTGTTAACGTGAACGCCTGATTGAACTTGTTCAGAGCAATAGCCAAAGGTGTGGGACATTTTCTGACCATCTTTATGCTACTGAAGATCACTGAAAAGCAACTTCATTAGGGATTTGGAAAAATGAAAAGACCTCTTGGCTTTCAATCAAATGGCTTATTATCTTTGAGAGACTCCTCCCATATTTGGAAATGGCTTCTACCTATTAGTGATTTGATGGGAAAAAGCATGATTCAGTTTGTCTCTGAAATAGTTGTAGACACTTCACTTACCTTTTCCTGATAGTTTTTCATCTGCGACACCCATGCCTTGGTCAATACTCATATGAACTTCACTGCTCCTCGTTGTGCATGGTTTACATCAATCAGTCTTATGGAACTCGACGCGTAGCTGTTTGGGCTAAATATGATCAACAAATTATTGTCCACCTAAGCAAGATACTTGTGGAGAATAGCTCCAATCTTGACAGTGTGGTATCATCCTTCTTGCCGTTCATTCATTTTTCACCAAAGAAGACACACATCAGATCTCCGGGAAGAAGAGGATTGTACTAAACTGGAATATGAAACAGGGATCCTTCCCACGTAATACAAGCATGAATGTTTATATAATTTCCAATTGCCATGGCCATGGGTTAAATTATGCTTCTTGGGATTCAGAAAATGGGTTAAATCTTGTATAGCTTTCAATAACCATAAACTTTGACTTGTTACTGTTCCAGTTTAGATGCAAAATACCATTGAAGTAATTTGGTTGAATTTGTAGGTATTGTGTGTTGAAGATTCGTGAATATTGCCTTGATGTAATGGCTTGCAACTTTGAGACATTTGCTGACACTCGCGAGTTCCGGGCAATGCTTCTAACACTTCCTCCACCATCTGGAGATTCCTCTCTTCGAACTACAGCTCCTAGTGCTCCAGGAGCCGAGGTGAATATGAACGAAGGCAATATCCTGGATGATTTGCGCGAGAAATGGCTGGAAGCTGAAGCTGCTGAACTTGACAAAAGAGATGAGAGTGCATTACTTTTCGACAAGCGCCTTGAGATGCTCATGCTTATTGCAGATCAAGAGAAAAGCTGATGCTGCTGATGGCAATGATAATGCCCAGGTGGAATGTTTCCCTATCTTCCATTTTTACATGAAAATGAGCAAAAGAGGAGTGTAAATGCTTTTCATTCATTTCTTATTGTACAACACAAAGTTTTGTAGAAAATAAGGACAGGTGCTTCATTGTTGCTTCTGTAAGCAAAGAGCGAAATACGGTTGTAACATCTGTTGTTTGAGTAAGTGTGTGTACAGAAAATTTTGATGCGTTCACATTCTCTCCCCTTAATGAAGCAGCTTTAATTTTAAAGCAACTTTTTGTATATGGCTGAGAATGTGTAATTTCTGTGTAATTTGGAGTGTTATGTGATCGACGTATATCGGTTATGTTGAAAGAAAAGTTTTATCGGACAATTATTAGATTGGCATTACTTATGGAATCAAATGTTGGGCAATTAAGAAAGAGCATGTTAGCAAGATGAATGTAGTCGAATGCGAATGTTAAGATGAATGTTTAGTAAAACAAGAAAAGATAGAATTTGTAAAGAACAAATTTGTGAGACAGTAAAAGTCAACCTTGTTTTGGACCTTGGACCGAATTGAATGGCGAAAAAGAATTCATATAGTAAACACCAAGTGAATAGGAAAATGACTGGGTTGAATTGAGTTGTATATATGCTTAATTAAAGGCAACCAAAGTAACTGATTATTAGTGCATCAAGCATCAAATAAATACTGCGTGAACCATAACCTTTGTCAAAATTCTGGGACAATGTATTGAACTAATCAATACTTCTTATCAAACTGTACCCTATTCACTTAGAGCAATGCTACATATACAAAGTTTACCAACAAATTTGGTTTACATCATGTATTGAAGTGTTGTACCATAGGTGCATGTACGACTTTTAATGCATAATGTAAACTATTCTGTTGATAAATTCTGTATATATAACATTTTTCATTCACTAATTACATGCAAAAATTTACAGGTGCCTGCTAGTCCGCTCCTTTCTTTTGCCTTTTTCGCCTAAACAAAATGATGATCCTGGTCTTTTGCGCAACGCAGTCGCAATGGACAACAGAGAGGTTGAATACTTTAACCAAATTGCATTCCTTCTTGTCCCCTTGAAAGAAAACTGAGGACCGAGAAAACAGAAACAGAAGAACAAAAATGGAACTACATTTTACTCTGTATCAGGAGTTATCTTTTTTCTCAACGTGCGGCGAGGGTTCCTCGTTGGAAAGAGCATCATCAGATAGGGCATCGTTGATGGACAAATTGGAGATTTCACCTGCGGGAACAACTCCATCCTCTGGTGCTGCTGGGGATCCAGTTTGAGATGATGGTGCAGACTCTAAGTCCCCAGCATTTTGTTGAAGGCTCCAGTACATGATGCTTGCTGTTAAGGTAAGGATCATCTTCTGGTTAACCTGTTCAGCAAGTTCACAGAACAAACCACTTAAAACAGCTTTTGATAGAAGGTAAGAACTTAGTTGTGTTCCTAGTATTACCTCCATAATGTCCTCGGGCAATAAGAAAATGGAGCACCCAAGCTTGCGAGCGACACTAATTATATATGTAGCATTTAACTTCCTATCCTCATCTGTAACTCCAATAAGAACCATTGTCAATTTCCTAAACGGTGTATTTATTATGATAATATAACAATCAAGCTTCACAAGTCCAAGATAAAACATACCAGTTTCGCCCTTTGTAACAAGACTCCAGTTGACAACCCTTGGCTCCACGGCACTTAGAAGTTCGAGGAAGAAAACTCCATTCGCAAGGTTTTTATCCTAAAAAACATTGCACCAGTTCCCATTTTTATGAATCATGGCTATTGGATATATGATATCAAACATTATTTACTTTCCTTACCTTGAAGCTCTCCATTTGTGATGTTCTTCCGCAGCTCTTAACTTTCTTGTTTGCCCAATTCAGAATATCAGCATCGGTTATCTCCTTTCCTTGGGAGTGAGACCTCAAGTTCTTGAGGAGTTGAAGCATAGTAAACCTCATCAACTGCCATAGAAAAGCTGCGTGCAAATGGCAAACCCATTTAGTATTTTTCCTTAATAGAACATAACATATGATGGCGTTAAGCAATGAAGCACAGTAACCTAGTATGAGCTTCTTGTTTCCTTGCACAATATCATTTCCAGCTACGTTCACAAGGGAGAAGTTTAATTCCTTTCCAATCCTAATAACTTGGTTGCAGTTCTCGACTTTTCTGAAAGGCATCTTGATAGGAGGTTTTGTTGCTTGCTTCCACACAACTGATCCTGGGGAAACTTTGTCAAGAACTTCCAAAAGAACCCATCTGCATACACGAGGGATAGAAGACATCAAGCAAAACGTAGAGCGGTTTAATATGATTGTTGCAAAGGAGTGGCAAACTCACCCAACTCTGACATCCTCAAACAAATTGTTGACATATGTATCGACTCCAAGACTATTAATCCACAATCGGAAGCACCTCTCCTCCCTTGAAGTTTGAGCATCATCTGTCATCATCTCAGCAAAGGATAGCTTTTTGTTGTCCACAGAAAGGCCATTCCTGTAAAGAAATTATGTGTTGATTACAGAGTTGTCCAGAAACAGCCCAACACAAATCAAGTAGAACTTCAAATTCTTATGTAAATCAAACTTTATATATACCAGAATAATAAATATTTTAAATCAAAATATTCAGAATTCATTCAGGCTATGTTTGGCAACTCAATTCCAAGCCTTGGATTGGAATTTGTAGAACAATTTAAATTCTGTGGAATTCATTTTGTTCTTTTAATTCCAAATTCGGGCTTGGAATTGAGTTGTCAAACATAGCCTCACAGTAGGTCCAGTTGTCAAAAGTCTTAAACAATTGCCCCACCTAGCTATCTGAAAAAGGGGGAAATTTCCCATCCTCCATTAGACAAACAAATGAGGAAAAAAAAAAGGATGGAAAATGTTTAACCTAACCTTTGTTGGAATATTTGGGCAACAAATGCAAGATTTAAGTTTGTTGAGCCTTCGACAATGTCCTTTGGAGTGACGTATCTTTTACAGTCCATTTTCTCTGCTTGCTCAATAATTAAACTTGCTCTTTCTGTAGGATCTTTTGTGTCCAATGTGGTCGTGGAACCATGCTCGGGGGCAAGAACATTGAGCAAGTGAGCATAGGCCTCTCCATCCTGCAAAGGAATAAGCCCACAATGTTATCTAAGAGAAGAAGCACTAGAACTTTAAATGTGTTGGGAAAATGTGATTTTTCGAAATAAAAATGCATATAGTTTGGCTTCTTTCAAGGAGCAGGCTCAAAAGTGATTTGTGATGGAATATGAATTTTTCTAGCATAGAAATAGCTAAAAGAATTATATGCCAACAGAAACCAGAACCAGAAAATTGATTTCTGTAAATGTATCTCTATTAAAAGCATCAAGTAGCTAGGACTTCCAAACTTCTTTCTGTGCTGAACAGGAATCTACTTATGGAGTTCGAAATGTGAATTATTTTTAACAGAACGAACTTGCTCACCTTTAGATCAGACGAAAAATTTGTAACTTGCTTATTGTAGCCAGATTTTTTCAGCTGAAAGTTCATCCATTTCAAAAGAACTTTTTCTGGGGGTAGACCCATGAGCTCTTCCACTTCCTATATCGTGAAATTCAAACATTAAGTGCACAAAGCACTCATCCTAGTAAGAAACTGAAACAAGGCAAAATCTAGGCACCTTGCTGTCTTCCACCAATTCCACGAGCTGAGGAGTTTTCTTGAGGTTGAGATCAGCTAAAAGTTGTATCTAGCATGAAAATACAATAACAATTAGGAATTTGAAGTACAAATTCTAACACATTCTTCAACGAAGAGTACAAGTAAAAATACCTTAATTATCTGAGAAATCAACCCAAGTACCAGATGAGGCTGTACGAAATGGCCAAAAATAGTCAGAAACTTGCATTAGAGAATGAAATCATGTATGATAGCATGTTCTTCGCTTACTCTTGCTTCCACCAAATCCTGTGTGCCTATGTTAACCACCGTGCAGCCAATAGCCTTGGCAGAATTGAGGCAAAGGGTATGATTCTCATTCCTTTCCCATGGATTAAGGACCCCCTTGGTATTAATAGCTCGCTCGTCTATTGTACCAGGGACAGCAACATTGATGAGCTTACTGCACGAAATATTTAAATGGATCAATGAACAAATAAAACTACGTACCCACTCTGACAAGGACCGATATTATCAGTTGGGTGACTGTAAATACCACAGAAGAACACCATCCTTGGCAAGATCAAATAAAGCGTTACTAGCAGGATCAAGAGGAAGATATTTCTTCAAAAACGGGTCTTCTCCTAGAAAGCTGTTAATGTGTGCAACATATGAAGCTTTCTCCGTTTCACTAATGGTGTGGCGAAGTGTAGTTGTGGCAGCCTTGAGGAAAGACGATGAAGTTTTTGAATCACCCAATTTTGCAGTAGCTCGAGCTTGTAAATTCAAAAATGCCTGCCCATCAGAGAATCCCATTATTGTTTTGTTACTGCAAATTAACTAAAGTTCATCTAGCAATCATGAAAAGACAATGATAACAATCAATTAGGAATGCAGAAAAGAGAAATGTAGACTACCAACACCATGAAATCTCACCCGTAGGAAGGATTCAAAATCAATTTCTTCATTCATGTCAGAGGATGACTCGCTCAATATAGCCTTAATCTCTTCCTCTGTGAACATCTCACCAAAAGCCTTTAATTTCACCATCACCGGTGGCAAGTCACCCAACGTGACCCGACCAATTGGACCCCTTGCCGAAATATACTGTAACCAAATGCAATCCATTTCACATGTCATTCCAAATTACCATCCAAACAAATGTTTTTGCACTCGAATAAAAGGAATGAATCATATAAAATGGGCAGAAAAAGGAACTGAAGGGATTTGAATGACATACTCTGGACTTGAGGCTACGAAGCTCGACTTGTGTGAATTGGCTTTGAAGCCATGGATCAGAAACAATGACACCCTGATAACCAGACATGTTTTACTTGTTCTTGCGCGAATCCCCAATGAGTATAGCAGACTAATTCAACAGAGACACATAAAAAATAAAAAAGATTATTTTCTCACTAGATAATCCAATAACAAGAATATATAATCAAAGAGTCAAACACAGATCCAAATTAGAGTATAAATTAAACAGGAATCGACATGCATGATTAATCATTAAATGTCTAATGCAGTTCTCAGATAAGCGTGTTCAATTCTTAATTCAAAGATTTTCATTTTGGCCAGCTTTTCTCATCAACCACAGGTGCGCATTCCAAGAAAATAGGAGATTGATGAATACCGATGAAAAGGAAAGAAATGAGGGAGGGGGAGAGGGCGGCGAACCTTTGTCGAAACTCACGAACCGACGGGGAGAATTTGCAGGTTTGTTGTTGTCATGCTTGTTTTTGATTTTCTTTGAGAATGTTTCTTTCGAATAGAGAAAGTGTGAGGGGTGAGAGAGAGAGAGTAACAAAGAAGGAGAGAAAACCGTTTTGCCTTTCAGGACCCCGCGAATACCATGGGAAGCAACAATGCTAAGAGATCGAAGGTGGTGGCAACTTCAACTTGGTTATAAGGGTTGGATTTGGCTAAACCTCAAAAGTTATTTATAGCCTTAATCATGAATAACTTTTCAGTATATCTATTCAAAATTATCTACTCTAATACTTACTCATTAACGTCCAATATCCAATGGATAATACTCATTAATTTTTATACTTTTTTTTTTTTTAAATCTTTCACGAGGTGGTGACCGTTGATATTGATATTTGATACTGAGTCTGTCGCTGCTGACATAAGAAAATTGAGATGAACATAGCTAATAAATTACTCCACACAAAAATTCAGTGTGGTCATTATTTGGTTTCTAATTTAGTATTTCCGATGGTACTTAAAATTGAAAAATATTATTCTCACTCCCCTCTGTCTTAAATTAAGTTATTTTTTTTTAAAAAAATAATAATAAAATTGTTCTAATGTGAAAGTCCCTTCTTTTAATATTTTTTAATAAAGATATTAGTAGTTTATAGTATTTGTTATTTGTCATATTTCAATGTGTATTTGCAATGTCCTAGTATAGACATCAACATTAATTCATGTTGACATACTAATTAACATAAAAAATAATTTTTAAATATTTACGGAAAAAATAAATATTACATCCCGTGATTAATTAAAAAAAAGTAAGTTAAATTAATAGTATTATCTGTGAAAATTAAGTTTAATCAGAATTGGTCAGTATTAGTTTATTTTGAGGGAGGGAGGGAGGTTCTTGTTTTTGTTTGGTAGATAAAAGAATGAGTTCGCTTGTGCGCATTTTTATTAACATTGTAACAACTACTACTCCTCCTATTTTTCTTTCTAATATTCAGAACAAAAGTAACACTGTAAGTATAGTATATATATCTTTAACGGAAAATAATGGAGTACAAGAATCAAGGAAAGCTCTACCTGAAATGTTTATTATGTTTGTTTATGGGTAGCATATGATATAATTCCTCTCATTTTACATACTTAATTTTTACTGTATCACTTTACGCGTTTTAATAAATTTTAAAACTCGAAAAAGCCAGCCAAAAGGTAAAAGAGAATTTATTAAAAAAATTATATTACATTCATCGTTCCTAAATTATTGTCCTGTTTGATTTTTATTTATTTTTAAATAATTGTGACAGCAAGACACATCATTGAATTGAAGATTATGATTTGTTATATTGTTATTAAATACTACTCCCTCCGTTCCAGGCAAAGAGTCCAGTTTTGATTTTTTTAAAAGTGTGAATCAAATCAAAATTTTACACACTTTACTCATGTTTTAGGAAATAAAATTTCATTAATTAAAAACTATTTAAAAATACTATGGATTGCAACTTTTAAAACTTTGTAAAAATCACTAAATTTATGTTAATTATCGGTCAAACTTCAACTAAGTTGACCGAATTAAGTAAAAAGTGGACTCTTTGCCTGGAACGGAGTACTAAATAGAGATGTTATGTTAACGGTATCAATCAATGTTTCATTCAGTATTTTTCTTTTCTATAGAAAGAAAGGACTATAGACCAACATTTTATACTCAATATTTTTCATGGGCGGCCTGCTACTGCTAGGCCGGTGCCGTTGTTTCGACGACATTTTTTCATCTTTCTGGCTTCTCATTTTGGTGTTTGAATTAATTAATGACTGGGTGGGTGGGTCAATAACAACGAAATGGAAAATCATAAGACTATTAAAGGTGAAATTTTATTTGTTGCTTTTGAACCGTTCAATTTTTAAACTTTGAAAATTGTTATGCATACCAATAATTTTGTGGTCTTTCATTGGTTCTAAAACACCATCCATGTTAGTTGTTTAAGGACATTCAATATTTCCTCCATCATCCTAGTGGTAACTGAGTTTGTTTTTCAAGTTATTCACTAATATGAAAGTTATTCTCAAATGCATATGCATATATACTGAGATGAATCTCTTTCTCAAGATCGAAGGAGAATTAAATTTAAATAGAGGCCTTATCTATATGAATCACTTTACTAACCAAATCTTTGAAAAAGAAAAAGGAAAAAAGTTGTTCGCCTCAATTTAGTATTGCTGAGGGTTATAACTTATAAGGTTTTTTAATACTCCCTCCGTTTCTGGCAAATAGTTTTTTTGGTTAACTTAGTTAAAGTTTGACCAATAATTTACATTAATTTAGTTATTTTTACAATGTTATGAAAGTTGTAATATATAGTATTGTTAAGGTAGTTTTTAATTAATACAGTATAATTGTATTTCCTATATGTAAAATTTTGATTTGATTTGTTTACATGTTGATTTCTAAAAAAAAAAAAAATGGACTCTTTGCCTAGAACGGAGGGAGTAATAAAGAAAAAAAAAAAAGGCTAAAGAAAGACAAAAATTTCTAGCATTTTATATGCCGGGCAAAGTTAAAAGAAGGGCCCTAATTTAATTATGAAATATTAATCTCATGTATTTTTTAAAATTTAATTTCTTAAAGAGACAAAAATAATTTTTACTATCAATACAATTTCGGAACGGTTTTCTACTAAGTTGAAATTAAGTTTGGGTAAACATTATTATCTAGAAAATGAACAAATTATTACCGAATTTCGCTCGTAAAGTAAAAGAAAACTCAAATCAACAATCATCGTAAGAATAATTTGGGATTCTTGTTGCTTCGCACTTCTATTTCATGGTTCTCTTATCAATCATTTAGAGCTTTGACCTCAAATTAGTAATTAACTAAATTAAAAATTCAATGTAATCATGTAAGATGTGAATAAACTATCAAACTCAAAAGTCCCAACAAACAATTGAACAAACATAATTCAAAATTTAATAAATAAACAAAGTCAATGTCACTTTCAATTTTTAAACACACAAAAATATTGTAAAAAGAAAAATAATACTCCCTCCGTCCCTAAATTATTGTGCAGGTTGACCCGACACACGGATTAAGAAAACTCAATTGACTTGATTATTAATATTGAAATAGTATTGAAAAGTGTGTTGTTTCCTTTAATGCCAATGTGTATGTGGCCCATAATTAAAGTAGGAAGAAAAGTAAGGGTAAAATAGTAAAAGTGATGTTCTAAAAGGAAAGTTTCAAACAAGACAATTATTTTGGGACGGACGAAAAAGGAAAGGAAGACAATAATTTAGGGACGGAGGGAGTAATTAACAATGTAACAAAATTTAACAAATAAACAAAGTGTCAACAAACAATTGAGCAAACATAATTTAAAATAACAACAAAAGTTTTAAGTTTGGGTCTCGTTCGGGAAATTTAGATACTATTTTTAGTTTACGTATACTAATACTACAATAAGAAAAATTTGAGCCCCTTATTAATTTGGGCCCTGGCAGGTGCCCAGGCTGCCCACCCTTGGGCCGGCCCTGAAGAAAGAGCAACGAGGGTATGCTACCAATCGAAATCTTGGGACTTTATAAACAGCACTCAATGCTTCTGATATGCATGGTGATTATAGATTCCTAAAACAATGGCCATTTTTTATATCTAATTTAATTATACTATTTATTATTACTCCTTGCGATCTCAAAATGTGTATTCTTTTTTGGTTTTTTTTGTATAAATTAACTTTTAAATAAGTTTAGTATTACATATACATGAATGCTTAGTAACTTTATAGAAAAACAAAAAACAAAAAAAACTTATTTTAAGATTCTTTTTTTTCTCAAAGAAGAATGCTCAATTGTGAGGGTGAGAGTATTATATATGTTTGTGTGTGGCAAGAACTTGGAACCGCCAATATATGGGCATGTTCGAGAATCAAAAGAACTAGACCAGTTTGGTTTAGGTTTAATTATAGTTAACAAATAATAAGATAATGACGAATTTGACAAGAACAAGTTCTATATAAATTTTTCTAAACTAAATTCAATTTTGAAGAGCCAAGCCCAAAGTTTGGGGCCCAAGGTCCAGCCCGAGACATAATATGGGTCCGGGCCCATCATAATGCGAACAGACAGTGAGCGATCGTAGCACATGAGCCCGCCAAGATTGCCGGTACATGCGAGCGGGGCTCACGAACGAGACTCGGGAGGCAATGACACGAGTGCTCGACCGAGATCCAACGAGCGGATGAGACAAGCACTGGGATAGGGAACGTGGCGTAACGTAAGGGGACGGTTGAGCCCGACGGTTACGCCCATTACTCCCAACGGTTACACCCATTACACCGCATTCATACCCACGTTTGGGAAGTTATGAATGGGCGTTATTCCAGGAGGTAGACCTATAAAAGCCTTGGATCAACTCCAAGCAAAGGTACGCATACATACGCTTGAGCCCACACTCGCCAAATTGTGTATAGAGCTTGATACTTACTCTCACACCGGAGTGTTTTAGCAGGGGCCGCATTCACCTAGTGTTTGCTCTTTGATTTAACGGATCATCTAAAGCCCGGATACAAGTGGACAAGTGATCCGGACAGCAGACGTGAGATTCCTTGCGGCATCGGTTTGGTTCCGTTCTTGGAAGCTTTTTCTTTACAATTCGTGTCTTGTTGGGTTTGACTTGTAGTTAGCATGGCCGAAATGGGAAAGATACCGTGGGTGACATTCGGTTCCGGGCTTGGGGGTCAAGGGGCTCGGTTCGCCACCTCCTCCCCGGGAATACGACGGGCCACACTGTCACGTTCAGACGATTCACTTCTTCGCTTCTACGCGGGGGCCGAGCCTTCCAACGTGAATCGTCGACCGAACAGTTGAGCTCCGCGAGCATCTAAATGCTAAAAGATGCACCACCCGAGGTGACCCGGTTAACGAGGCGGCTCGCTCGGCGGCTTTGGCTAACCGGGCGGTGTACCTTAGCCAAATGTACGCCCGAACCAACAAGCCGCATGGGACACACTCCTATGCGGTGGAGACTCGGCTTATTCCACCCGTGGCTACGGTGGGCGCACGAGTGAAATGCCTCGCAGTCTCAAGGCCGTCGGCGAGAAGCGAGGTGACATAATAAACCTTGATAGCACGGGGACATGCCATGCCCGAGAGAGGCTGCTAAAGATAGAGGAAAGGGCTGCACGCTCGGAGTCGGCGCGGGCCAAAAGTGTGCATCGCCTGGTGTTCGCAGACGGACGGGACGGGGGCAACCGGAGGGCTCGAGACGCCGAGACAGGCGAGAAGTGAGGAGGCGGAATCCGAGCCCATAGCCGTAGAGATCTTGGGCACAAATCTCACTGAGCTCGACGCACGCCTCACCCAAGAGAGATCCCGGGCGTAGATCGGACCATCACTCTTCCGTCCCGAGGCGGAGTCACCACCGAACGGTGTCAGCTGGCGATCGGCACATGTGCCGGATGAGGCAATGAGGAGATGCGGTTGCGATTGGAGGCCCTGGAAGCAGCCGCACCGGTCCAGTTATGTGATCCCGAGGGAGGAAAAGGACCCTTTGGCGATTGATGTGGCCGCCGGCCGACCACGATGTGCCATTGTTGCAGTTTGATAAGTACTCCGGAAAGACAAATGCTCGCGACCATCTGCAGGGCTTTGAGAACCAGATCAATATGGTTACCAAGGATCCGGCTGCAAAATGTAAAGCTTTGGTTAACACTTTCCAGGGTAAAGCAGTGACATGGTACAGGAAACTTCCTCGCGCGTCGATCACAGGCTGGTCGGACTTACGGAGTAAGTTCCTGGTCGAATTTGCGATGGCGGGGGTAACCCCTAAGGCTAGGATGGATCTTTGCAGTATCAGGCAGCGAGAAGGAGAAACAGTTGGGAAATATCTTGAGCGGTTCCAGAAAATGCTCGAGAAAGTAGATGACCTGACAGATAGGGAGGTCACGATGTGTTTCATTGGAGGGATGAACAGAAATGGGCTAAAGGCTGAGTTCAGCATGCGGGAACCGTTGAACCGAGCAGAGATGTTTTCTCGCGCCCAGAGCTGGTGCGTTACGTTTGAGGAAGATGCAGAGGGGTCCAAGAAAAAGGCCAAGAAAGCTGATAAAAAGGAGGATGGAAAGGACTCGGCGAGCAAGACGGGGCAGACGACGAGCAAGGGTTGGCGAAGGAATCGCGCCCGAGAAAATGATCGCATGGATTTCGACCCTCTCAACACTACCAGGGAGGCCATTATGAACGAAATCAGTCCGAGTCGCTTCCGCCGAGCCGTTGAACCGGCATTTGATGGTCGCAGGGACAGGACAAAACGGTGTGCCTATCACAATGATGTGGGGCATGGTACGGAGGATTGCATGCAGTTAAAGAAAGAGATCCGGAGACTGCTCAACCAGGGGAGGTTGGACCGTTTCCGTTCGCGACCAGAAAACAGAGACCGTCGGGATGATCGGGAACCTAGAGAGGAGCCTCCAAAAAGGGGAAATGCTGAGCGTAGAAGGAGGCTGAACGTTATACTGGAGGAATAGCCCAGCCTTCATCAGCTGAAATCCCAAATATATACCCTGAATAAGCTGCCCTACGTGCTTCGGTGTGGGGCCGATGAGAAACTATACGCCACCGTGAAGCGGCTATAGGCAAGTTGGCTTCCGAGCAGAATCTGGTTGTTGAGGCCTGCATTGATTACTGGGATGTGGCCAGGGTACTGATTGACACAGGAGCTTCCAGAGATGTCCTGTATTACAAGTGTTTCAAAAACTTGGGTTATGAAGACAAAGACTTGAAACCATACAAGGGCTGCCTGGAAGGATTCACCAACCATAAGGTGGCTGTCAAGGGGACCATCGAGCTCGAGGTGATACTGGGTGAAGGAAGCAGGTCCAGGATGGAAAAGGTCCTATTCCTGGTGATAGACTTGAGCTCGCCCTTCAATGCAATTCTGGGTGTCCCCGCAATGGTGAAATTTCAGCTAGTGGCATTGGTGCCCCATCGGCGGGTAAAGTTTCATCGGGAGGTGTTGGCGGGCGAGAAGGGCGCGGCGGTGATGAAGTTTCGGAGGAAACTCACAAGGCCAGGGCAAGTTGACGATCGGTACTCGAACGGACGGTCACGATGACGGAAAAGGAAAAGCTCACTATCACGACTCCATGGAAATGAATATGATCTTGGTTGTTGAGGAGGATAATGAGATGGTGGGCATTGAGCCGAGCGGAACCAGGATACTCCGCCCACACTGGAGATAGAGACCCTTCAGTTAGGGAAACACGGATCTTGACCACACGGTGATTTAGAGGAGGTCATTATAAATCCCGCCTACCCGAGCGTAAGATTAAGGTGGGCGGGGAACAACACGGAGGCCGAGAAAGATTGATAGCTTTCCTTCGTCGAGTCTGGATGTATTTGCCGGACTGTGAGGATATGAGGGAGTTAATCCAGGTAGCGCGCACGGTTGAATGCGAGCAAAGAATTCAAGCCCGTCAGCGACGACCAAGACAGACTAGAAAAGGAAAAGGCCATCCAAGTGGAGGTTGAAAAGGCTGCTCAGCGAGACATCATTGAGAGATCTACTATCCGACCTGGTTGGCAAATGTGGTGATGGTTAAGAAGAGCAACGGCAAGTGGAGAATGTGTGTAGACTTCACCGACGAATAAGGCTTGCCCGAAGGATTGCTACCGTTGCCAAGGATTGATGTCTTGGTGGATGCCATTCTGGTTTTTGAGATCTTGAGCTTCATGGATGCCTACTCGGGTTATCATCAAGTCGGGATGGATGAGCGGATAAGCCGACGACCACTTTTCGGCACTGGAGCTCAGATCTTGTTACAAGATGATGCCCTTCGGGCTAAAAAATGCAGGAGCCACGTATCAGAGAATGGTGAACAAGGTCTTTGCACCGCAGCTGGGCAGGAATGTAGAGGCTTATGTGGATGATATGGTTGTTAAAACCAAGGGTCGTGACCACATAGCAGACCTCGAGGAGACATTCAACAACTTGCGGAAACACAACATGAAGCTGAATCCCAGCAAGTGTGTCTTCGGGTACGGGCAAGTTCCTCGGGTTCATGGTGAATGAAAGGGGATAGAGGCTAACCCCGAGAAGATCAAAGCTCTGATGGACATGAAGGAGCCGACCTGCATCAAGGAAGTACAGCGGTTGAATGGTCGGATCATCGCTCTTGGTCGGTTCATCTCACGGTCAGCTGAGAAGTGCCTGCCATTCTTCAAAATATCGGGGTAACAAGAGCTTTGAATGGACGAGAATGCTCGAAAGCTTTCTAGCGGTTAAAGGATTATTTAGGTGCACCTCCCCGAGTAGTCTGTGGTAGGTGAATGCTTGTATGTTTATCGCGGCCACCACCAGCCGTGGCGCCGTATTGGTTAGGGAAGAGGTGGAAGCCAAAACCTGTACTATGTATCAAAAGCTTTGACTCGGTTGAAGCTCGTTATTTTAATACAGAGAAGTTAGCATATTCGCTTGTTGTCTCAGCTCGAAAATTGCGAGCTTATTTTTCTGCACATGAGATTGTTGTATACTCTGACCATCCTCTTCGAAAAATCTTGCACAAACCGAATTCTCGGGCAGGCTGTTGGCGTGGTCAATTGAATTGACGGAGTTTCACATTGACTATCAGCCTCGAAGGGCGATCAAGGCTCAGGCTTTGGCGGATTTCCTGGTGGAAACAACTTTTGAGGAACAGGGCAAGGTACCAGATGCTAGCACTCCGGAAACCAGCACAGCCTCCTCGTCTGCACGACCAGAGGATTGCTGGCAATTGTTTGTGGATGGCGCAGCGAGTAAGGATGGAAGTGGGGCAGGGGTCTTGCTTGTATCTTCGTTTACCGATGAGGAATTTGAGGTCGCTTTGTGATTCAAGTTTCCGGCCTCCAATAATCAGGCTGAGTATGAAGCCCTGGTCGCTGGCTTGGAAATAGCGCTGGATATAGGAGTGACAGCTTTGATTATACACAGTGATTCGCAATCGGTTGTCAATCAAGTTCGGGGGGAGTATGGTGTGAATAACCCCACTTTGGCCAAGTATTGTGAATTGGTGAAGGAGTTGTTAGCTAGATTAACATTTTGGGAGCTGCTGCGGATTGATCGAGCAGAAAATATGCGGGCAGATTTCCTATCAAAGATGGCTACCGAGGACATTCAGGAGTTGAGCCCGGCAACCGTGGTGGAATACCTGGACTGCCCGGCTATTTCGCGAGAAAAGGTGATGGACATCGAGATAGTTCAGAGGTGTTGGACCGATGAGATACAGGAGTACATCGAGCAAGGTCTACTGCCCGAAGACAAGGATCAGGCTAGAATCATTTAGAAGCGGTGCCTTGCTACACGGTGGTAGGAGGGATCCTATACCGAAAGTCTTTCTCAAAGTCGTTGTTGCGATGTGTACGACCGAAGTGACCGAGAAGGCGGCGGAGGTCCACGAGGGAGTTTGTGGTGGACACCCAGGAGTGAGGACCCTGGCCGACAAGATACTGACTTTGGGGTACTATTGGTTGACCTTGAGAAGGGATGCTGAGGCATATGTGAAGAAATGTGACAAGTGCCAGCGATTTGCAGATATACCCAGAGTGCCTTCCACCGAGCAGACGCCAGTAGTGGCATCCTGGCCGTTTGATATGTGGGGGATAGATCTCATCGGACCATTTCCCACAGCAAGGGGAAATTGCAAGTATGCAATCGTGGCAATTGATTATTTCACCAAGTGGGTTGAAGCAAAGCCTCTGGCAAACATCACCGAGGAAAATGCCATCAACTTCGTGCACGATTACATCTGGTGTCGTTTTGGGGTCCCGCGAGCAATTGTTTCTGATAATGGCACTCAGTTTTCTGACCGGTTTACTAAGGCTTGTGCCAATCTGCATATTAAGCATTGGAAGTCTTCAGTAGCTTATCCTCAGGGGAACGGGCAGGCTGAAGCTGCCAATAAACAGTATTGCATGCCCTCAAGTGGACGGAAGGGCGAGCAGGCAGGTGGTTAGACGAGTTGCAGTCAGCACTCTGGGCGGTCAGGACAACAATCAGGGGGCCAACCGGGGAGACTCCTTTTGCCCTGACTTATGGGTCGGAGGCCATGACACCAGTTGAAATGGCTCTGCCTAGCTTAAGGGTGTCACATTACGATGAAGGGCATAACACTATTGCTCGTCGAGAAGACCTGGATTTATTGGAGGAAAGGAGAGTAGAGGCCAGAATGAAAATGGTTAATTACAAGCAGCGAGCAAAAATGCATCACGATAAGAAGGTGCATAAGCCGGCATTCCAGGTCGGGGATTTAGTTCTGAGGAAAATTGAGGCAACTGGTCAAAGGTTGGATAGAGGAAAGTTGTCGCCGAACTGGGAAGGACCCTACAAAGTGATCCAGGTCGTCAAAGAGGGTACTTATAGGCTACAAGCTCAGGATGGAACAGTGTTGAAGCATCCGTGGCACGCTGATCATCTCAAAAAGTATTGTCAATGAGTTGTTTGATATCTTTTTTGATCAATGTAAATTCGGTTTTCAAAGTCTAAATGAAATCAATTTTACATGATGAGCTCTTTGTTGAATAAAAGAGTAGCTCGCGGAGCGAGCATGGTCTATGGTTGGGAAAGTTTACCACCATGAGGTATGCGGAGCGACCTCACGGTGTCCAACCTAAAAGACTCATATTTGTTTTAACCTTTTGGGCTGAGCACACTCTTTAAGTTAATGTTTGAGGTCATCGCTTGCTCGTGGAACGAGCGCATGACTTAGTTAATTTCTTGAGTATAGGTAGTGCACCCTGGTTGGGAGGTTGTCCTTGATTAATGCTTGACGTTGCCCGCTGCTCGAAGTGACGAGCAGGCAACTTAGTTAATTCAAAGGCTTATTCATGTTGGGTTACCTGCTACTCGAAGTATCGAGCAGGTAACTTAGTTAATTTCAAGGTTTGTTGATGTTCTAAAGTTGCATATTGATCGGTTACCGAGCATGTAACTTATTATAACGTTAGCACAACTTAAAAGCAAACGAGCTGGGATAAAGAAAATTTTATATATTGCATCTGTAATGATAATTACAAAAAGGGGGAAATGAAATGGTGGCGCGCAGGCCAAAACAAAGGAGCTCGGCGCAGCGAGGTGAAAACTTATAAGATCTAAGACAGAGGAATCTCTTCGCCTCCGGCTCCAGCATCAGCCCCGCCAGCTTCCTCACCAGCCTTCTCAGCGGCATCCTCACCAGTCTCCTCGCTCTCCCGGCGAGCGGCCTCAGCCTCGGCCAACTGTTTCTCCTTGAGCGATGCGAGGACAGTCTTCACATTCACTTCAAGGGCAGTAGGGGGCAGCCATTCTTCTCGGCCCTTCTTCTGGTCTCCCTCCTTGATAAGCTCGAGTTCCTCGGAAGTATAAGGGACCCAGGAGTGGCCTCGGCGAGCTTCCAGGCCGTAGTGTTTGGCCGCTCCCCATTCTGCCAGCAGCTCAACGGTGATGTCGGGATGGCCGCTCCCAGCAGCCATGCGGAGGGTGTGCTCCAGCCCCTGCACGTAGTATGGGCGCATCTCCTGGCCAAGCTCGGCAGCATACTCCTCAGAGGCCAAGTAATTTTGTATAATCTCTTCTCGCTCCTGCTCGCTTACTTGGGCACCCTGGGACTTCAGCTGCTCGTTCTCCTCCACGAGCCCGGTCTTTTTCTTCTCAGCTTCAGCCAGCTGCTTCTCTAGCTGGGTGACACGGGAGTGGAGGGATTGCTCGTTGATCTTTGAGGTCTCAAGTTGGTTCGCAAGACTTTTCTTCTCACATTCTAACTTGGCCAGATCACCGGTTTTGTCGAGCACCTCCTTATCTTTGGCCAGGAGTTCTGCGTTCTTCTCCTCGATGATCTCGTTGGCTGTTTTGAGATCATCGTTGAGGCTGGCAGCAACCTTGGCCCCGTCGCTTGCTCGGTTGGCCAGGAGGAACATGGACAGGACAAGCTGCGAACAGGAAAAATGTATGAGCAGAGGACAAAGAATTTGTTTACAAGGGAATAAAGGAGAGATCACTCACCTCGCAGAGGTTCATGCCTGCATTCTCGAGTAGGACACTTGTGGACTCCTTGCAATCCCTGTACAGGTCGGACGGCAGGATCCTCTTCAAAATCCCTTGGCCAATCATGGTCGTGGGGTGTCCTCGGGCCATGGCGTCGATGCCCGAGATCCGGGACGTTTGCCGGCTCGTTCATCGTGGCCTCACGGCCTTTGTGGTCTGTGGGCATCACAAACCCCTCTTGCTTCCATGAAGGGAGGAGGGACCAGCACTTGGGCCTAGGCGGGCCTGGCCGCTGCCAACATCGCTGCGGGCGCACGGAGCGGGCGACGGAGGAGTCATCACTGGGCCTCTTTTCTTGCCGATGGCACCGCCCTCTCAGACGGAGCCGCATCAGACGGCCGGCTCGGGGCCCTCTCGGCTTGTGGGCGGACCCTAGAGGGGTGGTGCGCTTCCCTTTGTCGGTGGTCGAGGAGCCCTTCCTCGCCGCTAGATGAGGATCTTGGTGCGGCGCCGGCGCTGCTCGCCTGGCCGGCCGCCGCGCCTTTCTTTGGCTCCGTGGGACCCAGCAACGTCAATATCCATCAGCTCTGCAAAAGGAGGAGGTCAGATACATGATAAAATCAAGGGTGCAAAAGTGTGAAAGGAAGTAGAAACTACCATAGGAGGATGCGGCGGTGCCCAACCCCTGCAGCCGACGATCGGGAAGGCATCACCCAGTGACCCCAGACAGGATGGGGCCTCTCGCGACCATGGTCACACGGGGAACAACTCCTCAACTTTCATCCGGAGCACCCCGCCCGGCCTCAAAACGGTCCTCGGTGACCGGTGGTTTCAGTCAAAAACCACTCTTGGTCTCGGTCCCGAGCACCCGGCTCGGCCTTCAACGTATCCATCAGGCGACCCGAGCCCAACGTGAAGGCGTCCCTGTTGTAGGTGTGGACTTTGATGTGTGCGGTAGGGGAGAAACGCCTAGCCAACTCGCGATTCCACCAGCAGGGGCTTGGCATCCCACTTGTCAGTTTTATTGGGAAAAGGGGAGAACAGCTTTAGGGCGCCTGGTTTGCTGCGACCAGAGATCCTACCCGAGCTCTTATCAGTCGAAAACTGGTAGAGTTTCCTCAGCAGCAACAGGCAAGGCTCATGGCCTAGCAAATGACAGGCAACCGTGAAGGCTACCAGGATCCTCACAGTGTTCAGCATGAGGTCGCAGGGTACGGCTTGGGCCAGGGTTAGGAACTCAACGATGAAAGGGTCGACGGGAAGGCGCATTCTAACCCTGAAGAAGTCATAGTAAAATACCATGCACTCTCCCTGGCTTCTGTATTCACTGGGATCGACCTCGGGACCCATTATGGTCACCCGGTAGTTGTTCGCGTCGATCCCCATGGAGGAAAACCATCTCTGGACTTGACTGTTATTATTGAAGCTTCTCCAAGGGTCAGGTGATGCTGCTCGGCGAGGAGCTGGCGGATGACTCCTGATCACGTTCGAGCAGCAGGTCTAGGAGAGCTGGTCCCCGCCTCCTCGGTGTTACGGGTAGTTGGTTTAGACACTACTCTGGTAATGATGAGGTCATCATCATTGGGAGAGTCGGTACTGGTGCTGGTTGAGGGCGACGAGATCATTGGGCTGGAGCCACTACTGGCCGCTTGACCGCGGTCATACTCGTATGCCTCTTGGGAATTTGTGGCCTTCGAATCGATGACCTCATCGCGCAGTCTACGAGGGGAGTCAGGGCCTACAAGGATCGAGGATAGATCGGTCACTAAAAGATGAAAATCCTAAACAGACGGTCATGCAAAGGGGGCCAAACGCCTGAGCAGGGACATGCTCAGGATCCTCGATCCAGACTAGTGCAAGGGTTTTACTCACTAATCGCAAAGGAAGACAGAAAACATGAACGAAGAAATGAAAATATGAAAGCGAATACTTACTGCGAGACATGTTGAAATGAGGATTTGGGAATCTGGAATCTGGAAAGCTTGTGTTGCTTTGAAGCTCACCTCGCGCCGGCGGATTCAACGGTGGAGTGAACAGGTGAAGCAGTCGGCGGCGATTCTGGGAATGATTCTAGGAACGGTTCTGGGAGCAATGGGGGATTGGAAGAGCTTTTGGAGTAGAAGAAGAAGTTCACAAAGTTCGCAAAGTGTGGAAATGGCTAGGGTTTTTGGGTTTTATACCATCCAAGGTGACGTCAGCATGAGGGGAGCACTGTAGGCCTACCGCACGCCCTGCAGGCCTACTGCGCGGCCCGCAGACCTAGGCCCCTAGCCATCATGACTTTCCTTGGGAAAGATGCAAAGTTTTCAAACGGCGCTATCCAGAAGCCGTCACTTGTGGCCTTTACATCTCCTCTCCTCGATAACCGCGTCTTCTCCTCGGCGTTTCCCAAAGAAAGTGAAAACGATATTGCCGGTCAAGAAAGGGAAAAACTCAGGTATGCTTCCTACTGCGAGCATGAATACTCGGCGAGCAGGAAGCAGGGGGCCACTGAAGAGCCAAGCCCAAAGTTTGGGCCCAAGGTCCAGGCCCGAGACATAATATGGGTTTGGGCCCATCATAATGCGAACAGACAGTGAGCGATCAGAGCACATGAGCTTGCCAAGATTGCCCGGGTACATGCGAGCAGAGCTCACGAGCAGGACTCAGGATGCAATGACCTGAGTGCTCGACCAGGATCCAACGAGCAGGATGAGACAATGTAACGCCTGGGATAGGGAACGTGGCGTAACGTCAGGGGACGGTTGAGCCCGACGGTTACGCCCATTACTCCCAGCGGTTACACCCATTACACCGGCATTCATACCCACGTTTGGGAAGTTATGAATGGGCGTTATTCCAGGAGGTAACAGACCTATAAAAGCCTTGGATCAACTCCAAGCAAAGGTACGCATACATACGCTTGAGCCCACACTCTGCCAAATTGTGTATAGAGCTTGATACTTACTCTCACACCGGAGTGTTTTAGCAGGGCCAGCCCCTGCATTCACCTAGTGTCTGCTCTTTGATTTGACAGATCATCTAAAGCCCAGATATCGAAGTGGACAAGTGATCCAGCCCAGCAGACGTGAGATTCCTTGCGGCATCAAATTTGTACAGGATATTTAACCTACCACACATATCAATTCTATATTTAAATTTGTTGTTTTTAGCGATAAGTTGGAAATTGAAAAAAAGTTAATTTACAAGTTGTATATCTTTGTTGCTAGCGATGTATATTCAACAAGACACATGAAAGGCAAAGAAATCATAATTTATAACAAAAATAACTTGCACTTTAACTTGTTGAGTGTCAAAAACTTATTGGTTGTTCATATGTTTGTCAGAAGATAATCTCCTTCTATTAACAGAATAAAGTAGGTGCAGTAGTGTTTGGCGAGTATAACCACGTGGTATGAGAAATGAAGACATTTTCATACCAAATTCTTATTATTGCCAATTGCCACAAAAATGTACAACTTCCAAGTCAAATGGTACATCATGATGCACCCTTGCACTTCTACAAACATAGCAAAACAAACTCCGCTGTGGATGGGTTTCAAGGGATTCCTTAAAGTCTTTTTGGCCGATTGGTTTTGAGCAATTTTTTTGTGAAGTCTTTAAACAGACTCAAAACATAAATTGTTTTTCTTCAATGAGATCTAATAAATTTTTTTTTTTTCTATCTCATAAACAAGAAGAAGAGCAGCATAATAAAGGAGTAATTGACTTGAAAAAACTTTCTAAATAAAGAAAGAAACAAGGAACACTTATTTGGGAAAGGATAATGCATGTAGTACAAAATAATATTCCCATCCCGTGTGTGCACTGCTTGCTTTCCTCCGGAAGTTCAATTCCAAATCCGTCCTAGTTTAAAACCCCATGGGCCAAAAACAGTTCAACTCAATACATACAAACCTGTAAATTTCACACTGTTGCCACTTAGCCCATACGACTAGCGCAGCAACTCCGTAATGTCTAAGCCCAATCTTTTCCCTGGTGCCCCATGCATAACAAGCCCAACAGCTTCATATTCCCAAGTCCCAACCTGATCGATTTATAGTATTTATTTATTTATTACTCTTAAGTACTACTCCATAATTTAAACTTAATAGCTAAGTAGCTGTTTTGTATTATCATCAAACTACTAATATTATTAGATCAGGTGTAATAATAATAATAATAATACAATAATAGTAACCACGGCACACATATTATGAGTGTACAGTTATTTATTTTTTATTATTTTTAAAATTTGGGCAAGGTGAGGTCTAGTCATTATATATAAGCAGCTGGTAATGTATAAACTAAATCAGCTGCTGCCACAAAGCGACCTAAGTTTAAAAAACAAGCATGTTTTTATGGGGGACAAGATCATTAATACAGATCAAAAATGGAAGATAAAAAAAATATTGCAGGCTAAGTAATTTCAACATAATAAATCACATTCTCATACACAGTAGTATCAATACAATATATGATCAAAAAAATGGCTTGCACTCAAAGTAATCTGAATGGATGTACTTTTTTAAAAATAATTAAATTATTACATTACCCAACAAATCCCGCCTTACAAGAACAACATAAATCCACCCGAAACTGCCAAAATCAAGTAGCTCCAAACACTCCATCCGACAATCCTATAAGACGATGAATGTTTTGAAGATGCTGCAGCTGATCCCTTTCCAACATCAGCAGCAGATGGAGCATCCGCAACAGGGGCAATATCTGGAGCCGGTGCTGGAGCAGGCATTGGAGGGATATCTGTCCCAAAAATCGCTTCAGGGAGAAGCACTCTGTCAACCTGATAAACTGCAACTGGATCTGTTGAGCGAACGCTGCTGCTGACTTTTGTGTTTGTCCATCCGGAGCCAATAAGCACGGTTCCCGAGGCATCAGTAAAGTTCAAAGTGTACTGTCCACCAGCAAATGTACTCACTGGACCCGTACCACTAAGGTTTTGAACTCTGCTAATGAGTAGTAATGTGGCAGTGCGTGGAAGAGGCATAGCGATTTTAGCTGGTCAGCTGTGAGGTTGGAGAGGGATGGGTTTTGAGGGATGAGAAGGCTTTGTCTTTGGGTACAAAGAGAGTGATTCCTTCTTCGGTGTTGTTGGCCTGGTTTTGGAATGTTTCGATGACTTTGGTTGACTCAAGATAGTTAAGGAAGGTACGGAATGGACCGGCCACAGAGAGTAATTCTGTGAGGTTTACATACTCTGGTGCAGGTGCTGGGGCAGGGGTAGGGGTTGGAGATCCAACGGCTTGAGCATATGCTGATGTACAAGATAGAAGCACTATGGTGCTGAAAGCCATGAATACATTGGTACAATCCATTCTGTGACCAATTTTAGTTCTAATTGTATGCTCAAATACTCTCCAAGATTCCTGCAATATTAATTAATAACCATTAACAATAAGACCTCAGCTAATTTAATAGAAATATAATACTCACTCCATCCCATCTAAAGAATCTTATTTGAAAAGACTAGCAAGTGAGCCTTACAACAAATCTATTACTAATATATTGTAACTTGAATATTAAATAAACGAGGCCAAATTCAATTTTCAAATTGAGATCAAATCAACTGTGGTTAGATGTTGAAATACAAGTGTGAAAAAAAATTAAAACTAGCTCAGTAATCCTAATCCTCATCTCATAGGTCTAAAATTTACGCAAAAATGTGATAGAAAGTAAAACCCAAAAGATATGCATGCTGCTAGCACGAACGAACCATCTAATTCACCAACCAGTGGCGAAGCCACACCAATCCTAAGGGGTTAGTCGATCCCCTTCACTTTAGAACTGAGTCATTTAGTACCCTTAGATTTAGAAAAAGAAAAAAAAAACATTTTTATCGAGTTTGACCCCCTTTACTTTAAGAAAAAATGGCACCATGTTCCCATTTGAACCAAATTCAGTTAACACAAGTAATTTTCTACTCCTGAAATAATATTGAGCCCCTTCAAATAAATTTCTGGCTTCGCCACCCTCACCAACAATCTTACTCACCAGACCACAAAACCCGATGAGGTAGCAGGTCATAATCTAGGATTTACCCCTTTTCCACCCCAAATAGCAGTTTTTCAAACTCATCAGATGTCTGAAACTGCCAAGAACTCACTGAGTTGAGAATTGGACCAATCTTTACAATTAATGACTTGTCCAGAATGATGTCGTGAATTTGGATATAACAGTAACCCATGAAAAAGAAAGAAAATTACAAAGAAACTCAAAATGTAGGAACTTGGAAACATTGCATGGTATGAATTGAGAGATCAGCCAAGTGTGATACGTCTTCAAATTGAGGAACTCTGAAAATACCCAACTAGTAAGTTTTCCTCAGATCAGAGCTAATTTCCATTCAAGCAAGAAAATTGAAACAACCATTATGAAATATGAATCCAATTGTAAGAACAAACAAGAAACATATGAGGAAACAATGTAGTGCATTAACAATCATGCAGAAGTAGATCTAGATCAACCCAAACAAGAAAAGAAACACATTGTACACAATTCACAACACAAAGAACCCCAAGAAAACAATTCATCATCAAAGTAGCTAATAATGAGAGAAGACTGACCTTGGCAGGAGGAATTCAGAGAGAAAAGGTAGAGAGTTGGATGATAATGGAGCTGAGATTGGAATGAATGAAGGAGTATATAAAGAAAGGGGATTTTATAAATAGCTAGTGTTCAGTAAAAGTTGCAGCTGGTGGAGGTGGGAAAAGGGTAGAGTAGGTACAAATTTACAGCACAGCAGAAGGGCTGTTTTTGTTTGTGAAAATACATATTGGATTCTTTTATTTATACCTGAGAGGCATTTATTAATTATGAGTAATTAGTATTAAAGTGGAAAGACTTTGAAGAGAAGAGTTTATATGGGGTGGGCTTTCTTAATCAAACCTCTCAACTAAATGGTTATTATTTATATTTTCTTTTATGTCTCCAATCTTGCACTCTACCCTATCATAATCAATGTTATTATATCTTTTCCTTAAACTTCCATGAGATCTAGAGATGTTAAAAGGATCACGGTCCGTAGGGTTGACCCGTTTAAACCGAAAAAAATAAGGTTAGGACTCAATATTTTTGGCTCGTTTAAAATTACGGCTTTTTAAGAGTGACCCGTTTAACCCGCGGCCCATTAGGGCTAGCCCGCCAGGTTTCAGGGTTGGCCCGCTGGCCGCGTAATATTAATTAGGCCGTAAAAAATTTAGAAGATACGTAAAACAACCACCATTAGAATAAAACCAACAATCATTTAATCCAAATTCAAACACATTTATCCTTTGCACTATAGGACTTCTCTGTGTACTTGTGATTAAATACTGAAATATAAACAAAATTTTTGAAAAGAACTGCTAAGTAGAACTATTACATTATTTATTTTGAGAAAAACAAGTTGAAAATTATAACACAACAATGTAAAAAAAATGTCTAGTTTATATTTTTTTTGAAAAATATAAGAAACTATCAAAATTATGAATGGTTTATTGATTCACTATTTCAAAATATTATTATATTATATCTTTAATCGTGGCATGATAGTGGCCCGTTTAACCCGAAACCCGCTAGGGTTAGAGTTAAGTTTGCAATATTAGTGGCCCGAAAAAATTGAACCGTTTAGCCTATGATCCGTTAGGACCGACCCGAAATCACTAGGATTAGCCCGTTTAACATCTTTAAATTGAGATCTCATCAAACGATAATTTGTGAACTTTAAAATGTTCTAGATATGAGTACCAAGCCTATAAGACCTTCTTCTTTTTTTAATTTAATTTTTTCTATTTCTCAAGGCTAACACAGAGTATCAAGTTCGAAGGCACAAAACTAATTTTCGAAGTATTGTCGGTCAATACAAATGGGGACCTCTCTCGAGGAAGTATTTTGCATAGACAAGAGTTAGAAATGGAGAATTATTGCTTAAGCGATCAAATACCCTTGTCTTTAGGTCAACCAGACATGCCCAACGGAACTGCCGGTTTCGTAAACTGCCCAAACCCAAAACGAAACCTAACCCGGAGATCACGATTTTCGGTTCCAGTTAACTGGCCAATTTCTTTTAATATTTTTTTTTAAATATGGCGGAACCCTGACCAATTTTATTCATAATAATAAACATGTGTTCAATAAATTGATAAATTCTAATTTACAATTTGTTTATTTATAGGTGTGAAAATGAGAATAAAATGAAAAAATGTTTTTTTTTAATTTTTCTGACAAACAACGATTATATGATCGTTTTTCAACCGGATCAAATCATGGCCGTCCATCCCAGATCAAATCTTGGTTGTCTGATAAAAAAAAAGGGTCAACATTCGAATTTGAGCGCTGAAACCGACGGTTCGCAGTTTGAAAAAAGAGAAAACCGAAACCGAATCGAGGTAGGGATGATTTCGGTTCCAATTCACCACAGTTCCGATTTTGCACGGGTTGGGGCCGATTCGGTTCCGATTTTCCGAACTAGATAAGCATGTCTAAGGTCAACCCCAATTGGTCTAAGGCCTTGTTACATGCATTTGAGTGTTTTTATTCATACAATCATACTTAAGCCCCTTATTCTTTCAAATTAGTTGCAAATGTTAACTCTATTGAGAAAGAGAAAATCATTTTTTTTTTGGGTAAACTTCAGAAAAAACCCCTTCAACTATGACTTGGATTCAACCTGGTATCCTGAATTATAAACTCGGGCGGGTCGACCCCCTCTTCAGGTCGTACCCGGAAAAATCAACCCATCTGTTAGTCAAAAGTTAGTCAAGTTAGCGGAAGAGTACTTGTGCATTGCACATGCTAATGAATGTCATTTTTAAGACTAGAATACCCCCAAATTCATGGATGAATTTCTCCATCTATGCGGCCTATACACTACTGCAAAATTCACCTTCAATATCCAACAAAACTGGATCACAATCCATCAGATCATAATTGTGATAAGCTATAGAAAATCCTTAACATTATCCCCTTATCATATTACTCTCCCAAAGAGTTGACTGTTGAAACTTTTATAGTGCAAACCAAAAATGAAGAATTAGTGAGTGATTCGTAAAATTAAAAAAAATAAAAATAGAATGCATATCTGAATCATCAAATAAATGTATCTCCATGGCAACCTGCTTCACTTCTATTCCTCCATCCCAAGTTGAAAATCCATCGCAACCATCATAAATTGCAGAACAAAATTGATGAAAAACTTATAAGTTAGTAATACAAAGTGAACCCAGTTGAATCTGACTCGACATTTTCAAAATCCAAAATCCCAAAGAGAACCCAACATGAGTGATAAAATTCCAAAATCCCAAAGTGAACCCAGCCAACGATTTCCGCAAAGAACCTTCGAGTATCGGCCCAGGGGTTCTCACTTTTCTATTCACAAGTGAAGAGGGAAAGAAAACAAAATGGGTACGAGTCGACCCTTTTTCTCTTCTCACTCCTTAAACCTCCAACACCGCCTAAATCTAGAACCCCCATTCCCGTCGAATGTCGGACTATTTTACACATTGGCGGCTTTAATGGAGGAAAGGTGGCATGTAGATTGACGCAGATGGCAATGGCGATGCGAAGAGCGTGGACAGGGCGAGTCGTTGGCTTTGAGATGGGTGCGGCGGCTTGTAAGTGAGGGCGAGGTGAGAAAATATGGGGTAGTTGAAGAGAGAGGAAGGCCGGTTGCAATTTCTGGGTTTGAAGAGAGAGGGAGAGAGAGAGGTCAGTTGCGATTTCTGGGTTTGAAGAGAGAGAGAGAGTGGCCTGTTGCAATTTCTGGGTTTGGTATGATGTGTTTTAGGGTTCTTCCAACAGACAAATGAATGGAGGGCATTAAAGTCCTTTCATATAATTCGTTACCTCCGTTATCTCTCCGAGTCGAGTGGACTGACGCACTCGAGTTGATAGTTGAAGGGGGTATATAATGCCCGTACATAGTTTGGGGGGATGTTTGAAGTTTACCCTTTTTTATTTCAAGCACCACCCATTTTTGGAAAAAGAGTCAGAAAAACCTAAGGCGAGCAAGGCCTAAAGATTTAGAAATTGATAGTCTGAATCACACGATAAAAGCGAGACATGTTCCAAGGGGTTTGAAGAAGTTTTCAAAGGTAAATCTTGATTCAAAGGAGCTCAAGTTTACGTTAATTTATTCCAGCAAACCAAATATCACCTAGATAAATGTGAATTCAGCATCCATGTTTTTTGAGTGCAGGTGCCAAAAATTTAGCAACTTATAGTTCTTTGTATTGCAATTCTTCATTTCTTTCGGAATGAAATTTTTGTTGTAATTGCATTTGGTTGATTACTTTAAAGAACCACATTTATAAATTACGCGTTCTCAAATACATATTCATTGGTGAAAAGCTATACTTCCGGTGTTTTTAAAAATTAACTCTATGATATATTGTCAATGTAAAAGTTTATCAATTGAGTGTTCTCAAAATACATAGTCTTTGGTGAAAAGCTATACTTCTGGCAGACTTGTCTTTCTTTTTGGTCACGCAGCCACACTCCCCTTCTATTCGTAGAGTTCATGTTTGTTTCAATTATTAACGTAAAGATAGGATAAAGATTATAAAAATTGCAAGCATAATTTTTAAGAGTGAACTCTTTAAATGAAACGCTCCAAAATAGTATAGTAGTGGACTCTTTAGGCTAAAACAGATAGAGTACATATTATTAATATCCAAAAGTTTATAAGCAAAAATTTTTATTTTCGGTATTGTTATTTCAAGCTATTATAACTAATTAAACTTAAAAATGCTAATACACTTTTTCAATATCTGAAAAAGATATAAAATCTAAACTAATGTGATACTCCCTCGGCTCCAACTAAAAAGTCCACTATTCTATTTTGAGATATTTTACATAAAGAGTTTACTTTTAAAGATTATTTTTACAATCTTCATAGTTTTATAACTTTACCCTCCTCATGTGGTATAAACATACTAAGAGCATGTACAATGGTGGGGAGCTTAAAAAAAGCTTACCCACCTTTTTTACCCAAATTTATTATAAAAATACCTTTAAGCTACCCATAAGCTACTCAAACAAAAAATATTTTTCAATGGTAGCACAAACTCCAATAACTTTACATACCCCACCATCTTTATCTCCATTCAATTAATATCTTTATATATTTATATATTAAATTCATAAAAATTAATCTGGTGTCCAAATGAAATAAACCAAGTCTCTATTTATAGATAAAAATGTGTACTTTAATACCAAAAAATAAAAAAAAAGATTTTTTATGATCGAAAATGACCAAAAACAGCTAAAAACATTTCTGCTACAGTGCGCAACAGTGACGTTATAGTATGTGTCAAGAAATATATTTTTTTTAAACTTAAGCAAAACGACGTAGTTTTGAACTCTTTTAAACCTAAACTACGTCGTTTTGGAGAATTTTTTTTGAAGAATCAAGCTAAGCTCCGGTAGTAAATATTGCTACCCAGACACTTTTTTGCTTAATAAACAACCCTTAAGCTATTCCATTGGATCAAAGAATCTCATCAAGCTCCCATTAAACTACACCATTGTTCATGCTCTAACTATGCTAAAATATTTTTGTAATTATGACCAATTTTAATGATACTTATAAATCCCTTAATTACTAGAATTTTCAAATTTAAACTTTTAGGCAGAATGGAGGGAATATGATATATATCAAATGAATTTTCAAACTATTTCATTCGAAAGTTCAGTATTTTACGGCATTTGTCTAATTTGTTTTTATAGTAACAATATATCAAAAATAAAATTTTAAGAGAGGCGTTAAACGTAGCCCTCCATCTCCGGCGAAATTACTAACTTATCCTTGAAAAAAAAAAAACAGGACATGCGCACATCCCTTTTTTTTTTTTTTTAAGTCATAGGTGCAATTTTTGCAAAACAACAGACGTGGGGTAGTCTAAAGGGCTTGATTTGGTCCGACATTCGTGTCCGCAGGTCGTGCTTGCACACGAGTTCACTGGTCTGAACCTCAAATCGAACCGGGATTTGCACCCCCCTGCAGGCGTGCACGCGAGAGAGAGCTTCTATGCTATACAAGCTTACTCCATACAAGAAAGGAGCTTGTATTTAAAGTAGCTTTGCTTTTACTTTTTTCCAATGTAGGATAAACTCACTTATCCAACTTAACCCACCTACTTTAGGTATTAATATCTCCATCATCCAAACATTATGTTGGACGAATAAATATACGACGATGTTCACACTAGAGAACATTTTCACAATAAAAGACAAGGCAAGTTAGTAATTTAGTAGAGGGGGTTGCGTATAGCTCCTATGAATTTTAAAACACAATTTTATTTTTTAAAAAACTGAGTTTTTGACCCATTTGTTGTGGTTAAATTTAACTTAGCCCCTTACAAAAAGGATCTGTTTCCTCTGTTGTCAAAAGTAGTCTCTTGAGTTAATGGGACTTGCATGTGAGTCCCTTGTGTTTTGTAAATGCCAATTAATTCCCCCCTTTTTTTGAGATATTTAAATATAAATAATATTTCCTCCGTTCTACCCAAAGAGTTCACGTTTAAAAAGTCAAATAATTAAGGGATATATAAGTGCTATTAGTATGATCATAATTACAAAAATATTTGAGCATAATTAGTAGGACAAACTACCCAAATGGTCTCCTTAGAAGTTCACTTTTTCAGGATTGACCATTTTCAAAAAAATTTGATGCCAGTCGTTCTTGTACTAAAACACTTAATGCAATTCGTCTTTTCGTCCAATTCCGTCAATCTTTTTCTGTTAAGTCTATTCACGTGCAGGCGAAATTGTCAATTCATCTTGGAAAGTACAAGGATCAACCGTGAAATATAAATAAAATTTTGTGTAATTTTAGAAACTCAAAGGGGCCTGATTAAAAATATTTATGTTAAATATAAAGTCATCGTCCTTTTCTTCCTTTTCCAGCGCTCGGCTCCTTCATCATCGCCATCGCCGCTGCCTAGACACCACCATCCTCTGCACACCAGTAATTGTAAAGTAATGGCTACCTAATTCTAACCCCACTTTTGTCTATCCTTTTCCCCCAAAGACCGTCTTTCCCCCCATTTTCTCTCCCTCTTTCTACAAATTAGGGTTCCTTAATTTCCGGAATCTCGTACCCCTACCCCAACCCTTAATTCTCACCATCTCACCTCATCCTCTCTAAACCCTAATTTGGAAATCTACGTCTACATCCTATTCATTTTTCTCCAAATTAGGGCTTCTCGATTTTGTGTGTGATCGGACTATACTTAATTTGATTGAACAACAACGGATAGAGTATTTATAGCTTTAAGACCGGATGAAGCATACAAAGGAGAAGAAGAGGTTGAGGCCTCCTTCGAAGCAAGTAGAAAAGCTACAAAATCCTGTAGCCAGTGTTGAGGATGATGAGCGTTTGGTTTTGAGCAGTTTGATGGAGGCATTTGTATCGGTTACCTTACAGGTAGCTACTTTTGTTTATATGGAAACGGGTCAATGGATGGATGTCTGCAACGGTCTACCTTATACAATCCAATAAAGCCAAATCAAATCGAAAAAGAGGGAAAAAGGCATCGAGAAACGGATGCTGGACAGAATGACATTGATTTGAATGCCAATCTAGCACATGAACTCGATCTACTAGACAGACTAAGCTAAAAAGACTGTTAAAAGGTACAACGTGTTCATCATCATCATCATAATTGTCGACGTTGACATCAAGAAGGGTTACGGAGCTGTTGCTTTGTTTGGAGGTTGAAGACAACAAGTTTGCAAAGTGTACATAGAGACCCTTCTAGTTTGAAAAGTTTTGCAAAGTGTACTTTTAAATGGAATTGATAATTTTACCCCTAGGCAAAATCATGTGAGAGGCACGTGACACGTCTTAACAGAAAAAATTTGACGGCACTTGACAAAAGGACCAATTCTGTTTAATGTTTTAGTTTAGGGACTGTTGCAGCATAAAAAGACCAATCTCGAAAAAGTGAACTTCTAGGGGTCCCCAACATCCAAAAATAGAATAATGAACTATTTGGATGGAATGGAGGAGTACTTGTCTTTATCTGAATCTTCACCTGAATGAAGAAAAATGTATTAAGAGTTCATAGTGAAGAAACGTGATTTTTTTTGTGAACTTCCAAAAGTACCCCTTCAATTCAGCCTCTCTCTCTCTCTTTCAATAAATGTCATAAAACTCTACTTTCTCAAACACCATCAGCTGCCTCCACCAAACAATCAGTACCGTCCATGGCTAATCTCCGGCCATCAAGCCACATCCCCCTACTACCTTACCCTTTTCAAGGTGAAAAATACAATGTGTCATTCAAGGTGAAAAATATTATACAAACAACAATGATGTTTCAAGAATTTTAAACAGAGAAAAATTAATTTAGTACGCATGAAACATATCTTTAGATTCTGTCAATTTGTCTATTTTTTAAACCGAAATTCAAACTTGAGAGTAGAACTGATACCAAAATTTTCAGTAGATGAAAATGGAAGATTAACTTATTATTAGCATTAATTTGGTCTTCATTCATTGTTGAGATTGTAGTAAGTACACTCAAAAATATATTCACTGTTGCACAACGATCCCTTAAATCTTTTAGTTCATCCCGAATTACCTCCATTTTGCTTAACTGTCTTCTTAATTTCTAGAGTCTCAACAACAATACTAAAAATCCAAATTAACTAACAAAAATCCTGAGAATTAATTTTAATTCACATATTTATTGTTAATTTTATAAAATAAAATGATTATTTTTTATTAAATTACTCGGGTTTCAGTAACGTACGTTTATCTTTTAATAATTTTTGAGAAGCCGAGTTTTTTATGAAACCATTTTCGTTTAAGTATCGGCTGCAGATAATTCGTTACACTAAATTACTGTATTAATCTATTACGACTGTTAAAACTCATTTTCCTATACTAACTTTGTGGGGTTGAATTTAATTAATGCTTTAAGTAATCACACCCTACAAAACCTTGAGAATACGTTGATTCGGTCCATACTGACACCCTTGCTATAAGCACGACCCCAAATCGCTAGTAGAAGTAATGTGCTCCCCTCAACTATAATATTTTCTTAAATTGCACCTTTTATTTAGGCACTACCGTTTGATTCGACGGAATTTGCCCACTTAATACTCACATGACCATCTGTACGTATTATTTTTACGATAATATTCAAAATAAAGATAAACAATTGCTTTTATCTTTTTGTACAAAGAGAGTATTAGAGCAATAAGGGTAAAATAGTTAATTAAAACACTAATAAGACTTTATTATTAAAAAAAAAAATACTTAAAGATGGTCGCATGAGTCTCGGGTAAGCATTTTACGTCAACTCAAATGACAGTGTCTTAATAGAAGCTGTGATTAAAGAAAATGCTATAGTTGAGAGGGGCACATTACTTTAATTGATAGTTGAGGGGGGTAATTCAAACCTAACCCATAGTTAAAGTTGGTTATTTGTAATTTACCCAAAAAAAGGTTACTAGTGTAAAATATGGTAAAAAGGAGTTTCCATATGAGATTTGAGCCAACTAAAAGTTGCTGTCGGTTGTTGATTGCTGTCACCATTCGCCAAAAAACCCCACCTAAATGATTTCCCAAACATTCGCCACCGACGCCCCCTTCCCAACACCGCTAACATTTTTTTGTGTATTCGAGCAAATGATATTACTAGATAGAATTTATATTATTCTCACAAATTTAGTGTTGTTAGATCATTAGATGGTATTATCACAATTTATACTTAAATGTTGTTAAGTTAGTGATAACTTTAAATATCCATGTCGTTACTTAAAAAATAAAAAAATTGATACGACGGTATAGATCAAATTTGATCCGATGGTATAGAGATATGTGTGAATTTGATTTGACGGTATGAATGTAAAAACTAATATAATTATCATCAACTTGAGCTCGTAATATTGAATATGTTATCTATAGCCACTACCATTCATCACCCCTTCAATTTTACTTTTACTCCCCATTGCACCCCCGACTTTGTATTGTATTTTGCAAAACAATACACTCCTTGTTTACCCTTATCAATTTTCTGGCTTATTATTATTATTATTTTTTATTAATTTTCTTTTCTTAATCACCATTTATTAACGTATTTATGTTACATATAATGTACACTATAAATTTTCTAGTTAGGTACTTGGGGACAATTTGATGGTAAAGAAGAAAGTCACGTGAAGTTCATCGAAATCTGCACTCAATTAATGTTTTAATCCCTTCATTAATTTAACTAAAGATTGACCATCAGAGTTTTTAAATTATTAATTAAAATTAGGGTACTGATATACGTACTGAAAAATTAATCATGAATTTTAAAGCCCACACATGTGACACAAGGAGATCCAAATGTTTTGGTTAGAAACGAGATCCAAGTATTTTGGTTAGAGAGAGAAAGAGAGAGGGAGAGGAGAGTGGATCTCCTGTGCGGGCTTTAAAATTTATGATCAATCATTACCCTTTTAATTTTTGTAAATTTACTGAAAACAGGATCCATTACCAATACAGAACCTCTTTGTCGGCAGGGACCTGTTTCTTTGCACATGAAACTTTTCCCACAAAGAACAAATTTCTTTTTTTGTTTTTCAATATAATTTTTTTATTATTATAGCTGCAATCTGCATACTCTACTTCAGCTCTAAGCAAAACACTTGAAGAAGATATCACAATTTTCTTTAAAAACACTATTAGAACATTCTTTTCATTTTCTTTTTGACAACGCCAATGATTTTTTCTTTCAAATTTACTACTCCTAGTTCATTCAGTTTAATGTAATCAAATAGCGTCCCAAAGAGACAGAGAGACAGATACAAAAGGACTCGTTTAACAACAAAAACACTCAAAAATCTATCAAAAACACCATTTGATGTAATAAAATAAAAAAAAATTTCTTTCTAGTCCATGTTTAAAAAAACCATCATTTGTGTTGACCAAGGTTAATTATTTAGAAGGTCGACTAATCTGGGTCAATGGCATCACCATAATTACATAACTGAGAATGCTGTACACTTCAACCAAAAGTGGAGCAAGTAAAAAGTAGACATCAAAGTAACAGAAGAAGGATAGATGCCAAGTAAAAGGGTAAAAGCATGTCTCAGCTAACTTTAGCAGCAAATTAAGCTATGGTAGCCAAAAAATATTTAATTCTACACTACATATGGTGAACAACCCTTCATCAAAAGAGCCAACAGTAAACAGAGTAAAACGAAAAGATCAAGAGCAAGAAAATGAGAATTCCAGAGAATCTTCCTTGTCATAAAATAAAAAATGAAAGATCTTCTTTGGTAGCTTGACAAACAGAGGGGATTCGAATGACCAAAAGAGGCATTGAATCGCTTAAATCCCTCTTTATTGAGGGCTAAACCCAAGAAATATGTCTCTCACTCAATTGATATCTAAATAACTCGAACCTAATGAAAGAGAATCACCGTATGACTGAAGGCATTTGTTCTAACATATGCTATTGATAAAGAGTCGTCTATTCAGTGCTGGCCCAATCCTTCCGGATGTCAAACGTATAGTTGATCTCCAAGTAGCACTTGTTATCATCATCAACAAACTGAGATCAATGTACACACAAAACGCATGTCAGTGTGAATTCTACTAGTAATCTAAAGGGCAGATACTGCAAAATCAAGTTGTTGTAGTGCAAGATTTGCTTTAAGCTAGGAAATCAAGATCTTAAGTTTACAGCCCAACATGGGCCTTGGTGATGCCTACTGAACAGTATTTTTCTTTTCATGAATAGCTGGGCCAAAGCCACAAGTTCCAAAATGGCACTTCATAATGAGGTTAGTTAGTTCTACAATGGATATGCTTTCTTCTTCAGTATTGCAACAAGGGGAATAAAATATTAGAATGGATTAACATATATCAGACTTGCAAACTATATGCCAGCTATAACAAACACATTTAGTAGGGAATTAAGAACATATATCATCAAAGGGGAAGGAAAGCCTAATGCTAGAGCCACCCAAATGTGCACCAAATATTTGTGCACAAAATGATGTGGCCTATGAGGTGTCATCTTACTTGGCATCTCGTTCGCTATGTGGCCTATGAGGTGTCATCTTACTCGGAAGGAAAAGGGAAGATGAGAATAGACTAAAACATATCAATATTGGAAGTGCTAAATGATGTCACATTTAACTTTCCAGTTGGGCTTTGATTGGATGGGAGGGAGAGGGAGCGTGTGTGGCTGGGTGGCCCAAGTGTTTGAGTAATTGTTTGTTTGTTAATTTGTTTTTCAAAAATAGAAAATTACTCAAGATAATTTTACCCTCCATGGTTGACGATGATCAGAAAATATGAACAAGGCACAGAGAGAGACAAGAAGTTATAATAACTTGAAACAGCTATTTGAAGTGTATTGCAACCTTCATTCAATGTCAACAGATGCTTTATTTGCTTTTCCTCATGCCAAGTTTATTGTGCCCCGCCGCATACTTATCTACCCAACCTACATATACTTACTACTATCTATTTTCTCCTAGTAAAACAATCCATTGGTCAAAAGAAAACAAAAACTCAAAACTGACACACAATTAGGGATGGACATAGTATTATAAATACATTTTGTGTAACTATGTATCATGTATTTGAACATTTTTGAACAACTAGGACAAGATATGTTCATAAACAGGGGAAAAGACATGATGGTTATCAACTCAATTACCTTTGATTTTGCAGAATATGAGCCTCTTGCAAAAATCCAGAAGGAGTGGTCTCTTCGGGCATCTCATACGTGTATATCTCTTGCTGGGGACTAAACGTTCCGAGCATCTCTTTGTGCTATCCACTGAAACAAAAGAGTACTAACTGTGAGTGGAAGATTCTTTGACAAATTTCAATTCTTGGCAGGAGTAACAACAGATGGCTTACCTTTGACACCAGTTTTCCAAACAGTGTTGGTGTACTTCAAGCCAGCAACAATGTTGTTGCTAACTTGGAAGGAGAATTTCAGGCTGTAATGACAACCTTCTTTCAGTGTAAACCACAGACCTTGCGGGTTTCCATCTTCAGGAATAGCAAGAACAATGTCAGGCCTATCAGGAGAGATGATTGAAAGGCTGAGGATCTTAACTTCTGGTTCGACCGTTTCTGCAATAATGAAGCCATAAGTTTCTTGAGAACATATGACTAAGCTTAGTTGAGGCGTTTGCTCGCTCAAGTAGAATGAAAACAGGTAGTAAAAGTTGTGTGGGGTAAAACGGTTCATGATTCATTGCCAAGTTAACTGCCTCCAGCTATAGAATAATGGAAATAAAGTCATAAAAACTGTGTTCTTTGCAAGCTTCAAAAGAATATACATGAGTAAGCAGGATGACGGCATACCTGTTGGTTTCTAAGCTTCCTGTTCGTAATATATTAAAATTATACTATTGTTACGCAAATGATACTATGAAACCCTGTTAGAGGAAATGCTTTCTTGTACAATTCTGGTGATGAATATCACCTACTTGCAACTTAGAATAGAATTTCACCTCAAAAGTGAATTTTCAAGTTAGTAAGATTCCAAAACACTCTTAATTACTTGATTCTGCAAATGGTATTATGCTTGGGAAGACAATGTGATGAACTCTAATAGCAAGAGTACATCAAAAAATGAAAAGCTGCTTACTTTGTTTGTTGTTGCTTATACTACATTAACTTCGAATAGACATATTTCAATCTTAAGAAGAAGTAACAGTAAAGAAGAAATAAAGGCTTTTAGAAATGTCTTTTGAAGCCTACTGAACACTAGCAAGGAACAAACTGATGACAAGAATTTGGGAAAGAACACCTGATCCATGTGCAGTGGTGGAGCAAGAATTTTTGGCCACCGTGAGCCTACTAAAAATTATCATAACCAAAAATATCTAATTTTTTAGGGGTTTGATGACAATACATTTTTGAAGATAATATATTTTTACTTCCAGCAGTGACTGTGAATATGTGATGATGTGAGACACGGTTGTGTCACGTGGTTGGTCGCGCCGCCATTGTTACCCATTGAAACCTTCCTTTTGCCGGAATAATCATCGACCGACTAAAGTTGAGCATCTCCGCTCAGCTCTCACAGCGTTTGTATTCTCTTTTTCCCACAATCTCTCTAAACAGACCAAGCAAAGATGACGGGAGGTAAGAGCATTTCATTATTTTTGATCCTTCAAATTTCGTCTTTCAACATTTAAAACCATGACCTTATTTGGATAGATGGTTCATTTTTTGATTCGTATTCTTTTTAATGGTTTTATAATGATTGAATCAAATAATAAGAGACAGATTTGAGAAAAAATAATGGGGCCAAGGAGAGAGAAAGTAAAAAACCACCAAAAAAAAAAAAGGGAAGTACAACATAAATGGTGTATGCAAACATGATCCATGTATTTAGGGAAAAAATAAAAAAATTGGCCAAATGGCCCAAATGTCAGCATGAGCCCAGGTTCATGTTGGCTATGCCCCTGCATGAGAGAAGATTAACAAGGGGAATACATATTTAAGAATTAAGCACGTATCTTCAAAGAAAAATTCAATGCAACTAGTTGAAGGCATGGCCTCAAAACTCAAATCTAGTATAAACATTACCATGAACTTACTTAGTAATTAGTCAAATCATGAACAAAAATGACACTCATTTCACACTGAGGTAATAGACTAGTAGTACAAAAGTTAATACCTCCAACATTGTTCATGTCAACAGTCCCTAGTAGCTGTTCCTTCCACCTTCTCAAGCTCTCATCATCCTACGGAAAAACATAAAATTAAAAAATCACCATTAAAACCACATTTACCCTAATAATCCTTTTACATTGGAATTAACCATAATTAAAGAACACATCATCAAAAATTCAAAGGACATATGTGTGCATGTAGGTGTATGTGTGTGAAATTGAGGAGCAGAAATCAAAAGTACTACCTTGTCCTTCTCAAGCTGTTCTTTGAGAGTGCACTGTGGGCCCAGCTCAATTTTATGACCATCAGCATCTTCATCCTCATCTTCAGTTGCATACAAAGAACTCTCACTCTTGGTTCTCTTCACACCTTCAACTTCTTCTCTCTCATCACCACTCTCTTGATACCCACTATTCTCTCCTCCTACTCCACCCCCTTCCTTGTTATCCTCAAACCCCATGTTTGCGGAACTACTAGAAGCAGCAGCTCCAACCGCCAAAGACATCAATTCAATCCAACAGTCGTTGTCACCCACAAAATTAAAGAAACTGCCTAATCCTAAACACAATCCGGCAACCCACCAATTAAAAGCCAATTAATTCACGAATTGGGCTCAGTAAAAACACCCACCAATCAAAATGAGAATAATTCACAAAATGAAAAGAAACCCAGAAACCAAAATCATGAAAAGTGGTGGGTGTTGAAAGGTGTGCTTGAAAGAATCCTAGAAAGGTAACCGTTGTCTTGCCCCCAAGAAAACCCACTCAAAGGGAAGAATTTAAGAAAGAAAGAATAAGAAAACAAGAAATTAAACAAATGGGGCCCAACAAATAGAGAGAGAGAGAGAGAGAGAGAGAGAGAGAGAGAGAGAGAGAGAGACAAAAGAGGAGTGGATTTGTCTTGTGATTATGTTTTGTGGCTTGGGTTGTTGAAATTTTGAAAAATGAAATCTTTGTCAAGTTGGGATGGAGAAAACAGAGAGGTTGAGTTTGGGGTAGTCCAAAAGGAGTGGGAAATGGTCATGTGGTGATCCGAAATATGATGAGAGAGAGAGAGAGAGAGAGAGAGAGAGAGAGAGGGTAAAAGTTACTATAACGGCACTTGGAATTTTACGGGGCTTTGAGATTTCACGAATGAGGGCTGACACTGGGGGTGCTTTTTTGATTTTCTGACTCATTTTTTAGGGATTACAAAGACTACCAGTGTGCTACACTGTAGCGTGGTACCAGTTTCCATTTTATTTTCTTGGCCCAACATCAACTTAATTCATGTTTTCGAATAAGCTCAAAAGCGTACTTTCCTCTATAGTTTTACGCATTTAAGAAACAAGCTCATATAAATAGCATTGAGAGCAAACCCGAAATGAACTAACTCACTTTGTTGTAGTGTGATACTACTATATTTGTTGTTTCACAGAAGTACATAAAATGGGTTGGGTTCTGATTACGCCAAAATAAATATTAGTGACCACGTCGAATCCACGTATACGGTTAGTCACGCAGTAGGATGCCTCGGCTCTCAAAGGCTTGTCTTGCGAGAATTTGTCCGTCACATAATAACTAATAACACGAAACCCGTCGTTAGGTGTTGGGGTTTGACCCGACAAATACCCTCCGTAAGAGTTAGTACGGAGTAAATGCAAAATACGTAGTTGATATTTGAAGCAAACTGTCTTCTAATGATCACTCAAAGTGTAGTCAATGAGAGTGTATTGAATGCAAATGTTTTATGGCAAACATACAGTGCAATGGTGTATTTTTAGGAGTAAATGTAGCTTAACCATAATGATACTTTGTATTTATAATTGAAGGTGGCGTATCCATATTATGACTTTGGCCACTTGAATGCTTAAGATTAGACTGCTTATTAATTAGGGCAATACTTTCTGTCAGGATAAAACATATAATGGAATCTTCCATCTTGGGCAAAGGGAGAGCTCATTAATGTCATCGTAGCTTCGCTGGGAAGGAAGCTCTTCCTCCAATGAGAATGGCTTGCCTCTTCTAGGTTATGTACTGACAGGCGGTGTGCATTGAATGCTTGATGTCGAACCTTGCCGAGGAAATGTATGCTCGCTGCCGAGGTAATTTCCATCTGACGAGGACATTGTTGGGCTAGGTCGAGTTCAAGCAGCGGTGACCCCGACTAATAACCTCGGTAGTACGCTTTGGCTGGGAACCTCGGTTGAGGTCCTTGGCTATTTCGTGGACTGGGCTGCCACTGTCAATGTGGATCTTGGGACCCATTTGAGGCTGAGATATGGAGGGCACGTAGGATGAGTATTTGGTTGGATCCCATCATGTTTCATAATCTTAGCGAACTTAAAATGTTGTTCAAGCTTAATTAACTTGATTTACTTTCGAATGTAGGTGTAAACCGTACGGGTTCGAGGGTATGGCCGAGTTTAGGTTGGATTTTTTAATTCTGGAAGCCGAGTCGAGCTGCCAATGTATCCGGCAAACTCAACCTGGGACAATACAACCAAGTCCCACGAATATTTAAGCTCGATCTGGGTATGGTTGACGAGTTAGTTCTTGACGGGTTAAGCCGAGCTGGTCTGGTTGGACTTCTTATTAACATGTGCGATTATTGGGCCAAAATCAATTTGATCTACTTTTATAACACTTCTGATTTGGGCCTCTTTAAAGCAATTCAAAAACACTTCTTAGTTATTATAAAAGGGTGAAATTCGGGCGGTACCTTTTAATAAATTTTCAATCGCTTTAGTCCCTTATAATTGTTTCAAACCGAAAAATGACACTTTTGTTGCAAAATGTTATCTATGACCTTAAAAAACAACGAACATGCACGCTATGCATCACAAACACAAAATTGATGCATCGTAGCTCAAAGTGTGCATTGCGATGCATAAAATTATATTAAAAAGTATTGTTATTGTTGCATCGTGATGCATGTAATTTCCTTAAGAGTTCAAAACAGGCGCCACGCCCATAATTTTGGGCGTTAAGCCCCTTATTTTGGCCTTCACGCCCGTTCCAAAATTAATATTACGATACACAATATTACACTTGCGATGCATCAAAGTGTGCATCGTGATGCACAAAATAATACTAATGCACAACATTACACTTGCGATTGCGATGCATAAAATTGATGCATCGTGATGCACAAAATTGTACTAAAAAAGTACTATTTTTGTGCATCGCAATACACAACATATTACACTTGTGATGCATCAAAGTGTGCATCGCGATACACAAAATAATACTAATGCACAACATTACACTTACGATGCATCAAAGTGTGCATCGCGATGCACAAAATTATACTAAAAAGTACTGTTTTGTTGCATCGCGATGCACAAATTTTATTTTCGATACACAAATTTTATTTCTGTATATTGAAGATAACTGGTTATATATTAGAAACAGGTAATACCGGATTAAAGCTTTACAATTTAAGTAATGTTTTCAAGTTTCCATAGTTTACAAGGTAAGCTCCTTGGTGCAAAGGGGATGAGAGGTAGGGCAACATAGGTCTGGTTGGTTACAAAGAAGACCATTAAAAGTCATTTTGACACTTTTCAAGACTGGTCAATTGCAAAAACTAAATGAGCATGTCTTCAATTGTAAAATTAGTCGAAGCATGATTAAGTTAACTGCTACTAGTTTATTCCAAATTTTCGAGCTACTGGAAAGTCACAAAAAGAGACGGCTAATGGCAAAGAGAGATCTTCTTGAGAGCCAAAAGCACTTCTATTTCAGATGCACTAAGAATAATTGAACACAATTACAGAGGATGGGGAGAAAAAAGAAATGTGCAGAAAGAGATAGGAGAGAGAGAGAGAGATAAAACAGAGAGAGACGAATTAATTTTAGGAATAATAAAATTATTCTTAAAAAATGAAACCGAATGAGCAAAAAATCGACTGTGATATAGATGAAAATTTTGGTAATAAATTGCAATGGAAGGAAAGTCAAAATTTACAGGAGTAAATCAAGGAAGACAGAACTTAAAACGTGATAGGTTGTTACGGGGGCAGTTTTGGAAAAATTGTCGACTTTATTATAAAAAAATAGACTTAAGTAGTTGAAAATAATTGTGGTGAAATAAAGCGGTTGAAAATCTTACAAAGGTAATCCTATTATAAATTCTAATCGTGGAGGCAGCTTGTTACAAGAAAAAAGAAACTACAAGTACAAACCTCCTACAACCAACTTCTTTCAAATTAAATGGGGTTTCTTCATAAATAGCCTAGTCAAACCCCCTAACATCTTATATGACTTGACTTATTCCAAAACAACTTATATAGCCTCTTTTTACTTATAAATCCGAAAATACCCTTATTTTTTGAACGACTCAATGCGTAGTTTAAACTATTCACGGAGTCGTTTAAACCATTCACAGAGTAGTTTAAACAATTCACAGCGTAGTTTAAACAATTCACGGAGTAGTTTGAATAATTCACAGCGTAGTTTAAACAATTCACAGCGTAGTTTAAACAATTCAAGAGGTCGTTTAAATAATTCACGGAGTCGTTTAAACGTTTCACGGAGTTGTTTAAATGATTTACGGAGTCGTTTAAACTATTCACGGGATCGTTTAAACGATTCACGGGATCGTTTTACCGATTCAAAGGAAGACGATGGGAGGAAGACGGAGGAAGAGAAAGATAGAGCTTCATGGTAGTAGATGGGAGGAAGACTTACCAGATCCATGACAGTAGAGGGAGACGATGTGGTCGGAGACGGAGGAAGACGGCAACGATGTGGTCAAAGATGGGAGGAAGACGGATGTGGTTTGAGAGAGGAAGCCGAGATTTGAGAGAGAGTAAGGCGAGTTAGGTTTTAAGGGCTTTGAGGGTATTATAGGAAGTTTGTGTTAATTTTTAGTCAAAGGTCATATAAGTTATTTTGTCGGGTCAAAAGGCTATACTTGATATATACCACAAATTAAAAGGCTAACCCGAATCCCCAAGCTATAACCCTAATTTGTTAGTACTTATGTGTATATAGACCAAGTAGACATAGTATACTAACTCACTTTTTTTCCTTTTCATTACGTAAGTAAGAACGACTCAACGAAAAATGAAGGTATCCTGGAGAAAGGTCATGTATTACCACCCTCGACCGTAAAATCACCACCACGAGCCTTGGTACCACCACCACACCACCAAATGTCATTGTGCCACCACCACCATTTTAAAGTAGTAGCAACGTTATACGTCTTAAAGTCTGTGATCCATCTCAAAACTAATTGTTGATTGGCTTGTGAGAGATGTGACCCTAGATTTTCGAGTGGCGCGAGTAAGAAGTGGGGTCGTTGGGTGTAGAGAACTTATCGATACTATTTTAACGTCGGGGTCTATCTCAAAACTAATTGACTTGTAAGAGGTGTGACCCCAAGATTTTTATTAATTGTTCGTAAAACTTGATTTTACCCAATGTGGGTTTGATATGTTAATAGTATAACCACACGCCGTCGGATCGGATGACTAATCCGACTGCATGAGGTTCATTTGGCAACCTTTGAAAAGGGCACATCCAGAGGAAGAATTAGGTGCATCCAACTTTCATGCTACGTGATAGTTCTAACCATTTATATTGTGACTCGTACTATATTCACATTAAACTCATTTGTCATTCGAGAGAAGGCATGTTAACCAAATAAGTTGGTGTATCCGGACGTTAGAGTCCACGATTCTATTTTGAGATGTTTCACATAAAGAGTTTGCTTTTAATAACTATGCCTAAATTATTTAAAATTTTATTGCTTTAACTTTAACTTCCACATGTGGTATAAATACTAATTATACTCAAGTATTTTTATAATTATGATCAATTATACTCATATATCATTAAATTATTAAATTTTTAGACGTGGACTCTTTGTGCGAACGAAGGGAATATATTATACTCTAGTGAATAAAGGGTCCTCTAAGTGCTCTAAAAAAAAAAAAAACCATTACTTAACATTTGTACATTTAATTTTGCATCTACACGTATAGCGAAGCTTCTTAATTCATTAGAGAAATATGTACTTCAACCATCATTCATGTTGCACTTGCACTAATAGGTTTTACAATAATAGATGAGCCCAGTCAATTTTTATAGTACTCGGGAAAAGTATTGAATCTCCAAGAGCATAACTTATGTTTGGAGTAACATTTGGTGTACTTTAAATTTGATTGCGACAGTAGACACTTGTACATTTTGTATACCGGTCCAAACAGTAAGTTTTTCCTTTTTCTAGTCGAGTTAGGTATTAGTCTAATAGAGTTCTTTATAGGAAAAGTCCGCGAATTTGACCCAGGTAACCTTAAGTGAGTTTTGCAAATTACTCAAACTCCAATTGAGTTGGGTTGGGTTTTGATGTATCAAATATAAAGTTTTCCTGCTAAGCTTCAAACTTAACTTGTACTCTCTCTGTTTCTAAATAATTATTTTGTTTGACTGAACACACGAATTAAATAAAATTAAGGAATAATAACTTTACAAGTCCCTCGACTATGGTCGATTTCACCATTAGTCTCTCAACAAAATTTCGTGTAGTTTTCATCCCTACCGGAAGTCCATTTGATGGATGCCGTTAAAAAAATTTCGTTAACTTCTCCATGTTTAAGTCACATGACTTTTTCTTGGGCATTAATGGAATTTCACCTACCCTTCTTCTTCCCCCTCCCTCTCTCTCGGCCATCCTTACCACCATTGAAGATGTTAACCAAGAATCTATACCCAAATCGATCATAAATTCATGAAATGAAACCCAGATTTCAATTAAACTATCTTTAAACCCTAATTCAAAAAATATAAGACTGACCCACAACATTTTTACACCCAATCAACAAAGAAATCAAGTGATGAATCTATATAAGCCCTAATTGCAGTATTTCTTTGTTGAATAGGTGTAAAAATGTTGTGGGTCAGTCTCATATTTTTTAAATTAGGGTTTAAAGATAGTTTAATTGGAATCTGAGTTTCATTTCATAGATTTATGATCGATTTGGGCATAGATTCTTAGTTAACATCTTCAATGGTGGTAAGGAGTGGCTGGAGAGAGAAGGAGAGGGGTGGGGGAAGAAGAAGGGTAGGTGAAATTTCATTAATGTCCAAGAAAAAGTCATGTGAGTTATACATAGAGGAGTTAATGAAATTTTTTTAACGATATTCATCAAAAGAATTTTTGACGTACAAATTTGAAGTAATAGGAACAAAAACTGCAAAAAATTTTATTAAGAGATTAATGATAAAATTGACTATAGTCGATAAATTTGTAAAATTATTATCCCTAAAATTAATTAATTCTATAATAAATACCGGTATAAGTAATGAGAGTTGCTATTTGAACCCACACTTTTGCTTAGTACACCCACCAACAAAATTTACGAAAATGCCATTATAAATTTAGACTTAAATACCCTTATTGTTACTAAGTACACCCCACCCCTTTTTTATCTAATTTCAATAATACTTAGTACACCGCCCCAAGATTTTAAGTACACCCCTAAATTTTGAGCGTTCAAACTCAAACCTTTTCTTCCTCATCTTCATTTTCTTCCATCTTCCAACTTCCATCCTACTTCAAACCCTAAATTCCACCTAATACATCCACATTCTTTGCTAACAATGGAAAAACCGATAAAGGGACCAATTATGTAAGTATTTCATCTCATTTCATGTCTTTAATTACAATTTTCTTCAATTTTTTCGAGTTTTTCTGGGTGTCGTGTTCGGCAATGGATCGTGGAACATTATACAGACTGTTCGGCACCCTTGCCGAACATGTTCTAGTTAGTCCGGCTGGTACCAACCGAAATTCCTTGAAGTAGATCGGCAGGGGTACCGAACACTTTAATATATGTTCGGTATGGGTACCGAACGGTTATAATGTTGCTCGGCGAGGTACCGAACAGTCACCTTTGTGTTCCATGGGTAGCTCGAACAGTATGTTTGTTTATTTGCTAATTAAGTCTTGTTATTGTAATTGTTAAGGATTCAAATACGTTGTCTTCGGAGGGCGTGTGATTGGCCCCAAAGAAAATCGAGATCATTCCGTATCAACCTGAAGTTGAAAACAATGTTGAAGACATTGCCATGGATTTCATCGAAGTTTTCACGACGCATGAATTGTTTTCATCTCGTGAGCTTATGTTTGATTGGGTGCGTGCTAGGGGACGGGAGCATGGCATTGTCATAATAATCGGCGGGTCGGACGGTGGTACGGCTAGTTGCAAAGGGCTCGAATGTTGATGACTTGTGAACGTAGTGGCCATTACCGTGAAAAGAAAAAGGTTGAGGCACTACCATCGCATCGAGAAAATGTCGAAGAGGCTAATGCTAATATGAGCAAACGAAAGAGGAAGAGAGCGGTACGAAGAAATGTGGATGTCCTTTTCGTTTGAGGGAAGCGGTTATCGCTAATGAATGGCAATTAGAGATTCAATGTGGTGTGCATAATCATCCAAGCTGCGGAATACTTAGAAGGCCACTCATCTTTGGGCGATTATCGGTGGAAGAGGAGGAATATGTAGTTGCTTTGTCACACAACAATAGTAAACCGAAAGACATTTTGTTTGGTTTAAAACAAAAATTTGAACAAAATAAGTTCACAATCAAGACGATCTACAATGCTCGTACGAAGAGTAAAGTTGCGGCGTGATGGCCGATCGAAATGCAACGACTTATGTTTCAATTGAAGAAGCATGGGTATTTATATCATGATCGGCTGCGAGAAGACTAATCTTGTAAAGGATCTTTTCTTTGCTCACCCGACGAGCATTGATTTATTGAAGTGTTTTCGAAGGTCATCTTTATGGATTGTACTTACAAGACAAATATGTACAAGTTACCTTTGTTGGAGATTGTTGGTGTGACATCGACACATATGACTTTCTCATAATATAACCATAGCATTATGACTTTCTCTATAATGCTATGGTTATATTGTCCAAACCAATCATACTTAACATTCATTAAAATGACGCTAACATAATATAACATAAAAATTTACATCAATTATCATAACAAGTTACATCAATTCTCATAACAAGTGACATCAAAAGTTACATCAAAAGTTACATCAAATAGTTACATCAATAGTTACATCAAAAGTTTCTTTGTCAAATGTTAATCAATTTCGTCGTCTCCTACGACGAGTCCCGATAGATGTACCCGCCTCGTCACGTCCGAGTAGATGGACCCGCCTCGTCTCGCCCTCCAGTAGAAGGTCCCGATATCTGGACCTCCCACTATCATATAAGTCTGTCCAATACATCCGCCAATTCATCATTTGTCATCCCCGATCCCCTAACCTCCATCTCTACACGGGAGGTTATACTAAATTCGTACGACGTAATCATCTCCCATGCATCGGTACTCGAGCGGGAGATGTCACGATGCTGGGGACCGTCTCTGGGTTTTGAACCAACGGATGTGAATGTCTTATTGTACCCTGCATATAGTCGGGGCACACTCCCATGGTAGTTGAGCAATATTGCCAAGACGATTAGCGAGATAGGACGTGACTATCCCAAACAGTAAAGTATGGTACAAGGGCGGGGAGGGTAGACAAACTCTTCTTTTCCCATCGACATGGACATCGCGGCGATCGGTGTACATGGAATCGTCTGTACATAACCGAATTGTCTAAGAACTCGGTCCGGATGGTATGGTTCCACAACATTGCACGCCACTAAACATCCATGATATAACGAGACGGCGGGAAATGGATGTAACTCCCTAAAAGACCCGTATAGGGCATCCAAATTACCTACAATAACCACAGAAAATTAATTTAACATACATGTGTTATAAAATAAAAAAACTAAATTAAATAGCACTCACATCATTGGGCTTAAGGACGTCAAGACGCTCTCGGTATTGGATCAATTTTTGCATCGAGGCACCAACTTTTCCTTGTGGTAACCACCTCATTGCAAGTGGGTATTGAACCTGTAATTTGATCGATATGGAGGCCTAAAAGCGGGAAAATGCTCGTATATCCAAGCCTACATGCAATAAAACAGTTTCGATCAAATATACTATGGTTCCATAACATATGACTTTCTCTAATGTTTGAATGTAATGAAAAAATACAAGTATGTTACCTCCAATAGCGTCGAATATCCGCCATCTGCTTTGTCTCGGCTCGAGACGCTTGCCTGCTTGTCTATACAAGTACGCAAAGTTGCGGCCCCCGGGCATACGTATCCACGGTCGGGTCATCCGAAACTCTAAATAGCTCGTGTTCACGTGTCCCACTCTTGTCGGCGAAAAGAGTGCAACCAATAGTGTACCACAAATATGCTCACGGCGAGAGCACAGGCAAAGGATCATCGAGGTACCCTCTTCTGGAATCTCTCACGAAGCCACTCTAACTTTATTGATGGCCCCCAGCACCATGCATCCCAGCGAGTGCTTGGAGATGCACTCTAAAATATTCGCAACCTCCCGAGGTGTTGGTGGCACACTCGCCTAGATAACAGTGGTTGCCCGGACACATTCGATCTGTCGGACAATACACATCATCAAGTGTAATTGTCATCTCTCCAAAGGGCATGTGGAAGGTATTGGTCTCTGGATGCCACCGTTCCACAAATGCCGAGACAAGGACTTTATCCACTTCGCATAAGAGCATCTGGATGACACATTGAGGCGAGCTATTGACAAAATTCTTCATTACTTGACTACGGTTATTCGAATCGACCACTCTTCTGTTTGGTAGTGTGATTTAAGCACTTCAACAATGCTCGCTCTTCCCATTCCATATACATGCCGCTACATGGTCATTGAAGGTCGTGAGCAGCAATGGAACTTGTGGCCCTCCAGAAACGGGACAAATGCCTCTTCTTCTTCATCCTCATCCTCAACGGGGCCTCCTCTTTCATACTCATGTTGTTCTGTTGTTCTTTGTTGTAGAAGAAATTGTTGTTGTTGTTCTTTGTTGTAGAAGTACTTGTTGTTCTTTGCTGTAGTTGTTGTTGTCGATAGTTCTTGTAAATGTTCTTCTTGTTGTTGAGCTTCTTGTTGTTGTCTTTGTCTGTGAACCCTAGCTGAAGCCGTAGGTCTTCTTCGCTGATATGTATTGATTTCTGCAAATATTAAATTTGTATTAATGATCAACAAAGGAAAAAAAGAAAAAAAAATTCAATAACACACTGTTCGGCACCCTTGCCGAACCAACATCTCTTGTTCGGTACCCATGTCGGACAACTCTATGCGTTCGGTAGCCATGCCGGACAGATCCAACCTGTTCGGAACCCTGCCGAACTCATTGGGAGTTGTTCGGTACCCTTGCCGAACTCCACCTTTTGTCCGGCAATCCGGTCTTGAACGGTCCCCTCGAAAAATGCAATTTTTACAACAAAACTTCCTTTAAATTGTATTTTTTCAACGAAATATGCAAAAAAATGGAATGTAACTATGACCTAACAAAATTAAACACATATATTAAAAATATATAGCATTTTAACCTAGAATATAAAGACGAGATTCACACCTCTATTGTCTTCCATTGTTGCTGTTGAAGTTGAAGAAAGCTGTTTGAAGTTGAAGAAAGCTGTTGTTGTTGTTGTGTGCTTGTTGCCGTGCTTTGCTTGTTGCCGTGGGTTGATGTTGCCGTTGTTTGCGATTGCCGTTTGTATGCGTGGGTGTGAGCGGGTCTTTCAAACAAGGGTATAAGGGTGTAGGGTGTGGGGTGTACTTAGCAAACAAGGGTATAAGGGTGTAGGGTGTGGGGTTTACTTAGCAATATTTTTAATATTTTGGGATAAATATTATGAAGGGTATAATAGGTAATTAGGGTGGGGTGTACTTAGTTTTTTGAGGGATTGAAAATAATGGGGGGATGTACTTAGTAAATGGGTGTACTAAGTAATTTTGTGGGTTCAAATAGCAATTCTCATAAGAAATATGTTTCTCGCGACAAGAAGACTTTTTAAGTAAAACATCTTAGATACTTACAACATAAGTGAAGTGTAAAAATAAAATGTTATAAAAATTGTAAGTATTAATTTTTGAAAGTAGACTTTTAAGTAAAACATCTTAAAATAAAATAGTGGATTCTTTGCCTGGAACGAAGAGAGTAATATATAAATTAAACAAAGATATTTCATGATGCACGTTTTATTTAGTACTTTGTAATACGGTCAGTATATATATTACTCTCTCCGTCCCTTAATTATTATCTTGTTTGATTTAGCATACGATTAAAAAAATAATTAACTTAATTATTAATATTGATATAATGTGTAATTTTTTTAATGCTCAGTATATGTAGCTTATAAATAAAGTAGGTGAAAAAAATAAAAATAAAATGATAAAAGTAATATTTTAATTTTTCTTAAATAAAATAATTATTTTAAAAAAATTTAGGAACAGAGGGAGTATTATTTTTTATTTTTTTTCTCTCTCACACATACGTCACGCACGAAGTGCCAGAGATAAATCCAGGAGAGCCTTTCCTCCTGGGGATCGAACCCATGACCTCCAGATTGGAGAAAGCCTTTCCTCTAACTCCTAGAGAGATCACACCCATAACCTCCAGATTGGGCCACGAGCTCAAGCCAACAGGCCAAATCTCATGTGCGGAAGTAGTATTATTTGAGTTAAGAAAGAAGTGTTAATAGTAATAGCATAGGCGGGTCCATGCTTATGTAATCTGAACATGTGACATCAGACTGAAATTATGGGGCACACGACATTAAGTATGACTAGGGTCCGATTGAATGGACAGCAATTTGTCCGACGGTCGGGTGGAATGTTACGGTGAAAATGTGTTACATTTAGAGAACGTTAAATGTTATCGTCTACTCCCTCACCCTCTGTCCTTAAATTATTATTTATTTATTTTAAAATAATTAATTTATTTGAATTTCTTTAAGATATTATTTTTATTATTTTATTATTATTTATTTTTTTACTTTAATTATAGATTACATATATATAGATATTAAAAAAAATTACATATTATATTAATATTAATAATTAAGTCAATTATTTTTTTTAATTTGTATGTCAGGTCAAATAAGACAATAATTAAGGGATGGAGGGAGTAATTTTTTTTACGTGACACTCTTTTTAAAACATTCTTTAGACGTCCTATTGTATTATAATTATTATAAAAATTAAAAATTACTTTATACTATAATTGATTGACGATAAAAAATAAAAATAAAAACAGACGGTAAATGATGTGGATGAAAAGACATCCTCGAGGTGACCTCTAAATGTCACCTTATCTCTACTTCAGCATAAAATATTTATATTAGAGAAAAAAAATTTTAAGAAATATTTTTTAAGTGTCTAATATTTTTTACTAGATAGATAATTAAATTAGACAAACACTTAGTGAATCAATTATTTTCTTTAGTGAACGCGTTGCAATCTTTGGTGTATGAATTACTCCTTTTGTTTCAAGTTAAAAAGTCTACTTTTTTACTTTTTTGGTCACTTTAATTAAAATTTAACCAATAATTTATATAAATTTATTTATTTTTATAATATTGTGAAATTTGTTATTCATAGTATTTTAATGTAATTTTTTATAAAAAAAATTTATTTCATAAAGCCTAAATAAATTATATAAAATTTTAATTTAATTTAATCACATGTTAATATTGGTGTACTTTTAAAAATGAAAAGTGATCTCTTGTTAGAACCGATGGAGTATTACGTTAAGAATTAAAATCAAACAATTCTGCAGCGCTCGATTGTTCATTTATGTAGCGACGTCATCTAACCGTTAATTACATTAGTTGCTATTTACTAAATGATCCAAATTATTTTTTATACGTAGAAAATAACTTATTCATTAAAACAAAAACTTTTTCACTCTTAAATCTACAAGCTTTACAGGAGATCTACTCCACCGAGGGTCCGGATCGCAGAGTAGGTCACGATCTCACGTTAGTGTCTAGGGTAAAATTCGAGCCGGACCTTTTATAAAATTTTCAATGACTTAAAAATATGATAATTATTTATAATTAAAAAAATGATATTTTTATTGCGAAATATAATTTATATTCTTTAAAAATACAGAATAATGCAAGTTTTGCATCGCAAAAGCAAAAAACGATGCATCGCAACACAACACGATGCACATAAAACACAGAATAACAACTGTGCATCGTAAAATAAAAAAACGATGCATCGCAATACAAGACGATACACAAATTAACTTTTTTTGCATTTGATGTGCAAATTTCTACCAATCACATCGTATCCTTCTAACACGTACGCCTTGCATTGACTTTTAGTCCACAAAAATAAAATAACCCTCTTCACTTTAAAAACACAACAATCTTCACTTCAAACAGAACAAAAAATCTTAAAACCTTTCGAAATTTTGAAAAAAATTTTGAAAATATTATGAGATTCTATTGGTTATATTCCAAATGGTTGCTGCATCGTCATTCAGAGACATCCTCAACCCCCAACAAGTTTGTAGGATGTTTTACAATTCCTGAATATCAGGTTAGTATTGTTGAATGCATTTTATGGTTTCAAAAACGAACAAAAATGTCTTGAATAGCGTTAGTACCAACAACATCCATCTCTTGCACAAACATTTTTTTAACAAATCAATAGGTTGTGTAACATCTGCTACTTACGGCTGGTCAGTGGAGTTGGATCTTAGTTATAAGAAACACTCACACATATCTTTTAGCAAAATCTTCACGAAAAAGTTTGGATCCTAGATTTTATATGATCTCAGACTTTTATCATCCAAAGTTGAAGAAAATTTCAGGTACATAATACATTTTATAAATATACTTTTTGTTTAGTACTTCCTGAATAGAGTGAAATATGTATACAAACATTACATTTTTCATGTTATTCTTCTCTTTTTATGAATCTGTGTTGATAAACTTTGTGTATTTTATATCTTTTTTGAAATTACGTTTACAATGCACACGTTTGTGCATCATGATGCCCAAAGTTGAACTATAAAAAGTACCTTTTTTGTGTATCGTGATGCACAACCTTTATTCTCGATGCACAACTTCTTAGAATTAACAAAGTTTTGTGCATCGTTTAAAACATTTTCAGTACAAAACTCTTTCAGTGTAAAAGTGACACTTTTAAGGCCAAAAGTGACACCGTCTTATACAAGTTTATGTTGGATTCATATTCAAATCCTCTGTTCTACTCAATAATATTTTTTCCGGTACGCGAGGTGTACTCGTTCTGTGTCAATAGGTTTGTAAACAAATTACTTTCCATTCTGCTTGTTTTGTGGACCTTGTTTACGCCAACTTTAATTTTACATTTGTGCTGATGAATTTTATAGTTATGTCACTAAGTGTATTTGACGCATTTAGTTACTACATTGAGGGCATTTGAATTTGATTCTCAGGATGGAAGGTGCGATGAGGAGAGAAATGCGGAGATTCGGGATCAGGTATAATGTGAAGGATGTCATGTTTTATTGCTAAGTAGAAAGTTTGACCCGAATTTAGTGTCGGTTGTATATTGAGATATATAGTTTTACAAAACAGTTTAATCGTTAGCTCTGTGGTTGGTGGGAGTAGTGTTAAATCTTTTTGTCCCATGGCCCATGTTGAGGGAATGCATTCCTTTGAGTAGTATTAGAGAGCTCATTCGTCGACATCGAGTATTTTTGTGTAACAGGGTAGGGTCACCCCATGTACATAGACAAGGTTTTCCTATTCCATACCACCAAATTCATACCTTAGAATATCAATTGTGTGCTATGGATTGTATTCTTGATAACTTTTAATTGTAATAACAATAGGAATTAATAAAAAATTTAATTGTTATTGTTGACGATGCATAGAAAAAACACTTCACGATACACATTTTAAATTGAAATAATATTGTTATAATTGACGATGCACAAAATTATACTTGACGATGCACATTTCTAAACACAATTATACTGAAATAGTACTGTTATAATTGATGATGCACAAAATTACATTGACGATGCACATTTCTTAACACAAATTATACTGAAATAGTACTGTTATAATCGAGGATGCACAAAATTATACTTGACGATGCACATTTCTTAACACAAATTCTCACAATTACATTGACGATGCACTTTTTATACTGACGATGCACATTTCTGAATGCAAATTCACAAAATATATTGATGATGCACAAATTGCACACATGAGATACACAATTAATTTACACTTAAAAACGTCCTTTGTTGTTACGAGTGTAGTTTTGGAACAAATAGTTAATTTATCACTTAAAATGAACTTAAGCGGTTAAAAATAATTTTAATGAACTTAATCGGTTGTAAATTGTCTAAAGGGGAATGGCCTGAAATTTTTTCTAGTATCTATTTGTCATTCATGCAATATTTTCGTGGGCCCTATTATCCTCAAAGTGTTTGATAGCTGATGGAGCATATGAGTGACTCGGTTGTAGAGTTGGGGCTTACAAATCAGTAAAATTTCAAGTTCTATCTCTTCACACCCCCTTGGGATATTTAAAAAAAAAAAAAAGAAAAAAAAAGTGTTACACATGGAATTTGAACCTCTAGAGTCGAGTATAGCTTATAAATATGATAGGGTTTACGGAATACAGCTTTTGGTTCAAAATCACGTAGGTTTGAAGTTTGTTAATCTCGACAGTTAATCAGGAGATTTTAAATATTAGCTAAATCCCAACCATATAATCCATATTTCCACTAAAACACATCTGTCAAGAAATTTGAATTGCCACGTCAAATTCAGCAGTAGTTTCTTTGTGAATAATTATGCTCTCCGTGACAATTGACTCCTACTTTACACCGGCCAAAAGCCGTCTCAACTTCAACTTGCTCTCTTTTGTCAGCAATGCAGGACAAGGAATTTGGGGCCAAAAAATGACCAAACAAAGATATGTTTCAAAAAATTTATATATTCACTTCTTTCCAAGAAAATAAAAGCAATTATACACTATATATGTTCTTACTCTTTTTTCTTATGGGCGCTTTTGGTACAAATTAATGCATTATGTCTTACATACTTTGAAGTTTGAACAGTGACGATCTATATATATATATATGGCATGCAGGTTACTTCAAAAATGTTGCATTTTGCTTTCAATCACGAAAAAAGTGTGAAAACCGAGCCACAAGGCGCACGAGTTACTCGAGCATTGGCATAAATTAAGTTGGTGAAGCTAAACTCGATCGTTTATATATATAAAGCTGCAGTACCCAAAATGGAAATGGTCCGATTAAATCTACAAAGCTCTAATTAAGTTTGGGTCTCACCAATTTGATGAGCCGATATCTGGAGAGGAGCTCGACGAGCTAGCAATAGCATGAGTTCATCTCAAAAAGTTTTACTTATTTAATGTCTCGATCGAGAAAGTTGTCGTGAGAGGGCAATACTTGATCCTATATGTATTACTGTAATTTGATTAAGTATTGGAGATCGACCCTATATAGCTGTAAATAATATATCCACAACATGCATGGGAGTGAGCTAGAATGATTAGTGATACACTTAAATGGTACACAAAGGTTACCTTCAATCCCGACTGCACAAAACACAAATATTGCACGCACTACCAGAACAAGATAGATGATCATTATATCGATTCCATACAAAAAATACTTCAGATATGTTCCTAAATTATTATCATATATATATTGTTTTATTAAACATGACTTTTTCTAAACGCAAATATAATGTATATTTTTTAAAAAATCATAAAACATGTAAATTATAGTATTTTAAAAGTAATATTAATTATAAGTTTTATTATTTTAGAAAAAATAAAAAAATAAAAGTAAAATTTGCGTTTAAAAAACATCTACTGTATTTAACTAAAAAAATTTAAACGATAATTGAGGAATGGAAGGAGAAAGTAATATGATCACACCTCAGCTCCATTATTTTAAATTTAGCACCCTCATCCATCAATCAATCAATCAATCAAAACATGACAATCAATTACACCAAAATATTACAGTAGCTACCAAAAACCTCATCTTCGATTTCCCACCCTTTTTTTTAATTTTCTTTTCTATATTATCACTACTAGTCTAGATATGCTAATTTCTTGTAGTCAGTGAGATGAGATGTCAATATTCCCAAGATTCTCTTTGTGGACCCCCACCACACCATCTCTCTCTCTTTCTCTCACCACCATGGCCTTATATAAACCTCTCTCATTTGATCACTTTCTTCACCCCCAAACTCATTTCTTCTTTCTCTACTCAAGTTTTCATCATAAGCTTGTTTTTGCTTCTTCTTCTTCTAGCTAGTAACTTAAATAATTTATTTGAGCATACAATGGCCACTGTTGAGGTACCTCAAAACTCTCTGTTCTCGTTTTGATGCTATAACATGCATGGTGATTCCAGTATTGCCAGTGTATTAACGATTACCCAAAATTAAAATGATCAACACTAAAAATTAAATAGTAACAATAGGATTTTGTTTTTTTTTTTAAAAATTATTTATTTTACACATTGAATTGACTATTGGCTTATATATGTATATGCATATGCAGGTTGTTTCGGCAACATCTGCATTCCAAGATGAGAAAATAGAGGAGCCAATCAATAAGCCTCAGCTCGAAACAAACAGTACCGTTAAGGAAACTGATCAGGATGCACCACCTACAGTACCGGATGAGCCAGTTAAGGAAACTGAGACTGTTGTGGACGAGCCAGTGGCTGCAGAAGCTGAAACCGGCCTGGCGGCTGAAGTCGAGACTAAGGTGGTGGTAAAAGAAACTGATCATCAAGTGATCACCCCAGAAGAGCCTGCTGGAGGTGAGGCAGCAAAAGTGGCACCGGAGCCTGAAGCTGGAGAGAAGGTTGTGACTGAAGAAGAAGAGAAGCCAGCTGATGAAGCTGAAGAGAAGGTTGTGACTGAAGAAGAAGAGAAGCCATTTGATGAAGCTGGAGAGAAGGTTGGAAATGAAGCTGAAGCAGCAGCAGCAGAAGTTGAGAAGTCCGATGAGTAAACAAGTTGTTGTTTTGAATTGAAACAGAATGTTTGGGGGGATTTGCGTCACGCATGCATGTCACTAGCTAGTTTAAGTCAGTGTTTCTCGTGTATTTTGTCTAGAATAAGCAAGTTAAGGTTGGTCTTCCGCCTTTTGTGGGGTTGACCCACTTAGCCCAACCGTGCCATATGGCTACTTTGCATTGGCTGATAGACCTCCATGCATGAATTTCATTGGAGAATGTTTAATTTACTCTGAAATATTTTGTGCCATGGCTAGTTGGATGAATTACTGTACGTTATGGTTTATTATGTTCAATATGAGGTGCCATTTTACTTGAGTAATTACTACTCTCTCCCTCCCAAAATTATTAGTATTTTGTTTGATTCCATACATAAATTAAAAAAAATAATTGACATGATTATTAAGAACCCGTTTGATGCAGCATTTTTAAAACGCAATTTTTTTAAAATGCAGCGTTTTTGGGACGGACAAAATTAAAAGTAAAATGGTAAAAGTGTTGTCTTAAAAAAAAAACTTTCAAACAAGACATTTATTTTGGGACCGACATAAAAGGAAAGAAAAACAATAATTTTAGAATGGAGGGAGTAATTAACAATAAGTTATATACCACCACCAAAGCAAATACTACTTCCGTCTCAAAATAATTGTCGTTTTAACAAAGTTTTTTTGTCTCAAAATAATTGCGTTATAGGATTTCAAGAAACATTTGCCCATATATTTTGTCAAATTTGCCCTTATTTATTACTCTCATTAAAAAGGTTGCTAAGAATATAAAGAGAAAAAAATACTCCTACAACTTATCTACAATAATTGAACTTAAATAATGGTAGATTAGTTTTTTTAAAAGGTTAATTCATCTATGTACAATTTGCTAAAACGATAATTATTTTTGGTTGAAAGTAGTACAACAATCAGTAAAAATTAAAAACACCAATTTGGAATGAAATTAATTTTGGTTGTGAAGTGCTAGGAATAACACCTTTGAGCTGAGACGATAAAATTCCTGCATCAATGAGCATAAACTAGTTCTTTGGTGAGTAATGATATATGTACAGAATTCATCCACAGTTTTACTTTTATCACGCTTTGAGTATTGTACATTCCAACTAATGTACAACACTTTAATAATAGTATGATGTTAATATGTTCAGTGGATAATCTATATATATATAATGACACAAGTGATTTTGGCACACTTACTAAAACAGGTAATTTGGCGCCAAAACTGAAAATCTATATTTAGAAACATAAATTTAAAGCTACTCCTCATTATCTTCAATTAAAGATTTAATTTCTTTCTCACCTATATCAATGCTTAAGTAATAATTGGGCTTATCAAACAATACCTGGATTATGACAACATTTATGGCAAATACATTTAATACATATTTCAGCAATTTCCTAGAAAATACCCATTGGAATATAGATAGTCATCCGAAATCAAAACTATTTAATGTCAAATAGTAATGGAAAAATAAAAAATTATTACAAACATTATACATAAATAAAATAAAAATACATATTATTTTATATCCGGCAAAAATCTTATTTCAGTCCTGTCGTCTTTCCCTTGTATCTTGTATCTGCACACTAAAAAATAAATAAATGTTTATAATATTGCCTTTATCAAACAAATAAATGAGAAAGACTATTTTTGGATAGGAACATTTATGGCAACTACATTTAATACATTTTCCAGCAATTCCCTAGAAAATACACCGTGAAATCTAGACAGTCATCCTGAAATCTGAAATTATTTAATGTCAAATAGTAAGATTATTTTCGGATTCCCCAATTTAGTAAATGGGAATATCAACAGGTTTATTTATCCAGTTTATAATGCGGTTTTTCTTCAAAATCTGTTTCTTTTTCATCCTATTCCAATCTTTTTCATATACTTTGCATTATTCCCAGCCAAAGAACATATAAAATGACTTTTACTCTATTGAAAGACATTAAAAAATGAAGATCAGATTGGTTGATTAAGGTAAGATTAGCATGAAAGTGGGAAGTAAAACTTGGGAATGATGTGAAGATTCCTCCATCTCTTGAGCTGCTTCTGGTGGATGTTGAGGTTAGCCTTTCTTCTTCCTCCTACTTCTGTTTTTTCTATTTTGTTTCTATTTTGTTGGGACATCCTAAAAAGGAAAAGGGGATACTTATTTTGGACCAATGAGTATATATGTTTCCTATGATGGAGTCAATGAAAATAAGCTTGAACTCTGATCATAACCTTAGTATCCCGTATATTGCATAGGTACAAAAGTCAATATCAACCAACCCGCAAATGTACAAAAATGTCTACATTAGTTGGTATAATGAAAAGGCGAGGGATGGGGCTTCATCAAGAATTATGAAAAAGTGTTTTAACTACTTTTTTTTTTTTTTTTTCGGTGTGGATTCATCTATATTTTCTAAATGTCTAACTTTGCATAAAATATTATCTTTCCGTGAAATAGGATAATATTTGGCCCGTGCGTTTAACGCACGGGTGTAGCACTAGTTAAATTCTAATGAAACAAAAATAAAATAAAAAAGGGAGATTTATAGCTTAAATTTATGAAATGAATATACCTTCTTTTTTTTCTTGTTTTGTAGACAAACATAAATTAAATGTAAAACTATTTCTTCGAGCATAAGGAAGTATTATTTTAATTTTTCCCATATATTTTTTAATTTTTGATCCAATGGTTGAAAATGAGAGTAACCATTGATGGTTAAATAAAAAAGTAACCATTAAATACTCCCCCATATATATATATATATATATATATGTATATAATTGTTATTTTATCAAAAAGTTAAAATACAAAACTCAAAGTATTAAAAAAAAATACACACACATCTACAAATTTTGTGGTTTTATTTAAGTTGATATAAAATATGATGGCAAATCTAACATCTAGACATAATTATCAATATTTATTTATTGATAAGAGAGTATGGAAAATGATCAAATTAAATTTGAGACCTTAGCCCCGATGATATCACTATGGACTACTTCTTCACAACCACCGATAGATCGAGGCCGTAAATATACCAAATGGAGAGAGGCTTAAATGAAGGGGCCGGGTTAAGAATCCCCGACCACGACCACGACTACGACCACGACCACCCGAGTGTTATCTCTTTAAAATCGAATGATATTATGGGCTATGCCAAAAGCTTTACTCTGCTCAAAACCTAGGCTATATATATATATGGTATGGTTCCTGTATTTGGATTTGGTAGTGTGACTGCTGCAAAAACAATTGGGAGATCAGATGAAGTATATGTAGCAGCAGTTGCATTAAGAGCCAAGAAGGGACCAGCCCAATTATTTATGTCCACAGCCTACTCTCTCAACCTATCATGGCATTTACAGCATTTCATCGTCATCATCAAACCTTCCTCAACCTCTCCCTCTCAGGTCCAGTCCTCTCAACCGATTTCCCTCCCCTGCTTCTTTATTTTTTTATTTCTGCTTTTTTACTTTGATCATCCAATTCTTTAGTTTGAAATTCAAATATAAATATGTTCATTTAGATCACTTAAGGGCTGCTTATTTTCAATAATTTATTATTGCAGGCTTTGGTCTTTGATTTTCAACCACGAGATCCTGAAAATGTATTTGTAGCACTTGCAGCATTATCTGGCAGGAAAGTGCCCGGTAATTAATTAAGATGATTCAAAATAAGCTTTAATTTAATGACATATATGCATGTTGACATCAAAGCTTAATTTAATTTGCTCCAGGAGTTGTTCTTACAAGGAAGCTGACAAAGCTGCCAAAAACGAAATGCTGGATGGTGGGATCTTCTTCTCATCCAAATGCCATAGATGCTGTACTCGAGTTCAATAGAAATTGGGAAACAGATTTAACAATTGGGCATCATGACTGTCGACATTACACCAATGGTACGTATATAGTATTATCTTTCGCCCAACATAACTACGTACTATTCATGATTGGATTGAATCGAATTTCTGTGATTTTGATGAATATATATATATATATATATATATATATATTTGTTCGAGAGTTTAATTCCTTTCTTTCTAGCTTCTAATTAAGCTTAATTATTTTCTCACTTGGAAGGTTTGGTGGAATACCTCATCGGAGAAAAATGTGTGCTGGAAAGTCTGAGGAACAAAGTTTGAATTAAGCTGCAGCTAGCCCAAACGAGTTGTTCCTGAAACATGTTTTCTCACTTCTTACAAATCTGCGACCATATATGTTTGCTGAAAGGGGGATCATCCATGTAACTGTAAGATTCATGCTTAAATTAATACAAAAATTTTGTTAATGTATATTTCTAATCTACATATTTCTTCAAAACATTATTTGTCTTTCACTTTTGTTTTTATACCTGAAATGTGGTGTTTGGAGAAACAACCTACTCTCATGATACAACATAATTGATAAATACTCGTTTTTTCGTGAGAACTAGTTTTCCATCCAATCCCAAATGTCTTCAATTTCAACTTGATAGCAATGAGATATGTTATAGATTAAATTCTCGTGTCCGTCATTGTGACTGTCATGCTTAATGGATCGTTCATAACCATAGGTGAAATTGACTAGTAAAACATTTCGTGTCACGCAGTAAACTTATGCTATAGACTCGGATAGAATGGCTATGTTTACTTTGAAAGTTGAGAGGGCTATGCTTTTGCTCTTGTTTTTGACGCGATCGAGATGACTATATCACTATACAATATATAGGTTTACCTCCGCTCTTGGTAGCGTTTGAGATTTCACAAGTTGTAGGACTTACGAGCTGAGTCGAGCCCATTTCGAGCTAACCTCTTTAAAAGAAATAGCTGCTTCCATGCAATAGTTTCAAAACCAAGGGCACTTCCCAGCAGAGTCCAGACCCTGCAAACAATGGAACTGTGTCCTTTAATTCCTCAATGTCGACTTCGCATTTGATAAATTCAATGCAACGATCCTTGTCAGGTCAAGCCCAGCACATACTTTCACAATTACACTTGAATTCAAACCACTAAGCACCATTAATGGAGTCATTTGCCATTAAAACACCAACCTGAAAACACCATTTCTTGGTATCAACTTGACTTTCAAAGGGCCAAATAATTCAAGCACACCATAACTTTTCACATAATACTCGCACCAGAAGAAAGAAGTTAAGTTGTCAAAAGCGTAATTTAAATTTGATAAATTCAAACTCAAAATAAATTCACTTGGTGATTTGGGCAAATGAGCAGCACATCAATCTTCTGGACAATTAGCAACAGAAAAGATAAAGCCCAAAGAAGGAGTTTCTACTCACAAATCATCAATTTGATTTCATCTGTAATGATAAGGTATTCTCAATGAAACTTTTACAAAGTTGTTAGAACTCAAACAATTGAAGGTAATAGGTTTTCCACATTGTGGATATTACAACGAAAAAAATAGAATAGTTTATCAGTACCTTGTTTAGAGCAGATCCCACTACTTGATTGTACAATATATTGTTAGGAATATAGTATGGAAATAATATAATTATAGAAAATAAAATTCTTTACTGCTAGTAGTCTGCGGATCAAGGCACTACTGGTAGCTGAAGATTGACTGATGATGACCTTTGGATAATGCTTTGGTTGATGTGCGGATGCTGAAGCTGATGTTGTGGCTGATGCTGAAGTTGATGCTGTCCGAGGCCTGTGCTGGCACAATTTCCTTGAAATAGATTCGCCCTCCACTCCGTAAGTTCTTGGAGGTTTGCTCGTGAGCGATTGTCTCCCAGGATACAATGGACAACCAAATTAACCTTGCACTTAGGATTCCGGCGAATAGAAGTGTGCTTGGACAAACGAACGAACGATCAGGAGGCCAAAGGAAGATGACAACAAAATGCAAATGCAGAGAGTAAAGAAATTGTTGAAACTCTTTCGTGTCGTTTTGAGACTGTGAAACTGATTTCAATTTATAGGCCCAAACTGAAACGTTTTGATTAGCACATTAATCAAATTGTTTTAATTTAACCCATTTACTCATAGCATTAAGGCTAAATTGATTAAGGAGTTACATTCTGTAAAATCAATGACTAACAGTTACGAATTCAAAATAAAAATTAACAAAACATGGGCTAGCAAAGTTTTTGTTAATTTTTCAATGTGGAACAAACCACTTCTAACTCCATGCTATAAGCCTTAATATCTTATTCATCCAAACTGAATTTGGACAAACAAATATACCATTTGATGTTCTAACGTTGGACAAACAAATATACCATTTGATGTTCTAACGGAGTAAAATATATTTTCACAATCATCTTTGTTATTCGATAAACAAATCATTAAGAAAATCATGCCACAAGTTTCATAATTTCCTTCACATTTACACACTTTTTCCAACATATATAGCCTTGTTTATGCTTCAACATTTCTTCTTCTTACAAAAATACAAGTTCAATCCTTGAAAAATTGGTCATATCTTCCACTCGAGCTTCAGTATGACTCTGGTTTAAGTCCTGTACCATTACTGCTCACACAGTATGTTCCAGTCCCCTATCGTATTCCTTCAATAGTTTATAGGTAAAACAAGGCTTGGAACATGATTAATCACTTCAAATCGAAATGGGAGCTGGAGCTCTACAAAAGTGATCTTCCTAGAGGACATGGTTTTTACATTATAAGAAACTAAAGCACCAAGACGATATAACATCAAGAGTTCCCCATCTTCCTGAAGGCATATAGTCCGAACAAACCCTCTGCTGCGCCCAATACTATTTAACTCTACGCTGTAACATTTATTCCAAGACTCACGAACACCGTATTCCTTCATAACCCAAATTTCAGCATAGTTCATTAGGTATACAAAGCCAGTGAGTGAAAGACACCCATCCAATACCCCCAGGGAAGGATCCCAAAAATTAACATTAGGTAGAGGTATCTCCCGAACAACTTCACTAGCAACATCAATGGCAATAAAGACATTAGCAGGAGTCCGACTCAACCAATGGAGAGCACAATTGACAAAAACTTGTTTCGGACATAATTCCCAATTGACCTTATGTCGAATGATATCTAAAATCCTCCAAGATAAATCACCAAGAGTACACACAGAAACCACAGCCCAATCAGACCAGTTTTTATCATAAACATTTCTAATAGTAACAACTTTATATTGATTCATTTCGGGAATAAACCCAAATCCAATAGCAGTATCATAAGAATAATCAACTGGGTCAGGCAGCTTAACACAGTATCTCGTAAAAGGGTTGGAAACATAAATTTTACCAAACTGATAATCATCGCAACCAACCAAGCAAAGCAAACCATTACAAGAACCCATCACCCTGAGTCCAACAAAATTGGGTTGGGACTCTGAGAAACCAACAACACTACAAGTATAATCGCGTTGGGTATCGTTGTATTCGAGAGTGAACAAGGGTGTGCTGTGAGTATTGTCTACAATGGACAAATTGGAGATGATGAAATTACGGTGGGATTGTTGAAGTGACAAAGTTCGATTCAAGTGCATTTGTATGAAGATTGGTTGGTGGGTCAGTTGTAACCAGGATTTGGATACGCACCTGCAATTCATTACCGATTTGACGGGCAATCTCACAAGGATGTCCATCACGATGTCCACGGGGAGTCGTTCCATTCAATCGAAGAATGGGATTGGGGGCGAAGAAGCAGAGCAGTGTGTTGCTGTATTTACCTTGCTGATGCTGACAGGCAGCCTGACACTATTCCCCCTGTTTCGTTAGGGCATCTCCGGTCATAAACCATTGGGTTGACTTCACCATTGGTCCCCGGAGTTTGAGATTGTACATCATCCGCTCCCAATGTTAGAAAAGTCTCACCACTAACCAAAGGGTGCAATTTTTGCACACAATTGGTCCCTGTGATGGACGGTGTTAGAGCTGGGACTGTTAAGTGGCATGTACAAACTCACGTGATTTTTAATGAGGGCAAAATTGTCTTTCTCACCTTCTCCTTCTTCAACCTCACCCACGATCCTTCATTTAAAGTAAAGTTCTTTGGAGATGATACAGATTACACACAAGCTCCATGTTCTCTCTCTCTCTCTGTATATATATATATATATATATATATATATATATATATATAAGGTTTTAACTTTCTTAAATTTTCCCAAGAACAACACTCCGACACCACCACCCTTACTCGCCGGTGACATCACTTCTTCTCCGGCAACATCACCCATCATCATCCAAATCTTGACCACCACCAGTATGTAAACAATTAGACCCATAAATCCAAAAAGAATTACAAACATGAAATGTCTCTCTATCTCCCATCAAAACCAGCCCTCCCTAAGGAGCCCAATAATCCTCCGACACCACCACCATGTTGATAGCTCTATTCACCTGTAAAGCAGCCTTACATTCTATGATTTCACCACTGGCGCCGACGAGGAGGAATTCTCAATGCCAACATAGGCGAAACACAGAAATAGAAAGTATCAAAATTAATTCCAAATCCAATTGAAATTTATAGGGCTTGGTATAAGGGAATAATGTCAGTTCCATATTGTTGTATCTTTATTACCATATATGTGTAATTATATTTAGTATATTCTTCCTTATTAGTTAGGTCTCCTAGTTACCTTATATTGTAACTCTTCTCCTAATCCTTATTGTATTAAGTTAACTTGTAAACCATATAAATATGTGTTCCAATCATTGGAAAATGCTATGCCATTATTCATAAGAATTATTATTCTCTACATGGTATCAGAGCTTTGATTCCACAAACCCTAAAAACCACCAAACTTTCGCAACCCCAAACACCACCGCCCACCACCTCCTTCTTCCTCTAAACACCTATGGCTTCTAGCATGATCATCGTCCAAGATCCCACAGACTCCTCCAAAATCTATCAACTCATCAACATCTCCAACCAAAATATCACCAAGCTCACCCCCACCACCTACCTCGCATGAAAACTTCAGGTTTAATCCACACTCGTTGGCTATGATCATTATAGGTTTGTTGATGGCACCTCGATCTGCCCGCCAGCCACCCTCACCGTCAACAACGTCCAAGCACCCAACCCATACTACCTCCTATGGATACGACAAGACAAACTTCTGTTTGGCGCCCTTATCGGCTTCCTCTCCACAAGCTTAGTTCCGCTTATTCAATAAGCAACTACAACTCGGGAGGCTTGGGTCATCCTGGCCAACACATATGCTCGCCCTACTCGCGGGCATATTAAGCAAATTAAAGACCAGCTCAAGCGAGCTACTAAAGGCTCCCAGTCGATCTCGGAGTACATGTAGTTCATCAAGAGCAAATTTGATGAGCTCGCTACCCTTGGGAAACCCCTCGACCATGAGGACCTTATAGAAACAGTGCTCGGCGGCCTGGATGATGACTATCGACATGTCGCCGATGCAGTTGAAGGACGGGACACTCATATCCCCTTTAATGAACTTCATGAAAAACTCATCAACCGCGAGCTGGTGCTGAAGCAATCCCACCCCGTCTCCACTCTCTACCCCGCCACGGTTAATACTGTGATGAACATGCAATAAGGGTCTCCTCAGCCTCAGTATCCTCGCCACCAGCAGCCTGCACAGCCTCCTCGATATCCACAGTCGGGTAACAATGGTCCCCGCCAGCAGCGACCTTACCTCGGCAAATGTCAAGGCTGCCGACAACAAGGTCATACGGTCGCTCAGTGCCCCAGCTTTCAGCTTGTTCCGGCCTCGCCATCTAGCTCGCCTCACTCCTCGTCTGTAGGCAACAAATGGCAATCGCGAGCAAACATAGCCACGACCTCGGACAACACAACTTCGAGCTGGCTCCTCGACAGTGGTACTTCTCACCATGTCACCGCTGACCTCGACAATTTCTCTCTTCATACTTCGTACTCGGGCCCTGACGACATGGTTATTAGTGATGGCACTGGGTTACGCATTGCCAATACTGGTTCTACCTCTCTCCACATACCCTCACACACCTTTCAATTGTATAATGTTCTATTTGTACCTAGCATGAAAAGAAACCTCATTTCTATCTCTCAATTCTGCACATCTAATAATGCATCTATTGAATTCTTACCCACTTCCTTTCGTGTGAAGGATCTACAGACAGGGACCTCACTGCTGGAAGGACAATCTAAAGATGGTGTGTATGAATGGCCGAACTTAATCCCTCCGTGTCACCCCACTGCCTTTGCGAGCTCGAAAGTGTCTGTTCCGGACTGGTATCATCGCCTTGGTCATCCCTCTGCCCAAATCCAGAGTCATATAGAGTCTAGGTTTGCTCTCGAGCATTCTCGAGATAAGTCATCCTTTTGTAATGCGTGTTTAAGCAATAAAAGTCACAAACTTCCTTTTACTTTATCTACTATTGTGTCCACCCACCCCCTTCAAATTATTTATTCTGATGTTTGGACCTCGCCTATTCACTCGTTTGATGGCTTCAAATACTATGTGATCTTCGTCGATCACTACACACATTACATCTGACTCTACCCTCTCAAAAGGAAATTTGATGTTGCATCCATCTTTCCTCGCTTCAAAGCCCTGGTTGAAAACCACTTCAAACAAAAAATTGTCACCCTATACTCAGATAATGGTGGCGAGTATACTGGTCTCGCCAAAATGACCGGCCTGGCCATATACCTCGCCACTAATGGCATCTCGCACCTCACCTCGCCCCCCACATGGCCGAGCACAATGGCTTCTCTGAACGACGACATCGTCACATTGTCGAAACAGGTCTATATCTACTATCCAAAGCCGTTCTTCCCCTCACCTTTTGGTCGTATGCCTTCCTCACAGCCACCTATTTCATAAATCGCCTTCCTACTCCTACACGTTAGATGTTCTCTCCCTACCATAAACCCTTCGGGTCAGCCCCCAACTACTTAAAGCTTCGAGCATTTGGATGTCTCTGTTATCCCTGGCTGCGACCATATACCTCTCACAAGCTCGATCCTCGCTCGACTCCCTGTGTTTTCCTCGGGTACTCCCTTACTCAGAGTGCATATATCTGTTACGACCTGACCTGCGCAAAGCTCTTTGTCTCCCGCTATGTTCGTTTTGTTGAGTCTGAGTTTCTCATGTCTCGAATCGAGCTGAATCTTCCCCGACCTGACGAGTCAACCCACACTTCCTGGTTAACACCTCATAACATCCTCGCGGCTTCATACATACCATCGGCAGCTAGTCCTTGCAGCGACCTAACTGATGCTCCTCCCGCGACCTTTTCTCAACCACCCTCGGAGCCCGGCATAGCTAACCCCGACCTTACCGAGTCCTCGCAGGTCGCCCCAAACACCAACCTTCCTCATCAGCCTATACCCCAGGCCGCAGCTCGCACCTTACCTATTATTGCTCGCTCTTGAAACAATATCCACAAACCAATTAACAAACTCTGCATCTCAGCCCAACTAAACACCGAACTTGAACCAACATGTGTAACTCAGGGCCTCAAAGACAGCAGGTGGCGACAAGCCATGTCTGAGGAATATGATGCCCTCCTAAAAAATAGCACATGGGAACTGGTACCTCCCACAGGGGTCCCTAATATTATTGGCTGTAAATGGATATTTCGGATTAAACGATCTGCTGATGGCAAAATTGACAGGTACAAAGCTCACCTGGTCTCCAAGGGATTCCATCAGCGCCCAGGAGTTGACTACCATGAGACCTTCAGCCCGGTGGTCAAACCTACCACGGTTTGCCTCATCCTCTCCCTTGCGATTAGCTGGGGATGGGATCTTCGTCAGCTCGACGTCAACAATGCCTTCTTGCAGGGAACCCTTACCGAGGAAGTCTTTATGACTCAACCTCAGGGCTTCGTCGACACTGATCACCCGCAACATGTGTGTCGCCTCCGAAAGGCAATCTATGGTCTCAAGCAGGCTCCCCGAGCATGGTATGATGAACTTCGCCAGTTTTTCCTCGATGCTCGCTTCACGAACTCAGTGGCTGATACTTCCCTATTCATCTTCAATGAGGGTGGCATCACTCTTCTGTTGCTCGTCTATATTGATGACATCATCATCGCTGGCTGCGATTCCAAGGCAGTCCAGGCCTTCATCACCGTTCTCGCTCAAAGACCTCGGTGACCTTCACTACTTCCTCGGTGTGGAAGTGGTTCCTCGGTCTACTGGGCTTCTCCTCTCCCAACGTGGTTACATAGCCGACCTCCTTGCTCGCACTAGTATGTCTGAAGCTCGCCCAGTGGTAACATCCTTAGCGACCTCGCCAGTACTCACCCTTCAGTCGGGCACGGCACTGACTGACCCAACCAAGTTTCGAGCAGTAATTGGGAGTCTTCAATATCTATCTTTGACCCGCCCGAACATTGCCTATGTCATCAACAAGCTCTCTCAATTTATGCATAGACCCACCTCGGATCACTGGATCGCCACCAAGCGCCTACTTCGCTATCTCAGTGGCACCATTGATCATGGCATCTTTCTTCATCGCCAGTCGCCTCTTGATCTTCATGCTTTCACCGATGCCGACTGGGCGGGAAACAAAGATGATTTTACCTCCACAAGTGCTTACATAGTGTATCTTGGTCGGAACCCCATCTCTTGGAGCTCGAAAAAGCAGAGAACAGTTGCTCGCTCCTCAACAGAGGCCGAGTACCGAGCTGTTGCCGCAACAGCTGTTGAAGTACGCTGGGTTACCTCTCTTCTAGGTGAGCTCGGTGTCACTTCTTCACACCAACCCATTATCTACTATGATAATGTTGACGCTACAAATCTCTGCTCCAACCCAGTATTTCATTCTCGCATGAAACATGTTGCCCTCGACTATCATTTTATCCGTCAGCAAGTTCAAGATGGTATCTTATGGGTATCTCACGTCTCTTCGGCTGACCAGCTCGCAGAAGCCCTCACCAAATCGCTTCCTCGTGCTCGCTTTCACCATCTTCTATTGAAGATTGGCCTCTCTTCTCGGGGGTCCAACTTGCGGGGGCATATAAAGGAATAATGTCCCTTCCATATTATTGTATCTTTGTTACCATATATGTGTAATTATATTTGGTATATTCTTCCCTATTAGTTAGGTTTCCTAGTTACCTTATATTATAACTCTTCTTCTAATCCTTATTGTATTAGGTTAACTTGTAAACCCTATAAATATGTGTTCCAATTAATGGAAAAGGCTATGCCATTATTCATAAGAATTATTATTCTTTACACTTGGGCGATTTGATGTTTGAAAAGATGCAGCCTTTGTCAACAATTGATTCGGATTTGAAGATGCAACCTTTGTCTTGTTCATTTTTTGTGAGCTTATCCCAAAAGAAATTGTACCAATGGTTTGAATTTGAGAGAAGTTGGGTTCTTTGGGAAGAAAATTAAGATTATGTGTTTTGATTTGAGATATTGTTTATTGATTGAGCTTCTGTTGAACCAGTTTTTGCTTAATTATGGAGGGAAAAACCATGAAAGCTTGAAAGTTGAATTGGGGTTTGAGAAATTAAATGGGAATTCCCCTATTTTGGGGAAGTGGGTTTTGGACTCCGGTGGTGTTTGGCGGTTGTGTTCTTGGTTTTTTTGACGAGGAAAGAAGTGGGTTTGTTGTTAAGTTGCTTTCTGTTAAGCAGTAGTGGGTTTGCTTTTCACATCACTTATATATGTGTTAGAAAAATCTATTACAAAATTCGAAAATAGCAAATTACAAAACTGGAAATATAATTTAAAATATAAAATAAAGAAACTGGAATTGTTCTGTAATAATTCTTCATTTACGATTCGAAACCTGTGTAACACAGTGTCATTAAAACAGATTCGCCACCAAGACAGTGTTCCAAGAGGAGATAAGAATGGCGGAGAGATTCAGTGAAGATTTTGTTGAGGAAGCGAGTGAACGGAGGAGTAAGCGTAACATTTCCGTTTGTTTTCTCAGGGTTTTGAGGGATGGATTTGGACGGAGGAAGAGGTTTTGAGGTGGAGAGGTACGAGAGGGAGGGCAGGGGCCGGGGGTACTAGACTGTCAAGTGTCAAGTGAGTTGAGTCAAGTGTGTGTCACAGTGTTGGGCTAATGTGAACTAGGGGTGCAACCGTGTAAGGGAACTGAGCATTAGCTGAATCGTGAAATCAAACAGAATCAAACTAGAACGAACCAATCATTTTTGGTTGGCTTAATTCTCAATTTCATCACTCTACTATCGCAAAAGGTTCGATAAGTTCACTCTACAATTTTTTTTCACAGATTAATAACTATACTTTACAAAAGGTACCACGTTAGTCACTCTGTCCAGTCTCTGACAATTAAGGTTGGAGGAGAATGATTTGGAGTTACAAATCTAGAAAAATTATTGTGTATTAAGTCTCTCATTAAGGTTGAGAAGAGTTACGTTTCTGAATAAAAATCAAAAAATAAATAGCAAAATGTGGCTTAGTCTAAGGGGCTCAATTTGGTCCGACATTTGTGTCTGCAGGTCGCGCTTGCACACGAGTCCACTGGTCCGAACCTCAAATTGGTGCGAGAGAGAGCCTCTATGCTATACAAGCTTACCCCTTATGAGAAAGGAGCTTGTATATAAACTAGCCTTGTCTTTGCTTTCTTTTCAATGTGGGACAAACCCACTTATCCAACTTCAACCCACCTATTTTAGGTCTTAATATCTCAATCATCCAAACATCATTTTGGACAAATAAATATATGATTTCGATGTTCTCACGGAGTAGAACACATTTCCACAATTATATTTGTCATTCGACAAACGATCCACTAAGAAATTTACAAAACAAGATGCATCATTTTCTTCACTTTTTACAAGTTTTCCAACATTAGGTACGACAAATTTGGGGAAGACAAGGGGCCTTTGCTGGGGAAGTGAAGAAGAAGAGAAGGATAGTAACATTTTCACATGACGCTCTTGTTTTTCCAAAAGTTGAGGTTGAAGAAGGAGAAGGTGGAAAAGATAATTTTGCCCTCACTAAAAATCACGTGAGTTTGCACATGCCCACTTAACGGTCCCAACCCTAACGTCGTCCATCACAGGGACCAACGGTGTGCGAAAATTGCTTACTTTGGTTAGTGGTGAGACTGTTCTAACATTGGGGATTGATCGTATACAAGCCCATACTTTGGGGACCAATGGTGGAGTTAACCTTAAACCATTCAAAAGGTTTATCACCATGTCACGTTATCAGTTTATAAATATTTTTTTTATAAACCTGTTATCCACTATACATAAACACATAAAAAGTTTATAGCATGAACACACTATTAAATATTTTATTCTTTCACAATATACCCAAATTCATTTTCTTACCTAGTCAGCTGTGCATCAACCGGTTGAAGAATGTTAAGTGGTGCATTCCTGTTCATTCCACCTCAGCTCACAGTGGTATAATTCTTTTGCAAAAGCTTTATACAAGTTTATGAATGTTCATTCCACCTCAGCTCACAGTGGTATAGAGCTTTTGCTCTTAGATTGTAGTCAACGAAGGACGCTGGAACGGCTGGATAGGTATGTCAATGGATCGGATTTGGATAAGATATGTCAAATTCAAATTCTATTTGGTAAGAAATTATCGGATTAGGATCGAATCGAATTATCTCTCAGATATTTCAAAGCTCAGTTCATATCCTAAATTTTTGGATTCAGGTCGGATTCTAATTTTATTCGACCTCATTAAAGTATTGTAATAAAAAAATAGTATTAAAGTATCTTTTACTCAATCAAACGTCAAACAAATATGAAAAAATATATTCTCAGCTTAAACAAACATGAATGACAATGTTAGTAAGATATTATAGTATGTCAAAAAATTTATATTTAGTTGAAATAATAATCAACAATGATTAAAAACTCAACATAAGTAACTTATGTATGTATAATATTATATTTTTAATATCGGTACGAATCGGGTTGTTAACGGATCGGATCACCCTTAATTCAAATATGATTTGTTAAGCTATCGGGTTAACGGACTCGAATCACAATCGGGTAATCGGATTGAAAAACTTAATCAATATCCTAAAAATAGCATCGGATTCGGATCAAAATTTGATCCATTGACAACCGTACACTAGCACAAACGACTTCTTCGTTTGGATAGCAGGAATGTGGCTCGAGGATGAAAAATTATTCACTTGTAAGCATCTCCAATGCAATTCTCTAGTTTTTTCAATGTGGCATGAACACAAAATGTAGAGTGGTTCACAGTATGAAGATTGTTACGTTCATTACCAAGTTAGTCAAACTTGAATTTTGAAGTGCACTAATATTAATAATCTTAGATGATCACTAATGGATTAGTGTACAGCAAGACCAATGAATATGAAGATTAAATGTTCAACGGGAACAAATTAATCTCGTATGTTACAATCAAAGATCCTAAAAAACTAAGTAGTTGGGAGAGATGTTTTACAATAATTGAACTAATAAAGGCAAATACAGAAAAGAGAATGAAACAATAAAAGCTCGAAGTGATTTGTTCTTTTATGCAGAAATTGTGACGCCCCGACCCAGATTTCCATACAAAATCCCAGGTCGGGTTGCCAAAACAAAATAACAAGACTTAGCATATAATGTAAACACTTGATTAAACAATAATAAACAAGTCTTCGGTGACAACACTGCCGGAACCCAACTAACAACCACCACGAGTCTATAACTCGAGAGAAGAAATAACAACAATATTAACGTCATCGGCCACAACATGCCGGAACAACAATAATATACACCACGAGCCACAACATGCTCGGGAACACCACTGAGATAAAACCAACTGTATAAACAAGCGCGACATACATGTCTGCTATCAAAAGAATAATACAAAACTAAGTATGATTCTACCCAAAAGTAAAGTTTATATAACTTTACATAACCATCGTATCTCACCAAAAGAAAATGCTACAACAACTGTATGAACCAAAAGTACAACCACAAGGACAACCTGTTATTCTAGTTGCGTCCTCACCGACCTCAACGAGAGCTATCTGGCTGGTTCGGATCTAAGGAAAACATTAAACATAACGGGGTGAGTCAAAACTCAATAAGTTACTAAATGCAACTACATGACATGACATAATGCTCAACTATAATCATAATAAGGTGATAGCATTTCTATACATCACATCTCAACATGAAATATCATCAATGATATACAACTCATGTTAAACATATAGCACTTTGATGTTCACATTAGTGCTTGTAAATAAATCAAATAATAAAGGATATCTTTTTCTTTATCTGTCTTTGCTTTGCTCCTGCAATACACAAAATAACCAACGTGTATCGATACTCGTCTATGATGTATCGACATCCCTGAACCTGCCGGGTCTCCCCGAAAACCTATCGGGTCTTAGCAACCAAAGTTACGCGTATTGCAACAATAGTGGGGCTACCTCCCACCTGTGGCCAACAGATGAGGTGTGTGTGAACTCCGGTGCGGCGACTTATAGCGATTCCAAACATTGATTTGTCAAGGCTATATGTCGTCCCACCTTGGCTCGTTAACAAATGTCAGCTGGACTCAATGCGATGCACAAAATGGTTTCTACTCATCTTATGCAATTTAACCCCAAGTTCAAAAGTAGTGAACTTGGTAAATGTCAAGTAATTCATATTACTCAATAACATGTCAACAACAAGCACATATTTGCTCAAGTTACACATCCACATAGAGCTAATTTACAAGTCTCTATCTCACAAATATTAACCATTCACTTAACCAGCTTGTTTGAGAGTTCTTAATCTTACCCAAACAACCTAGAATTCTCATGGGAATTTAACGAAATTTTCGGTGTATATTGATCATCCAAAATTCTACTTTAAGAATTCATTCAACATAATTGTTCTCTTTGGGTATAGTTGTTATTTGCAACTTTTTCCCAACTATAGTCTTTATTCTCCTCTTAATACAATTCTAAGTTCAACAATAGGGTAAATATCTCACCCAAACCATCTCATACCAAGAATCTAACATAAACAAGATTCTCACACATCCATGTAACAATTAGACATGTAAATAACATCTTTAACATGGCTAGCAAGTTCATTATGTAACTAGCATGTTATGAAGCTTAAAGTATACAAAAGGGGAATTAGTAACTTACCTCAAATGGAAAATCACACCACTAAAATTAGAATCAAAGCCTTCAAAATAGTTCTCCTAGTAGTTAGCTACACAAATCTAGTCTTGGATTACAATTTGGATGGCTAGAACTTGAGGAGATGCAAAACATACAGTATCTCACCTTGACAGCACACACATACTTTTCTAAAGATTAATGAAACTCTTGGATGAAAAATGGGAGTAATGGATACTCTCCAAGGGGTTTAGGAGGTGGAAGAGAGGCTGAGTCAGGCCTTAGGGACGTGACCTCTCCTTACTCAATGTTTTGCATGTCAAAAATAATAAAATAAAACATGTACAGCAATTCTGCTCACAGGGCGATCGCCCTATTTCGAGGCAAAGCGATCGCTCTACCTTCTGCCAACAAGGCAATCGCTTTGGGGTAAGCCAAGGCGATCGCTTTGACCCCAGATCCCAAATGCCAACTTTCTGTCCACAGGGTGATCGCTCTGGCCCTTGCTAAGGCGATCGCCTTGTCTCCAGTGCTGAAAAGGATAAGTACTAGGTTCAAAAATGCAACCCAAGCCATCCCAAGTAATTCTTAAGCAAATTTAGCAAGTTTACAAGGCCAAAACACTCAACAAGGATTTCCAACAAGTCTAAGAACTTTGCTAGAATCATAACACAAAACTTACATGATTGCAACACAACTAATACATGTCAACTACACAATGTATATCATCATAATTCACATCACTACTATGATATTTTATTTTTACCATGCATGCTATGCAAATATTTTTATCATGCATATTTAACATAATAACAAGGCATACAAATATGCAATTAACACATATGAGAGCTAGGGTATTACAGAAACTTTAATATTCTTGAAGTGTTATAAATGCTTTGAATGTTTGAGAGCTTCGAATAATTGGGTTGAGTTCTTCGTGGTGCTTTTGTGGCTTTATATAGGCAGAGATGAGCTTGTGGCCGTTGGAAGCTTTTGACTTTACAATAAATGTTATACAAATGTCTGAGTCAAATGGGCGAAGAACTCTCCTCGAGCTATGAGCTATCTTAGAAGAAGTAGGTATGAGCTGTCTTGTCATTCTGAAATACACAGTAAAGCTCCGAACAAAAAGTGTGTCAGAAAACATTAAACATAAAACATGTTTGTATTTAAAGCACACAAAGTACTGACACAAATTCAAAAGATAGCTACATAAGCTTATCAAGGAAGCTTCTGCTAAAGATCAGTAGACTTATATAAGAGATAAGTCATGTAAAAACATATCAATCTACTGACTTATGCCAATTATCAGTTAACTAACTTGAAAATATTTAAGTCATTATCAGTCACTCTGATCTAAGGCGGAATCAATCGACTGACTTAAGAGAATAAGTTAGTCATCAGCTGAGTTATTAAGTTGGCTGACATGTATTGTGATTCCAAATAAGTTACAATGATTTTAAGTAAATCATTGAAACACCAACAGATAGAGTATGAGAATCTTATATCCCGTAATTGACATGGTTATCTCATAACGGCTAGCATACTCCTTTAATCGTTGAAACGATATGTAAAGGTATCGTAGCGCACCAACGTATTGCGTATTATTTCAGATTTTATCGCACTTTGAATATTTTTTTATTACACATAATCCCCCTTAACTATGGGTCAAGTTTGATTTGCCCCCTCAACTACCAATTGAAGTAGTGTGCCCCCTTAAACTATAACATTTTCTTAAATTGCACCTTCTATTTAGACACCGAGGTTTGAATTCACAAAATTTGTCCACCAAAGACTCACGTCACCATCTGTACATATGACATTTACCATAATATTCAAAATAAAGATAAAAAATTATTTTAATGACCATCTTTATGTACAAAGAGGGTCTTAAAACAATAAGGGTAATATAGTCAAAACATCAAAAGGATACTATGGTTAAAAAGAATGACTAAAGATGGTCACATGAGTCTTACGTGGGCATTTTATGTCTACTCAAATGATAGTGCCTAAACAGAAGCTACGATTAAAGAAAATGTTATAGTTGAGAGAGGCATATTGCTTCAATTGGTAGTTGCGGAGGGCAATTCAAATCCAACCTATAGTTGACGGGGTTATTTATAATTTACCCCTTTTTTATAACGATTTCTAGTTCCTTGTCTCTTTTTTGTTTTGTTTTTGTTTTTGTTTCGTTTTGTTTTGTTTTGTTTTTGTTTTGTTTCTTTTTTAAAATTTAAAGACTATAACCGTAAGGATCGAACTCGTCCGTTATAGGCCCTGAGGGACGACATTCAATACCACTTGGCCACAAGCCAATTCGGTATAAATTGATAACACTTGGTAAGTTTTTGTTTTTACCAAATTATCCAACTACAACCTCTAAAACTAACACAAATTTGTAGGAGTATTTATTTAAAACAAACACGAATCAATATCATACTTAATGAAATAACACTTAAAAAAATAGAGTAAGTCTTATGTGAGACCGTCTTACGGATCCTAATTCGTTAGACGGAGCCCCACTCTTTCACAACTTACCCCATCAACACATGGTGGGCTGGGTCAAGAGGATCCATCTTACATAAAATGATAGTGTAACGAATCAAAGGGTTCCTACAACAGCTCAGCCAACTCCTCCAACTTCCTCCATGCATCAAACTTCATCCATGCATTCATGCAACTAATGCACTTCCTTCCTTCATGCACTGTTTCTCTTCCAATTCATAGTTCATGTATATATATTTAGCTCAGTTTGTTTAATGTAATTAATTTAAAAAATCAATCTTTGCTATTGTTTATCATGGTATCAAAGCCTTGATCCTATAAATAAAAAATAAAAATAAATAAATTTTTTTTTCCCGGCTCTCTCCAATGGCCTCATCTGATTCTCAAGTTCTCATTCCTAACTCCCAAGAACCCACCAAACCTCTAATTATGGTTGCTTTCCATAATTCTGTCAAACTCACCTCTCTCAATTACCTCTCCTGGAAGACTCAAATTCAAGCCATCCTTCTTGGCTATGATCTTCACAAATTCATAGACGGCACTCATCCAGTCCCACCCATTACCATCACTAAAAACGATCTTGACGAACCCAACCCTGAGTACACGACTTGGTTTCGGCAGGACAAATTAATCCTAGGAGCTCTTCTTGGCACCCTCTCCCCCACGGCCGCTCCCCTTGGTTCCCAGGCCAAAACTAGTCGCGAACTATGGGACGTCTTGGCCAGCACCTATGCTCGTCCTTCCCGCGGTCACATTAAACAGCTCAAGGATCAACTCAAACAACTTACCAAAGGCTCTCAAACCATCTCGGATTACATGCAATCCATAAAAGTCTATTCCGATGAACTGGCTATCCTTGGCAAGCCCCTTGATCATGAGGATCTTATTGACCTGGTTTTTGATGGCCTAGGTGATGATTACCAACCCTTCATCGATTCGGTTAATAGCCGCGATTTGCCAATTTCCTTTGATGAGCTCCATGAAAAGCTTATCAATAAGGAACTTGCCCTTCGCACCAAGACCTCTCCGTCTACTTTTCCTGCCACCGCTAACCCTACCCATGCTAGCCCCTTTAAGCATAACCCTCAATCTCACCCACCTCGTAACCCACCTTCTATATCCCCCACCCAAAACCCCAGACCTCCTCCTCGTCCCTTTCTTGGTCGTTGCCAATGGTGCAACACCAAAGGCCATGTCCTAGCCCATTGCCAACTTTTCAATCAAACCCATCCCAACCAAAGACCCCCACATCGCACCTCCCAACCCTGGCAGCCACGTCCCAGCACCCCTTGGCAGCCATCCTTTCCCCAGCCTCGTGCCCATGTCGCCACCACCTTTCCCACACCCACTCCAAACTGGCTCCTTGATAGTGGCGCATCTCACCACGTCACCTCTGATCTTCAAAATCTTTCCTACCACACCCCTTATGATGGTTCGGATGATGTAATCATTGGCAATGGTAAGGGTCTCCCCATCTCTCACACAGGCTCTACATCTCTCTCTACTCCCTCTCAATCTTTTCAACTGTCTAATGTATTATGTGTCCCTCACATGCAAATGAACTTAATTTCAATCTCTCAATTTTGTCAAACAAATAATACATCAGTAGAGTTCTCACCTTCTTCGTTTTCTGTGAAGGACCTTCGCACGGGGGCAATTCTTTTTCAGGGTCCAACTAAAGATGGTGTCTACGAGTGGCCGTCCACCACTTCCATCCCCACCTCTCCGCTCATTGCCTTCTCAAGTGTCAAAACCGACTCGTCCGTGTGGCATCATCGCCTAGGACATCCTTCTGATTTTATTTTTAAACACATTCTTGCATCCTTTCATTTAGAATGTTCTGATAAGACTAGCAATTTTTGTAATTCTTGTCAAATTAATAAAAGTCACAAATTACCATTTTCAATTTCTACTCTTTCCTCCACGTCTCCTCTTAAAATTCTTTATTCTGATGTTTGGACCTCTCCTATTCACTCCGTAGATGGTTACAAGTATTATGTCATTTTTGTCGACCACTTCACCAAATACACTTGGTTCTACCCACTTAAGCGCAAATCTGACGTTCGTGATGTCTTTTCTCGATTCAAAGCACTTGTCGAGAATCACTTTCGCACCAGAATTCTCACTCTTTATTCTGACAACGGTGGGGAATATGATGCACTTAAATATTTCCTTTCTACTAATGGCATTGCTCATCTCACATCTCCGCCTCACACCCCCGAACATAATGGCTATTTGGAGCGTCGTCATCATCACATAGTCGAGACCGAGTTATCCCTGCTTTCTCATGCGTCTATGCCCTTAGCTTATTGGTCTCATGCCTTCTCCACTGCCGTATACCTTATTAATCGTCTTCCCACCCCTACTCTTGACCTCAGCTCACCCTACCATAAACTCTTCCGAATACCCCCCAACTATTCTAAACTTCGTAGCTTTGGGTGCCTATGTTATCCTTGGCTCCGCCCGTATTCTCCACATAAACTTGCCCCGAAATCATCCCCATGTGTCTTCATTGGCTACTCACTTACCCAAAGTGCTTATTTGTGTCTCAACACCTCCACCTCTCGTATCTATGTCTCGCGTCATGTCAAGTTTATTGAGTCAATTTTTCCCTTCGCCACTTCCTCCGCCCCCACCTCGTCACCTCCTTTACTCTCTCCCACCGAATGGTGCTCATTTGCCCTTCCTATAATCTGTCCCTCTCCATTAGCTCCTACTTACGTCCAAGCCCCACTCACCTCCACGGCACTAGCCCAGCCTCTTCCTCCGCCCCACCCACAGCCACAGCCCGCTTCCCCGCCCCAGCCCCAACCCACTTCAGCTAACCCCCTGCCCACTTCACAACCCACTCCAAACGCCCCCCTCTCAGTCCAACAATACCTGTGCCAAGCCTAGCTCTTACCACTTCAATTCCCAGCCAACCACACACTATCATCACCCGCTCTAAAAATAATATCTTTAAACCTGTCACGAAATTGAACCTTACGGCCCAGCTTCAACACAACACACCATCCAGTGAGCCTACAACTGTTACTCAGGCTCTTCGTGATCCTCAATGGCGTCGTGCTCTATCCGCAGAATTTGACGCTCTTGTAACCAATGGCACATGGGAGCTGGTTCCTCCCCATCCTCATCAAAATCTAGTTGGGTGCAAATGGGTGTTTCGCACTAAATACCTTCCTGATGGATCCCTTGACAAACACAAGGCGCGTCTAGTTGCGAAGGGGTTTCACCAACGCCCCGGAATAGATTATTAAGACACCTACAGCCCTGTGGTCAAGCCAACAACCATTCGGTTGGTTCTCAGCCTTGCGATATCTTGTCATTGGCCTCTCCGACAACTTGATGTGAATAACGCCTTCCTTCAAGGCACACTTTCTGAGGAAGTGTTCATGACCCAACCTCCGGGTTTCATTGATATCAACCATCCGAGCCATGTGTGTAAGCTTAGGAAAGCTATTTATGGCCTAAAACAGGCGCCTCGCGCTTGGTATACTGAGCTCCGCAACTATCTCCTATCTATTGGGTTTGTGAATTCGGTTGCGGATACATCGCTCTTCATCTATCACAGTAACAATGCAATCATCTACTTCTTAATTTATGTTGATGATATCATTGTCATAGGCAACAATGCGGATACGGTTCGAGACTTCATCACTCAATTATCCAACAGATTTTCCCTCAAGGATCTTGGCCCTCTTACTTACTTTCTTGGCGTTGAAGTTCAATCCCATGCCACTAGGTTGTTCCTTTCCCAACGCAAGTACATTCTGGATCTCCTTGCAAAGCACAACATGTCCACTGCAAAGCCGGTTGCCACTCCTCTAGCCACCACACCCATCCTCACTGCTGCATGCGGCTCGCCACTTTCATCCCGAACTGACTATCGTGCTCTCATTGGTAGTCTTCAATATCTTTCCCTCACCCGTCCCGACATTGCATACACTGTCAGCAAGTTATCTCAATTTATGCATCAGCCTACAACAGTTCATTGGCAGGCTGCAAAACGCCTTCTCCGTTACCTGTGTGGTACACTGGACCATGGCCTCACTCTCCACCGTAACTCTGATCCGATTCTTCATGCTTTTTCTGATGCCGATTGGGCTGGTGATAAAGACGATTATACGTCTACCTCGGCTTATCTCATTTATCTCGGTCGCAATCTTGTCTCATGGTCTTCGAAAAAACAACGTACGGTTGCTCGTTCTTCAACCGAAGCCGAATATCGGTCTGTTGCAGCAACTGCTGCTGAACTCAGATGGCTTTGTTCCTTGCTCACCGAACTTCATGTCTCTATCCCATCTCAGCCTGTCATCTACTGCGACAACATTGGTGCCACCAACCTTTGCGCCAATCCCGTCTTTCACTCTCGGATGAAACACGTCGCTCTGGACTACCATTTCATTCGCGAACAAATCCAAAACAAGCTGTTGCGTGTTGCTCATGTCTCCTCCGCCGATCAGCTAGCGGACGCTCTCACCAAACCTTTAACTACTCAACGGTTTCTTCTTCTTCAGTCCAAGATTGGTCTTACCCGTCGGCCGCCCATCTTGCGGGGGCATGATAGTGTAACGAATCAAAGGGTTCCTACAACAGCTCAGCCAACTCCTCCAACTTCCTCCATGCATCCAACTTCCTCCATGCATTCATGCAACTAATGCACTTCCTTCCTTCATGCACTGTTTCTCTTCCAATTCATAGTTCATGTATATATATTTAGCTCAGTTTGTTTAATGTAATTAATTTAAAAAATCAATCTTTGCTATTGTTTATCATAAAATACCCGTAATACGATCTTTTATAAGTTTTTGTCAAAAAAATAACGCATTGACCATAATAGCTAGAGATGTTAAAAGGGTTACGGTCCATAGGGCTCACTCGTTTAAACCGAAAAAAACAGGGTCATGTTTTAATATTTTTGGCCCGTTTAAAATTAAAACTTTATGGCCCGGCCTGTTAGGGCTGTCCCGTCAAGTTTCCGGGCTATCCTGGAGCCCGTTAATCTGTAATTTGCTGATAGTTACTAGCAAAAATTTGTTAACAATGGGTAAAGATTAATCTCTATATTTGTTGACAATAATCTGTAATCTGTGATTTGTTGACTAAGGGCAGAAAAAATTATATATTACCAATTTGTTGATATATACTTGGGTGTATGACTAAGGGTGTGTGACAATAATATGTATTTGTTAATAATTTATATGGTATTATGTAATTTGATGAGTAAGGGTGTACGACAATAATTTGTAATCTGTAATATTTCTTACTTGTCAACTCGATTAAAGGACTATTGGTGACATTTTCATCACTAGTCACCACTTAAAATTAACTGATTTGATTTAGCACAAAGTGGTTGTAAAAATTATTTCAACTCAAACGTAAGTTGTTTAACTCAAGTTGAGTTTGAATAAAGATGATGAATGAAGGTATTTATTATTGTGTTTTTGAACATATGAAAATTTCAATATTTTTAGCGTGGGAGTATGATTGGAAAACATATGTGCTTGAATTATACTACGCGTACGAATAAGATGTGATTGATGGTGTGATACTGCGATGAAGAGTAGATATGAAACAATCTGTAATATTTTTTGCAAGTGCTTGAGCTGCAAGTTGTGACATGCATTCTGCAACCTATGTGAATCTGCTTGTGTGGGTGCTGTTGTTTATTTTTCTTGAAAGAGCTATGATTTTGCTCTTGTTTTTGACACGATCGAGATGACTATATCACTACACAATATATAGCCATATAGGTTTACCTCTGCTCTAGGTAGCATTTGAGATTTCACAAGTTGTAGGACTGACGAGCCGAGCCCATTTCGAGCTAACCTATTTAAAAGCAATAGCTGCTTCCATGCAAGTTAATGAATATAGTCACAAAACCATGGGCACTTCCCAGCAGAGTCCAGACCCTGCAAAGGATGGAACTGTGTCCTTAAATTCATCAATGTCGACTTTGAATTAATTCCCATTGATAAATTCAACGCAACAATCCTTGTCATGAGATTTTCTTGGTCAAGCCTAGCATATACTCCCACAATTACACTTGAATTCAAACCACTAAGCACCATCAATGGAGTCATTTGCCACTAAAACCCCAACCTGCAAACACCATTTCTTGGTATCAACTTGACTTTCAAAGGGCCAAAATTTTAATTCAAGCACACCATAACTTTTCAAATAATACTTGCACCAGAAGATACAAAGTTAAGTTGTCAAAAGCGTAATTAAAATTTGATAAATTCAAACTCAAAATAAATTCACTAGGTGATTTGGGCAATTGAGCACATCAATCTTCTGGACAATTAGCAACAGAAAAGATAAAGCCCAAAGAAGGAGACAGTTAACTCCTCACTACTCAACAAATCGTCAATTTGATTCCATATGCAATGATAAGGTATTCTCAATGAAACTTTAACGAAGTTGTTAGGAGAACACAAACAATTGGAGGTAATACGTTGTCCACATTGCCGATATTACATGCCAAGGCGACGAATAAAATGGAATAGTTTTTTAGTGCTTTGTTTAGAGCAGATCCTACTACTTGATTGTACAATTAATAGCCTTGATTATGCTTCAACATTTCTTCTTCCCACACAAGTTCAATCCTTGACAAATTGGTAGTAACTCCACTCGAGCTTCAGTATGACTCTGGTTAAAGTGCTGAACCCTTACCGCTCACACAGTACGTTCCAGTCAACTATACTATTCCTTCAATAGTTTATAGGCGAAACAAGGCTTGGAACATGATTAATCACTTCAAAACGAACTGGGAGCTGGAGCTCTACAAAAGTGATATTCCTTAAGGACATGGTTTCTACATTATAAGAAACTAAAGCTCCAAGACGATATAACATCAAGAGTTCCCCATCTTCCTGAAGGCATATAGTCCGAAGAAGCCCTCTGTTGATGCGCCCAATACTAGTAAAATCTACGGTGTAACATTTATTCCAAGACTCACGAACACCATATTCCTTCATAACCCAAATTTCAGCATGGTTCATTGGGTATACAAAACCAGTGAGTGAAAGGCACCCATCCAATACCCCCAACGAAGGACAATCCCAAAAACTAACATTAGGTAGAGCTATAACCCGAACAACTTCACTCACAACATCAACGGCAATAAAGACATTAGCAGGAGGCCGACTCAACCAATGGAGAGCACCATTAACAAAAACTTGTTTGGGACATATTTCCCAATTGACCTTATATCGAATAATCTCTAAAAACCTCCAAGTTAAATCACCAAGAGTACACACAGAAACCACAGCCCAATCAGACCAGCCTTCATCATATACATTTCTAATAGCAACAACTTTATATTGATTCATTTCGGGAATAAGTCCAAATCCAATAGCAGTATCATAAGAATAGTCAACTGGGTCAGGCAGCTTAACACAGTATCTCGTAAAAGGGTTGGAAACATAAATTTTACCAAACTGGTATTCATCACAATTACCAACCAAGCAAACCAAACCATTACAAGAACCCATCACCCTGAGTCCAACAAAATTGGGTTGGGACTCTGAGAAACCAACAACACCACAAGTATAATCACGTTGGGTTTTGTTGTATTCGAGAGTGAACAAGGGTGTGCTGTGAGTATTGTCTACAATGGACAAATTGGAGATGATGAAATTATGGTGGGGTTGTTGAAGTGACAAAGTTCGACTCAAGTGCATTTGTATGAAGATTGGTTGATGGGTCAGTTGTAACCAGGATTTTGATACGCACCTGCAAATCATTACCGACTTGACGGGCAATCTCACAAGAATGTCCGTCACGATGTCCGCGGGGAGTCGTTCCATTCAATCGAAGAATGGGGGCGAAGAAGCAGTGTGTTGCTGTATTAACCCGGCTGATGCTGACAGCCTGACATTATTCTCCCCCCACCCCCCCGGGTTTCGTTGGATTGTAGTCCAAGGAGGACACTAGCACGACTTCTTCGTTTGGATAGCAGGAATGTGGCTAGAGGGTGAAAATTTTATTCACTTGTAATGGGATTCTTATAGAGGTCCATTATATAATTTTTTTCGTCCAAATTTTTGGTTGATCAATGAATGTTTTACTTAAGGAAATAGATTTAAAAAATTTAGACTTATACAACGGAAGTCGGAAAGGAATTAATTCCGCGGAATTAGTTGATAACATTTAGTATTTCTGGTTGAATTTAATTGCTGGTGATGGGATAGAATATAAGAATCTTATATCACGTAATTGGCATGGTTATCCCATAACGGCTAACACACTCCTTTTCAACTCGATTGGTACACGAAAATAAAATTAATTTTGCAGAATTCATTATTAGTAATGAGATTCAACCGAACCGTGGAATCCTTTATAAGTAATGAGATTTTTCACGGAATTAGATAGGAAGATGATTTCTAAAAAGTGTTTGGTAACTTATTGAATGTGATTATTAATATAGTACAAATTTCTATTATATTGTTTGATAAGAAATAAAACAAATTGGAATGCAAAAATAAAAATAAAGCAAAAACTTTTATTGATAGTCTTGATCTCACATGACCAATGTAGTACTAAGGCTCCGTTTGTTTCACGAAAAATGATTTTCGGAAAACGTTTTCTTTATTTTCCGGTGTTTGGTAACATTTGGAAAATGTAGTCAATGTAAGATGTTTTCCAAGTCAACGGAAAATGAAGCTTTCTTTTCCGGAAAATGACTTACGGATTCATTTTCCGTAAGTCATTTTCCAAAACTTGTTCATTCTAATTTTCTCCTAATATCACCTTTGCACATATTTTTCCGTAAAAATTTCATGAGTTTGCCAAACACCGGAAAATGTTTTCCGACATATTTTCAAAAGATTTACCAAACGCCTGAAAATAGAACATTTTCATTTTCCGGAAACCATTTTCCAGAAATCATTTTCCGGAAGTTATTTTCCTTAAAACAAACGGAGCCTAATATAGTGAATTGGTCAAAGTGACTCCGGTAAGACAGTCTCACAAGAGACCTACTCTAAATAAAAAGCAATTGACAATATTATCCCAAAGTAAACAAATACTTGTTAATGACTTTCATAGTAAAAATTAGACATTAACATTATTACTGCTTCACAAAATAACAAGCTCTTCATTCTTTTCAGTTTTGGTGAAAATTTTAAATTATCCAACATCAATAAAACAACAAAATATTTTTTTCATTAACTTAAAAAAAAAAAAAACAAACTAATGCTATAATGAAACTAGTTCAAATAAAATAACTTAAACATTTAAAACAATTTGAGAAAAATACGTGTTACTATTTAGCTAAAATAATTACTATTTTATTCTCATATATAGTTCCAAGCATTTTTTTCCCTCCATTTTATTTTAAAGAGGATCAATAGTTGTTCCCCACTTATTCCCTGGTGACTCGAACTCACGACCTATCGGTTATAGGTGAAACGTCTTACCAATTAAACTGTACTTACTTGTCATTTCAAGCAGGTTAACCATCCGCTCTCTCTTTTTATTAGAGTTAAGATACAATGATCATAAAATTTATACTCATTTTATCATCTCTTTCGCTCTATATTTAAAGATTCATTTTTGATGTATGAACTATTTAACAAATTAATTAATTTCAAAGCATGCTTCTATCTATATTTACAGATTCATTTTGGTGTATAAACTATTTATCAGATTAATCAATTTTAAAGCATGGTTTAAACATAAAAATTAACACTACAATCATTAATTATAAACTATTATTAAAAAATTAAATGAGATAGGAAGAGTTAGAAAAAATTTCTGAAGAGCCAAAAAACATCGACAACGATAAGAAGTAAAAAGGAACGACCCTAAAGTAGTTGAAACCAAATGAGATAATAAATATAAAGTATATACTTAACATAATAGAAAGATATAATTGTTTTTGAGTAGGTCTCTCCCACAGCTCAGCACACCAATACACGGTTGGTCGGGTCAAGGAGATCCGTCTTACAGAAAATACTGTAAGTCAGTGTTTTCTAAGTTTTTGTCATTGTTCTTTTACATGGAATCCAAATACCACCTCCTCCATCAGTATTATGATTCCTTAAATTTCAGTGATCAATTTTAAGATTCAGTAATTTATTCTTATTCCAAATATAATTATGCCAACACTAAACACTATCAATTAATTCTATGGAATCAATTTTCACGGAATTGATTTTATTTCTGTGTATCAATCGAGGCTTTCGTTGTTGAAACGGAATGTAAAGATATCGTAGCGCACCAACGTATAGCATATCATTTCGGATTTATCACACTTTGAATAATTTTTTATAATGATTTCTAGTTCATTGTCTCACTTTTTTTTTTTAAAGACAATACCTGTAGGAATCGAACTCGTCCATTATAGGTCCAGAGGAACGACCTTTAATACCACTTGGCCACAAACCAATTCAGTATAAGTTGATAACACTAGGTAAATTTTTTTTTTACCAAATTATCCAACCACGACCTCTAAAACTTACACAAATTTGTATTTGTTCAAAACAAACACGAAACCACATCATACTTAATGAAGTAACACTAGAGAAAAATAACACATCGACCATAATAGCTAGTCAAAAACAACACATAACTTGTTACTAGACTTCATCACAATAATTAAAAATAAACCATATTGAACATAATAATAGTCGAGAACACACTTAAGAGTCTGTTTGGTGTAGCGTTTTCAAAATGCAGCGTTTTTAAAATGCAGATATAAAAACGCAGATTATTTAAAACGCGATTTTTTCTTTATAAATGGCGTTTGGGATATTATGTTAAAACGCAATTTTTTATTCCCTACTGCGTTTTAAAATCTGCGTTTTGGAAAAAAGCTAGGAATTCCAGCGTTTTAAAACGCAGCTGCGTTTTCAAAACGCTGCTTTTTCTACCGCAGCATTGAAACGCTAAGTTAAGGAATAAGCTGCGTTTTAACCCTGCGTTTTGGCCAAAACACACAAACAAACAGGCTCTAAGACTAATATCCAAACTTAGCAAAAAATTTCAAAAATAAAAATAAAGAAGCAATCATGTTATTTTTCGATTGAAATATAAATTTCATCTAGTAAGGACCGATTCTGGTTGAAGTTTTAATTAGTACTATTATTTAATGACTTTGAATGACTATAATTAAGATTATGTGATGCTTTTGGTGTGGTTAAAACAAATGGTATAGGGTGCCTTTGGTGAGACTTGAACACTCGACCTCTCCGTCAAGAGATGTGAACAGTACTAAATTGTGCTTTTGGTGTGGCTTGAACAACAACGGTGTCTACCTTTCTGTCAAGGGAAGTGAGCAATACTAAATTGTGCTTTTGGTGTAACTTGAACAACAACGGTGTCTACACTTGACCTCTTTGTCAAGAGAAGCGACTAGTACTAAATTGTGCTAGCAGTACTAAATTGTGTCTTTGGTGTGACTTGAACAAAAACGGTGTCAAGAGAAGTGAGCAGTACTAAATTGTGCTTTTGATGTGACTTGAATAACAACGGTGTCTACACTCGACCTCTCCGTCAAGAGAAGTGAGCAGTACTAAATTGTGTCTTTGGTGTGGCTTAAACAACAACGGTGTTTCTGATGAGGCTTGAGTAGCTACGTACCAGAGTGTCTCTGATGAGACTTGAACACCTAATTTCTCCGTTAGGAGAAATAAACGACATCAGTTCCGTTAGAAAAAGTAAACGGCATCCGTTGAACTACAACTTGTTGGTAGCAATGAATGCATTAATAAGCAAATAGGATATAAACAAATTTATACCTTAATTCATACAACGGAAGGGAATTGATTCCGTGGAAGTATTGACAACATATAGTATGCCTCGTTGAATTCTAATACATGTGATGAGATAGAAGAGAAGAATCTCTTTGAGCATCATCAATACAATTGTAGATTTGACCTGACGTGGCTATGAGTAATTAATACCCTCAATCATATTTGGTATTTTTTTATCTCTTTTTTTACATTTAATTAAAAAAGACTTTTCCAATGCAAATGTGAGTTTGATACCATGTAGCATGAGTCCCACAACTAAAGTGAAGAGAGATATGAGATTTAGTTATTTTTTAATTTAAAAAATGATGACTAGCATGTTTCCACACCCTTAACTAGAATGTGAAAAATCCACATTCTCATCCACAATGTGAAAAAAAAATTATTGTCATGTTATATTCACAAGTCTTCCTCACATTTGCATTGAAAAAGTTTTTTTTTCTAAAAAATATGTCAATCCTAAGTGACACCTATTTTTTTTCACATTCACATTAGTATCGGAGATACTCTTAACTTGTAATGGGTAGTTATAAATTTTGTGTCAGAGTGCAACAGTGTTATTGTTGGCGGAATTAACTGTTACAGAAGCGCATCAACTTATCGTCCCGAGTTTATTGCAACTTTTAATAAAACTAGTCAAGAACAGCATTTAACTAGTTACCAAATTTCATCACAACATATTAAAAATCATCATGAACATAATTTTATTAACCAACAATTTGAAAAAGATAAATAAAAAATAAATTAATCCCGTAATGGACGAACATAACTATTGCCCGAATTGGGCTGATACAGGTAGTCTAAGTCAAAATTTTAAGCAAAACAGTAAAGTTCCAGACAAAGAATGAATGACACCAAAAGTATTACTCCTTGTTCTTAAACTATTATCTTATTTAACTTTTTTTTTAAGTCAAATTAAATGTTTTTTAAATAAAAATTTATTTATTTATTTTTCAAAATCATAAAACATGTTATTCATAGTACCAGAAAAATATTACGATCACGTGTTGTGTGATTTTGAAAACAAATAAAAATATATACATCAAGTTTACATTTGAAAAATAGTCAATTTTATTTTAAAAGGTCGGGATTATTATAAAAATGACCAGCGTACTATCAGTTAGGAACCGATTTCACCCCGTACTCCCAATATCCCAAAATTGACCAGTGTACTACCATTTTGATTACAATGTGGTCCTCCTGACTAACGGCCCATCCAAGGATTTAACGGAGTGAGTACGTGGACACCAACATGTAATATCTAAGTCTGCGTGGAAATAATTTTTTTTTTCACTTAATTCCCTGGTGCTTGCGTGGAGTATTATAGTCGTTTTAGTTTGAGCAGATTAGAGGGAAAAACTTCATCGCCATTTTCACAACAACTAAATCACGAATGTCGACTTGATTTGTGGTGGGAAGTAGTGAGGGAAAAACACTCACTCGGTTCGCACAAGGGAACAAATTTAGAAAGGGTGTTTGATCTTTTGAAGTAGCTTCATCGAAGAATTCCAAAATTGAAGAAAGGTTTGCTTGAAGAACATCACAGCAAGTTGTTTGTTTCAACAATCAGGTAACCATACTTTTTGTTTGTATTCAATTGGAAAAAAGCTAGGGTTCTTTACTGAAGTAATCTGTAGTTATGTGAATATCGTGTTTGGATTGTTTTTTCATCCTTTTTCTGATGTATATTGTTTGTTTTATTCGCCCATTTTTGAAATTAGGGCTTTTCTGATGTATGTTGCTATGTTGTATTCAATTCGAAAAAAGCTAGGTTCTTTACTGATGTATGTTGCTCTGTTGAAATTAGGGCTTTTCTGATGTATTTTGCTCAGTTTTATTTGCCCATTTTGCTCTGTTTTATTTTTTCCATTAAGTATTTTCTTGCCCTGGTGCTTGCTATGTTGTATGTTGTTTGTTTGTCTATCATAAAATTTAGTTGTTGGAAATCGATTACATTGATCAATCACGGGTATTGTTCAAGGTTTCGTGCAGTGATTTCGTGGAGAACGATGGAAACCCCAATTTTTGAAGAGAAGCAACTAGAGGCAAATGACTGCAATATGAACAGGGTTTGCAAGTGTGGTGTTCGAGCACCAATGTGGACATCTTGGAGTGACGAAAACCCAAGTAGAAGGTTCATTGGGTGTCCAAACTATAAGGTTAGTTTTTAATTATGTGTATGTTTATTTATTTTTTAATTTTGCAATAATCTTTCCCTCTATTGTTTTAATTTACAGGATCGAGCCAAGCACGCCATTTTTTGCTTGGATTGACCCAAAGACTACTGAAAGATCCAAAAAATCATCATTTACGGGCGGTGAAAACACAAATATTGGAATTGAAGCATCAAGTTGAGAAAACTGAAATGCAACTTAGACAATTGGTTGAAGAAACTGAAAAATTGAAGAAAAAGAATGTAAAGCTCAAGGTACATAAAAGAAAATTGGAAGAAAGATTTCAAAAGGCAAAACAGAGAGAGCAGTGGTGGTTGTGTGCAATGTTGATAGCTTGGACAGTGGTTGTTGGCCTAATTATGGGAATCTTCAAAGGCCAAACAATTCCCAGCAATATGTTGCGTCCTTAGTGTTTAGGCCTAGTGTAATTGTAGTGTATTATGCACTTGGCAATGTGTGGCCTAGTGTAATTGTAGTGTATTATGCACTTTTGAAATGACTCTGTTAATGTTAATGCCATTGGCATGTTAATGTATTGGCTCAATGTGTTGTTTGAATCTACTTTTGAAATGACTCTGTTAATGTTTGAAACACCCTCAGTTTGTTTCCACCTTACACGTGGTCATCACGTGGCAACCGCGCGACCAGTGGACTTCAGGTCGATGACAGGGAGGCCACGAAGCCCGCTATAACTATCCAGCTCGGGAAGTGAGCGACCTGGGACCCGGTCCACGACACCTCATACACACTGGTACAAAGGGTCCGTTGAGCGACCTGGGGCCATCCTTGGGCGACCTCGCTGGAAACGGGCGACCTGGCAGATGTCAAGCTAATCTCAGTGACGTAGAGCGACCTGGTGTAAGCCAGGCCGACCTCTACCGGGTTCTCCTAGCTCGGTGAGACAGAGTCCTATATGGAATCACACTGCTTGAACAAGAGTCCTAATTCTTCTTTACATATCACTCCTATACATACAAGGTAATGTGACCCGCAAGAGGCGGGAATTACTCCTAGTCTGAATCTGATAAGGATTGTGGTCACATCCCTATAAATAACACCCTCAGCAAGCCTCATAAGGTACGCACATACAGACTTGCTTCTATACTGTCTCAGCTTTATCACACCTGCATAGCCTTGCTAATTCTCACGCCGGAGGGTTATTGCTGGGACAGCCCAGCACCCCTAATGGTGTTCTTTGTTGACTACAGGTTTCAAATAGATTTCAAAGTCAATCCCTGCAACGTAAGCCGGAATCCGGCCTAGACTACACACGTGGACCAGACACGACACCCAATCCTTTTTTGGCGTGATCAGTTTGGTTCCGTTGCCGGGACCTTTGTTTTCATGATCAAGCATGGCATCTTCTAAGCAAGTCTCTAAATCTGCCGCTCCAGCAACAACCCCAGGTATACCCTCCGCCGCTCAGCCTGCTGGCAACTCTCCTGGACAACCTGAAAAAGAGTCGCCAGCGATACCCTCATCAGGGCTTCCGCTTCACCAAAACACACGAGCTCAAAAACTGGCCAGAGCAATGAGAAGAAAAGCTTTGGGAAAAAAGGTAGCACAAACAACCAAAAGCCCGAACCTAACAACTCGTGATGGCCAGACGCCCACTCCACCTTCCTCAGACGGCGAAGGCCCAGGAGACAAAGACGATCTAATCATGATGGACAGTAGGATGCCTCCTACTCAACAAGAAATTGATCTCGCCGAATTAGAACACATACGGAGGGAGAAAGCCTTCTTGGAGAAGCAGAGAGAGCTAGAAAAACGCGAATACGAGCTATCACGCAAGCTCGCTGCCCAGACGACCCAGCCCCGAACCAAGCTTACACCTATCCTATGACGAGCACCACGATGATCGACCCGAAAAGAGTAAGCCCAGGGGTCTGCGGGCTGACAGTCATCATGGGGGGACAAGGGACGACGCCCCCAGACGTAGCGATAAAGGCCAGCCCAGACGGGTAGATACGCATCAGACACTTGGTATCAAGGATCGACGGGGCACACCAGACGGGGAACGACCTAGAGGTAGCATTCACTCAAGGATGGAGGGACGAGCTAGAAGTCCCAGTCCGACAAAATCTCATAGGTCCCACCGAATGGAAGACATTGAGGAGCGATCTCGAAGGCCACAGGAGAACCACAGCCACAGGTCGAAACGCAAGTCCGACCAACACAGTACCTCCAGCAGCGAGGCTTCCTCACACAAAAACTCCAGGATGGACGACCATGACCGCCGATCTAAGAAGCGGGGTAAAAGCAGCGACCTGGAAGACGAGGTACTACAGAGGATGAAGGAGCGACTGGAGGCTCTCGAAAGAGGAAGAGAATGGAAACCTTCAGGAAGTGTAACGGCAGCCTTTTGTAGGAGAATCAGGAATACTCCTCCAAACCATCGCCTGAAGTTGCCATCTTTGAAAAGTTACGCCGGAAACACAAATGCTCGAAGCCACGTATCAAGCTTTGAAGCAAAAATGGGAGTTTGCACCAGAGATTTGGATCTTTGGTGCGTAGTGTTCGTCAGCACGTTTGAAGAGGTCGTCCTAAATTGGTTTGAAGAGCTAGAGGAGGGCTCTATCGAGAGGGCACGACTGAAGAAGGCCTTTTGAAGAAATATTCGTCGCGGCGACCTCCCAAGAAGGAATCTGACCTCTGCGGTATCAAACAGCGACCCAGCGAGTCATTGGAGAGCTATCTAGAAAGATTCAAGAACGTCGCTGAAAAATTGTTGAACGTCCCCGACAAAACCATAATGGCTTTCTTCCAAGCCGGATGCCGATCTGCCAAGCTCCTGTCTGAAATTGGCATGCGACCCCCCACCACCAGTGCGGAAATGTACACTGCCGCACAGAATATTGGGAACGTCGAAAAGACCTTGGCAGACCAAGAAAGGGAGGACCACAAACCCTCGGGGACGCAGAAACAGAAGAAGGAAGATAAGGCCGGCGAACGGAAGGAAGGAGGCAACCATGGACACGAAAAAGGCAAGGGGAGGAATAAATGGGGTAGAAAAGAAGAATTTTACACCCCTTGAACACAACCCGAGAGCAAATTATGAACGTACTTCTCCAGGAAAATAAGATTGCCCGACCTCCACCACTCAAAGAAACTACATATCCTCGCAACCCTGATAAAAGATGCGCCTACCACAACGGCATCGGCCACACAACAGAGGAATGCATCCAACTAAAAAGGGAGATACAGAAGCTGATTGACCGGGGTGAACTCAAAAGATATGAGCAGCGAGGAAGAACTCACAGAGATCGGCCTAGGGAGGCCCCGAGGGTTAATACCGACGATGACGAGGTCCTGGTCAACACAATTACGGAGGAATGGTCGAGCATCACCAAAATAAAGACAGCAATAAACAGCCTCAACCATACTGTCAGCCCGCCAGCCGTTTGGGGGGAAAAAGGGATAACGTTCCTACCTAGTGAGCTGGCCACTAACCCCGCCGCAGGGGGACATGCCCTAACCATTGAAGCAAAGATTGGCAGAGGGAGAGTAAAAAGAGTGCTCATCGATACGGGGGCAGGGAAGGACATACTATTTTATAAATGCTTCCAGGCGATCGGGCTAGGAAGCTCGCACTTAACCCCGAGTGGAATCAAGCTAGAAGGGTTCACCGGACACAAGGTCGCCGTCAAGGGCACGGTCGACCTCAACGTAGTCCTGGGTACCAAAGATAACTCCCGCATCGAGGTTGTCACTTTCCTGGTCCTCGACATCCCCTCTCCGTACAATGCTATTCTGGGGCTCCCAACCCAGACAAAATTTGAAATGGTGATCTCTCCAGCTCACCAAAAAATCAAATTTCCAACTAACAGCGGAGTCGGAGAGGTGAAGAATGATCCCAGAAGCACTCTGAATCACCTACTTGAAGAAAGAAAGGCCGAGGAAGCTCGGCTCAAAGGAAAGCGAAAAATGACTACAGACCACGAAGAGGCTCCCCCAAAGACCCTCAATGACAAGCGACTGAAGTCCATCATAATCAAGGAGTGCTCGGAGACAAACACTCCTGACGAACAGGCATAGCAATTAGTGCGGACTGGCCATCCCAGCCCGCACACAGAGGCCAACATGAACGACGACATGATCAACACGGATGCCGAGCTCGCCGACTTCCCTCAAGCAGAGCTCGCTGACTCCCCTCAAGCAGAGCTCGCCGACTTCCCTCAAGCCGAGCTCGCCGACTTTCCTCAAGCCGAGCTAGCCAACCTCCTCACCTCAAACCCTGAGGGAAACCCGGATGACGACCTACCCGACGTGTCCACCCCAGCCACCGAGCAGACCGACTCATGCCAGGACACCAATCGCGACTTTAGGAGGCCACCAAAGGTCGTCACAGTAGAAAGCTTGGATCCAAGAGATCAACCAGAAATACAGCCCCATGAAGACCTCGACGAGGTAATCATCAACTTCGACTACCCTGAGCAAAAAGTCAAGGTCGGGCTGGAAATTGATAAAGAAGAAAGGGAAGCAATAATCACATTCCTCAGGGAGAACAAAGACGTATTCGCATGGAGGACAGAAGACATGGAAGGAATTAGCGAGGAGGTCGCTGTACACAAGCTGAATGTCGACCCAACAATAACTCCTATACAGCAACGACCTAGAATATTCTCTCCCGAAAAACAGGCAGCAATCAAAGAAGAGGTTGACAAGCTGCTAAAGGCAGGAATCATTGAAGAAATCTTCTATCCAACCTGGATCGCGAACGTCGTAATGGTCAAAAAGACCAATGGAAAATGGAGGATGTGCGTCGACTTCACTGACTTGAACAAAGCCTGCCCCAAAGACTGGTACCCATTACCAAGAATAGATCAGCTCGTAGATGCAATCTCAGGCCACAAAATACTCAGCTTCATCGACGCATACTCAGGGTACCATCAGATATGCATGTGGTTAGCGGACCGAAGGCGACGGCCCCGAGCGGCAGGGCCATTTATTGCTACAAGATGATGCCCTTCGGGCTCAAAAACGCAGGGGCTACTTATCAACGGATGGTAAACAAAGTCTTTGGAGACCAGCTCGGCAGAAACGTAGAAGCCTACATTGACGACATGGTCATCAAGACAAAGCAAGCAAACCACGTCGACGACCTGAACGAGACCTTCTCAAATCTCAGGAAAAACAAGATAAAGCTCAATCCAGCCAAGTGCGCCTTCGGAGTAAGGGCAGGTAAATTCTTGGGGTACATGGTGAACGAAAAGGGGATAGAGGCCAACCCGGAAAAAATTCAAGCCCTGGTAGACATGAAAGCTCCCAGCTCGATAAAGGAGGTACAACGGTTGAACGGGAGGATCACCGCACTGGGGAGATTTATAGCGAAATCAGCAGAAAAAAGCCTTCCATTCTTCAAGACGTTACGAGGGAGCAAGAAATTCGCCTGGAATGAAGACTGCGACAAGGCCTTCGCCGAGCTGAAATCTTACTGGGCAGCCCGCCATTATTGACCAGCCCGGTACCGGAGAACGCCCGTACATCTACCTCGGCCTCGGACACAGTGCCGCAGCTAGCCTTGCTAAGTGAAAGAGAAGGCATTCGAGACCAATATACTACGTCTCCCATGCACTCACGAGATGTGGAAGCCAGTACTTAAACGTGGAGAAAGTAGTGTTAGCCACGATCATAGCGGCAGAAAGCTCACCCGTACTTCCAGGCCCATGCCTTGACGGTTTACACCGACCTCCCACTCAAACGTATACTTCACAAACCGATGTGGCCGAAGAATGCTAAAATGGTCGATCGAGCTCTCAGATTCGACATCACATACGAGCAGCGCAAGGCAATTAAGGCTCAAGTACTCGCAGACTTCATTGCTGAAGCATCATTTGTCAAGCAGGATCAAAACCCGGCCGAGCTAGCAGGCCCTCCCAGCCCACCCAGGAAGATTAGCACAGCCAGCTCGCCACGTCCTCGACCCTCGCTCCATTGGACACTTTATGTTGACGGCTCAGCCGGCAAGTCAGGCAGCGGCGCAGGCCTATCCCTACACTCACCAGATGGAGGAGAATTCAGCAAAGCTCTACGGTTCAGGTTCCAGGCCTCCAACAACCAAGCAGAATATGAAGCCCTGATCGCCGGCCTCGAGCTCGCACTGGAACTAGGGGCTTACCAGGTGGTCATCTTCAGCGACTCCCAGCTCGTCGTGAAACAAATTTTGGGGGAGTATGGGGCTAATCACCCCACATTATCGAAATACTGTGATCTTGCAAAACACCTGCTGGAAAAATTTGAATATTGGGAACTACAGCAGGTAGACAGCGCTGAAAATATGCGAGCCGACCACCTATCCAAAATCGCATCATCAGATATCAGCGACCTCCCTCAAGACGTATGGTTGGAAACCCTCGATTCACCATCAGTCAATAAGGAGGAAGCCATGCCCATCAACTCGACAGAAAGATGCTGGATAGATGAGATACAGGATTATATCGAGCACGGCACATTACCTGAAGAAAAAGACCTGGCCCAACTCATAAGGAATAGAGCAGCTCGCTACACAGTGATTACCGGAATACTATACAGAAGGTCTTTCACCAAGCCGTTGCTCAGATGTGTCCGACCAGAGACAGTAGAAGACCTCCTCGCCGAGGTCCATGAGGGAGTATGTGGGGGCCACCCAGGCGCGAGGTCATTATCAGACAGAATTCTCTTCCACGGCTACTACTGGCCGACCTTGCGAAAGGATGCAGAGTCGTATGTACAGAAGTGCGACAAGTGTCAAAGGTTTGCTAACGTCCCAAGACTACCATCAGTTCCACAGACACCAGTAGTCGCAGCCTGGCCATTCGATATGTGGGGAATCGACCTCATAGGACCCTTCCCAAAAGCCAGGGGAGGTTGTGAGTTCGTAATAGTGGCAGTAGACTACTTCACGAAATGGATAGAAGCAAAACCGCTGGCTACCATAACCGAGGAGAAGGCAATAAGCTTCATACACGATTACATCTGGTGCCGATTTGGTCTACCTTGAGCCATTGTGTCCGACCATGGCACCCAGTTTTCCACTAAGTTCACTCAGAGATGCGAACAAATGAATGTCAGGCACTGGAAATCCTCAGTTGCTCATCCCCAAGGAAACGGTCAGGCCGAAGCAGGGAACAAGAAGATCCTCCATGCCTTGAAAAGAAATCTAGATGAGAAGAAAGGTCGATGGCTCGACGAGCTGCCCATTGTATTATGGGGAGTACGCACCTCGGTCAGAGGCTCAACCGGGGAGACACCCTTCACGCTGGCGTACGGATCAGAAGCGATGGCCCCAGTAGAAATGGCCTTACCAACGCTAAGGGTATCCCATTTCGACGAGCTAGACAACGCAACAGCTCTGGGCCTTGACCTCGACTATCTAGAAGAAAGAAGGCTAGAAGCAAGACTTAGGATGATCAACTACAAACAGCTCGCCAAAGCTCACCACGACAAACGAGTTAGAACAAGATCCTTCAACGTCGGAGACTGGGTACTCAGGAAGATCGAAGTGACAGGCAGAAATGCTGGAAGGAACAAACTCTCCCCAAATTGGGAAGGACCGTTCAGAATTACGGGCATAATCAAAGGAGGGACTTATCGACTAGCTGAACAAGATGGCACACCGCTCAAGAACCCTTGGCATGCAGATCATCTGAAAAAATACTATCACTAATGTAATACTGTTGCGAAAGTTATCAATAAAAAAGAATTCTTCCTATCCGAAATCGATGGCAAGTTTATATGCTCTTAAAAAGGCACCTCGCCATGCGAGGTCACCTTACGACCTACTCTTCACCAGTTGAAGAAGATCGTAAGTTAAAAAGGCACCTCGCCATGCGAGGTCACCTTACGACCTACTCTTCACCAGTTGAAGAAGATCGTAAGTTAAAAAGGCACCCCGCCATGCGAGGTCACCTTACGACCTACTCTTCACGAGTTGAAGAAGATCGTAAGTTAAAAAGGCACCTCGCCATGCGAGGTCACCTTACGACCTACTCTTCACCAGTTGAAGAAGATCGTAAGTTAAAAAGGCACCTCGCCATGCGAGGTCACCTTACGACCTACTCTTCACCAGTTGAAGAAGATCGTAAGTTAAAAAGACACCTCGCCACGCGAGGTCACCTTGCGACCTACTCTTTATCAGCTGAAGAGGCTCGCGAGTCAAGTCAAAGATAGCTCACGACTTACACTTCGCTAAAAACAAACACAAGAAGATTGCAATTACAGCAAGGACCAAAAACGAAGTTCTCGCTTTAAATTAACTTGAGGAAAAAGAAGCGGCATACTAATAATTTACATAAATACAGAATTCATAAGTGTTTAAGGCACACAGGCTAGACGAAGTATAAAAGTTGTTTCATTACAGAGCCCGCAGGCCTAAATCAACTCGACGCAGCGAGGTCATAGATCAGCCCGACTTTCTGCCTCGAAGACAGCTTTGGCATGAGCTTCCTGGTTGGACTTCGCTCCCTCAAACTCCCTTAATTTAAAATCGCCGTCAAAATCCACGGTGTCACCATCATCGAGAGCATCGAGCAGGTATGGCACGTTATTGCTGAAGGGAGAGGGAGGCGCCCAAGGATCACGACCTTGTTCAGCATCTTTCCTCGCTATCAGTTCAAGCTCCTCAGGTCGGTAAGGAACAAGCTCGTGGCCGTGACGGGCGAGGTCCCCCCTATGCTCGGCGCTGCCCCACTTAATCAATTCCCTGAGGGACACCCCACATGCAGCGGCCACTCGCAGAATCTGAGCTTTACCCTTCTCGTAATATGAAAAGATTTCATTTTGGTAGGACTGGGTCTTCTTGAACTCGCTGATAGCGGTCACCGAGCTAGACGCCTTCTTCGCCGCCACCAACTGACGCTCGAGGTCGCTAATCTTGCCTTCCAGGCTTAGCTTTGTCTTGGTCAGCTCGCCCTGGGCATTGAAGGTCTCACCCCGAGATGTTGACAGCTCGGTTTTGACCCCAGCGAGCTCACCCCGCAAACGCGTGACCTCTTCAGAAAGCTTGTTAGCAGTCTCAACCTTTTGAGCAGCTAAGTCTTGACTTAGCTTCACATCATTCTTTGACTTCTCTATCTCTCGCTCAAGTTCAGAGATTCGGATGCGAGCTGCATCAAGGTCCGCCTTGTTAGCACCCTCACTGACGCGCTTCTCAAGATCCGCGACCTGGGCCCTGAGTGACTTCCTCTCCTTGTTGGCAGCAGCTAGCCGGTTGGTGTACGACCTAATAGCCGTAGCCGCCTGAAGAACGAGCTGGGCGTTAGATAAGACAATAACCAAGGGCAAGAAAAACCAAAAGATAAAACTTACACTTATCAAGTTTCCCCCAACAACTCCTGCGAGGTGGGAAGGAGAGTAGCCGTCATATACGGCACCCAGGTCGTCGTTACAAATTTCCAAGATAGCGGCCTTCCCAATCTCGACACCCCGGGCAGCCTGGCTCGATTCATACTCCGCCTGTTTGGGGGTAGCCGAGCTGGAAGGGGAAGGTGTATTCTTAGCCGGGCTTGTCACACTGTGTACGTCGTCCTTCTGGGCCCCCTCATCGGATATAGCGACCACAACCGTCTCCTCGATCCGCAGCTTCTTTGGAGGCCCAGATCCCGACGACGACCTGGTCCTCTTTTCGGAAGACTTCGTGCTTACAGCTTCTTTCCCTTTGTCAACAGCAACAGATACGGTAGGGATTACTTCGGCGGTACCCGCCAGGTTGGCCGCCACTCGAGCTCGACCAAGTTGTTCTGAGCGAGCAGACTTCGCTTGAAATTGTTTTCCCGAGCTCCCCCTCATAGCATCGAGGTCCTCCATATCTACAAAAAGAAATACAGGTCAAAAACGGTTGGAGATATCAAACGACTAAGTAATAAACAAAGTTCAACGAAGTGAGATAGACCAATCAATAGGCAGCCCTTCTCTGAATCTCGCCAACAGTCAGGGCAGTATTTTCGGAATATCAGATCATTATGCCTATGCCAGCCCGGAAAACACTCAAACTCAGGGAAGGTGCACATCGGTTCGAAACCAGCTGTCTTCTTCGACGACAATCCAGCAATATACAGCAGTTTTTCACTATTAATAATTTCCCTCCAATCGTAACACCGCACTTGGGTACCACCTCGAACTCCCAAGGGCACCTCGAGAGCCTGCTTAGCAAGCTTGTCGTAATCATCCAGCTCGGTGTGGCGAACTAGAGTGTATGGCTCCTCGACTGGCACTCTAAAATTCCAGCCTAACCTACTTTCCACCACAATGACCTTATCAGCCCAATAGGGGACCTTGCCTGGAGGATCGGAAAACAGCTTCACACCGTAATTATGGCTCTTTGCTTGCAGACGATTATTGTTCCGGTCAAGATGAAAGTAGTAGCAAAACAGTGACATCGTTGGCTCAAAACCTAGCAGGCGAGTGCACACAATGAAACAGAGGAGAATCCTTATAGTGTTCCAAGTAAGGTCGAGGGGGACTGTCGAGGTGATATCTAAAAATTTGCATATAAAGGGGTCGAGGGGAAACCGAAGCCCCAGATCGAAGAAGCTAAGGTAGAATCCAACCCGGCTCCTCGATTTTCTTAAAGTATTCAGGTCAAATGTCGGATCAGGGTCAAAACCGAGATAATAGTTGGGATCACAAAAGCAATTCGAAGACCATGTGGCCACATCAGACGAGGTAATCCTATTTCGCCAATCACGAAAGGCGCGACCACTAACACTCTCTTCGGCAGCGACCTTCGATTTTTTCTTCTTGGGCCTAGGAGCTCGCAAGTAGTAATTCGCGTCAAAGTAACTCGACGAGGTCGTCAAGCTTGGCCCGGCAGCCGAAGAGGAAGCGCGAGCTGGCCTAGTTCGAGCTGCGCAACCCTCATCAAAGTATAAATAAAGTAAGCTCGCCATGGCCGTATCATAACCCTCGAAGATCCTCATAGAGGTACCGAAAGGGATGTTATCGACTTTGAAGGGGCCATCATCGGGGACCACTAAACCTTCCAAGTTCGCACCCCAGGCGACCAGTAAATCGCGAGCTTCACTTGGCAAAATGACCTGCCAATCCCCATCCTCGCTCTTAAAAATGGCACTACCCTTTTGCGGCCTGGCAAAAAGCGGGCCCGAGTTTGCGCGTTTTACCCTCATGTTCGTATAAGGAGAACACGAGGAGGTCGAACTAAGAGAAGGAATGGTTCAAAAAGAGACGAACACCAAGTACTGTTCCAGTGACTAGCGGTACGGACACGATGGAGGCGGTAACAACTGGGAAAAATCACTTGAAAAAGTAATGAAAATGAACGAAATACAGACAGAAGGGTAAGGAGATTAACCTAAAATGACTGAGAAGAGAGGAAGACAAAGGAATGGCTGTGAGATGTGAGCTTTTAGAGAAGAAAAGAGCCTGCCAGAAATCGTCTGAATCGCCGGAGGAAACTTTGGAAATTTCTGGAGACAAACCCTAAAACACGATGGAACAAACACTTATATAGGGTCCGAAATATCTCGGGTCGACCCAGGCAGATGACGCGGACTTTAGAACGACGACGTTCTAAGATGGGAATGGTAACCGCCCTTTTTTAAAATTTGAAAAGTTCTGACACTGGAAACGTCTCGAAGTTCGCGAAATATAAATGTGCACACTTATCGAAAAGCCAAGTACAGTAGAAAAAGTTCGACCTGAGGATCAAAAAGGATTATCTCGAAATAATCCAACCCGATGCAACAACACGACTTCGCGAGTACGAGGATAAATCCTCTTCCTTGGAAGTAGGGGGGCTACTGAAACACCCTCAGTTTGTTTCCACCTTACACGTGGTCATCACGTGGCAACCGCGCGACCAGTGGACTTCAGGTCGATGACAGGGAGGCCACGAAGCCCGCTATAACTATCCAGCTCGGGAAGTGAGCGACCTGGGACCCGGTCCACGACACCTCATACACACTGGTACAAAGGGTCCGTTGAGCGACCTGGGGCCATCCTTGGGCGACCTCGCTGGAAACGGGCGACCTGGCAGATGTCAAGCTAATCTCAGTGACGTAGAGCGACCTGGTGTAAGCCAGGCCGACCTCTACCGGGTTCTCCTAGCTCGGTGAGACAGAGTCCTATATGGAATCACACTGCTTGAACAAGAGTCCTAATTCTTCTTTACATATCACTCCTATACATACAAGGTAACGTGACCCGCAAGAGGCGGGAATTACTCCTAGTTTGAATCTGATAAGGATTGTGGTCACATCCCTATAAATAACACCCTCAGCAAGCCTCATAAGGTACGCACATACAGACTTGCTTCTATACTGTCTCAGCTTTATCACACCTGCACAGCCTTGCTAATTCTCACGCCGGAGGGTTATTGCTGGGACAGCCCAGCACCCCTAACGGTGTTCTTTGTTGACTACAGGTTTCAAACAGATTTCAAAGTCAATCCCTGCAACGTAAGCCGGAATCCTGCCTAGACTACACACGTGGACCAGACACGACACCCAATCCTTTTTGGCGTGATCAATGTTAATGCCATTGGCATGTTAATGTATTGGCATGTTATGTACATTGCCCTGTTATTTATATTGCTCTGTTATTGTAGTGTATTATGCCTTGTTAATGTATTGGCAAGTTAATGTATTGGCCTGTTAGTGTATTATGCACCTGTTATTTACTTTGCCTTGTAATTTATATCAACTGATTTCTCTGACAAAATGCCAATTTATCACCAACCAAAGTAAATGCAAATTTGCATTACAAACACCTTAGTAATTGCCCATTCATTTCTATCACCAACCAAAAGAAATTAATGTCAACAAAAGTGGGCAACAATGTCAACAAACGTAACAGATCACCATCATACCAACACCATCATACCAACAATGTCAACAAAAGTAATTTACAGAAATATCCCCTGATTGGTTCCTCTGTTACTCAAAATAAACAAAAGATTTTCATCCCAGCTTAGTCATTTCTTCAGCATCCTTAGCCTTGGTGACTGCCTTGGTGATTGAGTTCCAATTGGTGGAGGGGTAATTGGTGACTGCCTTAGCCTTGGTGACTGCCTTGGTGATTGAGTTTTAACTGATTGAGGGGTATTTGGTGTTTGGCTACCTTGAGATGGACCAGTCAAAAGCAGCTCTTCATTGATCCTAAATGCTGATACCTCACTGCGATATAAGCATCTCCTACCATGCCAATACATGTGCTCAGAAGTTGGTGATGTGGGGCCTGTTGTAGGCACATTTGATGCTCCAACAGTTCTCTATAATAAAAGACATAAAACCAATTTAGATTATGTTGAACAAAGGAATTAGATAATGTTAGACATAATTTAGAATAGTCTTACCACAGAAATATCCTCTTCCACTTCAACTTGCACTTCAGGTTCTGTTTGCTTTCTCTTACGTTGCCTTTTCCTCCTCTGTTGCAGTGCAGGGTCATCTTCCACTCTAGCATTCTTACAAGTTCTTGCATTGTGATCATCTCCATTGCAATTAGAGTCAAATCCACCTTGTACACCTTCAGAATATAAGCTTTCATTTCTTTCAACTTCCACCTAGGAGACTTTCTTATCTCATCTGCACACATCTTAGCTATCCAAGCTGAACCAGCAATTTTCAGCTTGTACTTCCTGACACACTTGTGTACATCTCTAAATGATTTGATCTGAATTGAATCTTCTGTCTGCATCATGCTAGCATAAATCCTCCATTTACAATTAGGATGCCTACACACAGCTAATAATCTGATCCTTTCATTTTTGGCCCATTTTAAATCATAACCATTATTTGCAGCATAACAGGTTAAACAGTGCTTCAGTTGTGCAGTGCTAGCAAACCTCATTCCAAGGCTTGGGTACATGTGGTCCCATTTGGTTGTGGGGTCAAATACAGGGTAATGGGTCAACATATCCAGCTCATGGTCCTTTTCATCATCACTATCAAAGTGGGGGGAATCATAGTCACTAGAGTCCACATATTCACTGTGGTACCCACTGGCATCCATATTACCACCATCATTCCTAATCTGCTCCATGAAATCATCATTCTCAACAGTTGGCATTTGATGAGTGAATGCATTTGTAGGTTGTTGGGTCACAGTAGTGGGTTCAACCATTGGTTCATCAATACTAGGGGTCACAATAACATCAGGAGAGGTCACATTTGATATAGGTTGTTGGGTCACAGTAGCGGGTTCAACAAATGGTTCATCAACACTAGGGGTCACAATAACATCAGCAGAGGTCACATTTGATATAGGTTGGGTCAAATTAGGTGCAAATTTTCTCTTATTCTCAATTAATTTCTCCCTAAAATAAACCACCTCATCTTCATGTTCACTTAAATGATCCAAGCTAGCCACATCATCTTCACTACCATCATAATCAGGATCATCATCATCAATGTCACTATCATTTTACATCCGATTTTCATCCCCGAATTTTCATGTTCAACATATATCTGTACAAGGCACTTGGTACTTCTACCAACATCTAATAAAGCCTTAATTTGTTCATCACACCACATAAACCTAATCCCATCCTCCATGTTATAATGTGGCACTTTGTAGTGTATTTTTTCAATTGGCTTTTTGCAATGTGATTTTATCATTTCTTCCAACACAGCAAAAGTAAAAGTCTCACAAGGTATATAAAAAAACCTTCTCACATCTCCACCATCATAGTGCCTATATGGACTAGTCCTAATTTGCCCATCATAGTGAATGCACAATGATATAGTTTCAGACACTCTGCATGAAAGAAAAACCAAGAAATAAAATTGTCACAAATGTTACACTCTCATAGCAACAATCCAAAACTACAGGCATAAATAATGGGAAAGGGAGACCATATGTAGTAAACAATCAATTTTTATTTTTGGGGGACCATGTATACTACAATAAACAAGAAGGGGGGTTATCAACATGACAAAGACAGGACATACAAAAAGCCCTGATTTCGAAACCCCTTTTTAAGCCCTAATCTTTTGACCACAAATACTTTAATTCAAAAAGCCCTAATTTCAAAATGGGCAAATAAAACAGAGCAACATACATCATAAAAGGTCGAAAAAATCATTCCAAGATCTTCACATAACCACATCACTTCAGTTAAGAACCCTAGTTTTTTTCGAATTGAATACATGGTTACCTGATTGTTGAATTAAACAAATTGCTTTGCAATCTTCAAGAAAACCTTTCTTCAATTTTGGAATTCTTCGATAAAGCTACTTCAATCTACCAACATTGCTTGACATTCGTGCGATTTAGTGGTTGTGAAAATCGAGTTAGTGTTTTTCCCTCTAATCTGCTCCAACTAAAACGACTATAATACTCCACGCAAGCACCAAGGAATTAAGTGAAAAAAAAATTATTTCCACGCAGACTTAGATATTACACGTTGGTGTCCACGTACTCACTCCGTTAAATCCTTGGATGGGCCGTTAGTCAGGAGGACCACATTGGAATCAAAATGGTAGTACACTGGTCAATTTTGGGATATTGGGAGTACGGGGTGAAATCGGTTCCTAACTGATAGTACGCTGGTCATTTTTATAATAATCTGTTGCATAATTAGCCTAGATTTGCTTGAATCCATAACCTAAGTCTAAGACAAGGTGACTAATGGGCTGCGTGTACATTAGAGTGGCAACTTGTACTTAGACATAGCTTGAATAGCCTAGGATTGCTTATTGTAAGTAGCCTTGAAGAAGATAGCCTATAGGACTTCGGACGTCCTCGCACAATAGGCAAACAATGCATCGAGTCTTTCATCGGACAAGCTCATATCGGCCAAGCCTCATCGCAATATTGAAGAACCTCAAGAACGTCGATAAGAGAACTGAAGACATGTCTGATTTGAGGCTTTCATTGACTTCGATGCAACGTTAACCCGCAAATCACATTCAATGAAGGTTTCCATTCTTAGCATACACTCGAAAAGGACATTCCTCCTGCAAGCACGACCGCCTATTTTTAGCAAAGTGTCGGAGACAGGCAAGCTACGAGCCGGCCTATCGAGTCAACAACCGATTAGAGCATTAATTGCTCTTAAATTCAAATTAGAAGACCACCAACGGCTCCAAGTTTCCTCCTGCATATAAAAGGAGAATCCATTGCTGCATTTAACATACTTCAACAACCCCAACTTCGAATCTTCATAGTCTTCAAGTTCTTACAAGCTTACACGTCCTATCGCATACTTACATTGAAGAGCTTCATACTTAGACTCCTAGTCCATTAAAAGCTCTTCATTGATTGCAACACCTAGCTTTTCATAGCTCACGAGAATTGTATCTTATTGATATCAATTCTCCCACACAAACACTTGGTCAACAAAATTTTTGTACACAATCCATTAGAGATTTAGTTTGTAAAATATCTAGTGGAAAAACTTAGTACACGATTTTCAAATCCAAAGTTGACCACTTTGGTTGTGGACGTAGCACTTATTTATAAGTGTGAACCATATTAAATATTCTGTCTCTTTTGTGTGATTGTGATTTGATTGTGTTGCTTTAAAATTTCAGATTTCCAATCTGTAAGAACCGCGATCTTGTCTGCCAAGATCGGCCATTCTCAACTTGTCCCGTGCTTCACAAGACTTCCGCCCGCAAAATTTTTAAATCCCTAGTGAAGTAAGATTTTTGAATCAATTTCAAAAATTGGACATAGGCTATTCAACCCCCTTCTAGCCTATATAGAGCAACCTTGGACCTAACAATTGGTATCGAGCTTAACTCTTTGAAAACTAGTTTTTCCAAGATTAACCTCTTGAGAGATTAAAGATCATGGCTGCTCACCAAATGTTGGAAACCTCAAACGTGAACCATTGTCTGTCTTGGATGAAGTTCACTTTGACATCTGGAAAGATAAAGTTAAAAGACATATGAACTCAATTGACAAACGTTTGTGGAAATGTGTCACGATGGACCCGAATTCCAATGAAGCCTAATACACCGGCCGCGGTAGATCCAACTGCTGCACGAAGTACCAAAGCCGAAGAAGAGTGGGATGATGAAGACAGAAAGAATGATGCTCGGATGGAAAGGCCATCAACATCATTACCAGTGTGTTGATATAAGTACTTATCGCAGATTATCAACTTGGACACAAAGAAAGGAGATGTGGGAAGCCATCCTTGAATATCTTGAAGGTGATGGCGAGACAAAGAACAACAAATTATATACTGCATCCGAAGTTTGACTCCTTCAAAAGGATCCCAAAGAGTCTCTGCGAAGTGCCTATGACAGATTCTATGAGGTAGTCAACTCTTGCTATTCATTAGGAAAGAAGTATGAAAAGAAAGAAATAAACATGAGATTTCTAAATGCACTAGGCGTCTATGGCATGTTAAAATCATCGCCATGAAAGAGTCAAAAGATTTAAACAAATTGACTCTTAGAAACCTTTATGCTAGTCTTTCGGTTTATGAGCTTGAGATCCAACAAGCTCAAGAAATGGAAAAGAGTTTTAAAAACTTGTCCTTACCACCATGTCTGAACCTTCTGTTCAAAACCCGATGAAACACCTTCTACATCCATTGAAGATGATGATATTCTTTCCGACGAAGCCTTTGCTATGTTTGTAAAGAAATATCAACGTTTCAAAAGGTTTAATAAACCATCATCACATAGGCGGTCTTCTCACAAAGCTGCCTTATAAAACAAGCGCTCAACCAAAAATTCGCTCCTTATAAATCAGACCATCAAAAGGATAATGAGCTAGTTTGTTTTAAGTAGGAAACCAGGCCATTTTGCCTCTAAATGTCCAAAGCCAAAGTATGAATTTTATAAGAAACGTCCGAAACTAAATTTCAAAAACAAAAAGGGATGGTGGTGAAGACATTGATGAAAGCAATCGCCTACATGGTGTGACACCGACACCGATGAGGATGACTCTTGTGACTTTCCGAAGAAGCCAACATATGCCTTATGGCCAGGGAGTCACCACATGATTCGGTGAGGTCACTACCATTTCAACAAGATGACAAGTGATGATGATGATGAGCTCAATGAACCATCAAAGGGAGAGCTCATCAAAGCTAACAAAGACATCTTTGGAAGAGTTTTCAAAATTCAAAGTCGCCTATGTGAAATTAGCCAAGAAGCATGAACTAGTCGTCTCGAGAAATCAACCTTGATGTCTAAGATCAAAGATCTTGATAGACAAGTCGAAAGTATCAAATTGCAAAAAGAGAACAAAGCTTTGATGAAAAAGTGGACTTCCTACTTGAACACATCAAGAAGATAAATTCGAGAAAGATGACCTTCAAAAGGTTGTCAATACTTGGAATAACTCTAAAGGAAACTTTGATACCATTCTCTCAAACCGAAAACTTTAGATGACAAAGCGGTATTGGTTTCCAAAGTGAGTTCAAAGTAGGTAGTTCTTCGGTTCTCAAAAGGATGAGACATCGAAGTGATTCTTTGAAGAATTGGTGTAGGAGTTTCTTATGACCAGCGAGCCCAAAAGGCAAGGACTTGGCTTTAACAAAGTTCCTTTTGTTTATCCCAAAACACAAAAGACAAGTCCAAAAGAAAGCAATCCGAATGACTCGCTAATAGTGAGTCGAGCAACTAAAACCCGCCATTAGTCACCCTAAGAAAACAGGGATGACTAATAGCAAGTCTAGAAATTCTCAGCTCAAACCTATTAAATTTGTCAAAGGCAAGACTGCTGATCCCAACACCGCCTATAAAAGGGTAAAAGAAGTGAATTCGCAGATAAAAGCTTAAAGGACATGTGCTGTAAATACAAAATCTTTTGATAAGAGGTCTACCTATGGTAAACCTAACATCAAAAGGCATTATCGCCCTAAGTCCTATAGGCCAATTATCAGCAGAAAGATCATTCCAAAGACTGCTGATATTAAGAAGCCTCAAAAAGAAATCATTACTCATGTTGAAGGATTTCACAAATGCTCTTTCTGCAAATGCCATGGTCATGAGATTCATGAATGCCTTCTGAGATTCACACCTAAATCTAGAGGATTTACTCCTCCAAAGGTTAAACAAGTGTGGATCCCAAAAGGTTGCTAACCTTGAGGACCCAAAAATAAAAGGGGACCATATTCTTAAATGTCTATATTTCAGGAATGCTTCATGGCTGTCAATGAAGAAGAGAAAGATCTATGGTATCTAGACAGTGGATGCTCAAAGCATATGATGGTGATCCAAATCTTCTTTCAAGCATTGTTGAAGCAAAGGTCCCTCGGTCATATTTGGAGATAACTCAAAAGGGAAGACCATTGGTTATGGAAGTATAATCGAGGCAATCTCTCCATCAACAAAGTCTCTCTAGTTGAAGGTTTAAAGCACAATCGCTAAGCATATCACAATTACGTGATAAAGGGCTAACATGTCGGTTTTCCTCAAGTCAATGTCTCATAAAGGACAATGAGACATGTTCAACTATCTGACAGGTTCGAAAAGGAAATGTCTATCTTTGTTGACCTAAATCTTTGTTGGAAGAAAATCAAATCTTTGCTTGGTTGCTAGGTCATCAACTGACAACATGGTTGTGGCACAAAAGGCTTAGTCATCTCAATTTCAAATACCTGGAGAAGCTATCAAAAGACAATCTAGTTGTCGGTTTGCCTAAAATATCAGCTGAATCACACAGTCTCTGCAGAGCATGTCAACTGGGCAAACTACATAAATCTTCCTTCAAAAGCAAGCCTTGCCTATCAACAACCACCTCTACGGCTCTTGCACATGGATCTGTTTGGACTGTAACTACTACAAGTCTTGGTGGCGCAAGTATACTCGGTAGTAGTTGATGATTACTCAAGATTTACTTGGGTAGAAATGATGTCCTCCAAAGATGAAGCATATGACATCATTCTTGAACTCTTCGAAGACTACGACTCGAAGCCGGATGATATCTCGATGTCGATCGGACAATGGAACAGAGTTCAAGAACAATGGTGTGGCCAAATATTGTGATGACCATGGAATTGGTCACAATTTCTCTGCATTGGCACACCTCAACAAAATGGAGTTCTTTGAAAGGAAGAACAGAACTCTCATTGAAGCGGGAAAGACAATGATTGCAAGCCAAACCGCCTATGTATTTCGGGCGTAGGCCGTGAACACCGCCCGCTTCACACAAAACAGTCCATCATAAATAAATTTCATAACAAAACTCCATATGAAATATGGAGAGGCGAGCTCCCAACATTGGATTCTTTAAAATATTTGGTTGTAAATGCTATGTTCTTTACAATGGTAGAGAACATAGAGGTAAGTTTGAATCCAAAAGTGATGAAGGAATTTTTAAGGATATGCCAAGTTTTCAAAAGCATACGAGTTTACAATAAAACTTCACTTAAAGTTGTTGAATCGTACATGTTTCTTTTGATGAATTTGATTTCATTGGGCCACATTTGGCTCCTAAGGTTACTAATGATTCGATGAATATGAGACAGTGCGTAACGCCCAAGTCCCGATCTGCGATCCTCCTTCTTCACAAGATCTTCCAAGAGTCAACTGTTAGAATCCTCAAACGAACCATCAAATGAACACTCAAAACCCCGAATCACCTTTGCCTTCCACACCGAAGTCATACAACCTACCTTGGAATTAACCTACCCTTTAGAAAACCAAGCTTCGTTACTTCTACTTCTCAAGAATCCAACTCTGCCGATGCAATAGGACAAGTTCAACTGCGAAGTTAGGAAGTAAAAGATCATCCTATCACTCAAATCATTGGAGATCTTAATCCGGTGTTCAAACTAGACAAGCTTCAAGAAACGAATGCATGTATTCTACCGCATTTGTATCTAACATTGAACCCAAAAGATTGATGAAGCTCGGAAGATCCAAGTCGGTGGAAGCTATGCAAGAAGAGCTAAACCAATTTGACGGATGCCAAGTCGGTCACTAGTCCCTAGGCCTAAAGGACAAGCGCTTATTGGCACAAAGTGGGTTTTCGAAACAAAATGGATGAAAATGGCAACATTACAAGAAACAAGGCAAGGGTAGCCCAAGGATACGGAGGGAGGGTATTGACTATGATGAGACATTTGCCCTGTTGCAAGATTAGAGCTATCGATTATTCTTGGCCTATGCCTCTTACAAGGACTTCAAAGTTTATCAAATGGATGTAAAGAGTGCATTTCGAATGGAGAACTTCAAGAAGAAGTCTATGTTGAGCAACCACCGGGTTCATAGACTGCTCAAGGAGAGAAGATGTCTACAAGCTAAGGAAAGCCCTTTATGGACTCAAACAAGCTCCAAGAGCTGGTATGAGACCCTTTCAAAGTTCTTGATATCTCAAGGCTTTGTAAGAGGTCAAATTGACACTACTCTTTTCATTATGAAGCATAAAGGTCATTCCTTACTTGTTCAAATATATGTTGATGATATTATCTTTGGTTCTACTAATGAAAATCTTTGCAAAAGGTTTGAAAAGCTTATGCGAGTAAATTTGAGATGAGCATGATGGGAGAGCTCAATTTTTTCCTTGGTCTTCAAATTCAACAAAGTTCAAATGGTATCTTCATCAATCAAGCCAAATATGCAAAGGATGTCATCAAGAAATTTGGTCTTGAGAATGCAAACACTTCAAACTCCTATGGCTACTAACCGCCATCTTGACAAAGATGAGAAGGGCAAGAAAGTGGACATGACTCTCTGAGGCATGATTGGTTCACTTTTATACTTAACTGCTAGTAGGCGATATCATGTTTCTGTTTGTGTTTGTGCTAGGTTTCAAGCGATCCAAAGGAGTCTCACCTACAAGCAAAAGAATCATCGATATCGATAGATACTCCCAATTTGGGAATCGGTATCCTAGAGATTCATCTTTTAATCTTATAGGCTATTCGATGCTGATTTTGCTGCATGTAAAGTTGACAGAAAAGCACAAGTGGGACATGTCAATTCTTAGGAAATAGACTTGTCTCATGGGCCGCAAGAAACAAACCTCTGTTTCAACTTCAACAATGAAGAATACATAGCCGCTGTAGCCGCTCACAATTGCTGGATCAAACAAGAACTAGTTGACTATGAGATCAAAGCGATGATTGTCCTATAATGTGTGATAACACATCGCAATTTCGCCTCTCAAAATCTGTCATGCACTCCAAAACAAAGCACATTGATGTGAGATATCACTTTCTTAAAGATCATGTTGAAAAAGGTAACATCGCATGCAATATGTGCCTACAGAGAATCGGTAGCGACATCTTCACAAAACCACTTGATTCAACCAGGTTTGCTTATTTAAGAGGAGAGCTTGGTATGCTTGACCTCAATCCTTAATCATTTCTAGCTAATTCTATAAACTGCCGTTAATAAACCGCCTATGTGATCGCCCGATCTCAACTCGCCGAGTAAATAGACAACCTTGGGTAAGTGACTATCTCCACATCGGCTTCGATAAAATAGGCGACTCGATAATATAGGAAGACTTAAGGGCGCCATACGTACAGTAACTCATCAGGTAATAAATGCGGACTTCAAATTTTATCAAATGTCATTTATTGGCCTGTCAGAGGTATAAAAGGGCAAAATGTACAGTGTCTCTTCACAGTTCTCAACAACCGCCATTTTAAACTTTCAAAAACCCTCGGACTTCCAATCTACAATCTCTCCAAAAAGCCTTAAACTTTCCAAAATCTTTACGTTTTCTAGCTAAAATCATCAATGGTAAGAATTTCTACATCTTTTCTATTCATTTAAATTCAATGTTTCGGTCTGGTTTTGACCTAATTCGAGTTGTTCAAACTGTCCGCCATTGAAGAATTTTGGATTCTCACAATTGTTGCTTGAATCGTGTTTATGTGGTGTAAAATGTGTTTTAATACTTTATGTGACACTATATATTCAGTTTATGCTACTTTGTTTGCTTGAAAATGACAAAATCAGTCACAGATTTAAAAACCCAGTTTATGAACTGTTCTTAAATTGTTTATGTTTTGGGTCTTGATCTGAACAGTACTTGTTTATGTTATTATCTGCCGATTGCATGATTATCTCGATTCTTGCATATCGCCAATTTCTATATATTGTTCTCACATCTGCGATTATGTAGGGAAAGTCTAAATCCTCAAAGGCTGCCGCCACCTCTTCATCCTCTCGCTCTCGCTAAGCCAACCAGGGCCGCATTGCCGAGCTCCCTATAAGGACCCTTCCCAGGTCAAGCTATCACCAGGGATGACTATCGACATAGACTCCATCATTTGCACATCCGCTAGTGATGCCTTGCTAAAAGATTTAGCTGAGTGTGGACTCCTCCCCCTGTTCCAACTCAACGACACCCACTACAGCAACTATCTAGCTGAGGAATTCTATACAAGGATGATTACGCCTCCTCCTCCTAGTGCCTCGAGCCGCCAACTTAAGCTACATCAAGGGCTACATCGGGGTCACTATATCAAGTTGACCTACAAGGATGTTGGAGAAATCCTTGACCGCCTATTGAAGGCAAATTGGACTTGACCGATGCCGAATCGGCACTTGCCTGGGAGATGATGAGGGTCTCGCCCAACCGAGAGGTTTTCCGAGATGTCTAGGAACCTCTTCCCGAGAACCCCTATCATATCGCCCATCTCTCGACAAGAGCATTTTGTTCAAAAATGGCTCGAGGGACATCTTCACCTCCCAACACTGATGTGGACCAAGGCCGTGGTCCTTCGCAAGCAACTCAACCGGGCAAAGATCATCTTTTCAATGTCGTCCCGCTTTGAAGTACAAGCTCACCCGTCCATGAAGAGGCCCTTTGTCAGGGTTATCAATGTCATCCTCCGCCGTTATGAGGAGATTGATGAGCTGGTCGCTTCTGACGACCTCATCAAGGTGTCCAACACCTACGTCTTCACGGTCAACAACATCACCCGCTATAGGGATGATATGGCCAAAGGACAACCAACGCGGCCGGTGCCGCCGCCGCCGCTGCTGCTTCTGGCTGCCGCTGCACTCGCTCGCTATCGCTATCGGTGGCCCTCTACCCAAGCCGCAAGGGTAAGAGGAAGGTCACCTACACCGCCGGGTTACCACCGAGGAGGAGGAGCCTACACCCATCGGGCCGAGCTGAACATTTTGACCTCGGCGGCTGGACCATGACCCATATGAGCTGCGAGCCTCCTACCAAAAGCCTAAACACTCTCCCTCTCTCACCCCAAAACTCAAACAAACCAGAAACTCGCTTCAAAGGCGTGTTGAGAAGGACCCATCAACCTTCCAACCGGTGACCTCTCCAAAACCTCTAAACCTACCTCCCATTCCTCCAAACCCAAACCCAAACAAACCCTCCTACCCACACGAATCATTTGGCCTTCCTAAGGTCTCACCACACCACAGATTCTGGCCGTCTCCACACCGTTTCTCCATCGGTGTTCCTCCACCAGCTCCCACCACAACATCTCAATCACCAACTTCGCCTCTTCCACTCCTACTAAGTCCAAGCATGGCAAACGTTTTAAAAGAGTGCAAAGAAGAAGGTACATTTTGTGGGAACTGCCGATGAAACCTCTTCTCCTCCACCTTCTCCACCTTCACCACCTCTGCCTACTACCACTACCACCTCACCTACTTCCTCACCTCCTCCCTCTGCTCCCATCCAAACAACCACCACACCAGAGCCATCCATCTCACCTGCCACCACCTCTCATCCACCATCCTCCAAACGACCTATCTCTCCCTCTTCTTACCTGCCTACTCCCAAACGCCTCAAAACCAACCCCTATATCCACCTACACCCGAGGTGCAGGCTCTGCCCTTAGACAGCGAGCCTAAACCCAACCCCGCCGATCGACCCTTTCTTAGCCGCCCTTGACTACCCCAAGAGATTTCCTATGTCTCAGTGAAATTATCTTTCAATGGGGTGCCTTCTATGACCCTCTTCCTCCTGCCTGGTCACAACTCTTCTTCTCCCACAACTCGCGGTTCAAGATCTTATGATCTTCAACCAATGGGTTGCAATCCATAAAGACCTAGGCCTTCCCCTTCCAACCAAATCGGACATCTCCCCTTCCTCTCTCGCCTAAACCCCCGTCTTCACCATTATCGCCATCCTTCCATCCTTTTTCACCCCGTGGTCTACACTTCATTGATGTAGTCACAACCTTCCTTGGCTTCAACCCTCTCATCCCTCTTCTCTTCCTTTCTCCTAGCCTTTCCCCTTTCTTTTCTCCTCCCCTTTCTTCATTCACCCCTTTCATATGTCATCTACATAGAAAGGCTCTTCCCTGTTCGCGTCTTCTAGCCTTCCTTCTCCCTCTATTGATGTTTCCTCCACCATCCATTCTCCTTCATCCTCTAGCCAATCCCGTCCCCACCACCATCCTCCACCCTCCCTACCCAAGCCACCCCATCCTTCCTCGCCAGACCATCGCCGAGTCATCCCGACTCGTCGATACCTATCCCGCCGAGGCCGTCCATAAATTTTTGAAGGATTTTGAGGTCATCTCGTTGACGACCAAGGCCCCGCACCAACTCTCTGCGCCTCACATCACCCATGTGCAGCCGATATGACCCAAGTGATGGAAATTTCAAGGGGTGCAAGGCCGCTTGATGCCTCGCCACGATCCATCTCGGCCACCGCGCCGCCCGGATCTCGGCCTCTTCCTCCAAGACGTCTGCCATCTTCGAAACCAACCGGGACAACCTCGCCACTAAGATGATGCAGTCGTCGACATGGTTGAAGCCGGCTACAAGCTTGTGCTTCACTCTCAACGCCAGCAAATCGCTCTGTTCACTCCTCCGTGCGAGCGACGCGTAATCTCACGGCCAAGCACTTGGCTTACTATCGCAAGGAGCGCAGAACTACGAGCACCGCCTCGGCTTTATTGATGCCTCGCTTGCGTCCATGAAGGAGGAGATGGCCGACTCAACAATGATCGCAGACCAAGCTCATTGAGCATAATGCTCGCTCGCGTAAGAACAAAGAGCTCTCCTGAATTGGCCGATACTAAAGAAGAGCTAGCAAGAAGAAACGAAGAGATTGCAAGACTTAAGGCGCTGTTGACTCTAAATGGGCATCAAGAAGCTATGGGCAATCTTCATCGTGCAAAGGCAAAGGTCGTGCATCATCTCGGTCATCTTCTAGAACCAGTAGATAATATTTTGTATAATCTTTTACTAAACTTTGTAATTAAACAACTTGTTTAATTAACAATGTCTATGTTTTAAAACTTTCATGTTTATTATGATCGCTTATTATGTGATTGCATGAAATTTAAACCACGGTTTAAAGACATGTCCTATATTGCCTATTCCGCCTATCTGCATGTCTTTAAATTCGTCTAATTACAAGTGTCGATGCTTAATTTCCTGTTTGTAAACACTTTGTAATTCTTGAATACAATGACCTTTATGTAAGTTCATCTAGGGCATGCTTATTTAATATATCAATCTTACAAGCATGTTATTACTAGACTTGAACATGGTCACTGATATTGTATTCGTAGGGTCATGGACTCAAGCAAATAGGAGGAGATTGTTGCATAATTAGCCTAGATTTGCTTGAATCCATAACCTAAGTCTAAGACAAGGTGACTAATGGGCTGCGTGTACGTTAGAGTGGCAACTTGTACTTAGACATAGCTTGAATAGCCTAGGATTGCTTATTGTAAGTAGCCTTGAAGAAGATAGCCTATAGGACATCGGACGTCCTTCGCACAATAGGCAAACAATGCATCGAGCTTTCATCGGACAAGCTCATATCGGCCAAGCCTCATCGCAATATTGAAGAACCTCAAGAACGTCGATAAGAGAACCGCCGAAGACATGTCCGATTTGAGGCTTTCATTGACTTCGATGCAACGTTAACCCGCAAATCACATTCAATGAAGGTTTCCATTCTTAGCATACACTCGAAAGGACATTCCTCCTGCAAGCACGCACCGCCTATTTTTAGCAAAGTGTCGGAGACAGATCGCAAGCTACGGCCGCCTATCGAGTCAACAACCAGATTAGAGCATTAATTGCTCTTAAATTCAAATTAGAAGACCACCAACGGCTCCTAGCTTCCTCCTGCATATAAAAGGAGAATCCATTGCTGCATTTAACATACTTCAACAACCCCAACTTCTGAATCTTCATAGTCTTCAAGTTCTTACAAGCTTACACGTCCTATCTGCATACTTACATTGAAGAGCTTCATACTTAGACTCTAGTCCATTAAAAGCTCTTCATTGATTGCAACACCTAGCTTTTCATAGCTCACGAGAATTGTATCTTATTGATATCAATTCTCCCACACAAACACTTGGTCAACAAAATTTTTGTACACAATCCATTAGAGATTTAGTTTGTAAAATATCTAGTGGAAAAACTTAGTACACGATTTTCAAATCCAAAGTTGACCACTTTGGTTGTGGACGTAGCACTTATTTATAAGTGTGAACCATATTAAATATTCTGTCTCTTTTGTGTGATTGTGATTTGATTGTGTTGCTTTAAAATTTCCAGATTTCCAATCATAAGAACCGCGATCTTGTCCCGCCAAGATCGCCATTCTCAACTTGTCCCGTGCTTCACAAGACTTCCGCCCGCAAAATTTTTAAATCCCTAGTGAAGTAAGATTTTTGAATCAATTTCAAAAATTGGACATAGGCTATTCAACCCCCTTCTAGCCTATATAGAGCAACCTTGGACCTAACATAATCCCTTTAAAAGGTCAAACAAGATAATAATTTAAGAACGGAGGGAGTAGTTCTCATGAGTCGGGCTATATGCCTTCGGCGAGCGGGGAGTTCGGCTGAGTATTATCTTGGAACTTTAGTTTCAAATAGTCTTAATTTTTGTGGTATTGTGTTTTATGAGTAATGTTATAACAACATAATTCATCATTAAAATTAATTTTTTACAGTAAAGTTTAAAACGTTATATAATATATTGAATTGTGACATTCCAAGGGCTATTCCGTAATTAGCATAATCACAAATATTTATTTAATTGCCAAATATTTTTTGCCTTTCTTAACTCTTTTCTTTTGCAGGTGATTGATTCTAATATAGGTATATATTAGTTGACTTTAGATAGATTCAAAGATCTTGATTGAAGTATATATGATAATTATTTATTCTAATTCTAATCTTTTCTTGTTTAGTATTTATTCTCTTGATCTTCAAGGTATTCTCGAAAGTATATAAGGAGTAGCAAGTGCTCCAGTCTGGTCACCGAGTTTTTGCTAAGGGAATTTAGAGAAATATTACTCTGGAGTATTGCATTATTCTAAAGGTGAATGTGATCAAGGACGTTGTAACATCTTCCATCACATTCTGCTCAAAGTATTCTGGAAACTGGATATAGAGTTACTTGAAAGTATTCTGGAAACTGAATATAGAGTTACTTGAAAGTATTTTGGAAACTGAATATAGAGTTACTTGACTACTATCGTTGTCTTTAAACAACATATGATCTTAGATCTTTAAGTGGTGAATTGTAATCTCAGTTGATATACTTTGGCTAAGAACGTTTTTCTTAGTTTCATTAGTTGTTTGTTATTGTAACGGGTTCTATATTTTCTAGTGAAATGTTTTCGTCATATTGACATGAGTTACAACAGAGTGTTCTTTACTGTTTTTAATTCCGTTGCGATTTATACTAGATGTTACAGTAGATGTTATCACATCTTTAGTAACATTTACAACATTCCATTATTCTGTTTTTAATTTACATAGCTATAAAACTTTCATAATACAACTTAACAAGAATAGATTATTGTACTACACAACACTATAATGCTTGAGATAAATTATGTATTATTTTTCATTCTTTATAGATCAACTTTAACAATGAAAAATTAGGCTCTATTCACCTTGGCTATTTTTTTTTTAATGGTTGGTGTAGGGCTTGAACGCTCAACATCTCCGTTAAGTACCTTGAAAGATTACAATTAAAACTATATGATGCCTTTGATGTAGCTAGAACAAATTGTTTGAACATCCGACCTCTCCGCTGAGAGTAGTAACGTACCAAAGTGGCTCAGGTGTAGGGCTTGAACGCTCAGCCTCTCCGTTAAGAAAAGTGAGCAGTACTAAATGGGACTTTGGTGAGGTTTGAACAACAACGGTACCTCTAATAAGTCTTGAACACCCGACCTTTACCAGGGGAGAAGTGAGCAGTACTAAATGGGCTTTTGATAAGGCTTGAACAACAAAGGTACCTCTAGTGAGGCTTGAACACCCGACCTTTTTAAGTACCAGGGTGTCGTCTCTGGTGAGACTTGAACACTCAACCTCTCTCCGTTAAGAGAAGTGACCAGTATCAATTAAGCTAGAGCTCATTGGTATTCACCTTGGCTATTTAGTAACTTAGTTTTATAGTTTTTGAATCTTCTCTTTCTTTGATTCCACTAGCTTTCTCTTTCTCTCAATCTTACTTTTTCTTTAATCATCTCTACTATGAAACGGAGTGGATGAAACCTTGTCACGCTATTTAGGATTGACGCAATTATAGTCAACTTTATTTATTAATTATCACCAATAAAATAACAATCCATTCTTATTAAAATTAACCATCAATTTTTTTCCATTATTTTAAAATTTAATAATCAAAACAACACTAATTTAAAATAAATAAATTATAAATTATATTAATATAATTAAATAAATAAAATTAATATTTATGGTCACTAGTTAAAAATAAATCACAAAGTCTTAAAATCAAGTCACTGTCTGGAACATGTGCCCAAGAGAAGATCGGGGAGTGGAATGGATCCGAAAATTTTTGATTGTTGTCTCGATTATCCTAATTTGAAAATCGGTACTTTTCATTAAAATAATTATTGTTAAGACAATAATTTAGGGACAGAGGAAGTATTACATACTAAGAGCCCGTTTGGTCGTGCGTTTTGGCCAAAATGCAGGGTTAAAACGCAGTTTATTCCTTAAATTAGCATTTCAATAGAGCGTTTTAAAACGCTCCGTTTGTAAAACGCAGTGAAACGCTAGAATTTTTAGCTTTTTTCCAAAATACAAGTTTTAAAACGCTCCTGAAAATTGATTTTCCAATATTACCCACGGCAAGTATAAAAAGCCCAAAAAAAATTTCTCCTTCCTTGCGTCGTGTGATTTCTCTCCTGCAGCTCGTGCGGCTCCTCTGTTCTCTCTCCATTGTTGTGCGGGGATAAGCTCTAAACGAATCAAGCTTCCCTTCATTTCCTGCCAATCAATTTCTCTACAATCAGGTTCGAATTCTTACTTAAATTATCAATCAATGTCATTCTTGCTTATAATCGATTATGTAGATTTATTAGCTACAACCTACAAGAATCTGGTGTGTTCTTACATATATAACTTTGGATTTCAAGGGTTAGATTTTATGATTCCAGACTATAAGCAAATCTTTTTGTTCATTTTACTTTCTTGCTCATAAATTGTGTGGCCTCCTTGCCTCTTAATTTCAATCTTATTCTTTATTAGCAACTCTTATCCGATGGCACATTTTATTGAATTTTCAATTTATGTTATATTTTAAGGGCGGGTAACGAGTAAATTTGTCTTTTGGCCGCATAGACGGGTAGATTTGCGTTCCTTGGGGGACTGTAATTGGCTTTGCATAGAAGCTAGTGGGCAGATTGTGTTCCTTGGGGGTAATTTGCTTCTTCGCCAATTTTCTAAGTATCTTTATATTTGTACTTGTTATTGCTTAACATTATGTGATGACTGACCCGAAATATGAAGGCAACTGAAGGTTCATATTATATGTGGTTGCACTAGGAATCTCTACAAGCTGATATTCACTATTGGCTATGTTTTGGTGTAGCTGAACATCTTTTAGCAAACTATGAGATGTATGTGACTGCTTTACTTTGGCTAATTTGTTAAGAACTCATTAGTCTTATATTCATATTACCCTAGCCCTTTCAAAAAAAAAAAAGAGAGCAATAGTGCCTTTACTATTGGCTGGATTAAATCCAAGGCCAAGTTTCAGCAATCAAAGGAACCTTTGGCCTAAAATTTCAGGCTCCTTCAAGTGAGATTCAACACAAGTCTTTTTATTGGAAATATTGAACTCACCCTTGTGACTAGTGAACTCAGCCCTATAACGTATAGGGACTAGGAACAGTGGGGAATATGTTTATTTAGGTGCTGTTATTTTCTTGAATGAATAGTGAGACAAGGGTGACAATGTTTACTATAAAATTTTTTTTTTGGATGGGATGCACCTCACGAAACAGATTCCAAGCTGAAGATAAAAAAAATTTACCATGGGAATTAAGTGTCCAACAGGGAGAGTCATCATGCTATTCTACTTTATATTCATAACGAACTTTTGGCAAAGTTAAGAACCAAGCTGACTGAATCGAATCTTCCTTGTATAACTTTAATACTTATGGCAAAATTTTGAGAAAGCGTTGCCAGCTATGTGGGGATCCCTCTCCCTCTGACAAAAATCCAACAAGGTCCTTTACTGTTTGGGCAGCATGCGTTAGGAGCGCAATTTTGGCATCCGAAGTGAGCTGAGAGGTATTATGGAACAGCTCTTGGACTTGCTGAAGGGGGCACCCTATAGGTTTGGTGGATTACATAAATTTTCGAATGGTAAGGTTAGAGGTGGATTACACAAACTTGCCAGGATTGTAGCTCAAACTTGCTTGATTGTAGTTACTGATGAAACTTTGATTAAACTTTTTAAAGTTGATCTTGTTCTGAACTCAAGTAGCTTGATTAGTGTTGAACTCCTTCCCGGTGGGCTAAATATTGTCTACTTTTTCTGTCTTTCTTTTCATATTTAAGTCTTATTTTGGTCCACTTTAGATGCTTGTTTTGTTAGTGAGCGTAATATAAATAATTAATTGTGATTGTGATAGATGACACCTAAAGGTAAAGCGAAAAGGGTTCAAAAGAAGTAAGATAATAGGGACGATGTTTGTGAAGTTGATGGGGATGCTTTTGAGAGGGCCAATTGGGATAGTGAATCCCATGCTATTTTTGTGAAACTTTGTGTAGATGAGAAAAGGAAGGGAAACATGCCAACCACCCATTTCAATGTTCAAGGCTGGGAAACTATTTGCAAGCTTTTTGTTCAAGAAACTAAAAAATCATATACTCGAGGGAAACTTAAAAATCACTGGGACAACATGAAAAAAGAATGGCAGGCTTGGATCTTTTTGAAACAAAAAACAAGTGGCCTTGGTTGGGATCCTCAAAAGAAAACACACGTGACATCTAAGGCATGGTGGAATGAAATGGCTCAGGTACATCTTTTCAATTAATTTTTTTTGGTCTAACTAATGATTGGATTTGTTTCAAGTTGTTATTGTTTCTAATGTTAATGATTGATTTTACAAGTAAATAAGCAGGTATTAAAGTTTAAAAATAAAGGTTTAGAGCACGAGGATGAGTATGAAGAATTATTTTCACGGGTTACAGCAGCAGGGTTTAATGCATGGACACCTAGTCTAGGTTTAGAGCATGAAGATGATGAGTATGTACCACAACCTCTAGATCCGACTAGTGGCTACAATGACATTACAACTGAGGAAAATATTAAGGAGGAGGCTGGGGATGATAGTTGTGAAGAAATAGGGTCACCTGAAAATGATTCACCATATGAAGATTTATTGGTTGCTGATATGACACTTGTTACAATCAATGGTAAGCGTAAGAAAAATGCAACGAATGAGGGACAAAGTTATGGATCGGTGCGTAAAGGTAAGAGATTTTCTGGTGCTGATAAAATTATTGATACACTTGATCGTATGGTGAGTCATATGGAACGCCGAGCCGATGCTACATTGTCTATCATAAGTGCTAGTAGTGTGAAAGAGAGTCTTGAGATTTTAAATCAAATGCCAGGTATGACTATAGGGAGCCCTTTATACCATTGGCTTGTAGATTATTTGCCAAACCATATAATAGAGAGTTGCTTATTCAATTTGAGGACAACGACCTAAGACTTAGCTGGTTAAAAGAAATGGAACTAAGGGAGCAACCAGTCTACCCTCCGCAGCAGCAGTTTGCTCAGATACCCGGTAGATTCTCTCAATTACTTGCTCAGCCCTCTAGTGGATTTTCTCTGCAGTTTGGTCAACCCTCAAGTGGATTCTCTCAGCAAGTTGCACAGTTTGCTTAACCCCCTAGTGGATTCTCTCAATTTGTTGGTGGATTATCTCAGCCTATTTCTACTCAGCCCCTTGGTGGATTCTTTCAGCTGTTAGCTCAGCCAACCTCTGGTGTCATTGCTAACCAGTTGTCTGATGTTTTATCTCCACATTCCACTACAGATGCTTAGGATAATCTTTTTAAAATGCTGAATGATATTTGTTTTTGGTGGATGGTATTTTGTATGTGTTAACATATTAGGTTGTTTGATTGATGATACATTTGTGTTCTTTTTTATTGATTTTTATGAACGATGAATTTTGTGCTACTTTATTGTTTGAAATTAACTTTTATTTTGTTCAAGTAAAATGTAACCTAACTTGGCCAACCATTATATATTTCCAAGTTGATGATATTTTTTTTCTTTATCCTACAGTGTAATGGATGATGATGAATTGGATTATTGGGTTAAGTTGGTGGAGGAATTGGAAAAGCAATATGGAGATGACTATTACCAAGACTTTCTTAATCATATGATAGATGAATTTTTTTGAAGATATGGAAATACTCAGGGGTGCTGAAGGTATCGCAAATTATTTTATCAAGATTTTGCATAAAGAGCCCTCTAGGAGTTCATCCAAAAGTGGCCAAGATTGGGTGAATGAAAAACTTGGTGGTAATTCCAGAGTGTGTCAAGAAAACTTACGTATGTTGCCGCATGCTTTTGAGAATTTGTGCAATATCTTAGAGACAACATATGATTTAAAACCCACTAGTCATTCAACTACGAAGGAAAGAGTTGCCATTTTTATGTACATCGTGGGACAAGGAGCAACAAATAGACAAACTCAAGATATATTTCAACGATCAGGTTGATCAGGTTGGACGATTGTCAAACATTTCTATGATGTCCTTAATGCGGTAATAAGGATGTCGGTTGATTACATTAAACCGAGTGAAGAATTAGGTGTTCGAGTTCATCCACATATAAGTAGAAATCCCAAATATCAATTCTTTGAGGTAATGAACGTTAATTTTTTTATAAATGTAATTATTCTAAAATAGTCAAAGTATTTAAAATATTTTATTGTACAGAATTGTATAGGTGCAATTGATGTGACTCATGTTCGTGCTGTACCACCAAAAGAAAACGTAGTTGCTTACATAGGAAGAAAAGGGTATGCTACACAAAATATTTTGGCGGTCTGCGATTTTGATATGTGCTTCATATATGTATGGGCTGGCTGGGAAGGCATCGCACATGATTCTCGCATCTCTGAGCTTGCTAAAGCAAGAAAAGAACTAAAGTTCCCAACTCCACCCGATGGTATTTTATCAATTCTACAATTTTCGATACTTGCATGTTTTCAAGTAAATACTGATATTTAGTGCTAAATTTGTAGGAAAATATTACCTTGTCGATAGTGGATACCCAAATACAAAAGGTTTTCTTGCACCTTATAAAAATGTGAGATATCACCTACCAGACTTTCGAAGGGGTTCAAGAGCATCTCAACGTCTGAGGAATAGGAAAGAAAGGTTTAACAAAGCACACTCCGCTTTGAGAAGTGTTATTGAAAGGTCTTTTGGCGTTTGGAAGACAAGATTTAAAATTTTGGGGGTCATGCCAGCATTCCCTTTCAAGACACAAGTGTTAATTGTGGTTGCAACCATGACAATACATAACTTCATTCGACGTGAAGCCAAACTTGATGATGAAATGTTTCGTCGCTATGAAAACCCGAAAGATTGTCCACGCAATGATAGTGATGATGAGCTAGATGTAAATCACAACTCATAGGGAGAGCCTGAAGTCCCTGAATCAAGCAACCGTAGGGAAGAACATCATATGATGGATGTTTTTCGACGTAGCTTGTTAGAGTCTATTTGTGATAGTTCTCATTGGACTTGATTTGAGATAGTATAACTATGTGAGTTAATTTGAATAACTCTTGTTTTATACTGATTTGAAATTATTGAACAATTTAGACTTTATTTTATTTTAAATATTTTATTTTGGTCTAGATAAGTATGTTTAAAATATTTATTTTGAAATTCTATAAAAAAAATTATACTTGATATTTTTAATTTAAATTTAATGTTACTTATGAAGTACTTCTATTCCTATATATTTAAAGCTATATGTATTAAATTAGAAGCAAGACATATTGTTTGCAAAAGGGTAAAACTGTCATACTGACAACTACTCAGTTTATGAAAATATCATTTTGAAATGGTACCCCAAACGCATTTATAAGAAAAAATGCTGCGTTTTTAAAAAACTGCACCAAACGGGCTCTAAAAGATGGTATAGTTAACAAAGATAAATTTGATAAAATTATACTCCCTCCGTCCCTAAATTATTGTCTTGCTTTCCTTTTTTTTTCCGTCCCTAAATAATTGTCTTGTTTAAAACTTTCCTTTTAGGACATCACTTTTACCATTTTATCCTTACTTTTTCTCCCTACTTTAATTATGGGACACATACACGTGGGCATTAAAGAAAACTATACACTATATCAATATTAATAATCAAGTCAATTATTTTTTTTAATCCGTGTACCGAGTCAAATAAGACAATAATTAAGGGACAGATGGAGTATGAAAATTAACACTTATTTTAAGACATAAAATGAGTACTTGTTTTTTTTTTAATTAAAAAATAAGTACTTTTCTTTTTCTTTTGTACTAGTATTTGATAAAGTATCATTAATATATTAGTGCTACGTTTTTGCACCCACGCATATGACACGGTGTTGGATCAGATTAATGTATGATTGAGGTTAATCCTCTGCTTTCCACTCAACATTTAACTCATTGCAGCCAAACCCCATGCCTATTAAACATGGAAGCTCTCCGCAATCTTCATCACGTGCAAATGAAGAGTTTGATTTGTCACATGAGACTCTTTTTCAGAAAGGAAGAAGTATCATCAGTCACACTATATCAATGATGTGGAAGAGAGAGTCTTAGTAATGAATTTTTCATTTTTGGTGCCATCAGTTCATTTTATTACTCCCTCTGTTTCAAAATATTTGTCATTTTAGCTCTAAAAATTTGTTTCAAAAAGATTGTCGTTTTATGTTTTCAATGCATGTTTTGCCTAATTTACCCTTGTCTTCTCACAAGTTCCAATAATTGATCATCTCTTCATTAAATAATTTATCTTCTCCCAATGACTATCTCCTTCTAATTTATCTTTTCAACTACTTCTAGCACAAAAATTAAGAATATTTAATAAGGGTATATTTGTCAACTTATAAAATTTCTTAATATGTGTGCACAACTCTAAAACGTCAATCTTTTTGAAACGGAGGGAGTATAATATTTTCCCTAGTCTGATCCAACATAGATTCTGAAAGGAACATGCGCATATAATCCAGTAGAATTAGATCCCTCGAATGTATGGATGACTTGCTCCCTCCATTTTCATTTCACACCCTAATCCAAGTGTCGATTCCCTGTGATTTGCAAATAAAAGAAGTGTGTGATGGGATGACAATTTATCTATATTTAACAGGAATAAATAACTTTCAACAACAGCAAAAACTAACCCACTTTCTCTGCAAAAACTATAACCACAGTACTCAAGATATTCATAGCACGCAACAGTTATGTCATTGGTGTAAAATAACTAATTCTTTATGTTTTTTGTTTTCATTCTCAAAATGCTCGAAATCAAATTTCAAGTTCCACTTTTGGATGTTTTTGAAAATAAGGACATGCCTATATTATTAGTTCGAGTTTTAGAGGCCTGATGCAAATTTGGGTTGGGCGGCCCTCGACTCGGTCCGATGGGCTTGCGTGCGGGCTAGTAACAATGTCAAAATTAGTGCAAATTGGACCGAAACAATGCATAAGCCCGTGGGCCGGCTTGGCCTAGCCCGATATTAAGAAAGGTTGGACTTTAATTTTTAAAGGTCCGATGCAAGTTTGGGCCAGTCCGGCCCGTCCCAATTTCAAGACTTGGCCTGATGGGTTGTGGTTGGGCTGGCCGGCCTAGCCTATTATCAGCTCTATTTCCAATCTTGTTATTGATCATTGTTTCACAGTTTTAAAGAGAACTGAACTACAATCTTTTCTATCCACAATTACAACTATGAAGGAAATAGCACTGTAAACAATAAGCGTAATAATCCGACTAATGACTGGCCAATTATATGACCAAAAACCCAACTCAACCCAACATTTATCCTAATTACTCAGCGTTGGCTAAATTAATCATATATTACTATGGGCTTAATATGGCATAAGAATAGGAGATCTAAAGCATGACCCAACAAAGAGAAATCAAGTTTAGGTCTAGTTGTTTCTGAGCAAATCAATCTAAACTCACCAAGGTGTTCGATTAAATTCAAGTACCCAATTGGTATAAAGACCAAAATCTATGGGGAATAGGTCAAATAAAATCTCAGGTCTTACTCTTATCTAAATTCAATAATTAATAATACCCAGAAAAATTGGCTTCAAATATTCTATTCTGCTCATTATCACACCCCGTATCTACTTAATTCTAACCTTACACGTGCCATTTTTATTTTAACTTGTCTTATTCTTATAATTTTTACAAAAAAAATGTATAGGGCTAAAATTTAATCGTAATAGAAATTGTGATAGTAGGTGGGATAAAAAATTTGAAGACTGAAAAATCACCAAACTAAGCTTTAACTATATATACATACATGAAATACTAGCACATGACAAATCAAGAAAGATAGACACGCACTTGGATGTATTAGTGTGTGTGGGTGAGAGAGAGAGACCATTGCCTGCTGGAGTTGAGAGGTTCCATTCCCGCCTGGCGTTCCAATTCCTTTGTACTATGAGAAAATTCAACTGATGCCGTAACCGTAAAACCTCATAATTTGTCAGTGCCGACCACAGCAGTTGCTATTTCCGATCGCTGATCATTTTCCTTCCATTTTACTATCTGATTACTCCTTAGCCCCTGCTACTAGCCAAGAGCTGAATAATGGAGTGGCTTCCTTCCGACATTTTGATGGACACACTTTCAATAAATCAGTAATGCGTTGCAGGTGCGTTTCCAAACACTGTATCAAATTGACCCACGTTCCTCGTTTCATTTAAGCGCATTTGAATCGGTCATCAGTTCATGAGAATTCTAAGCTCATTGTTAGCCGTATGTTTTTTTGGTGACCCCAACAACAGAATGTACATCCTTGAATACGATGACAACCAACAATATTACACTTGCTGTGATGTTAATTTCTCACGCTTACAACCCAATTTAGAAGAATCTCGAGTACGGGGTGCTTGTAATGGCTTACTCTGTTTGGTGGAGTCCGAGAATATGGATGGTACTCCCAACCCAATTTATGTTTGTAATCCTTTTACCAGTTAATTCGTCTAGATCCCCGACCCTATTGACTATTGTTCTGATACTGCTATAGGGTTTGGATTTCCCAAGTATGGATGAGGATAAGGTTGTTGCTATTAGGAATTTTGATGACAATGGCATGCTTGGTTGGGCCGACGATTGTGTGTATGCCTTAGGTGAAACATCTTAGAGAGGTTTGGGGAGGGAATATTCCTTGTTTGGTTAATTTGATATTGTCTCCAAAGCACCTTTTTGTGAATAGTGCTCTTCATTGGTATAGTCGTCCTTCAGTTGATGCCATTGTTTCCTTTGACATTGAGGATGAAGTAATTGTAATGGTCGCTCCACCTAATGTTGGGAAATGTTTTTCTCTGGGGGTTTTGAGCGGGTGTCTTTCTGTTTCAGGTTTTGTATGTGGAGGTAATGCTGAGCGAATATGGCATTAAAGAGTCATGGGACAAATGTTTCGACCTAAATTTTAGTGAACTGGGCCACAACGTTGGATTTATTATAGTTTAAGAACCTTGAATTTGAGTAAGATCAATGTTGTCGTGCCTTCACTATGGTTTTAAGCAGTCACTCATGTGCCGAGCCTTGTTTCACCTTTAAACTGTTGACGGACAGTAGATGAGACTGAAAGGTTTCTTCTATGAGGGAAGCTTGCAGGAGCTAGCTAGAACAGGCTTCAACACTAAGGATTACTTTGCAGATGTGCCCACTGGCAAAATTCAAACTTATATATCCTACGAAAAAGGGATGTTGAGGTATAAGCAATGTTATAGTACAATGGGCTCTGGTGAAATCCTTGGATCCTTATTTCGGCTCTTTTAGTAATTTGAGCAGCTCATTTTACTCGAATATGTATGCTTCTTTGATGTTATTGTTTGATAGAGCTTATAAAATAGTTTGGTTGTAATGTCAACTTGCTATCTTTAGTTTGGTTGTATCGGGAACTTGCTAGCTATGAAATACAGTATAAAATAAACTCTTGTGTCTTTCATTGTAGTTTTTAAGTTTATTCCATTGTTCATGTCCATTATATTATTAATTCTAGATAGATTTAACATCCTTTCTTAGCTATTTGGGAGTTTCTAAATGATTGTAGCTTACACAGATTTTCTCATAATGAATAGAGAAAATTATAAAACACAAGAAATTGACACCAAGTAGATTTTTGTGCGCTATCCCGAGTACTCATTCAAAAAGTTTAAATTTTGTTGATCTGCTGCTACTAGCTCTAAACCACCGAAATTATTGTGGATAATATAGATTAAACATTTTCTCTGAGATTGGTTGGGTAGTTGTCATGGTGACTTTGTAGTTTAAAGGAATTCAGATTTACATCTACAGAAATTATAGCTGATCACTTCTCTTATTCCTTTTGTTACATACCAATGCAAGGATTTTTAAACTATTCTGGCATTTGGAAAATTGGCTTGTATAATTTTTGGCCTCAGTAATGTGAAGCAATTTTAGATTCTGAGAGTTCAGGTTACTTTTTTGTTTCTCGGAGTTTTCAGATAAGGGTTAGGTTGATCTTGGTTTTGAGTTTCTCCTGAATATTGTGAGAGAATTTATGGCCAACTTGATGGAGAAAGTGCAGTTCATGTTTAGATCCACTACTTGCTTATTGTTCCTCGTACAGTCTAATTGCTAGGAGTATAAGTATCACTTCATGTATTTTGTCTTGAATTGTCATCTTACAACTTGTATGGAGCTTAAAACCATATCTGATTCTAGATCACCCGATTGAACTTTCCTTCAAATTATGAGTTTCTTGGAAATGATTTTTCCTCGATTTTGTGAATGAACTATAGAAATAAATGAGAAGTCCAAAGTTCTTGGCTAGGAGATTGTTTTTGAATTTTTTCAGTGGTTACCTCTATAAAAGGTTGATGTTTCACTAGCAAAAATTAGCTTGTGAAATTTGTTATGAGTTTTGAGCCATCGAAAGTTCCCTGAATGATCCCTCAAAAGGATATCTTGAATCAACTCTGATAGTACTGCTGTGAATACTATGAGACAGGTTATTGCACTTTACTCATAAAATCATAGAACCTGTTGTTGTTTTTATGCACTTGCAATGCCACGAAGTGATTGTAAGATTCAATTTCTCATGCTTGCTGGAATGGGTTGAAATGTAGTCATTATGTCTTGCGGGATTGAATTCAAGTGTGAAAATTGAATAGCGGGCTAGGCGGATCAAGCATATTTGCCACTGGGGAAGTCTGGTAATTGAAGCATCCAAAATTGGAGGTTACATTAAGAGAAAATTAGCAGCAATGTCACAGGGTCAGAGGGAGACTTGTATGGAAGCAACAAGCTTTCTTATGTATGAGTGTTTCAGGTGCCTGTTCAAGACTATTGGTGATATGCGGACACTCTTGGTACCTGAAGTTGCCCCTTAACTCTGTATTTTGAGTACGTCTGTGATGGTAGAAGAGTTTATAAAGTTCATTCGAGTGTATTCACCAGGAAGACAGTTTCAACAATATGGATATGTTCAATGTGAATCTTTGATAATGCAGGGTATTAGCACTTGGTGGCAAAACACTTGTCCAAGCCAACATCATGATCAAAGAACATATTCCCACTTTTCAATACTTAATACTCTCCTTTGTTTTCTTCCCCTTCTCATTCAGGGCTCAAAGCCTCAAAGTATTAATCGTGGTTGAAGATTGCACTGTTTATGTCAGAAACTCGTCAGTGCAGCTGGAGAGTTTTATGGGATTCGTAAAGCCATTCATATATTCCCCTGTACCACGTTGCTTGTTGATGTTGAGCCAATTTTCTTAATCTATGGTCAAATTTAAAGTTCAACTTACAGTGGGAGAGATTGGTGATTCTAATTGTATGGATTTTCTTTTTTATTCTTCAGGTTCTCGCTCTCTCTCTCTCTCTCGCATATGTGTGTGTGTGTCTTTTTGGATATCTCCAGGTGTTCTTTGCTTGTTTGTCTTTTCTTGCATAAATATATACATATATATATATATATATACATATATATATATATACATATATATATATATACATATATATATATATATATATATATATATATATATATAAACAATAATGGTCCAATGCACAAGGTTCTGGCCATTGTGAAGTCGGTAATGTATGCACATTGGAAATTGCAATCTTCACGTTGTTGACTTGTTCAGCAGAAAATTCAGTAGTTTGTCTTAGATTCAGACCAATTTTATAGGTTTAAAGTATTGCCTTTAACTGTAGATATATAATCTGCGGGCATAGGACTATGAAGTTGCAATTCTAGCATGCTGCAACTCAAAATGGTGGTCTTCCTCTTCCTCTTCCTCTTTCTCGAGGGAATTAGCTCCTGTCATAATTTCTGGATTTCCTTCTGTAAATTATTACTGGGGCATGTCACAAGATTGGACAGTGATGACAAATTGTGATTTTTGGTGATAATGGCAGTTTCAGCAGATGGGAATATAGACTCACTACTCCTTACTTATCCTTGCCAATGACTCATCATTGCATCTTATAAGCTGCTAAGTTTCGGGGCCTAATCATACTTTGCTCAGGTGGAGTTCTTATGCAACTTCCTGAGTACTTAAATATTACCTTACTGAAAGGTTTACTGAGACAAGTTACAAATGACAGTCAGTCCGTCAGAGCGGCCACTTCTTAGAGTTTTGGAAAGGTAGATAGGTTAGCATACCCTGTGGAAACTCAGATGTGAATGATTTTGAAATAGTTTTTGAATGGTTTTTATTTACAAACCTCTGATGTAGCAGAATTCAATGTCAAAATCAATTTAAACTTCTTAAGCTTCAGTAAATGCTTTGTCATGTACGTTTTTTTGAGTATTTGGGCAGGTTTTGACTGAAAGAAAGTGTGTGCGATCACTATGGGAGAAGCCTCGGAGTATTTTGGGTCTGATGAAGATTCACAGGCAACTATTTGTGAGATATTTTATATAAGGGTTTGGACTATCAGAAGAATATATTTGGTACAGCTTTATCTTAAGTAGAATGAACAAATATTATGATTTCAGGTTGAGGCTTCTCGTGTGTGTTGTTATATTCTTCTCATCTTTCTTTAGTTTCGCCATGCCGACACCTTTCTTGTTATTGCTCTATTCCTGGACCTGCTCAAGTTGCTAATTTAGATCAGACTCAAGGGGACATCCATTCTGAAAACTGCATTTTCAAAATTAAAAAAATAAATGAAAATGGGTACTCTATTTGAGCTGGATAGAGAGAGAGAGAGAGAGAGTGGAACTGTCCATCAGAAGCCAAAGCCACCTTGTACAGCGGTCCATTTTCCTAATTTCTGCTTCCTGTTTGAGTAAATCGTACTTGCAGACATTAGTGGAAGCCTGTCTCTAGTGTTTTAGTTACATTTTTGTGAATGGGTTTGATTAGTACATAACTGTTTCAGTAATTGGCAAATTTGATCTGAATGTGATCAAAATTATCTGTTCGTGTGATTCGATTGAAATCATGCTAAAGAGGTTTTCTGGAGCGAGTAAATAAACTACAAGAGATAATTTCTGCCTAGTTGTAAACTACAATGGTTTGAATGCCACGCTCAACGCTTTCAAGAAGATCAATGTTCAGTGGCAGTATTATATTTAGAAACCACAGTACACAACTGATTTGCCCTAGTACTGCAAAAATCTTGTGGCTGTTTCAGCCATGAGAAAAGGTTGTCATATGGTCAGTCCATCTCCATGGCAATCTTAGTACCCTTACAAAATTCCTGGTATGTCATAAATAAAATATGAGAAGAAATGTCTTTTGTTGTAACGTCTTATCCATTAAACATGACAATATCTTTTATAAGACACTAGCAGACAAATTGAACTCCTTCCTTTTTCCCCTGACATGTGCATGTTCCTCAATTATGATTTTGCCTTGGTCAGCTTGAAGCGCACAATTTTGACTGTATTGCATGTATGATAGATAAATGCCTCTTTATTTGTTGTAACTAGAAAATATGAGGTACCTGGTAGTAATATTTTGGTTGAATGGACATGAGTTATCTGGTGAGATTACCCTATCTTCACAGTTTGCTGGTTTGAAAGCTTTGTTCTCAGAATGCCCCTTTCCCTCACTTCTACTTATAAAAAAATATAAAAAATAATAAAAAACTTTGAGCTTGAAGACTTCTTTAGGGTAACCAATCTTTGATAGGCAGGTAGATGTGAAGTTCCTATGGTACCAGTTCATATTTGGTTACCTGAAGCTTATGCAGAGGCATCTACGGCAGGATATAATGGATCTATTGTGGTCCGGCCTGGGTCGGTAAACATTGCTCTAAGATTCTATCTAACTCCACTTTTCTTGACGAAGAAGGAAGGCGCTCAAGATTTCAAAAAAGATGGTCCTCAGTAATCTTTCAAGCTGCAATCACTCTTCTCCAACAAAACTGGCCCATATGTAAATAGTCCGTCTTCCTCTGATGGCTTTCTCACGATGTTACTGGATTGCATGGCTTTCATTGAGTGGTAGGGAGGAAGGTCCGGCTTCGAACCTCTTTCTTCTTGGATTCCCACTTTCTAGCTATGATCCGATTGTCATAAATCATTTCACTCGATCTTTTTGGTCTTCCACGCGCCACCAGTTTAACTTATTTTAATTATTGAAGTGCTTGCTTATCTATATTGCTTTCACTTGTGATGTGAATCCGGGTTCGGATTCGAGTCAAGACCGATTCGAAGATTAACGGGACCCTTGTAGACGGACAACGAACGCGAAAAGAAAAAGGATAGGGAGTCTCCCTCGACCCAGAGCCGCGATTGACTAGGAACCTCGGGGTGCGGTAGAGAACCTTCGACGCGATTGCCGGAGACCCACGACCACGGAACGCCACAATCTTCCGACTCGTGAAGATTGATAAGTTCAAGGTGGTTTCCAATCCAAGAAACCCAAATACTCTCACAAACTCAATCGTGGAGAAACGCAAGTGTATAAGAATACTCAAACAAAGCTTATGCTTTAATATATTATTCAAGTTGTTTTTACAATGAGTTTAGAGCTGCCTTTTATAGGCTTGAAATGTAGTAATTGCTAAGGGATGAATCAAGTCTTAAAGCCGGTCCAACTTTGGAAAAGAAAACAAGAAAACTGTCCAACTTTGGATAAGAAAACAAGAAGTCTGTCCAACTTTCAGACTTTAAATCCCAACCTTCAAGTTTCCAGGATTGTCTCTAACTTGCATATGAACTTCTCTTTATATACTGGATCATTGGTAACTTCAATTTGATTCCAAATCTCTCCCACAAGTTGAAGTAAAGCTGCTCGAGTCCTCCTCACATAAACACGAGTGATTGGACCTTTTTTTATGATCAATGGGTCTTGATTATCTTGACCCGAGCTATCTTGATTCCCATCAACTTGCCAAGTTATTATGGTAGTGTTTGCATATCACTGAACTGGAAACTGTTTATTGAAGATGCGTGTCGGATATATGCACACCCATACTTGTAATCATGATTTGTTTTGAATAATCACTTCTCTTGTATAGTATCACATTTGCTACTGGTTGTCCAAACAAAAATTTCAAAGAAGAAAATGTCTTAAGAGCAAGATCTCACCAAACATTTTCTATAGTGTAAATATAAATAAAATAAGTCGTGCTTTATCAGTAACAAAACTCAATTATTTCCCCTCTTATTGATAATCTACTAAATTCCTCTTGTCATTTTCAGCTTGTTTGTAAAGATAAAGGATGTGGGAGAAATCATGGTTTGGCACTTGAAGGATGCTTTGTCAAAGAAGAGATAGTGATAGGACTTCAAAGGTACTTTAGTTGCATACTGTTTATCTTTAGTGATTATTACTTTTTCCAGTTACTTTATGATCACTACAGGTAGTTTTAAATTGTTTTACAGTACATGGGCATCTGATTGCCCCCAAAATTAAGGAATGAGATTTAGAATCATACTCTACTTCCTTCCCTGTCTCCTCGCTCAGCCATGGTAAAGAGTGACACACACTTTCTAGGAATGGTTTACCCAGTTGTCTTGAAAATTGCTTATCTGCTATCCAGTCTTAATACTTTGAGAACAAGGAATGACAAAGTACATGTATCACGCTTAGAAATATAACAATAAAAGTTAATTCCAAAATCTGTTAAACCAACACCTTGGTACCTATACTTGAACTAGACATGATTACTATTGCGTTCAAGCTCTTAACGGAGAGGTCGGGTGTTCAAGTTTCACCAGAGACACCATGGTACTTAAAAGGTCAGGTGTTCAAGCCTCACGAGAGTCAACGTTGCTGTACAAGCCTTACGAAAGGCCCATTTAGTACTGCTCACTTCTCTTAATGGAGAGGTCGAGTGTTCAAGCCCTACAAAGCCACCTTGGTACTTCACTACTCTCAACGGAGAGGTCGGGTGTTCAAAGCCTCACCAGAGGCACAATTTGTTTTACTCGCACCAAAGGCACCATATAGTCTTAATTGTAGTCTTACAAGACATTAAATAAACGGAGAGGTCGGGAGTTCAAAGCCTCATCAGAGGCACAATTTGTTCTAGCCACACCAAAGACACCATATAGTATTAATTGTAGCCTTACAAAACATTAAATAATAATAAGAGTTGGGTAAGGTCTATGTCCTCTCCAACCTTAAAAAAAATCCGTTTAGTGTACTATGATATATAAAACATTGTCCGGTGGCGAGAGAATTATGGAATTTCATTCCCAACCTGTTTAAGATGTCTTGGGTTTTGCCAAGATCTGTCAAGGACATGTTCGTCAGTTGGTCCCTGTTCAGACCAAGGAGAAAAAATTGTGTAACGTCGCTCCACTGGGCATTTGCTGGATCATTTGGAGAGAATGGAATAGGAGGGTCTTTGAGAACGTTGAATATTCTATTTCTAAGTAGAAGGAATCCCTGCTCCATATGTTGTTCTTTTGGTGTTTGGAGTCGATTCCGTCTTCAACTCTTTCTTTTGTGGATAATCTTAAGTTTAACTAGGTCTATGTAATTGAGTATACTCCTAGTGTAGATAGGACGAATCACTTTCTTTGACGCTTTGTTTATATATAAAATATATATATATATATATATTTTATTTATTTATATATCCTTATCAAAAAAAAAAAAAACATAGTTATTTGCTGGATTTTATCGAAGGATAGTGTCACTACAAAACACACTCATGTCATCCTGGGAAAGTAGGGTATACAAAAGTTTGCTTTCAGCTACTATTGACCAAGTAGAATACAAAACCATTTCCTTTGCCTATCAATCTATGCCGAGTATTTAAAACTTTCGGTGACCTTCATACATAGAGTTGCAATTTCTAGAAGGGGAATAATGTGAATGATCCGAAAAAGTGAAAATAATGGCCTGCAAACTAAAACCTTCCATTTAAGTAAAGTAGAACCATTCATTACTTTGTCTTCAGACAAGATGTGCACCTTTTATCGTTCCGTGACCAAGTTTAAGGATATGCTAGACTAACAAGTCAGTTAAATTATTGGTATAGATAAACAGGCCAACTGAAGTGTGCCAGAACTCTCATTTGATAAAACTAAATATTTAGGAGTCTGTAGCGCAGTTAAATGATTACACAGGAGCTAAGACATGGGTTAGGATAAGGACTGATAAGATCTTGGATGATGAAGATTGAAAGAGAATACATTCTTGACTAAGACATTGCAAATCATATTCCATCAATTTTTGGTTACTATTCTGAAGGAGTTTGAAGCATGTAGCACTCCAGGGTCGCTCTTCATTAATTTATAGTTCAGAGTTCTTTATGAAACATTTTTTTTTCTAGCTTGAAAGTGTTCCATGAGTTGCATTCACTAATTGTGCGTACCCTAGACCCTAGTCACCTCACCACTAAAATGCATGTAGTCATCACTAATGGTGCATCATATTTCCTTTTAAGACAACCAGCGAAGGAGTTGGAACTATTGATTCTTTCCCTCATGTTCGATTATTATAGACTTTAATCCAACCAGATGGTTGGCCTCTCTCTCTCTCCACTCACTATTTCTGTTTGGTTCCTCTTGTAGTTGCCTCTACTTAATTTTGTTTGCTAGTGATGTAGCTCATAAACCAATCTGATATAATGGGAAATGGCCCTTCACATTCTCCATCCGTTCCCCCTTGGTCACTCTTTGAGTAGGGAAAAGTTAAAATTGTGTAAGTTGCTAATTTTCAAGTTTCAAGGGGTACTTGAGCATTGATTTCCCCCTAATCTAGTATGCTGTTATGAACCAAAGGACATGACCAAAGAAAAACAAAAACAAAGCAACCACAAAAGACATTAAGTTTCTAATGCTCAGTACAAAATCGTAGAAATTACTTTGAAACTTGAGAATGATTATAGCTAAAATTGTCTTCCATAATATCTGTGCATTTAGCAAAAAAGATATCCTTTCTATCTGTCTTCCTAAATGGCTGACGTGTGGAAGCAATGCCAAGCTACTCTCGTTTAGGAGTTACAAGTAGAGATGACACAGCAATATGTGATTGTAGTTTTCACGGAGTTATTTGCAAGTTGAGCTTCTTTGAGAGCAAGAAAGGACTAAGAAGTGGATTCATAATTGAGTTTCGTGTCGTAGTGCCAAGAGTGAGGACACTGGGTATTCTTAACTCCTTTTATACTTGACTGTTACCTGACATATCAGAAGTAGTTACGGCATGGATAATGTCCAAAGGTCTGATTCTGGAAAATTATTTGGTGTGACTGTCAAACCATGTAATCTTGCTGATGTGGTGTAAGGTTTCAGGTTACATTTGAGTAACGAGGAGGATCTCAACTTCTAAGGCCAATTTTCATCCTAGTCTACGTGGGCAAAACAAATATGCATATATATAACATCACTTAACTTGTGGGGCACGATTTAAGCCAATCAAGTGGTTGCCACACTGGGATGGAAAATTGGGCTAAATTTGGGACTCCTATCATTTTTCATTGCATTTAGGCATGCTGACATGTGCTTAAGTCAAAATAAAATACTCCCTCTGTCCCTAATAGAGTGTTCCTTCAATTTTTTTTTTTTTTTTGTCTCTGAGTGTCCCTTTTGTAGAAGTAACAGAATCAGTATATATTAGTTTGAATTATCAGGTTGGATTTAAAGGAATTAAGCACCGACTGATAGTCCATGGGGTATCCTGTTTTTCGTGAATAACATGTTTGAATGAAATCATCTGGACCAAAAGGACGCACAAATAGACCCCCCCCCCTCTCAGTGCCAAACACCGTGTCATTAGATTAAAGTAAGTGGCATTATTATTTTCCGTGCTTTGAGAGTTACTTAACAGAAGTATCATACTTGAACTTTTCCGTGCGCAACTTCTTTACATTTTCTTGCATATATCGTGATTAGTGCTTTCTCTTTAGGGGGCTGTATTTCTGTCTTTACTGTAAGCCCGTGCAGGCGGAAGGGATTGTCACCTAATATTCTGTCTATCACAATGGAAAGAAACTTGAGTGATGCCCCGATTATAACATTACATAATAATTTACGTATCTTGCTCCAATCCCCTATATATACATAAACTTAACTTTGCCGTGCGACTTCTTTACATTTTCTGGCATATATGGGGATTAGTGATTTCTCTTTAAGGTGATGTATTTCTTCTGTATTTACAGTATGCCCGTGCATGAGGAGCAGATTGTCGCTTAATAGTCTGTCCATCTTAGAGGAAAGAAACTTGGGTAATGCCTCCAATTATAACATCACATAATAATTTACATATCTTGCTACAAAATCCCTATATATACATCAATTCAACTTTTTCCTCGTAGCCACCATGAATCCTAGATTTATGCAATGGTATCCGTATTTCTACTACATGAGATCATACAAATATGGGAAAACACCAACATGGATTATCAGCTATGTGCTAAGCACCTTGATCTTTGCTTATGCAGAACCTTACACAGGAACACGATTAGTAAATTTGAGAATCTTACAGTTCATCACATCAAAATAGCGTAGCGCATGCTGTCGCTAACCATGAGATGGTTAATCTCTGATACTCGTGCCAACTCACCAGACACCCAGACTCCATCAGCACCATTGATGTGAGGATGAGATAAGCATGATAGAAGCGAGAGCGGAGCTCGCACAATGCTGTATATAATTGAAAGACCATTCCGCCCTTGCCTTGCTCTGTCTAGATTATGAGCAAAGATTGGTAATTCAGCTCTGTTCCCTTCTCCAAACATGCTCTCATCTGCCACTTTTGGACTCTTTCGTATGTTTTGGAGGTTTTGCCTCACCAGGGCAAGTATACGCCTCATTGATCTGGGGACGAGGTGTTCGTTGCGCTGCCCGAGCAGCAGCCTTTCTTGAGGGTAGTTAATTAGGTTGGTGTGAAGTGGGAAGTATGAAGTGTAAGGGAAGCTCCTTTTGTATATGGACTATGATAATGGCATGCGGGTGGTGGGAGAGTGAGTGCTAGTGCTTATCACAAAGGTGTGCTTTTGAGGGCTTTCACTTTGTTTTTTCTATTTTTGGTGGGGTCTTTCTGAAATCAACTTGCCGACTTAATCTGCCTTTTAGAGCAGTGCTATTCCCACCTCTCATTTTGCTGAGTATACCCCCTTACCATTATTACAAAATTGTCACAATTTTAAAAGACTATATTACCCTTAAAATTTGTAAGAACCCTAAGATACTGTGCTGCACCCCCGGCCGCACGCCCTAAGGTATGTGCGGCGGACCAGTGCCGCACATTCCTTAGGGTGTGCGGCCGGGGGGTGCCGCACACTACGTTTGCAGTTTCCTCCAAAAAATTATTAAAATTTTTAACCAAAATGTGTGTTTCAAGATTAAGTAGTGGCTTTACTTTGTGCAATTTTTAAAAAGCTAAATCGAAGTGGATGAAGCTTCAAAACAAATTAAGATGATAGAGATTAGATGATAGAGAGAGAAATGAAGAGTATTTTAATTTTGGGAGGGAGGTGGGTTGAGTAGATAGTGTTTTAATTTGGGTGGGTGAGAATTGGGGGTTTATTGTTAAAGAGTAAAATAGGAAAAAAAAAAATGGGGGTATACTTAGTAATATAGGTGGTATAATGTTTGAAGGGGGGGTGAACTAAGTAAATGGGTATACTTAGCATTTTTGGGGGTTGGAATAGCAATTCCCTAATTTTATATATAAAACTATGAAATTACACCCTAATGTAGCAAAATAAAATGAAAGCGATTACTTTATGCAACTATTGCACTTGCTTTTGAAAACAACATACTGAAGAGCCTAGAAAAGATCATGATTATATATATATATATATTGATGTCCAAAGTACAACTGAGAGGTTATTATTGGCTAAATCTGCCTTATATATATATACTCGTGCTAATAGTTTCGACCACCTATTGCAAACATCCGATAATTTAACTTATTAATCCTATCCGACCTTAATCCTGACTACCAAACCCCTCCTTTATGTCCACATATAACATTAGAAGTTCACATTAAGACATGACATGTATAAATGGTAAAATTACTAAATTTATACAAATAATTTATACTTATTTAATGATAATTTTTTTTTGAAAAAATAAACACTCATGTTTAGACAGAGGGAGTAAAATTTTAATCATGAATGCAATATTAAGAATACTATCGATAATAATTTTCATAATTTTGAAAAAATGATTAAATTCTTATAATTTTTTTGTTAACATTTCATTTTAATTGGCAAAAAATTAAAATAAGACTAATTTTTTAAGATGGAGGGAGAAATGTAATGGGAGATAGTAATAATAATAATAATAATAATAAAATGTACCACTAAAGTATCTCCTTTTTCATGTATGTGTAATTGTTGTCCAAGTTCACTTCTAAGTGACACTGATGTCCAGTACTTCAATGGACAAGGATTATTATTATTATTATTATTATTATTATTATTATTTGCCTATTCTTTTTAGTTCAATTACAAAAGTAACTGGTCGGTAATGACCTCACTTGATTAATGATTTGATTAAAAGCATGTGGAAAATCTATTCAGAATAAGTTCATCAACTTTGATGGAGCATCTTAGCTCAGTGCCTAACCTTTAATGTCATTTTAAAGAGCCCGTTACCAGCCAATTATTTTGTTAACAGCTTTAATAAAATGATTTAAAATCCTAAAGAAGGAAAAAAAAGGTAATTCACTTTTATTAAAATTACAATATCAAACGATTGAAATTAAACAACAAAATAATAAATTGAACGGAATGTGGTACTCTATTAAAGTAGATAAAAAATTTACTGTGGTTCAAAAAATTCTTTACATTCACGGGCGAAACGCGACAAAAGTTTGTCTAATTCTATATTTCACCGGTGGGCTCCACCAATTAATCAACTTAACCAAGGAATCCATAGAGAGTAATTTAGTGTGGGCTATCATCCGTAGTTAGAGCAACCACAACAATAACTCCTTATACCACTCTCTAAATATTTCGTTTTTTGTTTAAGTTTTACTTTTTCAACACTCTAAAAATAAATTTACTCCAACAATAACTCTCTATATAACCTTCTAAAAATTAAATTTCTTTCATCTCAACTAACGAATCTAACTATCATTTTATTTTTCCTTTTTATGATTTATATTTTTCCACCACAATCGGAATGAAATATTTTATATCTTAAATTTATATTCTATGAAAAAATATGTTGTATTTTTTAATAATTTCAATTACTTTTATTTAAAAATATATGTCAATCTAAAAGACAATTTATGTTTAATTGATTGAAGAACCCGAGCCCGAGCAACTTTAGTTATATTGGGGTATATTCATAAGCTGAGATCGAAAAGGGTTCACGAATTATGAGCTAAAGCCAGACCAAAAAGTCATAGGAAGCAAAACAAAAGTCCCTCACCCCCTCCCTACCACTACCAATTGCTAGCTCAAGTTTTTCTAGAAATAAGCAAGTATGGGCTCCGCCCCTCCCTACTTCTCTCATATTTCTGTAAAATTATGTTGTTAATTTCTGATATGCTTCTTGTTCTTGCTTTATATATCAAACCATTTATCACTTGTAAACGCATTGAGTAGGGAATTATACGTCCAAACAAGGAGTATGGGTATATATTTATGACTGTATTTACTAAAACATGAGTGTCATATTCAATGGTAGATTGTTTGAGTCCTTGCAAGATTTAATTGAGATCTTATATAGTTGAGTTTCAGTATCAATAAAGTTCAAGTCTATGCATCAAAATTGGTTAGGACTTAGGAATTAGGGTGCTATTGATTAGCTTCGTATAATCCTCATATTTTAGAGCTAAGGACAATTTCCATTAATCTCACTTGAAACTGTTTTACTTTGTTGGGCTCTTGCATGAGAAGAGATCTAATTTCTGTCTGATTTGATGGCCATGGTAGGTTCAGTGAATTGCACTGCCTCTGAAACTTCTTACCAAATTAAGGGAGTTTGCTCTGATTGTACCAAACTGGGGACTAAAGAGATATTTTAAATAATTGAGATTGTGCATATCATAACTTATAGCTTGCAACCTCGCAAGAGAACACCAAGATTGAATTTCAAGTGTTTCAAGAGAATATCTCAATATAAAGAACACAAGTACAAAAGTTCGAGGAACACGTAAACAATATAAACTAGGTTCAAAATTTATCTAACAATGAATTGATGATTAATTTTCTCAAAAGTTAAAGCAAATTAAGTATGATGGGTACGTATGAACTAACAATCCAAAACACCAAAAAAGACTAGATTTGAGATTAATCTACATTACGCAGTAAAGTTCAAAAACCTAGGTTCAATATTAGTCTTAAGATTAATCTAACATAAATCAATGAAAAGCCCAAACTTTCCTTGTCATACAACTATTTTACACCCCTCGCAAATGCTTTAGCACAAGGAAAATTTCTCAACTTTCCATTCTTGATTCCAATTTTTAGCTACAAAGAGAAGGTAAAAATTTTACACAAGAGAGAAACCACAGAATTCAATTTCACACCCAAGTATGTTTTTGCACTCAGTCAAAAATCACCAACCAAAATCACCCAACTTCTCAAAATTGCTCAATTTCACACCCACAGCACTTAACACAAGCCAAATACTTGGCACAAACCAATTCAAACACAGACTTCACAATTTATAATTTGCAGAAAAATTCAGAGTGAAGAAATCTTACAGGGAGTTGTACTGCTGAAGCTTAAATTCACCCAACCTGAGGAGTTTAGTCAGCTGCTTGTACTTTAATGGAGGACTCACCGGAGTTCTTTTGAGATAACAACCTGAATTTGGAAATCCCAAACCCCAAAATTGCTCCCATTTGCGCAATGGCGAAATTCCCCCTTTTCTTTGCTTGGTTGAGTTAGTGAAATGGAATAAGAGGGAGTATGGAAGAGATAATGGAGGTAATAGAGGTGGGTGGTTACAGAAGGTGTTGTATTTGGGGAGAGATTAGAGTGGTGAGATTTGGGAGAATCGAGAGAGAGATAGCAGCAGCAGCAGCTTGGAAAAGAAACCAGCTTGGAAGAGAGCGTGGGCTAATTGATTTTTTTTTCCTTTCCTTTTTCTTTTTTTTTTTTTTTTGACCTCGCGCTAGGGCGCGATTCTCTTGGTCGCTAAGGCGCTCACCGGCAGCCTCAGTTATTTTCAATTTGCACCCCTCTGCGCTAGGGCGCACATCGGAAGCCTCGCTAAGGCGCGATATATCTCTGAAGTTTTCAAACTTTTAGACTCTCAAAATTGGGCGTTGCTCGCTAGGGTGAGCAAAATTTCACGCTAAGGCGTGCTATCCCCAGTATTTTGATCCAAAAATTTCCTGCTTTACACTTAGATCTGCTATTTCAACAAAAAAAAAAATCTAGATACACAAAATCATTAGAAAAATGCAAAAACTACAATTTAACCAAAACTAAACAAGCTCCACCCCAAAACTTAAAACATGCTTAATCTTCAAAATTCTCAAAATAATCAGTGAGAGAAAGGAATTGAGAAGGGAGATAGAGAAAATAGGTCAAAACCCTAAAAAAGAAAGATGATGAAATGAAGAAATTCCTTAAGCTTATGCAATGTCCCTAAATCATGCAAGAGCACTCATGCAAGTGTTATTCTTTAAGATAATATTTTCATAAAGTTGTTCCATAAACCCTAGAAAGTGTAGAAATTGAGATTTGAAATTACCTAAAATATGTAGAATGACGAGCAATTCACCGGAATCTGGTGTAGATACTAGAAAATCTCTTCTCCATGGTGCCTGTTGAGTCGATGAAATGGAGGAGAAGGGGAAGAAGATTGGTACAATGAGAGAACGATAGAGAACTTCCCGCGCTATAAATTTACTATTCCTTCTAAATTACTCTCTATCGGTAGAGAGTGATTTACCTGTTTTTGGGGATAAAGAGCTGTCTTGGGAGGCCACTGTGAGCTTCGGGTCTCTAAAATTCTCTAAACTAAGTTTTAGAGTGTTGGTTAAAGAAGAGCACTATGGTCGCTCTTAGCTGATGTGAGACCCACGTACAATATAAGACACTAATACATATATTCTTCATTTTTTAAATAATGAATTGTCATGTTTAACTACTAGACAAACGAATTAAGAAAATTAATTTTATTTTATTATAAATATTAATATAATATGTAATTTTCTTCAAAATTCATGTGCATGAGAGACTATCTTTAAAGTAGGACAAATAAATAATGATAAAATGATAAAAATATTTATTTAAAAATGAAAATTTAGAAACAAAATAAATATTTTTTTAAAAAAAAAAAAAAGCAGAACAATTATTTCGGAAGGGCGAGAGTAACAACTTTGAGCTCATCTTCTTTAATATGGCTTTGAATTTTCCAATGTTATCTACGTCATGTCAGTCGCATATTCAATGATTGTTTAGCTACAAGGAAGACACCAGAATCGCAATTGCACCAGACCAGACTGCATGATTATAATTCCAACTAAATCTGATTTTCTAATCTTATCACTTGATGATTAATTAAGAGATAATGACTTTACAAGTCCCTCGATTATGGCCGATTTTACCATTAGTCTCTCAATAAAGTTTCGTGTAATTTTTGTTCCTACCACTTCAAATTTGCACGCCGGAAGTCCTTTTGATGGATGCCGTTAGTGATTTGTCGTTAAGTTGCCCATGTGCCTCCCATATGCGTTTGACCAAGGGTAAAAATAAAATTTTCCTTATCATCTTCTTCACCATCTTCAAACTCCAATCCCAAAATTTCATCAACAGTCAAAATCGATTTTGAAATTCCAAAGCTTCAAACCCAGTAAACCTAAATCGATTTTGATTTTGAAATCCCAAAGCTTCAAAATCGATTGTAGGTGGGGGTACTCAAAAACTGGGTTTCAGCTCAAAGAAGAGAGAGAAACTTAAATCATGGATCCCCACTCCGATGGTCTTCTTCAGCGTCGGCATCAACAGCAAACCCTCCTTAACAGCCGAAGAGCCCTAATCTGTTCGCCATTCTCTTGTTTTCGACATCCAACTCGCCTTTGCTGGAAACAAACTCACCTCTTGTCAACTCGTTGACCACTACATAGACCGCATCAACACCCTCGACACAGCCTTCCGCAGCGTACTAGAACTAAACCCGGACGCGTAAGATCAAGCTGACGTGACGACTTTAGAAAGAATGAGAAACAAAAGGAGTAGCAGTCGTCGAATTTTGAGTGGGATGCACGGAGTAACTCAGCTTCAAAAATGACATTTTTCTTGTCAGAATCGAGGTAAGCCCAAACCCAGACTTAAGAGACACAACCCTAAACCTTATTTTCGTTTGTCTTGAACTGGGGATCGAGCGGTGGCAGCTTCTGGGCATAGAATAACAATTGTTGGTACTTGGCTTTAGGTTCTTGTACGTATTGAAAGAGTTTGACGATTTCTTGGAATTTGGGAGGGAGTTCTTCAATGGGTTGGAGAGAAACAGAGTGGGGAGTGGAATGAATTGGAGAAGGTTTTGTGGGTATGGATTGAATTGTGATTGATTTGAAAAAGGAGAGGTTACTGGATGGAATAGGTTGAGATAAAGTTAGGGTCTTGAAGATTGAGGGAATTTTGTTAGGAATAGACGGAAATTTCATTTTCACCCTTGGTCAAACGCACGTGAGAGGTACATGGACAATTTAACGGCAAATCACTAATGACATTCATCAAAAGGACTTTCGGCGTGCAAATTTAAAGTGATAGGGACAAAAATTGCATAAAATTTTGTTGAGGAACTAATGGTAAAATTGATCATAGTCGAGGGACTTGTAAAATTATTATTCCATTAATTAATATACAGGAGTAATATTTTATGTTAATGCTTTCAGTTTGCAATAGTGTTTTAAGGAAATGCGACGAAAAGGTCTGATCACCAAGTTTTAGGAAGTGAATGGAGCATATAGTTTTGGAGATAATAGAATATATATATATGTGTGTGTGTGTGACTGAGGAATGAGGATTGACCAATTTGGGATAAATATTATTGCTTCCTCCACTACCCTTTTAACTACCCACCCCATAAATGGATAACAACCTCTATTAAAAAGTGCTATTATGGGACATTACGCGCTAAATCCATCCCACTTAAGATATGATGTTTATTTGTACTCTACTCGAGTGATGTCGGTCGATTATATCGATATTCGCATGTCTAGAAATTTCTTATCTAATAAGAGTAATTATTTCCATAGAGGGTGATCATGATGAGATCGAGACCATAGTACATCATTCTTTAATTTGTTATTGAGGTTGGTTTCGAAATAGAGAGGTACCAACCATATTACGAGTTTGAGCTTGTGGTATTTTTACAAGTTTTAGTAATAGTGTCGTTAGTTTAAATTAATTATATCTCTACATCGTCAAATCAAATTTGTTATTTTTTAAGTAATGACATAAACAAGCCATGTATATATAATTTGACAATGTAGAGATTCAAGTAAATTTGATCTGATGACATTAACACTCAAGCTTGTAGAAATACCACAAGTTCGAGCTTGTAATATCATTTGTCTTGGAAATGTATGGTTGTCCTTCAATTCGTTGATTATTTCTTTCTAATGGAAGGAAGAACAATGATAGAGAGAAAGAATTAATGGAGTTGGCTTTCATTCCAATATTATTTGAGATTTCAATGGCCTCCATTTTAGTCTTAGCTGTCACAAATTCCATTAATTAAACCAACCTGAAAAATGAAACATTTTCTCCCAATGTTGTACTTCCAAGACACAAAACCGACTTTTAAAAACTTTACTTGCCAAGCGTTGTACTATACTAAGCATTTTTGTAAGTACGATAAACTCTAAACAAAAATATCTCTTAACTATTAAACTTTTCAAACATAGATTATTTTAATTGAACGTAATGAGTATTTAAAAAGTCAAATTTAATATTGGACTGATGAGAAAAGATGAAATGAGGATTCTCTTCCATTGTATTTTTGAAAAAGAAAAGTGAAAATGAAAAAAGTTGTAGAGAATGAAAGAAGGATTTACATGATTTCTTACTGACCTAGAAAAACTTATGATAGGGTTCTTAGAGAGTTAATTTGGTGGGTGTTAGAGAAAAAAATAGTTAAATTGAGATATATTGGGGTGATTAAAGATACTTACGATGGAACTACTACGTTAGCTAGGACTATATTAGGAGACACATGTGAATTCACGATTTTTGTAGGATTGCACAAAGGATCGACCTTGATTCCCTTTTTTTTTTGCTTTGGTGATGGATGAATTAACCGAACATATACAAGATGATACACCATTGTGCATGTTGTTTGCTGATGAAATTTTTTTGATTGAGGACTAAGAACATAATCAATGGTAAGCTAAAAAAGTGGAGAGAAGCTTTAGAAGTCGATGACTTTAAAATAAGTAGTAGTAAAACGGAATAAATCGAATGCAACTTTAGCGGTAGAAAGGGTAATAGCGGGAACAAAGTTAGGTTAGATGTTCAAGATATACCACAATTTTTTTTTTCGATATTTTTGATCAACTGTCAATCAAGACGGGAGGGGGGGGGGTTAAGAGATAATGTAAGTAATAAGATAAAATCAGGCTAGGTGAAGTAAAGAAGTGCATCTGGAGTCTTATATGATCGACGTATACCGATTAAATTGAAAGAAAAGTTTTATCGGGCAACCATAAGACCGGCACTACTTTGTGTAATTGAATGTTGGACAACTAAGAAAGAACATGTTAATAAGATTAGTGTACCTGAAATGCAAATGTTAAGATAAATATATGGTAAAACTAAGAAAAATATAATTTGTAATGAACAAATTTGTGAGACGGTAAGAGTTGACCCAATAGGAGATAACATGATTTTTATTTATTTATTTATATTTTTGCCAAAGATGGTTTGAACACACATAACCAAGACTAAATATTGACACATTAGAAAAGTGCAAGTGTATCAATATCTAGAGGAAAGGGAAAACCAAAATTAACATGAACATTCATAATAAAGAAAGATATGAATGAGTGTGGTGTATCTGATTATTTTGTTTTGGACTGAATCAAATGATGGAAAATAATTCTTTTAACTGATTCCAAATGATTGAGAAAAACACTTAGTTGAATTGAGTTGTATAAAAATTTCTTGTTTGAATTTTTAGAAAAAAATAAAGAATCTTAAAACAAAGTAATACTTAGTAATTTTTTTGTGGACATTTTTTTTACGGGTGGGGAAGAGGGTTTAGAGAGTAAGGTCGTCACTCATTCAAGCCAATTTGTGCACACATCAACTTAGCCCATCTTCCTAGGTGAATCAAGGGAAACACCCAGCGCTCAACCTATATATTGGAGAATTACCTTTAGGTGTTAGTCATAAAAATCAAACTTTATTGAATGGTCTAGAAAATAATCTCAACTACCACGCAAATCAACCTTATGATTGAGGAAGTGTTTCTTGTGACATGGATTATAGTCCTTATTATTTTACCTGATTTTTGTTAACAAGAATATATGTACAGATAAAATTTAATAAAATAAGAAGTGTAATAAAAAATAGGATAGAAGATTTGAAGTCTAAATTTTATTACCAAAATCTTGCACAAATCATTATGTTCCGTGGGCAAGATACCCCCGACGGTTTTGCATTCACAAAGGCCGAAGCCTCCTTAACGACGTCGTTTCCATTACATTAGAGGGGCCCAGTTGCCCAAATCCCAACCTCTTCTTTCAAGGGGATATTGGAACAAAAGTACTAGGAGTATGTTTTAGATATAATTTTGACACGAGAATTTAGAATTTAGTTTAAATTTTTATTTTCTAATAATTTGGAAAAAATAATAATAAAGAGAAGCTGGTAGAGCCAAAAAGAAAAAAAGAAAGTCAAAAATTGTAATGACTTGAGCCCGAAGTCCGATCTGTCACTCATGGTCCACTAAACACCTGGATCAACTAGACCTACCACAAACCACCAACTTTTATTTTCATTTTAAGGATTTTTTTAAATAGTAATTTGGAATAAGATTAATTGCGTGGGACTGAGGATAAATAAAGAAAGAGATTGTAATGATAATGGAATCACTTTTAATTCTCTATCACAAGAATAAGAATGAAAAAAATTATAATGGGGTGGTCCGGGTGGAAACACAAAAGGTAAATCATATCCCATTGTCATCGCTAGCGGATGCATTTTTCGAAACCCTAATGGAAAATTTGAGATTTTAATATGCTTTTTATGAGTTCTAAAGCTCCATCCTAACTTTCTCAGGATTTTGAAATTTCAATACCAAACTATACATGTTGAAAGCCAATATTCACTAGTCAAAAACTTAGAAAAGACTATCTTACGAATATTTTTTGTATGACGGATCTCCTTGATCCGACCCACTGTGTATTTGTGGGCTGAGCTGTGAGAGAGTGATACTCCGTCTTGCGAATTAGGATCCGTAAAACGGTCTCACAGTAGACTTACTCTATCCACTAATCAATAAAGGTTTGAGATCTCCAAAAAAAAATAAATAAAAAAAAAATCTTTATGAAATTTGTTTAGATTTTATATACTTAACGTACTTATCTAATTAGAATTAACCATACTTACTGATATTTTCTGTAATTATCCAATAGTCAAATTTTGAATATTATATGGTTGAAAATAAAGAGAGTAGCGTTGTAAGTTGAGTCAAGCTATTCAAATTTGGGGCGTGGTCCATTTAAAAAAATGAGTTAAATTCACTCATTTTTAGAATCAAGCCAAATCTACGAACCTTGTACACTTAACGAGCCTAGCTCGTATCGGACTTGGCTCGCAAGGCCCGGCTCTCTCATAATGTCGAGGGTTGAGAAGACATATACTCGGTATATTTACAGACCACTTAGTCCACCGGTGATTATTAAACAATATTAATTTATATTTAGCGTGGTTCTGCTATTCTAACAAATCAGTCCTTCTTGTTATGCCTTTGAATATTTTCTTTAATATATAAAATACTAGTAATTTAACCCGTGCTCCGCACGGGTTATCATTTAGTTTAGGGTGATTTAGAATAATATTGCATGTTCTTAAAATTTTCTTGATTGATTTATAAAAATTGATGTATCATTTTATAAAATTGACCTATAGTTGCGATACCACAATAATATTACTAAAATTCTTCTACTAATGGATTTAATGAGTGTTTTTTTTTTTACCAAAGTATTTAAAGAATGTTATATACCGCAATATTATACCTACAGTATTTAGCTAAGACTATTAGTTAATGACATTCTCCCTGAAATTTAAAAGGTCAAACCATGAAAATAAAGATTTAACAACTATGGTTGAGGTGACAAACTCATTGGTAACATTGCTTTGTTTTGTTTTTCTAGCCTTTCATTTCCTTGTTAATTGTTAAAATTCTTCTACTTATATATTTGAATAAAGTTATATCTCGACATATTCCCTAAATTCTAAAAGTCTATATATATATTTTTATGAACTTGAAGGAGTCACTTACCTTTTCTTCGGCATCATGAAAGTAAAGATTAAAAGCTTTGTTGTTCTAGTCATGAGTGATAGAATCTAAAAATAATTACCAAAAAACAAATATCGAGAAGATAATATGTTGGTTGAATTAAAAGTACAATAGAAAATAAAAAACTATTGAAGAAGGGTGGATAAGAACTCAATAAAATGATTAGATCTTACCTATCGATAGACATATAAGAATAACTCTGAGTGAGAAACTTCAAACACTAATTAGTCATAAACATGATATTCATATGATAATTAACACTACACTGTCGAGCGGCATTATTTAAAAAAATAAATAAAAATACATATTTGTAGTCATGAACCATCTTGTCCCATTTTTAAATGACCCAAAAAATCACACGTATAACTGAAAAGAATTGTAACACATTTGATATCGCATATTTTGATATTTTACAAAAATATTAATCAAAATAAATGGATAATGTAGTACATGAGTCACGTAACTCACTTAACTATAATATATGTAGTATTCTAAATAAATGCATAAAATATAAATAGTTGAGTTGGTTTAAGTTGAGTGTTTATATTTGAAAGGTTGTAAGTTCAAGTCTCATTATCAAAAATTATTTTGTTTTGTTTTCCTAGCTTCTTCTTGTTAATAGCTAAAGTTCTTCTACAAATATATTTAAAGAATATTATATACCACAATATTATACCTATAGTACTTTAGCTAAGACTAATAGCTAATGGCATCCTCCCTAGAATTCAAAAGGTCAAGCCATGAGAATGAAGCTTTAACAACTATGGGTGAGGTGGCAAACTCATAGGGCTCCTCACCAACTTTAAATATATATATATATATATATATATATATATATATAGATTTTGAGTGGAGTTGAGTCTGAGTTCGAGCTCAAGCTTGGTAGTTCTATATTCAAGCCCAACGGAGCCAAATTTGAGCCAAGTAAAAAAACGTGAACTAAGCTTGAGCTTGAATTTAATTTATTATTATTATTTTTTTATAGTTTAGACTTCAATCAAGTGGACTAAACGAATTATTATAAATACATACTAAAGGAATTGAATATTAATTGCATCAAACATAAACAAAAATAATAAGAGATACTTTTACTCAGTGAAATAAAATCAGGTAAAAATTCAGTTGATAGAAAAAAAAATCAACAATGACTATAGTTACAACAACAGCCCGCCCATTTCAATTTACTAGTTATAGAGCCCGTGCAATGTACGGGTGCAATTTAACTTTTGTGTTCAATTGATATATTTTAAAAATATTTTTGAAAAAAATTATCATTATTGAATATAGAAGTTTGTTTACTTCATGTCTGACAAAAGTTAAGTGTTGTCAATATATGTAAATTGGTAGTTATTTATTATAATATTTTCGTTTCAAAATAAGTATTTTTTATTGGTGGTCAATACATATATTTTTGTTTCTATACATTTTTTAAATTTTTTAGTACCCTTTAATGATACTCCCTCCGTCCCTAAATTTTTGTCTGGATTGACTCGGCACACGGATTAAGAAAACTCAATTGACTTGATTATTAATATTGGAATAGTATTGACAAAGTGTGTTGTTTCCTTTAATGCCCATGTGTATGTGGCCCATAATTAAAGTAGGAAGAAAAAGTAAGGGTAAAATAGTAAAAGTGATGTTCTAAAAAGGAAAGTTTCAAACAAGACAATTATTTTGGGACGGACGAAAAAGGAAATGAAGACAATAATTTAGGGACGGAGGGAGTATTATATTATTGGATTTTTTTTATCTCTTTTTTTCATCTTGCACTTAGTAAAGATATTTTAGACAAATATTTGAAAAAATTTACAAAATTAAAAATAAAATATTTACTTTGGGACATATTGAAGAAATATAACATTTTTCTGAACAAATGAGAATTGTTTAAGAATTGAATATAATTATATTATTGAAATAATTTTTGGAGATCATTCAATGATTAAAAAATATTTAATTGGATACTATATATATTTACATATTTTTTATACACTATTAGTTTGAAAAAGAAATTTACACAAATATCAATAAAACATAAGCATCAATTTTGAATAAATAATTTAAAGTTTTGTTAATATGGATTACATATTATATACATTATTTTAGGACGTTTTAAATAAAAATATGAGACTCAATTTGACATGGAGAGAGTATCATATATAAAAATAAAATCTAGTTGGTTTTTATTATAAAATAATTTATAGAATAATATAATATGTTTTTAAAATCTTTACGTATAATATAATTGGTTGAGTTGGTTTAAGGTGTATAATCATATTTAAAAGGGTGTTGGTTCAAATCTCAATAACAACATTATTTTATTTCCTAAAGTACTTCTCCTATTATAGTAATACATATTGTAAAACCTATTATTATTAGGTATTGTTATTAGCTAATGACTTAGAAATGAAAAAGGTATTGTTATTAGCTAATGACTTAGAAATGAAAAGTCATTTCACTCCAAAGGTCATGCTTACTTGGAGGCTTGAGAATCAAAAGAACCAAAAGTTGGATCATGCTTACTTGGAGGCTTGAGAATCAAAAGAACCAAAAGTTGGATGAGGTGGCACACTTAGAGGCATCCTCACCAACTTTATATATATATATAGATTTTTCTCAATTAGTAAAAGATTGGTACTTGTCTATATCTATACATCTATTTTATATATAGGGTTCAGCTAATCTGTGCCCTTAGGCATAGGTTAAGAAATCCAACTTAATCTCAAAGTCTGACTTGAATAAATGATCTAAATGTTTTAGACTTCTTCTTTAAGGTTATAAGTTAATAATTGTAGTAGAGTCTTTCCATTCTCTTTTCCCTCCAAGCCGTTTTCCTCAATTTTTTTCTCCTTTCTTTGACGATTTTCTTAATAATTATTGATGTTTATCCCGTAATTAAAAATGCTTATCCTATGCCCAAAGGTCATAGGATAGATTAGCCCTATATATATATATATATATATATATATATATATATATATATAAGCAAGATAGTTACCAATTCTGAAAAGTTTCCGTCAAAATGCATTTTTCAGAATTGGAAACTATCAAAATCACTTTTGGACACGTTTTTTTTTTAAAAAAAATTTATTTAACAGTTACCTTTAAAAACAATCTGGACTACACTGAGTTGACTGTCCAAAACCACGTTTTTGTTCAAGACGGTTTTGCCCAAAGCTTTATAGCAATGGTTTACAACACATTTTTAAAAAAAAAATTATATAATAGTTTCCTTTAAAAACAGCATGAATTACACTGATTTGACTGTCCAAAATCGATCACGGCTTTGTTCAAGACTCCTTTGCACGAGGTTTTATAACATGGATTACAACACATTTTTTTTATACAGTTTGAATTTGCAGCCAGACAAGTGTCTACAGACAACAAATCACGGATTTCTATACAATTTGGATTAATTCTTCAAATTTTCAAGATTGTTGGTTAAGTAAAATACTAAATCACAATATCCGGAGAGTTCCCGCCTAAGCTTTTATTACATGGTTTACACGGTTTTTTATATGGTTTGAATGATAACTCAACATTTTTGGAGAGTTCCCGCCTAAATGCCATTTCCAGAAATGTAAACTATCTAAATTACAATTAAACAGGGTTTTTTTTTTATAAAAGTAAACTGTCTAAATTACAATTAAACAAGGTTTTTAAAAAAAAAACAAATTTACACTGTTTTAAATTTCCAAAACCACGGTTTTGAGGAAGACAGTCTTGCCCAAGGTTTTATCAAATGGTTTACACGATTTTTTATACGGTTTGTAATTCAAATTCAAACATAAATTAAAAAAAAAAACCAAAAGCAAAAATTAAAATGACTGTTGGTTTTATAAAAATGACAGTTGAGTTTTTTAAGGATTGCATTTGCAACAAGCACCAAGACATTATAAATAGGCCTTGCATCTGCAAGAAATCCTTTACACAACCAATAGAGCAAATACCATCTCAAATGGCTCCTCTCTTTAACATGGTGAAGGACATCAACTCATCAAAAATGGAATGGGCTTTGAAGCAGAGGCTAGCTCGAATGTATTACTTTCCTTCATTTGGAAAGCCCACAGAAATTAATGTGTATTACTTTCCTTCATTTGAATGTATGATAAATATCTGTATTATTTACATTATTATATCACACGACAACATTTCTTCATTTGATTATCACATTTCTCCTTTGTTTGCAGGAAGAACGTATTCATGCAACCATACCAAAAAAATTTTTTTGAAAAATTCAAAGCTCTTTTCAAAGAAAATCATGTGTATGTTATCAAGAACTTTTTCGTTCAAGATAATACAACGAAATACAAAACGACAACTAGAAAATACAAAATACTTTTGATTGGCAAAATTCGTTTGACTGAAATTATTGAAGAATCCTTTCCTTAGAAAATTTATCAGTTTAAAGCATTTGAAGAGCCCGTTTGGTGCAGCGTTTACAAAATGCAGTGTTTTAAAAACACAGTATTTTAAAAAACGCAGGTCTTTTCTTATAAATGCGTTTGGAATATCACTTCAATACGCAGCTTTCTTTTTCCTAGCAGCGTTTTAAAACATGAGTTCTGGGAAAAAGTTAGGAATTACAGCGTTTTAAAACGCAGCTACGTTTTGAAAACGCTGCTTTTTCTGCCGCAGCATTGAAACACAATTTTTGCAAATAAGCTGCGTTTTATCCCTGCATTTTGGCCAAAACACACGACCAAACTGGCTCGAAAACTTCTCTGATATTGACTCAGTTGACGAGACAAAACTCATTGATAAGTACTTTAAAAATAATTAAATAATTCTTTCATAATGTAATTGTTAACATGAACTTTTTTTGTTTTTCTTTTTGCAGATGTAATTGGGATGCTATCTAAATATGCACCAAAAACTCTAAACATTAGAGAGAAAGAAACAAAAATGATGGATATCATTCTGGAAAACATGCAGTAAATAAAATATTTATTTGATAATTTCATCTCAATTTATTTATGTTTATATGTAGTTATTTAATTTCTTTTTTTTTTTTTACAGTGGAACTACATTAACATGTACACTTTGCGATCAATATGCAGACGAATTGATGAAATATCTAGATTCATCAGGTGACTCTCCTATTTAAGTCTTGATCCAAATGTGTAAAGCAAAAAAATTTCGAGATGAAGTAAGTGTTACTAGCACATACCATGTCACCAAAGTCATAATAAACCTAAGATGTTCAGGAAATCATTAATTTCTGCAACAGGTAAAGTCTAAAATTCAATCAATTATTTTTAAACTTTAAATGACAGCTATTGGATCTTTGGAAAATTTATTGCTGTAGAATCAGCCACTAATTGGTGCTACATTTCTTGTAAGAAGTGCCCAAAAAAGATGACACAGTTGCTGCCTTGCTGGATTTGTTTTTGTGAAAGATGTGAATCTTTTGAATCAACAGGAAATATAAGGTGATTCATTTTCTTACTTTTTTTTGAAAAATTGTTTTTTTATATGAATAAGAACTAACTATTCTTCGTAAGCAGATACAAATTGCATGTTCGCATTGTTGATGGGACAAGAAATGCTGAGTTTTTGATTTGGAATAAGGAATGCACATAATTAATTGGAAAAACTGTAGATGAATTGAAAAGTAGCTGGGATAACAAGGTAAATACATTGTAACATATATTCAGAAAAAATATCATTATTTTATAGAAAACTAACATACTATTATAATATTTCAGGATCTACTAAAAGAAATTCATAACCTGGTCAACTTGAGAGTGTTGTTCAAAATTCAAATAGAAAAAGGCCAATATGGCAATCATAATAGCATTTATCCGGTGATCAAGCTAACAACTGACAAGGACATTATCGACAAATATTGGGGGTTATACTATAATGTCGAAGAAACTGCTGATTTTTCAAAAATAAAGGATGCACAAGATACTGAATTCGGTGATGTAAGTACATTAATTAAAAACAATAAGACTATTGGCATTGTTATAATGTGTTTTTTTTTTTTTTTGCAGGTGAATTCTTATGTTGATCACGAGATGTCAACGCCTTCAAAAGATCCAAAAAAAGAAAAAAATCATTTCCGATGATGTTATGAATGGCAACTTGAAAAGGTCACTGATTGATGAATTTTCATCAACCAAGGATAACAAGAAGATGAAGATCGTGGTGAAGTAGGAGAATGAGTGAAAGATTGCCCAGTTTATTAGAATGTAGAAGTGGAAATTAAAATATTTTGAAATCTCAAATGTAAACTTTTGTTGAAAACGTTTCTGTTTTGTTTATTAGTGGAATGGTTGTTAAAATGTAATCTTTTGTAAAATGTCAACATGGCACAATCTGACCTTTTGTTTGACTTAAGGAATTTATGGTTTTATTTAGCAAATCTAATATTAAATTGAAGTTGTTTAGATATTCTTCTATCATATAGACAAACAATCTTTAAAAATAAACATAACAAAAAAAATGCATATATAGAAAACTAATTGTAAAAAAAGAGCTAAATAAGGAAGCGGCTTGGCCTCAATAAAAAAATACACATTTAAAAGCTGAAGTATGAAAATTAAATGCAAGTTTAACATATAGAAAATTACATGAAAAAACAATCTACCAATTTTTGTTTTATAATTCTATTAACAATAAACAGTTTAGTTATTTCTTCTTAATGTTATCTCTTTGATATTGTTAAATCTTTTTTTAATGGGTAGGACGAAAAACAACACATTCACGGTTCATTCAAAATATAATTTTAATGCTAAAATTTGAACATAAAATCAAATAAAAACATATAGTTAGAAAATAATTAAAATAATTAAATGTAAATAATTAATTTAGACTTTGCTCATTGATAAGTACATTTAAAATAGTTAGTTAAGAAAATGCATCAAATCACATTTTCATTGATTTATCATTTTTTTAAATGTTAAAAATAACATTGACCAAGTAACAACACAAATTTATTAAACTTGCATAAATAAGTATGAATTCTAAATAACTAAGCAGATTAATAAGACAAGCGCATTAAAAATAAAATATACAATGACAGCTAACAAGACAACTTGTGGTGATTGGTATCAGCATGGACATGATTCAACCTTGGCATACTAAAAAAAATTTTTTAAACCGAAGAATACAAGGGGTCACCACCGTCATTCATTGTTCGTTACAATAAATTTAGCATTAAAAAATAAAATATACAATGACAGCTAACAAATTAGTGATGTGATGATTAGTATCAGCATGCACATGGGATCACCTTGGAATACTAAAAAGTTTTTTTTAAAAAAAATTAAAGAATACAAGGGTCACCGTCATTGTTCATTATATTGGGTTTAGCATTAAAAAATAATTTAAACAATGACAGCAACCTTTCCAGAACTTTTGAGATAATTATCAAAGTGCACATAGGTCAGCCTTGGAAAAAAAAAATTATATTGAAGAATACAAAGGGTCACGATAAGTGTTCTTTATCAAGGGTTTAGAATTAAAGAATAAAATAGACAATGACAACTGCATTGGCATACTAAAAAAATATTTTTTTATGTTACAGAATAGAAAGAATGGGTCGCATTCAGTTATCCCTATATAACAACAATAGCTCACATTTCTTAAGTTTTGATTAACATCCAGAATCTTGAACCCATATTAAACACTCCACTATAATTCCTTTAATTTCAACAAACACTAAAAATTAGAAGAGTTGAAGTTTGAGCAGCAACACAGTGAAGATTAACAAATTAGGCTAATTTGAGGACATGAAGATTACAAAATCGTTTACTATATCTAACAAGCGCAAGATGAAATGTAATACCCTAGCTCTCCTATGTGTTATTTACATATTTGTATGCCTTATTATTATGTTAAATATAAATGGAAGAATTATTTGTATAACATGGTAAAAATAGAATACCATGGTAGTGATGTGAATTATGGTTGTGTGTCTTGTTAAGTTGATATGTAATCTTTGTGATATATTGCTAGTAAGGTTCTTAGACTTTTTGAGAGTACTTGTTGAGTGATTTGGTATTGTATACTTGTAATTTTTGCTTAAGAACTATTTTGGGATGGTTTTGGTTGCATCTTATGACTTTGTACTTAGTAAAGAGCATACTGGAAATAAAGCGATCGCTTAGGCAAAGGCCAGAGCGATTGCCCTGTGGACAGAAAGTTGGCATCTGGGATCTGGGGACAAAGCGATCGCCTTGGTTCACCCTAGAGCGATCGCCTTGTAGGCAGAATGTTGAGCGATCGCTTTGCCTCGTTGGAGGACGATCGCCCTGTTGGCAGAATTGCTGTACATGATTTATTTTATCATTTGTTTCAAAATGCAAACTTTGGTTATCAAGAGGACATGTCCCTAATAAGTGAAAGGCCAGCTCTCTCACCACCTCCTCCACCCTTAAATTTCAGAGAATAACCCTCCATTACTCCCACTTCATCCAAAATTACTCAAGAACCTTAGAGAGAGAAGTGTGTGTCCTGTCAAGGTGAGATTGCTGTGTGTTTTGCATCTCCTCAAAGATCCAACCATCCAAATTGTAAACCAAGACCAGATTTGTGTAGCTAAAGACAAGGAGAACTACTTTGAAGACTTTGATTATCTTTTTAGTGGTTTGATTTTCTGAATTGAGATAAGTTACTAATTCCCCTTTGTATGCTTAAAGCTTCAAAACATGCTGGTTACATAATTAATAAACTTGTTGGCCTTGTTAAAGATGTTAATTACATGTCTAATTGCTACATAGATGTGTGAGAATCTTGTTTGTGTTAGTTTCTTGGTATGAGATGGTTTGGTTGGAATAATCACTTCGTTGTTGAACTTAAAATTGAACTAAAAGGAGAACAAAGACTATAGTTGGAAGGAAGTTGCATATAACAACTATACCCAAAGTGAACATTTATGTTAATGAATTCTTGAAGTAAAATGTTGAATGGACAATATACACCGAACATTTCGTTAAACCCCTACGAGAATCCGGGTTAGCTTGAGTAGGATTATGAACTCTCAAACAAGTTGGTTGAGTGAATGATTGATATTTGTGAAATAGAGACTTGTAATTAGCTCTATGTGGATGTATAAACTTAAGTAATTATGCGCTTGTTGTTGACATGTTATTGAGTAATATGAATTACTTGACATTTACCAAGTTCACTACTTTTGTACTTGGGGTTAAATTGCATAAGATGAGTAGATACTATTTTGTGCGTCGCATTGAGTCCAGCTGACATTTGTTAACGAGTCAAGGTGGGATGGCATATAGCCTTGATAAATCAGTGTTTGGAATCGCTATAAGTTGCCGTACCGGAGTGCACACACACCTCATCTGTTGGCCACATGTGGGAGGTAGCCCCACTGTTATTGCAATACGTGCAACTTTGGTTGCTAATACTCGATAGGTTTTCGGGGAGACTCGGCAGGTTCGGAGATGTCGATACATCATAGACGAGCATCGATGCACGTTGGTTATTTTGTGTATTGCAGGAGCAACGCAAAGATGGATAAAGAGAAATGATATCCTTTATTATGTGATTTACTTACAAACACTTATGTGAATATCAAAGTGCTATGTGCATAACATGAGTTGTGTATCAAAGATGATATTTCATGTTGAGTTGTGATGTATAGAAATGTTATCACTTTGTTACGATTACAGTTGAGCATTATGTCATGTTATGTAGTTGCATTTAGTAACTTATTGAGTTTCGACTCACCCCGTTGTGTTTAATTGTTTTCTTTAGATCCGAACCAGCCAGGCAGCTCCCGGTGAGGTCGGTGAGGACGTGACTAGTTAGCAGGTTGTCCTCGTAGTTGTACTTATGGTTTGTACAGTTATTGCAGTATTTTTTTTTGGTGAGATCCGATGGTTATGTAAAGTTATATAGACTTTACTTTGGGGTAGAATCATACTTAGTTATTTGTATTATTCTTTTGGTAGCCGACATGGATGTCGTGCTTGTATATACAATTGGTTTTGTTTTCAGTTGTTTTCCAAGCATGTTGTGGCTCGTGGTTTATGTTGTTGTTCCGGCATGATATGGCTGATGTTGTTGTAGTTGTTTCTTCTCTTGAGTTATAGACTCGTGGTTGTTGTTAGTTGGGTTCCGGCAGTAGTGTCGCCGAAGACTTGTTTATTCTCGTTATTAAACCAATTGTTTTCATGTTGTTTTAAGTCTTGTTATTGTTTTGGCAACCGGACCTTGGGATTTTGTATGGAAATCCGGGTCGAGGCGTCACAACCTCCGTAAAAATAAGATATTCGGAGATATCAGATCAGGTACAATTTTTTTTATATTTATATATTATCTAGATAAATAATGATTTGATTATAGATAAATTATTCACATGTATTATTCTTTTTTACAGTAATTTATACTATAGAGTTCCAGAAGAGGGGTTTGCCGCAGGCTCACATATTGCTATTCCTTTCTAACAAAGACAAATCTCCAACAGCAGATGCAATTCAGCAGAGATTTCAGATGAAAATGAGGATCCAATTTACTATGCCGCAGTTCAAGATTTTATAATTCATGGTCCATGTGGTAATGACCGAAAGAATTCTCCTTGCATGGTCGATGGTCGTTGCTCAAAGCATTTTCCAAAAAAATTTATTAAAACGACTACAATCGATGAAGATGGTTATCCAGTATACAAACGAAGGGATAATGGAAGAATAATCCTTAAGAATGGAGTTTTGTTGGACAATAGACATGTTGTGCCTCATAATCGATATTTATTGATTACTTATGGAGCTCATTTGAATGTGGAGTGGTGTAATCAATCTCGTGCGATCAAATATTTGTTCAAGTACATCAACAAGGGCCATGATCGCGTAACAACTACATTTTGTCAGAGCTCAAATGATGATAATTCGGAGAAGAATTTGACGAGGTTAATCTGTATTGTGACTGTAGATATATTTCATCCTGTGAAGCTGTTTGGAGAATTTTTGGATTTGAAATACAATATAAAAATCCACCGGTAGAGCGTTTAATTTTTCATCTTCTGAATGAACAAAATGTTGTTTTCTCTGATTCTGATAAAAATTGAATCCATCGTGGATCGTGAATCAATCAATCAAAGTATGTTCTTGGCATGGATGGAAGCAAATAAGAAATATTCTGAAGCAAAAAAATTAACATATGCTGAATTTCCAATAAAATTTGTTTGGAAATTAGATTCACGTTTGCGATTGGACGGATTTTCTATGTTCTTTCAGGTTCTGGGGATTTGTACTACTTGAGATACCTTCTGAATATAGTTCGCGGCGCTACGCGCTACGAGGATGTATGTTTAATTGATGGGGTGCAACATTGTTCTTTTCGGGATGCTTGCTATGCATTAGGATTGTTGAGTGATGATAAGGAGTACATTGATGGGATCATCGAGGCTAGCCAATGGGCATCAGCTCAATCCATGAGAATTCTTTTTGCCACACTATTATCATCTAGTTCTATGAGTAGGCCTGAAGTAGTTTGAGATTCATGTTGGTCTTATTTATCTGATGACATCCTATTCAAATAGCGAAATCTTCTTCAATATCAAGGTATATATCAATTAGTTTTATATCAAAGCATGTATTAATTAATTCTTACATACTTAGTATTTTTTTTTAAATCTTCTAGGGTTGCAATTAAATGAGTTTCAAATAAAGAGTCATACGCTTGTGGAAGTTGAGAAGATACTAAAAGGTCGTGGTAGGAGTCTAATTGATTTTCCAACAATGCCATTTCTAGATGATAAGTTTTTTCAATTCTCGAGTAATAGGTTAATACATGATGAAATGTGGTATGATCGAAGAACTTTGGAAGAAGAGCATAAAAAACTTGTGTCAAATTTGAATGACTAGCAACGTCGTGTTTATGAGACTATCATGAAATCTTCTAATTCAGTTATTTGAATGATTTTTTTTCGTCTATGGTTATGGTGGAACTGGGAAAATGTTTATTTGGAAAACTCTATCTGCTGGGTTGCGATCAAAGGGAGAGATCGTATTAAATGTGGCTTCCAGTGGTATCGCATCTTTATTGTTGCCTGGTGGTAGAACTGCGCATTCTAGATTTTCGATTCCCTTTAACCTGAACGAGGAATTAGTTTGCAACATAAAACAAGGCAGTTCTCTTGCAGAGCTTATACTCAAGTCGAAGCTTATTATATGTGACGAGGCTCCCATGATACATAGGTACTATTTTGAAGCAATGGATCGAAGTATGAGGGATATCATGAAAGTGGTGAGTTCATCTAGAGCTAATATTCATTTTGGAGGCAAGACAATTGTTTTTGGGAGAGATTTTTGACAGATTCTACCTGTAATTCCAAAGGGAACTAGGCAAGATATTGTTCATGCCACTATTAATTCATCTTATTTGTGGAAGGATTGTACTGTATTAAGATTGACAAAGAATATGAGATTACAAAATTTGGAGTCCAATGAGAGTTGTGAAGACCTGAAAATTTTTGCTAAATGGATTGCAAAGATTGGAGATGGAAAAATTGGAGAACCAAATGATGACTGTGCTTCCGTTAATATTCCTGATAAATTTTTAATTAAGGACTACAATGATCCGATTGTTGCAATTGTGGAAAGTACATATCCTGGGTTTGGAGGTAATAGTGACGATTCATCGTATTTTGAAGAGAGGGCTATTTTGGCTCCGACAATTGATGTCGTTGATTCGATAAATTAATATATGATTTCGGTATACAATGCAGAGGAAAAAATGTATTTGAGCTCAGATTCTCCATGCCATTCGGATTGAAATGTTGATCTCTTGAACGATGTTCATACTGCTGAGTTCTTAAATTGAATTAAATGTTCTGGAATTCCTAATTATGAGTTACATTTGAAGGTTGGAACTCCTGTTATGTTGCTCCGTAATATCGATCATTCTTGGATTATGCTATGGAACAAGATTGATTATTACAAGGCTTGGTAATTATGTTTTAGAAGAACAAATTCTTTCTAAGGACAATTCTAGTCATAGAGTCCTTATTCCAAAAATGTTGCTCACGCCTTATAATCCAAGACTTCCATTTAAATTTCAACGAAGACTATTTTCACTGATGGTGTCTTATGCAATGTCTAAAAATAAAAGTCAATGTCAGTCTTTGTCTAATGTATGTCTCCTTTTAAAAAGCCAGTGTTTAGTCATGGTCAGTTGTATGTTACTTTTTTTAAGCTATCAATCCAAAGGCCTTCGTGTTTTAATATGTGATAGTGAATCCTCAAAGAGTCCATGTTTTAATATACTGATTGTAAATCCTCAACTATAAATGTTATATTTAAAGAAGTATTTCAAAATTTATAATAATTTTTTTATATATGTCATTCTCGATTATTAAATTTTGTTTCTGAATCTTTAACTTTTAATTATATCGAACTCAAAATATATGCACTATAATGAATTCTTTAAATTTTTATCTATAAAAATATCAATATAATTTAAATTCTATCAATATAGTTCGTTCATCGAGCACGAGTGCATTTCTAGTACTTGGGAAAACCAGATCAATTTTGGTCAATAACTTGTAGTATTTTCATAGTACAGTAGAGGGACGATCTTCAGATTTTTCTATAATACAGACAGTGCATTTAACCAAAAAATAAAATAAAATCACTCGTTGTTATTACAAACTGCAAGTAAAGCGAAATTTGGTTTCTCACTTGTTATTACAAACAGAAACAGCTGTGTGATGCACATGGGGATTTGGCCTGCTGGCTTGAGCTCATGGCTTCCAATCTGGAGGTCATGGGTTCGATCCCCCAGGAGTTAGAGGGAAGGTTTTCTCTCCCTAGGATTTATCTCCTAGGACCTCCAATCTGGAGGTCATGGGTTCGATTAGGATTTATCTCCTAGGACCTTCCAATCTGGAGGTCATCTGGAGGTCATGGGAATCCTAGGACCTTCCAATCTGGAGGTCTATCTCCTAGGCGCTTCCAATCTGGAGGTCATGGGTTCGATCCCCCAGGAGTTAGAGGGAAGACTTTCTCTCCCTAGAATTTATCTCCTAGGCATGGGTTCGATCCCCCAGGAGTTAGAGGGAAGGCTTCCCTAGGATTTATCTCCTAAGACCTCCAATCTGGAGGTCATGGGTTCGATTAGGATTTATCTCCTAGGACCTTCCAATCTGGAGGTCATCTGGAGGTCATGGGAATCTTAGGACCTTCCAATCTGGAGGTCTATCTCCTAGGCGCTTCCAATCTGGAGGTCATGGGTTCGATCCCCCAGGAGTTAGAGGGAAGACTTTCTCTCCCTAGAATTTATCTCCTAGGCATGGGTTCGATCCCCCAGGAGTTAGAGGGAAGGCTTTCTCTCCCTAGAATTTATCTCCTAGGCATGGGTTCGATCCCCCAGGAGTTTCTCTCCCTAGAATTTATCTCCTAGGAGTTAGAGGGAAGGCTTTCTCCCTAGAATTTATCTCCTAGGCATGGGTTCAATTTATCTCCTAGGCATGGGTTCAATCCCCCAGGAGTTTCTCTCCCTAGAATTTATCTCCTAGGCATGAGTTCTCTCCCTAGAATTTATCTCCTAGGCATGGGTTCGATCCCCCAGGAGTCTCTCCCTAGAATTTATCTCCTATGAGTTAGAGGGAAGGCTTTCTCTCCCTAGAATTTATCTCCTAGGCATGGGTTCGATCCCCCAGGAGTTTCTCTCCCTAGAATTTATCTCCTAGGAGTTAGAGGGAAGGCTTTCTCTCCCTAAAATTTATCTCCTAGGCATGGGTTCAATTTATCTCCTAGGCATGGGTTCAATCCCCCAGGAGTTTCTCTCCCTAGAATTTATCTCCTAGGAATGAGTTCTCTCCCTAGAATTTATCTCCTAGGCATGGGTTCGATCCCCCAGGAGTCTCTCCCTAGAATTTATCTCCTAGGAGTTAGAGGGAAGGCTTTTTCTCCCTAGAATTTATCTCCTAGGCATGGGTTCGATCCCCCAGGAGTTTCTCTCCCTAAAATTTATCTTCTAGGCATGAGTTCGATCCCCCAGAAGTTAGAGGGAAGTGCTTTCTCTCCCTAGAATTTATCTCCTAGGTGCTTCTGTGAGTGCATGGGTGTGTGTGTGTGAGTAAGAAAAAAAAAAGCATGGGTGTGTGTGTGAGAGTAGAGAAAAAAAAAAAAGAAACAGCTGTGTGATGAAAGCCAAATTCCGGTTTTTTTTTTCCTGGAACCGTGAGTGATGAAATAGCGTCTTAATTAGACCATGAACAACGGAGCATCTAAAGAGTAGCATTACGGTAGCTTTTGATCCAACAAAGTCGCTACACGGGAGCTAAATTGGGAAAAGTGGGATTGGGTAGCATCTTATGCTACCGTAGCTTAAGATGATTCTTTAAAAAAAAATTCTACAAAACGACATAGTTTAGTTTTAAATGAGCTCAAAACTATGCCGTTTTGCTAAAATTTAAAAGAAAAAAAAAATTTTTCCTTACACGCACTGTAGCATCACTGTAGCGCACTGTAGCAAATTTGTTTTTAGCTGTTTTTGGTCATTTTCGACCATAAAAAATCATTTTTTTTATTTTTTATTTTTTGGTATTAAAGTACACATTTTTATGTATAAATAGAGACTTGGTTTATTTTATTTGGACATCAGATCAATTTTTATGAATTTAATACTCATATAAATATATAAAGATATTAATTGAATGGAGATAAAGATGATAGAGTATGTAAAAATATTGGAGTTTGTGTCACAATTGGAAGGAGATTTTTAATTAAGTAGCTAATGAGTAGCTATAAGGATATTTTTGTAATAAAATTAATTAAAAATGGTGGAAAGCTCCCCATGAGCTCCCCACCCATTGTACATGCTCTTAGAAGCCCTGATTCGCTATCTTTTGTGCTTTAATGGAGTCATAGCTTATTATTATCACTGACTGGCGTACGGTTTGATTCTAGGCTGTTCATTTTGGTACCTGATACTGATAGGGCATGGGAATTGGGGGAAGAAGATCAACCTCAGATGAATGAACGAACGAAAACGAGCCCTTCATGGTAGATTTTCAGGAATTGGTCTCATTCTCATGAAGATGCCCAACCAACAACCATCACAACTGATGAACGAAAAATTAGGTCAGTTCTAAAATCTTTCAATCTATTTTGGTTTTTTCGTACTTGTGTCTTTGACATTCTAATTAACCGAGTATAAAATTAATTGGTCAGGTTTTAATAAGCTGAAAATACCACCTTGTTAATTCGGAAGCTGCCGGCCCGCATGGAAGACCCTTAGATATTGTTCTAACTAAAAACTAGTACAAGACTTTATGAAACAAATGGAGACTAATTGTTGTTTTTGCGCACAATTTGAAACGAGAGGTAAACTTTGTCCCTCACTCTTGAATGAAATCTGTACTCTTCCTCTTGTCTTTGTTTTGTTTTGTTTTGTTGTTAGTGTTCTATGCATGCTACTAATTCATCTTTTGGAGATAATAATGCGGATCTTGTTACACAACTGCATGATGAAATGAAGCAAGATCACCCGAAAAAAGTGAAGATTCCGAGCCACCACTGGCGGTTGACAGAGATGGAGGCAGGGTATAACTCCATCTTCTTACAAGAAACCCACTTGACTTCAGAAAGTTGTTGATAGAGTGGGCCGGTGAGGGTGGCTGCAATTACTAAACCTCCTTGTCCGACATCTGGTGATCTATTTATCTGAGGCTACTCTGGCCAATTTGCTATCAATGGCGGCCTTGTTGATGATGCTGCTGATAATGGTGATGATTACTTTGGTATTTATTTTATGTTATTCTTGGAATTCTGCTCTTCAATTTGATGATCTATGCTCGGCTGGATTTTGTCGCAACAAATTGTGCTTTATTTATGGTTGTATGGATTTTAAGTACCTATTTGGTTTTTGTTTTAATTTCTATGTGTTGCATATATATATGTGTGTATTTATTATCATTATAATTTTTGATCTGTTTTTTGTCTTGGTGACAGCTTGAACTCTGATTTACTATTGTGTTAGTCACCTCAATTCACCTTTTCCGAACATTGGCTGACTTGTAATCAGACAGCCTTTTTGTCCGTGGAGTGTTTACAATGTTTTTCAAGCAAACCTCCATATGATGTATCCAAGAACTACAGTTCTTGGCCCCTAGATTAATAAGATTGATAGTTAAGAGTGTTAATATGTAAACGGCCAGCAACAGCCCATTAACTAGACCCCATTCCAAAATTGCGCATACTAGTTGACCCCAATGAAACTTATTGAGTTAGAGCAAGGTTTTCTCATTTATCATTACTATAACATCAAGATCTCGTTCGCACCACATGAAGCCCATTAAAATCCATAAATGGGACATGCCTTTTCCTTGACATCAAGGAATTGATTCACTTCTAGGAGAGTAAAAGATTACTGAAAATACGAAATATGCTATGAGAAAACGGTTACAGACTTCTTGAGTGGAATCAAACAAGTTATGAAAATATGAGTTGAGGCTTATGCTTTCTCACTATGCAAAGTTCTATAAATATGTAGGTCATGATTAGTAATAAAATGTTTCTTAAAGGAAAACTCTATGATATGTGCAACACTTTACCCTAATATCCACGCCCAATAGGTGTAAGGATACGGTTATATTTCCTTTTCTACTCTTCTGTCATTGTAAATGAATTTCTATTTACTTTCTTGTCGTTTACACAGTAAAGATACTCTCCCCGGCCGTTACAGTCAATTTCTACTAACTTTCTTGTCGTTCACTAGGGAAGAGGCTGCTTAGTTATAGATGCGTCAGCTGTGTATCGTCTAAATCTTAACCATAAATTATGAGATGATCGGAGGGGTGAGGGTACTTCTAGAAGATGCTCTTTCCATTAACCCTTATGAGGACAGATCCAATTCTTGAATCTGGGTTTACCAAGCGATAAGAGCTAGAACTCGTTTTCAAGGTATTAGAAAAGGTCTAGAGTAACCCTGCAAGGTAGTGTACTTTTCCTTACTTGATCTTGCTATGGTGATGTTGATGATCTGATTTTGGCTCTTCGTTTTTTGATTTTCTATATATTATGTGTCAAGATTTCTCATTCAACAATCCCTGCAATGAATCCTGTTCTTTCCCTAAAAAGGAAAAAATCTGTCCAGCAAAATAGTGAGTCCATTCCCCACATCCCATCATCAGTCATCAATGACATTCTTTCATACCTTCCCTTGAAAACTGTAGTTCAATCAAAAATTGTATGCAAAGTTTGGAAAAATCTAATCTCCAACCCCCACTTCGCCAAAACTTACTTCGCAAAGTCACGTCGTGGCCTTTTCCTTCATAGCAAAAGCTCAGGAAATGTTCTCCACTTTGTGGAGCTTTGGGATACGTCATCAAGATTCAAACTTGCTGGTGATGTATACATTCCACATAAAGTTATCATGGGCAGATTCTTATCCACCAAAGTAGAGTTTGGGAAGTGCTTTATATCATCATGCAACGGGTTACTTTGCTTTTGTGAAGCTCGCCCAAACCCAAGTTATCACATATGCAATCCCATCACCGGCGATTACACAATCATTCCCCCACTCGATGACAGGAGCTCGTACAGGCATGGACAGATTCCAAAACTTCACTGGAGGTCTGAATTTGGGTTCAGCCCCAAAACAGACCAATTCAAGGTGTTGAGACTTTCTTACAGCCGAAAAGCAGACGTATTCACTCTTGGCAAAAGATCATGGAGGTCCATTGCTGTTCCCAACAATTTTAATCCCTATGGAACAACAGCTTTCCTTAATGGGACTTTCCATTGGCTTTCTTTCTGTGAAATGATACTATCTTTTGACGTGGGAGCTGAAACATTTCAGGAATTCCCATTTCCTCCCAAGTCGGATGATCATGATAAATCAAGTTTTTATAACTACAGTCTGGGGATTTTGGAGGAATGTATATCTCTATGTCGCGGAGATTATAAGAAGGGTCACATTGAGATATGGATGATGAAAGAGTATGGTGTTGGGGAGTCTTGGATTAAACAGTTTGTGATTGACGATGCGAGCAAATTTGTGAATCGCCTCAGGGTACAATGGGTTATGGAGGATGGGGAGAATGTCCTTCTTGTCTGCTCCAGGAATACTCTGGTTACATATGATCCAGCAGAAGGAGTTTGCAGGTTTATCAAGTTTGATGGGCTTTGGGGAAGTTTGACCCTGTTTCCTCATGTTCCAAGTCTTTCTCTGCTCAAGGATGTCATCATCTTTGATGAAAATTCAAAGGTATGAAACACTCTGGTTACACATTCACATTTGCATTGCTTTTATGTTATACTAACATTTGTCAAATTAATTTGTCTTGTCTATTCTTGTTTATGAGTACCTGCATTTGACAGGCACCGTGAGTTCAGCTTGAGTTAATCTGAAAGCTGTTTTAATATTCTATTTGTCTAATCACACTCTGATTTGTTAGTTATGTATGATCGAATTGGGTTTGGCTGAAAATTAGTACTAAAACGAACTTTTGACAACCTCAACCTGGATAATCTCAAACAAGATGTATCAATTTAATTCATCCCAATTCATATTTCTTGCTATCATTATTGTATATATTCATCATTTAATTTTGTATTTAAAAAATAAATATATTTAAACAAATACTCCCTCCGTTCCGCTCAAAGAGTCCATGTTTTAAAATTCTAATATTTAAGGGTTATTTAACTTATCTTAGTATTATTGGAGTGAGTCATAATTACAAAAATGCTTGACGATAGCCAAGATGCATATACCATATGTCAAGGGTAAAGTTGCGAAGTTATGGAGATTGAATGCATAAGTTTTTAAAGCGGACTCTTTAAATGGAACATCTCAAAAGAGAATAGTGGACTCTTTGCATGGATCAAAGGGAGTATGTATTTGGAATATCTTTTTGTTAATTATTTAATCTCCCAGTTTGGTTCACTGATTTTGTTCAGTTTTATATGGTTCCCTTGATATTCAACTTTTTCAAATTGTGATTTGAGTTGAGCTTAGTAGTATTTTATGGTTCCCTTGATATTCAATTAACTTTTGAATTCACTGGGGACGGTCGAGCGTTGCGAATTGATCGGGTCGATTCGTACCATTATACCGAAATTCAAGAAGTATTGTAGGGTTCCAAATGAACTGATTGGTTCAAACAAGTTTGTTGAGCTTCATGTGTAGCTGATCATGAGCAGGCTTAACTCATTTGATTTATCAAATATATATAGTATATACAAATATTGGTGTGGGGGCGTGCATGTCTTTTGAAGTATTTGTACTGAAATATATACAAGCATATTTTAGGATAATGTTTTTTAATTGTTATTATGTTTGAATGCGCTCAATTAGCATCCAGAAAAATATTTCAGTAGGGTCACATAATTTAACTATCACATAAAAAGTTTAGAAATCACAATTCACTACTAGTCTCTACCTCATTGTTGTTATTGTGCGTGACTTAAAAAGGAAATTTTTTTTTGAGTGGGGTCACTATCCAAAAAATCACAGTTCTGTAAGCCAAAAAAAAATTGAGTGGGGTCATGTGCCCCCCCACCCCAAGCTGTGCATCCGCCCCTGTCAATTAGTCAATAAATTTGAAATACTAAAACTAGTAACAATGACATAATTAACATAGTAGTGCAAGTGGCTTCTCCATCTAGTACTTCAAAACCTGTGTGCAACTTTCCTTAACGAGCTTCTTTACTTGTAATTCAGCACAAGTTGTGCTGAGCTTGATCTTGTTTAGAGGTCTCAAGCTTGGTTCGCTTACTTAAACGATCTTGAGTTTAGGAGGTAGAATTATATTTGTCTAACTTTTTAAAGCGTAGAATTCAAACCTTAAACTTAAAGCTTCAATGGTTTAAAAAATTAACAAATGAAGCTCAAATTACAATTCTAGAATACAAATTCACCCAAAAGTTCAGGTCCCATTCTAGATTGCACTTCAAATTAAAATTGCCTCACTTTGATCTATATTGCGTCAGATTTAGTCGGCATTATCCCTTGAAAATTTGAAAAAGTCCAGCTTGAACAACCCTTGCGATGGGGCAGTTAAAAACCAATGGAATACTTTCTGGAACATGTTGAGACAACGTGAACTCATTATGAGACATACTTCGGATAAGGGGTTTGAAGATTGCATTATACTAATTTTGTCTTATACAATTTCTCTCTCAAGTTGACATGTGTACTATTTTATGGTTTTCTACTCAAGCTACTAATTCATCTTTTGGAGAAATTAATGCCCATCTTGTTACACAATTACAGGATGAAAATGAAGCAAGGTCACCCGAACGAAGTGTAGACTCTGAACCACCATTGGATATTGACACATGGAGGCAGCAGCGGTTTAATCATTTCAATCCACAGAAAGAGAATGGCAGTCCGAAGGGGCTCCAACGTCCTGGCAGCTTTACTGGAGGGAAATGGACTTCCTCGTTGACTAATATTCCATCTTCTTCAACTCAGTTGTCGTCCTTCACAGAGGTGCCAAGGCATATAACAGAGATGGATGAACTTGCAAAGAATAACTTTGAGTTCAGGAATTTGTTGATTGATTGGGCTAATAAGGTGGCAGCCATTAGACATCCTCGTGGTCCTCCGGCATCTGGTGATCTATCTAAGGATACTCCAGCCATTTTGCCATCACAAGCTGATTACATCCCTGGTGATGATGACTTACTTAGTGATGATGACTTCCTTAGTGATGATGACATCCTTAGTGATGATGACATGTCTAGTGATGATGATGGTGGGGATGACATCCTTGATGCTGTTGATTAGACTGGTATTTTTGTTGTTCTTGGGCTTCTACGCTTTACAATGTTTTTTTTTTTGTGCGTGTGTGTCTCAACTGGATTTTGTAATGGGTGTCCATTATAGCTTGTCTATTGTGTTTTTCACCTCATATTGTGCTTTATTTATGGTTATTGGATTTTAAGTAATATTTGGTTTTTGATTAATTTTTTATGCGTTGCTTATAATTCATATCATCATTTATTTTGATTAGGTAAACCACTTTTAGGTGACGGTTAATACCGTTACTGAAGTATTTCATGTTCTGCTGCAACATGTCCTTGTGTTGCTAGCAAGTCTTAGGCTACACAGTTATGGATTGCGACAGAAAAAAAAATCCTATAATGGTTAGATGTTTCTGCTATCAAATTTTCTCTTTTATAGTTTTTAATCATTTGTTGAGCTTAATGAATTACGAGGAGACTTGATTTCTTTCTAAGGCTAAACACCTGAACAAGGTGTTCTTGCTAGAAGATATTAAGGCCAAAACTGTGTCAAATATCTGGAGGACCAATCGTAAACAGCTAAAAACATCCATAGCAGTTTAGTGGATGATATTTATGAATATATTGACATAGTCTATATGTTCTTGGTTATTAAACATGGTCCTCCTTTCTCAATTCAACTACTATGAATCAGAAACAACTGTTCAATTTCTTTCTATGTTTCCCAAAAAAAAAAAAAAAATGTTTGTGAAGCAATCAGGATATGTTTAATTATCATGTTTTCCACTAATTAAACTGTGGATTTTTATCATAGCGATACATTGTTTGGTTTATGTCATTGTGCTGGTTACTCGCAATACCTTCTCGATAACCAATGTTATATCAGACCAAGTGTTGTTTTTAATACATGACCACTTTCTTGTTTTCTGACTTGTACTTGGAACAATGTTTTGCTTTTATTTTTTCTCCTCCACAATGCCTTACTGTCTGGGGCATGATTGTGAAGTTGCCCAATCAAACCTCAATAGGATTAATAATTCCAAGGACTCTATTCTTCGCCTCTTTACATATGACATGACATTATGGACAGTGTTAGTTAAGAGTGTAAAAATGTAGACATTATTAGTATCAAAGTATTTCCTCTAGGAAAATTCTGCGATGCGATATAGGTCCAATAGTTTTCCCCAGATTTTCACGCACATTATCATGTAAGAAAATGGACTCTATGATCATTGTAAATGGTTTCTATTTACTTTCATTCTGTTTATATGGGAAAAAAATAATTTTATTTGGACATCGTTAATTAATTTCTATTTACTTTCTTGTCCCTCATCTGGAAAAGTTGCTGTGTAGTCATAGATGCATCGAAGCTTTAAATTTCTGAATGATCAGATGGATGAGGGTATTTCTAGAGGAAGCTCTACTTCCTAGCCCTTAAAAGGACATTCAATTCTGAAATTAGGGTTTACCAAGTGATAGATTTTTTAGGAGTTGGAGAGGGCATAGAGATAATGTTCATGTAAGTTCATGTGTGTCTGCAAGCGAGGCAAATTTCTGTGTCTTTTCTTACTTAATCTGGCTGTGGTGAAGTTGATGATCTAATATGTACAGCTGTTTTATGGAAATTTTCCATCTCATTAAACAGTCTCTTCAAATAAGTCCTTTGTTACCGCGAAAAGCTCAATATCTTCAATCCAACAAGATAACACTGCCAATTCTCCACATCCCAACCTGAATGGTCTTTGAAATTCTTTCCTATCTCCCCATGAACCCCGTAGTGTGATTCAAAACAGTTTGCAAAACATGGTAAAATCTAATTTCTGATCCTCACTTTGCAAATCTCACTTTGCTAGTCACCCTGTGGCCTTTTCTTTCGTACCCAAGGCTCACGGAATTTTTTCAACTTTGTCGTGCTTAGGGATTCGGTATCAAGATTCAAAATTGGTGGTATATACATCTCCGCATAAAGCTATCATGAGCAGGTTCATATCCACCAAAGTGAACTTTAGGAAACGCTTTATAGTGTTCTGCAACGGGTTATTGCTTTGTGAAGCTCAAATAAAGCCAAGTTATTGTATATGCAATCCCTTCACCCAAGACAACACAATCATTCCCTCACTCAAGCATAGGAGCTAAGACTCTCTTATAGCCAAAGAGCAGATATATTCACTATTAGAAAGAAATCACGGAGGTCCATTGATCTCCCTAACAATTTTAATCCCTTTTGGTACAACCGCTTTTCTGAATGGAAATTTGGCTTTCTCACTGCACCATGATACTATCTTTTGACGTGGGAGATGAAACGTTTCAAGATGTTCCATTTCCTCCCATGGTTGGCTTGGATGAGAAACACACTCTTCATTACTGCAGTATAGGAGTTTTAGAGGAATGTATATCTCTACATTGTGGAGATTATGATCTGGTAAAATTAAGATTTGGACAATGAAAAAATTAGGTCTAGATGAGTCTTGGATTAAACAATTTGTCATTGAAGACATGAGCAAATTTTTGAATTATCTTAAGAGTACAATGGATTATAGAGGATGGGGAGAAGGTACTTCTTGTTTGCAGCAAGAATATTATTGTTACATATGACCCTGCAGAAGGGGTTTGCAGATTTATCAAGTTTGATAGGCTTTGGAAAAATTATCTGTGTTTCCTCATGTTCCAAGTCGTTCTCCACTCAAAGATGTAATCATGGTGGATGAAATTCCAAGGTACGTATGAAGAAATACTTGAGATACATTAGCATTTCTTCTAAAATTGCACTAGGTTCTAATTGGCCCAATCCTTGCAAATTTGAAGTTGAAGATACAGCCTGAACAAACCTTAGCTGGTGGGGCAATCGATATCAAATTAATCTAACAGTTTATGGACCAAGTTGAGACTAAGTGTTTGATGGGGAAGAATTGACATGAGTCGCAAACTTTGGAGGGCAAAAGATGCAATTTACCCTTTCCATGCATAGCATTATACTGCTTTCTTTGTGTGCGTCTTATTATATAGTCTCTCACCCATGAATGACATGTATTTTGTTTTTCAGTGTTCTACTCAAGCTAGCTATTGATTCATAATTTAAAGATATATAATGCATATCTCAATACTCACTTGCAGGATGAAAATGAAGTGAGGTCCCCGAATAAGTGGACTCTGAGCTGTCATGGGTGATTGAGAGTTGGAGCAAACCCAGCTTGATTCATGGGAGGCTGATGATCATACAAATTATTTGAATCCACGGGGGAGAATGTTCTTCCAGATGCAACCATATTTCCTAGATTCATTGGGTGAATGAGTCTTCTTCAATAGTACAGTTGCCATCAGAAATGGAGGCTATAGAGGAAACATGATTATTGAACATGATAGATGTCCTTTCAAGAAATACAGCTGAGCTCTGGAAGCTGATGACAGAGTTGGCTAATGAGGTGGTAGGCATTCCTATCTTCGTCCTCGTACATCTGAGGATGCTTCACCCATTTTGCCGTTAGATGCCAATGGTTGGATCAGGGCCGGCCCAAGGGGCGGGCAGGCTGGGCACCCGCCCAGGGCCCAAATTAATAAAGGGCCCAATTTTTTTTTAACTGTTGTAGTTTTAGTATACATGTAAACTAAAAATAGTATCCAAATTTCTTGAACTGAGGCCCAAACTCAAAGCTTTTGTTATTATTTTGAATTATGTTTGTTCAATTGTTTGTTGAGACTTTGTTTATTTGTTAAATTTTGTTACATTGTTAATTATTATTTTTCTTTTTACAATGTTTTTGTGTGTTTAAAAATTGAAAGTGACATTGACTTTGTTTATTTGTTAAATTTTGAATTATGTTTGTTCAATTGTTTATTGTGACTTTTGAGTTTGATAGTTTATTCACATCTTACATAGTTACATTGAATTTTTAATTTAGTTAATTACTAATTTGAGATCATAGTTCTGAGTGATTGATAAGAGAACCATGAAATAGAAGTGCGAAGCAACAAGAATCCCAAATTATTCTTACAATGATTGTTGATTCGAGTAATTGAGTATTTTTTTTTTTACTTTACGAGACTGAAATTCGGCAAAAATTTGTTCAGTTTTCTAGATAATAATGTTTCCCCAAACTTAATTTCAGCTAAGTAGAAACCAGTTATTGAAATTGTACTGATAACAAAAATTATTTTTGTCTTTCAGAAATTAAATTTAAAAAAATACATGAGATTAATATTTGATAATTAAATTAGGGTCCTTCTTTTAACTTTGCCCCGAGCCTATAAAATGCTAGGAACAGCCCTGGGTTGGATTAGGCCAGTATTTGTTTTTTGTTGTTCTTGGATTTGCTCTTGACTATGCTGTGTTTTGCTTAACTGGATTTTGTTTAGGGTGTGTACAAATAGCTTGACTATTGTACTTGGCACCTAAAATTTTGTTTTATTTACGGTTATATGGATTTTAAGTATTTGGTGTTTGACTAGTTTATACGCTCCAAATTTCTTATCATGATATGGGTGATTAAATAGAACTACTATATGAGGACTATTAATGCTGTTACCAAAAGAATTTTTTGTTTTGCTTTGTTACAATTAATTTACAGAAATTACAGTTTCAAGTTTCAAGATGAAGTTCCAGTTTTATTTGGCCTAGATGGTATTTCTGTTTTGTTCGACAAGTCCATGCAGGTTCCTCAAACAAGTCCATGCAGGTTCTCAAACAGCAGTCGTACTCCCTCAAGCCCTTGTTCTTCAATGCAGTTGCCATGGGAGTGGCGTCCTCCACAGAGAAGCCAAGGTTATTGAGAGAGATAGATGAACTTTGTAGAAAGAACCTTGACTTCAGGAAGTTGTTGATTGAGTGGGCTAATGAGGTGGCAGCCACCACTAATCCTCGTGGTCCTCCAGCATCTGATGATATGTCTGAGGCTACTCCGGCCATTCTGCCATCTCATGCCGATGTTGAGGACCGTAACATCATTGGTGATGATGATGGTCGTGTTGATGATGATAGCGATGATCACATTGGTATTTGCTTTTATGTTGTTCTTAACAATGCTTTTTGCTCAAATTCTGCTTTATTTATGGTTATGTGGATTTGAAGTACCTCTTTGGTTCTTGATTAATTTTTATGTGTTTCATATGGTTTTTCCATCATTGTATATATATAGTTCTCCATTGATTCATAAAATAGTTAGTGGGTTTTTATCAAAGTGACAAGAACCTGATTCACCTGATCGTCTTAGTAGGGAGGGAGGCAAATTGCTCATAGGCAGTCCCCTCGCGCAACTAAACATGCAAGCAGGGTCGCAATAAGAGTATGTTGGGTGTTCCTGCAATCTCGAGAAACCTTTTAGATAACCAATGCTCCTTCAGGCCAAGTGTTTTTTGAGCACAGGATCCCTTGTCCTCTTAGATAAATTAAAAAAAAATGTTTGTGTGTGTGTGTGTTATCAACTGAAGTATTGAACCAGATATAACAGAGCACATTTTCCGAACATGGGCTTTCATATTACTGCCTGGGGGCATGATGACAAGGTTTACAAAGCAAAACTTAAATAGTACTGAGAATTCCAAGAATTATTTCTTTATATGACATGACATTATTGACATTGAGAGTTAAGATTATAAATGTAGGACATGATTAGTAATAAAGTGTTTCTATTAGGAAATCTCCATGATATAGGTCCAACACCTTTCCCCGCAATATCCACGCTCCTTAAATGTAGGAAAATGGTACAATCTCCCTCTTTGTACTCTCTGGTCATTGTAAATGAATTTCTATTTACTGTCATGCGTTTATTTGGAAAATATGCTCTCTGGCCTTTGCAAATGAATTTCTATTTACTTTCTCGCCGTTGATCTAGAAAAGATGCTTCTTACTCACAGACGCGTCAACTATGTTCTGTCTGAATCGTAACCATAAATTTACAAATGATCGGATGGATGAGGGTAACTATAGAAGATGCTCTCTTCATTAGCCCTTAAAAGGACTGATCTAATTCTGAAATTAGGGTTTACCAATTGATAAATTTTCAAGGTATTGGACAGTTCATGTTTATTTGCAAACAAGGCAAATTTTCAGTGCTTTTTCTTACTTGATCTGGCTGTGGTTAAGGTGTTTATCTAATCTTTGCTGTTTACTTTTGGATTTTTTCCATACATATATCTACATTTCTCATTCAGGAATCCTTTCAATCAGTTCCATCCTTACCATGTAAAGGTCTAGATCATCAATCCAGCAAGAAAGTACCAAGCCCATTCCCCACATCCCATCCCCAATTGTCTTTGAAATTCTTTCCCATCTTCCAGTGAAAAGTGTACTTGGCTCGAAAGCTGTAAGCAAAACTTGGCTTAATCTAATCTCCGACCCTGACTTTGCCAAATCTCACTTTGAGAAGTCACCCCGTGGCCTTTTCCTTCATACCTAAGGCTCAGGAAATGTTATCCACTTTGTCGATCTTAGGGATGCATCATCAAGATTCAAAATTGCTGGTGATATATACATTACGCATAAAGATATCATGAATGGGTTCATATCCACCAAAGTAGACTTTAAAAAATGCTTGATGTCATCGTGCAATGGGTTACTTTGCTTTTGTGAAGCTCGCTCAAACCCTAGTTATTATATGTGCAATCCCTTTACTCGTGACTACACAATCATTCCCCCCACTGGAAGACGACAACAGCTGAATTGTGCCAGGACAGATTCCAAATAACCAATGGAGGTCTGAATTTGGGTTCAGTCCCAAAACACACCAATTCAAGGTGTTAAGAATTTCACATATATAGCCAAAGAGCAGATATATTCATTACTGGCAAAAAATCATGGAGGTCCATTGATGTGCCTGGCAATTTTGATCCCTGTGGTACAACTGCTTTCCTGAATGGAGCTTTCCACTGGCTTTCTCACCGAGATATGATTCTATCTTTTGACGTGGGGGATGAAACGTTTCAGGAAATCCCTTTTTCTCCTCAAGTAGGCTCGGACCATAATACCTCTGTTTATCACTACAGTATGGGAATTTTGAAGGAATGTTTACCCCTTTGTTTCGGGAATTATGGCAAGGGTAAGATTGAGATATGGAGGATGAAAGAATATGGTGTCGGTGAGTCTTGGATCAATTAAACAGTTTGTCATTGAAGACTCAAGCAAATTTCTGAATTATCTTACAGTACGATGGATTATGGAGGATGGGGAGAAAGTCGTCCTTGTCTGCAGCAACAATATTATGGTTTCATATGATCCAGCCGAGGGAGGGAGTTTGCCGATTTATCAAGTTTGATGGGCTTTGTAAAATTATATCTGCATGTCCTCATCCTCATGTTCCAAGCCTTACTCCCCTAAGAAATGTCATTATACTGAATGATAATTCCAAGGTACGTACGATGAAATACTTGAGATATACATTAGCATTGCTTTTTTATATTGCATTGATTTCTAATTCGTCCAATCCTGTGCAAATTTGAAATGAAACATACTACTTGAACAACCTTTGGCTATTGGCAATTTAAAATGAAATTAACTGACACATTCATGGACCAAACTGAGACCAAGTGTTCTTCGGGTTTCGACACGAACATTTGAGGGTAAAACATGCAATTTAGCTCACACACACACACACACACACTCATGAATGACATGTATATTATTTTTCGTCTCTACTCCAAACCTGCTGATTCATGTTTTGGAGTTAACATAACACGGATCTTGCATGCATGTTACTAAATTGAAGGATGAAATTAATGAAGTGAGGTTAGCAGGACCAAGTGTAGACTCGGAGCCAACATGAGTGATTGACAAATGGAGCCAGCCAGCCCATTTTTATTCCATGGCAGGCTTATTATAATTATCCACAGCCACAGGGGGAAAATTAATGAATCTTCTTCAATAGAACATGCAGTTTCCATCAGAGTTGTAGAATTAATATTTATAGATACGGCAAGCTAGGTTTTTGAACAAGATGGATGTACTTTTCAAGAAAGACAGCTCATGAGCTGTGGAAGCTGATAACTGAGATGGACCATGCATGAGGTGGTAGCTAGGCATTCCTAATTAATCCTCGTGCTGCCCCTACATCTCATGACGCTACTCATCATCAGGCCATTGTTGACGACGTCGTTGATGATGATGAGGGGCTCGTGATGTTGACATTGTTTGTTGGTTATGATGATGGTGTAGATTAAACTGATATCGCTTTTTATGTTTTTCTTGGACTTCTGTTCTTGACCATGTTGCTTAATTTGGCTCTCGATCGAGCAGATATTGTTTTGGTTGTGTTGACTATTGTGTTTATGATGATCACCTCAAGTTTCGTTTTATTTATGGAGTACTAATTGTTTAGCGTTCATGGTAGCTAGTTGATGCCTTTTTGTTTCAATTTTATTAATAATGAAAATTAAGTCCGTTAAAGGAATAGTTGATCAAGTATGCCATATATAGGAAGGTCGGTTAGTAAATGACCTAAAATTGAATTTTTTTTTTTTTCCCATAAGCCTTAATAATTAATTGAAGACTTTACTATCATTTAATCTCTACCTCTTTTCCAAATTAATTAAAACCTCATTAATTTTAAACTTTATCAACAACAAAAAAAAAAAAATCTAAAATTATTTAAAAACTTTCTGCTCCTGATGCTGCTTCAATCAAATAATCATGGACATTTTGTCACGACTCCCGTTGAAGACGGTCTTCCATTGCAAGTGTGTTTGTAAACTATATATAATATGGTGTTTGGGTGTTTAATTTCATTATATATATACTCCTACTATATATATATATATGTCCTTCGATCATTTCATACTTATCTGCTACTATACAATTAAGCTATCAGCTGATCAAATGCTCACTTAGCAAAGTACAAGTTTCAAGATAGCGCTTGTTTCATGTCAAATGCCGAGTCCTGAATTAGCTAAACTAACATATTCCAAAACACTAATTATACATGCAGTACATCACACACACACACACACACACACACACACACACACACACACACGTATCAAGCGAGCTTTTCATCCACAAACTAACAAGACTAGAGATCAGTCATGTGCATCGATAAAAGAGAATGATTGAATGCAATACATATATATATATATATATATTTGCAGTTATAAGGCCCAATATATATATATATATATATATATATATATATATATTCATTCGTGATCCATAATCAAAATTATTTGAAGTTATTACCCGTACATGTCTTATTGCTCTCATTTACATGTACAATTCATCACCTATTCAACAAGGAATTGCGGAGCCAGATTCGCTCTCTGCCAAAATTTCCTTAATTTGTTTGGTAAAATAACAAAAAAGAAATTAATAAATAAATAAAACAAGAACAAGGACATCTCTCTTTTGTGGAGCAGACGGTTTTAATTAAGAAGACTGAGCAGGACCGCTACAGGTGGGTGGATTCAACTTTCCACTCAACTTTGGCTGAACATTGGCACATTGCGATGTGGCTGGGCCTTCTGGTCCGCTGTACGTCAAGTCAATGTCTGCAACCTCCACACCATCGCATGGTAAGGTCTTGCTGCATACAAGCTTGACAGCGAGCTGAGTTGATGAAGTCCCTCTAATGTTTTTAAAGCTAACTTTGCTGATCTTAACCCTTGAGGGATTCTGTAAACAGTTAACAAAAATATGAATTACCATGCATATATATATATATATATATATATATATTGATGCTAAAACAAATAAAAAACGTTTAATTTGTAATATTACCTGTAGAGTGCACTTATTATAAGGACAGTACTCTTGATCAATAAGTACTGGATTGCCAACATCTTGCATGATGATATCCTCAAAATGCAAATCCGTGGCAGTGCCTGCAGGGGAAGCCGGCCAGGTTTTGACCCTCACACCATTCATTGTTTTGATTAGCGTGCAATTGGTAACAGTGATTCCAACCACAGGTTCCTCATTAGGGTACCTTCCAAGGCTTCCCACGCTGATTCCATGGCCGGGTCCGCAGGTCACTTTTGAGACGGTTACTTGTTGGCTACCATCACCAATGGACACACAATCATCTCCGGTTTTGATATTTGAGTCTGTGATGTTGACCCCGTTTGATCGCCCAACATGGATTCCATCCGTGTTTAGACTGGTTTCGGGTGCATCTATGGTAAATCGTTGGAAAGTGATGTTCTTACACCCCAAGACGTTAACGTGGAATAATTTACTGTCTTTGGACGTAATGTCTTGGATAAGCGCGTTATTCACAAAGTCAAAACGCATATTCTGTTTTCAAAAAAGAAAAATTAGCATAAAATTGAAATGTAGATAGATATTGTTATCACATTGCTCGATTTAAAATCAAGAAAAGATAAGAGGATGTGCTTACAGTGGGAAGACTAGAGCATTTTCCTGTTTTATGACAATCATTTTGGGACCAAGCAGTGGCTCCTTGACCATCAAAGGTTCCACCACCCAACATCATAAAATTTTCAATACGTGAGAAAGTAACCCATCCGGCATTTTCACCCTTGTATTGAGTTGGATCAGTAGAGGCTTTGATGATGCCGTTGACCTGCATTTCCATAGGAGCCTTGCAAGGACCTGCAAAGGTAATTGCTTGACTCAACGTGTATGTTCCTTTTGGAATCACGATTGGAGTTGGAGCAGTAGCTTCACAAGCCTCTTTCCAAGCATTAGTCAGAGCCTAAGAATACAAATTCAAAATGTAAATTGAATATCGATAAATTAATTCAGATCTATAAAATATTATCTATAATATATATATATATATATATATATATATATATATACCTGGCTGATATCTGCATCAGGCTTTGCACCATATTTAGTAATGTCAAGCTGCGCTTGAACATGCGCAAACGCTAACAAGCAGCATGTGAAAGTAATACAGAATTTCGTATCCATCTTAATTCTTCTTGATCGTGTAGTGTATTCGTTGAGATGCCTAATCTTATGTGAATGATATTGATAACAAATGAAGATTATGAAGCTATTTATAGCATTAAAGTAGTAAGGTTGAATCAATACAAACAAACAGTTTAGTTTGAACCTACTTTTTAGCTAATGTATGGGGTTGGAATGTTGTGGTTCACCTTCTTTGTCTAAAATCTGGATTTCTTTTCTCAGCACCTGTCTATTCTAACAGTGGTGACACGCGCTGCACATTTAATATTTCTTGGCTTACAATCCGGTGGCTAAATAGAGTAAAATTAACTGGTTTTTGCCCTGTGTTTCCTAGTCATCTGCTTGCATGAGGGCTGGTTTTAGTTAACAAACTTTCCTTTTTTAGTAATAAATAAAAATGGAACAAAGCACTCCCGGCCAGTACCCCTCGTGCTAGCTAGTAAAATGAATCTTAATTGGGGAGTAGTGCGTACTGACTGGGTCATGGTACGTAGTGACTCTGTATCAATCAGACGATCGACACGAATTGTGTGAGAGTGAGATAATACCAAATGGAATGGCCTGCCCCTTCCATTGCTGCCATTGCCAATGGAGGGAGGTTGAGGTTGAGGTTGGTATATATATATTGATACTTTGCATTTGCGTTAATTATGAAAGTAGCACTTCCTCATTAATAGCTTAAAGTGATTCATTTACTCATAAACTAATTCAACATTGTTTCAAGAATTAGAATTGGATTTGGTGATGAGAATTTTACGACCTACTAAGTACTAAAGCTATAACATCATTCTGTGACTGAATCCGTAAATTATCATTATATTGCAAATAAAATATTACAAACTTTTTGAAATAAATATTTAATTTCTGTGAAAATAATACATATTTTAAGAAGTTCAAAGTCATACTTTGAACTAACAAAAATGGTTGTATTATACTCAATCCGTCTCAAAAAATAATCTCACTTGACTAGTCAAACTTTTTAGGATTATAGCTTTACGTTTTTGTACCTTCTTTAAATTGCAGTAAATTATACTTTTTCTGTTTCAGGTAAAGAATCCACTTTCCTTTTTTAGAAGTCAACATGTGACTAAATCAAATCAAAATTTTACATACTTACTTATGTTTTAGGAAATAATTTTTTATTAATTAAAAACTATCTTAAGAATACTATGGATTACAACTTTCATAATTTTGTAAAAACTACTAAATTTATATTAATTATTGGTCAAACTTTAACTAAATTAACTAAAAAAAAGTCAAAAGTTGACTATTTACCTGGAACAAAGGGAGTACTATGTTTTTAGAGAAATAGAAAAATAAAATAAAATTTGAACAAACAAAAAGGAAAGTGTTAAATATAGGAGTATTATTTGTGTGTGTGTGTGGGGGGGGGGGGTGAAACCACTATATTTACTAAATTTATTGATAAATTCGATTTCATGTCCGCCCAATTGGGCTTGTTGAGTCCTAATTATATATTATTAGTTGGTTATGCTCTAATTTGACGGAACTAGGGATTGACCTAAATTAATCTACGAGGAATAGGATTTTTGTGAGAATAATATAAATAGAAAAATTACAAAGAAAAAATGAGCAACAAAATTTTAATTCCTCTCAAGAATCAATTGCATCACACTAAAATATATACTCTCTATAAGTCTACCATCTTGTGGTTAATATTTGTGTTACGTGATATGAATCCAATAAGAAGGAATTGCAGATTATATTGTTTGTGGCCGACCAAGATATATAATCCGTGAAACTCCCCTTGCATAATTTGTCCTTAATTTTCAAAAAAATAAAGTGCATTTCAAAACTTTACTTGCGGGTGGGGGGTGGGGCTATCATTATAGTGCACATTATAGGAAATATATGGAAGTAAAAATACAACATTAAGAATTTGACTTTTCAAATTAGACCGTACGTTTTTGAGGAGCTAGGCAGGATTATGTAAGTCAGACCATCAAAGTTGTTCCATGTTCAAAATTTTCCATAGTAAAGTGGTTAGTCATTTATAGTGGAAAATGCTTTTTTGGGACGGCATTTTGATCAATACTTAATGCATTTTTGGGACGGCATTTTGATTAATACTATGATAAATAAAATGTCAGATGATATCTAATTAGCACATACTCCATTCGATCTTAAATTAATTATCGATCTCACACGGTCGTCATCTGCTCAACGAACGGTAGCCGTAGCCAGTGGAATCTTCATCCCTTTTCCTCACATGATGATCAAGGAAGGCACTTGTTGTGGTTTAAATTAAAGAGATGCATGCATTGTAAAAAGGTCTTCCCAAGTTTGATTGATTCAAAGACATGCATGCGTGCATCGATCCAAGTTAGTTAATAATTCAAGGCCTGCTTGCAGCTGGTTATTGCAAGTGCCAACCAATCTTGTTTATGTATCTTGTCTTGTGTTTTCCGGGGCCGGGTTAATTACTTCGTCTTCTTGTATCATAAACTCGATCGGTTGAATTTGATTGTCGACCCAAAAGGGTTCGAAAGAATGAAATTGAAGCATACATACATAAATTTACTAAACCTGGTGCATATACAGATATCTAAGCACGGCGGGGTGCATGCGCCTACAAAGTACAAAATATATATACTTTTTCACTCAACTCCTCATGCATCCATCCTATATAGCAGGGAAGAGTACGTACTGCAACAAAATTTAAATCTTTAATTTCCTATATACAGCCTATATATATTAACAACTTCTTGGACATAATTATAGGATTTAATTAGTAACATCTAACAGTAATTAAATTAATTAAGCATCCGGTGCTGATGAACAAGCCGGAGGATTAGAGTTGGCCAGAGAGTGTATGTAGGTTTGATATTAGCACACTGAGATATTGCTGATCCGTTATTTCCTGCATGTATACACCAAATTAATGCATGCTACTCATCGTCACATTTTGGCATGGTATCCCTCTGCTTCACAGCAAGTTTTGTCGCAGACGTTCCCCGAATCCCGTCGAAGCTAACATCTGCTATCCTAATACGCCATGGAACCTAAAACCAAAATCAATAAATAGAAAAATAAGAAATAAGTTTAATATCTGTTGGAATGTTGGAGGCCCAATAGGGCAACCCATTCCCTAGCCCAAGTCCATGGCCCAACTTAGGGCCGGCCCAACACTTATTGAGACCTAAAACAAACTCTATAATAATGCCTTTTTGAAGTAAATAATAAAATTTTATTAAAATTATTATATTTTTATTTAAAGTTTATCTTTCCTGCTTTTTAGGATGCAAAATCATTTATTAAATAAGATTAGTCCACTTAATCTTTGTTAAAACATTGTTGATCTTATATAAGATTTTATTAGTATTAGTTTTGAAAAATTTCTTTCTGCATGCCGAAGCAACAGTTACGCGAATCGTTAACATTATTCCATAAGCGATATACGCATTTAAAAAATAATCAAGTTTTATTATATAATTAAGTATGTCAGTTAGTGTATCATTTTTCACTTGTATAATTTCTCTTAAAAAATTTAGTTCTGTGAATGAATCTAAGATATCAAATATGAGAATTGTCATTATGTTTTAATGAATATTTAAGATGACGATAATTTTCTTTTAAATTTTCATTATCCAATGATCTTAATTTCTCAATACTAAATAAAAAAATCAAAAATATCTTGATACATTTTAAATTGTTTAAATCTAATTTTGAAATGAAGTGAAAAACTAAGAGTCTCTTACTCTCTTAATATGTATATAAAAAAAAATTATAGTAGTAAAAAAAATTTTTTTTTTAGGCCTATTAGTTTTGGAGGCCTAAAGCCGTTGTTTCCCCATCTTCACCCTTGGGCCGGCCATGGCCCAACTCCCTGGCAGCCCACCCATTTGCCTTGTGCATGCAAAGCCAGAAGCTCCTCCCCTGTTTCTCCTCTTGCTATTCATTATCCTTTTGACTTGCCTGTTTGTTTTCCCCATACACCTGGTGCGATTGCCCCCCCTGGCTGGTACGTTCTCCCAGCAGCTTTCCCCCTTTAAATGGCAAGCTCTATCTTCTCTCGTTGAACCCGATAGTCGATTGAACAACACAAGCTTGCTCTATCTCTCTCTCCTCTTTTGCAAATTAGAATCAGTGTTCTTTCTCTCACTCTCACTGTGTATTACTCTGTGTGAGTGTGTGTTACTGTGTGAGAGAGATTCTGGAGTTGTGATCTCCGGTGGTTGTGAACGGAGCTGGGGCTTGTGACGGTGACTTTGTGTCGCCGGATTTTGTTGGGGTTACCGGAGTTGTTGCCGGAAAAGCTTGGGCCTTCACCTTGGACTGTGTAGTGTTTACTTTGTGGGGCACTCCGGTGGACATTGGTCAAGAAGGAAATCTGAGCCGTGATTTCGGTTGAGGCCATTGTGGCCGATGACACCATTGAAGAAGAGAAGCTTCTTCACTATGTCTTTTTTTAATATTTCTAATATTTGCTTTATTTTCTCCATTATAATTTTATACTAATTAATTTAGTATTTGCAGGATACTAGGAGATTATATTGTGATAGTATTAGAAATATTCCCATAGGGTAGATAAAGTGTTATCCCTACCCTATTGTGTGATATCCCACATCGGGGAGATGTGGGATTTGTGTGGGCCTTATAAGTGACCACTCACTACCACTGGGTACCAACCTATACATGAACTTTTGGGTGGCTTGTGGTGGACCAGTTGACCCAGGTGCTTAGTGGGCCAGTGCGTGGGCTATGCGTGGCGGATCGTGCTTCGGGCTCGGGTCGTTACAAATAGTATCAGAGCCAGGTTTCGGCCGAAAATGTGTTGGAACACATCGCCCAGGGTGCTGATTCTTTAGGCCTCCTTTGGGTCTTGACGAGGACGTCAATGATTCAAGTGGGGGAGATTGTGATATCCTACATCGGGGAGATGTGGGATTTGTGTGGGCCTTATAAGTGGCCACTCATTACCACTGGGCACCAACCTATCCATGGACTTTTGGGTGGCTTGTGGTGGGCCAGTTGACCCAGGTGCTTAGTGGGTCAGTGCGTGGCGGACCGTGTGTTAGGTCTCAGGGTGCTCAAACAGGCTAGAAGGAGGGGTTGAATAGCCTGTGTACAGTTTTGAAGAATTGTTTTAAAAAATTTGCTTCACTTAAGTTAGAAGATATAATTTGCAGCGGAATAAAGTGAAGTATATAACAATTTCAAAATGGCTGATCTTGATAGAATAAGATCAGTTGTTCTCAAAGCTCTTGGAGTTTTAGAAATTAATAAGTAATAGCAAATCACAAGCACATAAAAGAGATAGACAAAAGATTTAATATGGTTCACACTTATAAATAAGTGCTACGTCCACAACCAAAGTGGTCAACTTTGGATTTGAAAAACGTGTACTAAGTTTACCACTAGAATCTTTACAAAATAGATTACTAATGGATCGTGTACAGAAAATAGTTGACCAAGTGTTTTGTGGGAGAATTGATATCTAGAAAGATATAATTCTCGTGTGCTATGAATGCAAGGATTACAATCAATGAAGAGCAGTAAAGACTTTTCGTCTAAGAATGGTGCTCTCCAAAGAATGTTGTTACAGATTTGGCTTTGAAACTATTAATGAACTAGCAGTTGAAGATGAAGATTTTCAGAGTGTTAGTTGAAGTTCTTTCGATTGATCGCTAGTTATCTTCAATGCTGTCATGGAGTCTATTTATACTCAGGGAGATTTAGGTAGCCGTTGGAGATCTTCAGCCTTGGAGAATTTGAATTTGAATGCAATTAGCCAATTAATGCTCTAATCTTGTTGTTGAACTCTGATAGGTGATTCTGAAAGATTCAGACTGACTTCTGCAACAATGCCAAAAATAGGTAGATAATAAGAGCAGACAGAATATCCTTTTCTGAGATGATTGCCTAATATGGAATGAATCATTTAATGCTCTTTGCAGGTTATCGTTGTATCATCGTTGACAAGAAATACTACAGATAGTCTTGAGGCATGTCGCCAGTAAAGTCTTGATCGGACGATCTTTAGGTCTTCAACACTGCTGATGAAGCTTGGCTGGAATGAACTTGTCCGATGACTTGTGAAACTCGGCTAATTATGAAGATAACTGATCTTTACATGTCCAATAAATGATAGGCTAACTTCTGAAGACTAGGCTAAGTACAGAGAGCAATCATAAGCTACTACAAGCACTTGTCTAAGTACAAGTTGCCACTCTAACAGATACGCAGGCCCATTAGTCACCTTACTTAGACTTAGGTTATGGATACAAGCAAATTTATACAAAATACAACACCGTGCTTCGGGCTCAGGTCGTTACATATTGTAATCTATTTGAGTGTCTTGGTGAGATCCTCATAGATTGGTTGTATAGGCTTTTATAATTTAAAGCTGTATTTGTACTTCTACTCTGCGTGCGTGAAATGCGGGAATATACAACAGTGGTATCAGAGCAACCGGGTTGACTTCGCGTACAGTACGGTGGTCTTCAAATCCAATCAAAAATTAGAAATCCTAGTCAAGGATTTCTGGGTGAGCAATTTCTAAAAATTGCTTAATTTATTTCATTTAAATTTGGTGTTGAGTTTTTTAATTGTTTGCTTAAAATTGTTATTCCGTTGTGGCTGCTCTATTTTTGATATTTGGATTTGTTGGTGATTTGTTTGTGGAATTATTTTTTGATTATTATTTTTGTTCCGTGTTGTCTTAAAAAAAATGGCAAACTCAGCGTCTTATAATTTGGAACCTTTTAATGGAAAATCGGACTTCTCTATTTGGCAACAAAAATGAAAGGGATTTTAATTAAAGAAAAGGTTTTCAAAGTTGTGACGTTAAATTTCGCCGAATCTGATACTGAAGAGATTAGGGCTTAAATGGATGAATGTGCTTATTCTTTAATTATTTTGAACCTTAGTGATTCCGTACTTAGGAAGGTTGGAAAACTTGAATCTGCTAAAGAAATGTGGGATAAGTTAAAAGAACTTTTTTACGAAAAATCTCTTCCTAACAAGTTATATCTCCTGGAAAAATTCTTTAGATTTAAGATAGACCTTAACAAAGACATGGATGAGAATATTGATATATTCACTAAATTGGTTCAAGATATTAAACAAACCGGTGATAAACATATCGATAACTATACTCCTATAGTGCTTTTAAACGGAATTTCTGATTCTTATGCCGACGTTAAATCTGCGATTAAGTATGGTAGGGATGATATCACACTTGATACGGTAATTAATGTGTTAAAAGCAAAAGAATTAGAGTTGAGAAACACTAAGGGAAAATCGAATGCCGGGGAAGCGAATTTTGTAAGAGGTAGACAACTTGAAAGGAACAATGGTCATAGTAATAAAAATCAAAACCAAAATCAGAAAAATTAGAAATCACAAGCATAGAAGTCGTAGTAGGTCAAAATCTAGAACTAAAAGTAAAACCTGCTATAATTGTGGTGAGACGGGTCATTTTAAGAAAGATTGCACAAACCCAAGAAAGAAAAATCACAAGGAAAAGCAGCAAGGTGACTGTAACTTAGCCTCGAGTACATGTGAAAGTATTGTGAATTCTGTGCATTCTGTGCTAAATTACAAAAATGAATGGCTTATTGATTCTGCTTGTACGTTTTACATGACTCCTTTTAAAAACTATTTTACTTCTTACAAAGAAGTGCAAACTGGATCTGTTTCGATGGCTAATGAGAAAAAAGTGTCATTGCTGGAATTGGTGATATATCTTTAAAACTTGATTCTGGATATGTGTTAAATTTGAAAAATGTGAGACACGTTCCTGACTTGTGTAATAATTTGATCTCGTGTGCCTCGTTAGAAGATGAGGGTTTTGAGGGTAAATGGGGAAAAGGCGTTATGAAAATACTAAAGGGTTCTTTAGTTGTTGCTAAGGCTGAAAAACACAATAACTTGTATGTATGTGTTGCTATTCCTATGTCTTTTGATAAAAATTGTGCTAATCTTGTTAAAGAAGATAAACCAATGTTATGGCATAAAAGACTAGGACATATGAGTAATAAAGGTCTAGAAATATTACACAAAAATGGATGTTTTGGTAATGAAAAACTTTCTAGTCTACCTTTTTGTGATTTATGTGTTAAAAGAAAACATCATAAAGTTAGTTTTCCTCCCCCTTCCCTGAACAAATCTTCTAGTAAGAAAATCCTTGAGTATGTCCATGCGGATGTGTGGGGTCCCTCGAGTGTCCCCACTCAAGGTGGAAATCGATATTTTCTGTCTATCATTGACGACATTTCGAAAAAAGTCTGGGTTTTCTTAATGGAACATAAATCTGATCTTTTTGAAAAATTCAAAAATTAGAAAGTTTTGATTAAAAATCAAACTGGGAAGAAATTGAAAGTGCTTCGGACTGATAACGGGTTAGAATTCTGTAATCAAGAATTTGATAACGTATGCATTGAACATGGTATTCAAAGGCACAAAATTGCGCCTTACAATCTGCAACAAAATGGTGTCGCGGAACGCATGAATAGAACCCTGTTAGGTAGAGTTAGAGCTATGCTCTTGACCTCTGGACTTTCGAAAAAGTTTTGGGGAGAAGCAGTCATAACTGCTGCCTATATCATTAATAGGTCCCCTTCTGTTCCTTTACATGGAAAATGTCCTAAAGCTATTTTCTTCGAAAAAGAAATTGATTTCTCAAACTTAAGAGTTTTTGGTTGTGCTGCCTATGTTCATCAAAAGAATGATAAACTTGGACCTAGGGCTACTAGGTGTGTTTTTTTAGGGTATCCCGAGGGGGTGAAAGGGTATAGACTGTGGTTGAAAGAACAACATGATTTTAAAGTTACCATACGCAGGGATGTAATTTTTAATGAAACTAAATTTCCTTGTTTGCTTCCTGCTGAACTTATACCTGTTGATAATGTCCCCCCCTCCTCATGCTCTTAATGGCGTGGAGCATCCCTATGTGGTAGGTTCTTTTGATGCTAACACTAATGCTCAAACTGAAAATGGAATTGAGAATGATAACAACCAAGATGAAGTGCATGCTGAAACTGAAATTGTGAATGATGAAACTGTTAATGCTGAAACTGAAAATGAGGAAGATGATAGGATTGAAATTCCTGAAAATCATAATCTAGATGATTATCAACTTTCTAAGGATAAACCTAGGCGTACTATTTGAAAACCATCTAGATTTGATGATATGGCCTCATATGTGTTTAGCGTGTTTGAATCAATTGATAATTGTAGTGAACCCAAAACTTACAAAGAAGCCTTGAAATCTGCTAATTCAGTTGAGTGGTTGAATGCTATGATGGATGAAATGAATTCCCTGCATGATAATCAAACTTGGACACTTGTGCCCAAACCTAAAAACTAATCTGTTGTTGACTACAAATGGTTATTTAAAGTTAAAAATGAATCTGAATCTGTGCGATATAAGGCTAGGTTAGTTGCTAAGGGTTTTACTCAAAAAGAGGGATAGATTATATGAAAATCTTTGCCCCGGTTGTCAAATTCACTACTGTTAGAGTCATGCTTGCTTTGGTTGCACAATTTGATTGGAAGTTAAAACAAATGGATGTTAAAACTGCATTTTTACATGGTGATTTGGATGAAAGAATTTACATGCGACAACCTGAAGGCTTTATTGACAAGAAAAATCATGAACATGTGTGTTTATTAAAAAAAAATCTTTATATGGGCTAAAACAATCTCCTAGAATGTGGAACAAGAAATTTGATATGTGCATGCAAAGTTTGAACTTTAAACGTAGCTCTTATGATCATTGCTTGTATTATAAAGTTAACTCTGCTGCATATGTGTTCTTGTTGATTTATGTTAATGATATGCTGTTAATTGGTCCTTGCATTAAGTCAATTGGGCATGTGCAAAAATGTCTTTGTGATAATTTTGACATGAAAGATCTAGGAGATGCCAAAAAGATTTTGGGTATGAACATTGTTAGGGATAGAAAAAATTCCACAATTTCTCTCAACCAAATTTTCTATGTGGAAAAGATTTTGAGTAAATTTAAGATGTAAAATGCAAAATCTGTCAATGTGCCTCTTGCTAGTCATTTTATCCTAAGTAAAAGTCAGTCTCCCCAATCTAATTCAGAATTGAAAGAAATGGGAAATGTGTCATATTCAAATGTCATAGGATCCCTCATGTATTTAATGGTTAGTACTAGACCTGACTTAGCTTATGCCCTAAGCTATTTAAGTAGATACATGTCAAATCCTGAAATGCCACATTGGCAAGGTGTTAAATGGCTGTGGGATATTTAAAATATTCTCTAACGTATGGCTTAAAATTTTCTAAATGTTCTGAAGGTGTAAAATTAAAAGGGTATGTAGATTCGAATTATGCTAACGATAGAGATAGTAGGAAATCCACTACTTCTTATGTGTTTACTTTGTGTGGAGCATGTGTTAGTTGGAAATCTCAGTTACAACCTATCGTAGCATTATCTGCTACTGAGTCCGAGTATGTTGATATAACTGAAGCTTTCAAAGAAGCAACTTGGTTAAAAGGATTGATTACTGAAATAGGTTTTTTGAAAGATAAAACTGTTGTTTTTTTTTTCAGATAGCCAATCTGGAATTCAGCTTTGCAAAAATCCTGTTTTTCATGATAGGACCAAACACATAGACGTTAGGTTTCACTACCTAAGAGATGTGGTTGATAAGGGTCTTATTTTACTTGGAAAAAATCCCCACTCAGTTTAATCCTACGGACATGGGCACTAAATGTTTACCTATTGCTAAATTTCAAAATTGTTTAAATATTTTGAAATTTAATACTGGTAGTTAATGCATGTGTGCTATTGTTACCCCTGAAATCCACGGTTTACTTAGTGTTTGCTGTGGTGTCTATCTCGTTCCTGCTTTGTGCGGTAGAGCAAGATAGATTGGTTATTTCCTTGCATACTTTGTGTATGTTGTCCCATGATTTGTTCTTTACTTATTGTTGGAACAAGTTCTATTTTCGGTTTAAGGCGATAATGTTTCCCATTTATTATATAGTCCTGTAAGTCCATGTGGTGTGAACTAGTACTTGTTCTAAGGTGGAGATTGTTGGAATGTTGGAGGCCCAATAGGGCAACCCATTCCCTAGCCCAAGTCCATGGCCCAACTCCCTGGCAGCCCACCCATTTGCCTTGTGCAAAGCCAAAAGCTCCTCCCCTGTTTCTCATCTTGCTGTTCATTATCCCATTGACTTGCCTGTTTGTTTTCCCCATACACCTGGTGCGATTCCCCCCCCCCCTCTTTGGCTGGTGCGTTCTCCCAGCAGCTCTCCCCCTTTAAATGGCGAGCTCTCTCTTCTCTCATTGAACCCGATAGTCGATTGAACAACACAAGCTTGCTCTATTTCTCTCTCCTCTTTTGCAAATTGAAATTAGTGTTCTCTCTCTCACTCTCACTGTGTATTACTCTGTGTGAGTGTGTGTTACTGTGTGAGAGTGTGTGTGTAAGAGAGGGATTTCAGTTTGGTGGTATTCTAGAGTTGTGATCTCCGGTGGTTATGAACAAAGCTGGGGCTTGTGACGGTGACTTTGTGTCGCCGGATTTTGTTTGGGTTACCGGAGTTGTTGCCGGAAAAGCTTGGGCCTTCACCTTGGACTGTGTAGTGTTTACTTCGTGGGTCACTCCGGTGGACATTGGTCGAGAAGGAAATCTGAGCTGTAATTTCGGTTGAGGTATTTGTGGCCGGTAACACCATTGAAGAAGAGAAGCCTCTTCACTGTGTCTTCTTTTAATATTTCTAATATTTGCTTTATTTTCTCCATTATAATTTTATACTAATTAATTTGGTATTTGCAGGATACTTGGAGATTATATTGTGATACTATTAGAAACATTCCCATAGGGTAGATAAAGTGTTATCACCACCCTATTATAATCTATTTGAGCGTCTTAGTGAGATCCTCATAGATTGGTTGTATAGACTTTTATAATTTAAAGATGTATTTGTACTTCTACTCCGCGTGAGCGAAAGACAGGAATATACAACAATATCTCTTGTGAATCATCATTCAGAAGAATATAATCAAGAGCAATATTAGCATATCTTGATTTTGAAAATATATACCTGGGCATTGCATTGATCATACGAGCAGTATTCCTGATCGATCAATATGGGTGTGCTGACGTTATTCATGACTTATGTCCTCAAAATGCAGGTCCCGGGCCATGCCAAAAGGAGAAGCGAGCCATGTTTTAACCCGAACGCCATTCATTGTTCTTAGTGAGGGTGCAATTTCTCACCTTGACTCCAATGACGGGATTTTCTTCATTGTACTTGCCTAGGCTTCCAACACTGATACCATGGCCAGGCCCACAAGTCACTTTCTCAACATTTACATGTTGGCTTCCATCGCCTAGGGACACGCAATCATCGCCTGTTTTTATGTCCGCGTTGGTGATGTTGACCCCGTCGGATCGACCAACATGAATTCCATCTGTGTTCAGGCTGTTTTCTGGGGCGTTGATGGTAGTGTATTGAAGAGTTAGGTTTTTGCATCCCAAGATGTTCATGTGAAACAATTTGCTATTAAGTGAAGTCACGTTTCGAATGATCGAGTTAGTGATCTTGTTGAAGCTCAGATTCTGTACATATAGTCCCAAAAAAAAAAAAAAAAAAGATAATTAAAATGAAACCAAATATATATTATAAGATTCGAAAACTGATGCCTGGTTGAAAAAGTTAAAATGTAATGTACAAATTATGGAGTAATACTAATTAGGATAGATAAGGAGTTGCACTTTTTTTGGCGCAGTCGTTCTTAGCCCAGGCAATTGAGCCTTGACCGTCGAATGTACGTACCACCAGAGAGACTCAAGCCATTGATGTTCTGAATAGTGATCCAACCTTTGTTAGACTTGAACTTTGCAATGTCTGCTGGAGCCTGCAAAATTCCTTCAAGAGCGTTGATTTCAATGGGAGCCTTACACGGACCCTGGAGCATGACTTGATTCACCATGTACGTCCCTTTTGGGATCACAAGCGTGCTCGGACTGGCTGATGGGCACGCCTCTGTCCACGCTTTTGTAATGGCCTGCGAAAACAAAAAATTTCACCCAAAAAAAAAAAAAAAAAAAATTTAAAATGCGCATGTATAAGAAACGAACATAAAGATAATAATCAAAATTTTTGAAATAGTCTGAAAATGAAGAATTTGATTTATGATCCATATATGCACCTGGCTATCATCGGTATGACCATCAGCAACGGCTCCATATTTTTTAACATCAAATACTGCACCCTCCCTGGTTTTTAGTGACTAACATCAACCAAAACAAGAAGCATGCATGTTGCTATATGATCAATGGACATGGAACTACTCATGCTTGCTTCTTCTTTTCTCTTTTTATATATATATATATATATATATATATATATATATATATAGTTTTATTTTATTTTCTTGACAAATTAAACTTCTTGGTTGTTGAAAAATATATAGGTGCAAATTGGGATGTGGATAATGCATGCATGGGGAGTTATTTATAGGGAAACAAATGAAAACAAACACCATAAACTCCTGCCTAATTTTAGGAATCCCTTAATTGTCTTTTTCTTACAGTTTCCTAGGACGCGCAGATTTGTTTTTTTTTTTATATTTATTATTTATCAAACCCACGGCCTCCCCTCCTAATTAGGAGCTAAGATTGAATTATGATCAAATAATGATGTGGTTTTTCCATTAATTAGGAGCTCAGATTGAATTATATATGATCAAATAATGATGTGGATTGAAAAGCCGTAGTCATGTGAATTACAACTTAATTTGCCTGACCATATCGATCATGATTAATGATCATCGAGTGGCTGGGCAGTGGACACCTTACAAATGAAGTTCATGCATCAAAACGAGTAGCAAATGTATATACATTGTTTCTTGCTTTCTTCAAATTTAAGGGCATCAGAGTTAAAGTTGGCCTGCATGCTGCCATGGGTTTCATTTTCGATCGTTTTAATCCACGTAAAATTATCAATCCAAATGTTGACAACTCATCACTTTCCTCTTTCGTTTGTCCCTAAAAAAAATCTCATTTTTAAAAGATGATATAAATTTAATGAAATTCGGAGAAAGTACAAACAAATAAAACTATAATTTTAAAAAGTATATAACTTGTCAAATATGACTTTTTTTTTTTTGTTGAACATATAGAGTGCCAAATATCAAACTATGTTTCCTCGAAAAGTTTTAACAGAAGTATCATCAACACAAGTAGAGAATACGCATTTCATATTAACCACCCACACAAGAAGTTGTATGCATGAAGAATGAATAGGCCTCAGCCGCTCATGATGTATAAGTAGCATGCATTCTTTTATAACTATCGTTTATCTATCTGTTCTACAATGTCGTATTATCTTGGACCGTTTCTACTAATGATCTGTTTTCCGCAGCATATTGGACCATGCTGACAAAATCAGCAACTGGTATGGTCCCCAGCTCCCGGCCAAACCTAGATCTAACCGTCACACTTTGTGTCTCAACCTCCTTGGGCCCCACGACAGCCATTAAGGGGACTTTCTCCTTCTCTGCATTTCTAATGAGCTTTGGGAGGCGCTCACCGCTGCTCACCTCGGCCCGGATACCATTAGCTTTCATTGATCTGGTCACCTCTTTGCAGTATTCAAGCTGTAAAGACATGCATTCCATTATTATGATCTAGCAACAACATACGCAGTTAAACATTATGTTCTGTGAAAATATGCAAGATTTTTTTACCTGCGTGTCTGTGACAGGTAAAAGTCGAACTTGGATGGGAGAAAGCCATAATGGGAAATCGCCTGCATAATGCTCTATAAGTACTCCAAAAAACCGCTCCAAGGATCCAAGAACTGCTCTATGAATCATGATCGGCCGCTTCTTCTCCGAGTTAGAATCGATGTATGTGATGTCAAAACGCTCTGGTAAATTAAAATCGACCTGCACCAATGGAAAAACAAGATAAGATCATTACTTATCAAATTAATATATTCAATATCCTTGTTAATAGTCCAAGCTGAGAACATGCCTGCACAGTCGAGCATTGCCATTTCCTGCCAAGGGCATCTTCAATCTTGAGATCAATCTTAGGGCCATAAAAGGCACCACCGCCTTCGTCAGTTTGATAGCTCCACCCTTTATCATCCAACGCAGCCTTCAGGGCAGACGTCGCCTTTTCCCAAATATCATCACCTCCCACTGATTTCTCAGGCCTAGTCGAAAGGTTTACTTCATACTTGTCAAACCCAAATTGCAGTAATATATCCTCTGTAAGATCAAGGACGCCCCTGATTTCATCTTTAATTTGATCCTCTAAACAAAATATATGTGCATCATCCTACAAATGAATAATATATAGTTAAGATTTTTGAAAAGCTATGGAAATTTAGAACAAAACAAGTTTATTTATGCCGAGGGGGAAAGGAAAATATACCTGGGTAAAACCTCTTACACGGAAAAGGCCATGCAAGCTTCCAGAAAACTCATATCTATATACGGTACCCAGCTCCGCAACCCTTATGGGGAAATTGCGATAAGAGTTTTGCCTCCTCTTGTAAACCAAAATATGGTAAGGGCAATTCATTGGTCGAAGCTGATAAAGTTCATCTTCAATCTTCATCTGATCATACATATTCTCTCTGTAAAAGTCTAGATGACCACTGATTTTCCAAAGGTCTGCCTTAGCAACGTGTGGAGTATATAAAAGATCGTAACCACGTTCTATGTGAATTTTCTTCCAGGTATCTTCAATTATCTGCCTCACAACAGCACCCTTGGGATGCCAAAACACTAATCCTCCACCAGCATCATCCTGAAGATTTCCAAAGGCAGCATAGCAATCAGTCTTGCAAGTTTATTTTACCACACCCATTTTTCAGAATTCAAAAAGAAGATAAAATTGCAACTGAAAGAGAGCAACCTGTATAGAGAAGAGATCAAGATCTTGGCCAATACGCCTGTGATCCCGGCGTTTAGCCTCCTCTTTGAAGTGGAGATATGCTTTCAATTGTTCTTCATTCTCCCATGCTGTCCCGTATATCCTTTGGAGCATTGGTTTATTAGTGTCTCCTCTCCAATAAGCACCCGCGACGGATTCAAGCTCAACAGCTCTCCGATTAATATTTCCAGTAGTTTCAACGTGGGGCCCAGCACAAAGATCCCACCATTCATTACCTGAATATATTATAAAATCAGGTGTTTGGTAAAACAAAGAAAAACTTAACAACTGTCACAGGATGGATCCAAAGTGGATCTACAAATGCTGCATAAACACACTTGTGACACCCATGGAAGAACAAGGAAATCAGCAAGCACAGGCTTAATAACAAAAGTTTCTGGCAAAGACAATTAAACCAATACAACTAAATTGGAAGAAAAGAAAAAGTATTACGAGCCTTACCAATATGATAGATTGTGATAGTATCGTCCTTGATACTTTCCAAAATCTCCATCTTGTAAGGTTCGTTGATGGCCGCTATTCTTTTCTGAGCTTCATCTCTGGTAACCTCTTCTCTAACAAGAGGTAAATTTCGACGAATAATGCGATCCTACATTGGATTAAGAAATAAATTCCACACCCTGAAACAACAGCAAGGGAATATTTTCCCAAGAATGTGACCTTGCAGGGGACCGAAAAGAGCAGACTTATTATTTAGGGTTGGACTGCTCACCATCTCCTTCTTAATCTTCTTAAGGTCCTTATCGGTCAAAGGCTCTGTATCAAAATCATAATAAAACCCATGTTCAATCCATGGACCAATTGTTACTTTTGCATCTGGGTAAATCTTTTGAACAGCCATGGCCATTACATGAGCACACTGCATCAATCGATAAAATCATTTAGCCCAAGAAACTCTCGGCATTTGATATGCATTTGTTCAGAATGGAGAACGTAATTACCAATCAAAATAATGTGTCCCAGAGAAATGACCTAACATCCAAAATTTTAATACTCCTATCCACTTTGAAACCCAATAAAGATAAGACAATCTCCAACATTAAGTTCACTTTGCTATAGACAAAGTAGAGTTTCAAATCAAAAACCTAATCTAATATGGTTAAGAGTATTTGTTCATCATGACAACATTCAGTTCAATTTTAATAACCTTGTATGCCATGTGTAATAAACTACATTTCTTCTCCTATGCATTTGCATCAATTCAACATTTAGAATTGTTACAATCAAAGATAGCAGGAAAAAATAAATAAATAAATAAAATAAAAAGGAGCACAACTTTAAGCACCCTTATTCAAAACTTCTTTATTAATTTCACCACTGCTATGATTTCCGATGCAACTTAAGTGAATCCCAGTGCAAAAAGTTTCTTTGAATCGGAACTATTATCCATTGAAATTTTAGCACTTAGCAGCTGAAAATAATGGTCGATAATTCAAATATGTAACTAGCAACATAGAAACATACTAAGGGTAGGGAATCAAAACAAATAATTGAGAAAAGGAAGTACGGTGTGTCGGATTTTGAGGAGTCTCTCAGAAGATTCATTAGTAGGAAGCACGACTTTCTCCGTTGGAGCCTCATTATCTTCCTCATCGGTGGCAGTGGTGCCGGTGGAATCGGTGGCGACAGCGGCAGATTTTGAGAACCCATTATTACTAATCTTCTTGTAGAGAAGGAAATTTCCGGTTTTTGGGAGGTATTTGGAGATTGCGATGGAGGCAACGGCAGTGAAAGGTAGGGATAAGTTTTTATAATGATGGTTTGATAAATGGAGGGGGGAAGTGAAGAGGGAGCGAGATGAACGAGTTAAATCCATTCTCTTTCTCTGTGTAGGAGGAGGAGGAGGCCAACACTGCTGTTTGGTTCACGCCATTTTCTTTCATTTTTAATCTTAGCAGCAAGAATGTGGCGGAGGTTCTCTCTAATTTTTGGGGTATTTTCAAAAATGGCAATGTTAAAGATGTAGTTTTAAAAAGGAGGACAGCTATTTACACCCGTAAAATGGCTGAGTATACCTCTAATAAAAATTATAAAAATGTTATTATAAATTTAGACCTAAATATTTTTTTTTTAAGCTATTTGGCACCCCTACCGAACATCACTATGCCTGTTTGGCACCTCTACCGAACACATATAGTAATGTTCGGTAGGGTGCCGAACATTCATAGTGATGTTCAGTAGGGGTGTCGAATACCATTATGAGTGTTCGGTAACTCAGTGCCAAACAAACTGTTTAAAAAAAAGAGGAGGAGGCGGGGGAAGGGAGGAGGAAGGAGGCGGTTGTGTTGGGGGGGGAGAGGGAAGGAAGGAGGCGATGTGTTGCGGCGGCCGCGGGGGGGGGAGGAGGCGTGTTGGGGGCAAGGAAGGAGGCGTGTGTGGTGGGGGGGGGAAAGGGAGGAAGAAGGGGGTGGGGTGTACCAGGAAAGAGAAGGATGGGGTAAAGTGTGTTTGGGATGGGGTGTACTTAGTATTTTGGGGAAAATATTGGTAAGGGTAAAATAGAAAATTAATGGGCGTGTATCTAGTATTTTGAGGGATTGAAAATATTGGGGTGGGGTGTTCTTAGTAATGGAGTGTACTAAGTAATTTTTGGGGTGTAAATAGCAATCCTCATTCAAAAAATTGGCCTCATTTACTAGAAAAGATGTTTATAGCCCATTTTGAGTCAAAATATCAATTATACCTTTTCTTTTAATTCACAAGATCTCATGTCTGAAATGTCTAAAATGTCCCTCCAATTTAACAGCTTTGAATAGCCATTTTTGAAAAAATCGGCTGTGTTTTATCAGACGTATTTCTCTCTCTAAAAGTCCAAGCCCTAAAATTCTAATACCCCACTTACCTTACAAATCGAGTTTCTCTATCAAATTCCCACTATGTTGTTTTTCCAGTTCGTACATATAATTTGTTCTTCGAATTCAGGTTGGTCTTTCGACTCACCATATTATGTAAAGTTCTGATTGAAGGGTCGATTAAGCGACCATAATTGATCGATTAATCGACCTTTTGGCTTAACTAACTTAACCAACCTTAATTGACCTTCAACGATCGATTGATCGGCTTAATTATTCTTGGTCGCTTAATCGACCTTAAGTAACAATAAAAGGTCGATTAAGCGTCCTTGATTGACTTAACTAACTTAACCGACCTTAATTGACTTTCTTGGGTCGATTGATCGACTTAATTGTTCTTGGTCGCTTAATCGACCTTAAGTAACAATAAAAAGTCAATTAAGCGTCCTTAATTGGCTTAACTTAACCGACCTTAATTGACCTTCAGTGGTCGATTAATCGGCCTTAATCGACTTTAACTAACTTAACTGTAATTCAAAATTGCTCTTTTATAAACGACTTTAATTGACCTTAATTGCTATTCTATAACTTAATCAACCTTAATTATTCTTTAATCGACCCCAGGGACAATAAAACGTCGATTAAGCAACCTTGATTGACTTAACTAACATAACCGACCTTAATTGAACTTCACTGATCGCTTGATCGGCTTTAATCGACCCTAACTAACTTAACTATAATTCAAAATTGCTATTCTTTTTAACTTAACTATAATTCAAAATTGTTATTCTTTTTAACTTAACTGTAATTCAAAATTATTCTTCTTTTTAACTTAACTGTAATTTAAAATTGGTCTTTCTCTTCAAATTTTGGTGGTTTTCTAATTTATATTCAATTAATTGCAGATATGACTTCACCTTTTTGGGCCACTGTTTGTTATTTTGGACATTTTCTCGATGATGAAAACGGCTTATGTTCTTGGAAATTTAGTGGCAGCCAGAATGCAAAAGCACTTGCAATCAATAGTAAAACCTCATGTGAAGAGTTATATGGTAAAGTACGAAACATTTGCCAAGTTGATGACATAGAGATAGGATTTTAGACTCTAGTAATGGTGCAGAATTTACACGTTCCTATCCGGATTACTTCAAATGAAGATGTTCAATGGTACTTGAATATCAATAAACAAGACTATCATACTCCTCTTTGTGTAACCATTGTGAGCCAAGAAAATTGCGACGGGCACCGGGAAGAAAATAATGGAGAAAAAGAAAACAATGGAGAAGAAGAAAATAATGGAGAAGAAGAAAACAATGGAAAAGAAGAAAATAATAGAGAAGAAGAAAACAATGGAGAAGAAGAAAATAATGGATTTAGTGGTGATGACATGCAACAGGAAGGAGATGAAAATGCGAATGATTTTTCGGATAGGTTGAATGTAATTCAAGAATATATATCCTATTACGAGAATGATTTCTCTACACCGCTAATATTTGAATTTAGTCAAGGCAACCGAGAAGGAAATGACTTCACAAGTGAGTATTTAGTTTCTTCGGTTGGAAGTACATCGCGAGTGGTACCCGTAGATGTTGATTTGAAGGTTGACCAATTATTCAATAACAAGAAAGAGCTTAAGAAAGTTGTGCACTTGCTTAATTGCATTGAACCACAACTTTGAGTTTAAAACAAAAAAATCGAACAAAAGTGTGTACACAATAGTTTGTGTTGATGATAATTGCAAATGACATTTGTTTGCAACAAAGTACTCAGAAAGTGATTACTTTTAGATTCAAAAATATTTAGCCGAACATACTTGCCCCTTAAATCAGTCCATGGTTGATCATAGACAAGCTACATCGCGTATCATTGGAATACATATCTTGCCAAGGTTCGAGGACCACAACACTATGTATAGACCTGCTGACGTCATGTCCGACGTTAGATGATCATTGGACATAGAACTAAGTTATCAAAAAGCGAGGAGGTGTAGAGAAGAGGCCTTAAGACACCTAAGAGGTTCAGCCGAGGATAGTTACACTAATTTGGCTCATATGCCCATAACTTGAAATTGGCTAATCTAGGAACAATCTTCTCTTTAGAGCGTGATAATGAAAATTGGTTCAAGTACTTCTTTTTGGCGTACGGGGCTTGCATTATTGGATTTCACTCTTTAATGCGTCCAGTAGTCATTATGGATGGGACATTCTTAACTTCCAAATATAAAGGTACGTTGATTATTGTTACTTGTCAGGATGAAAATATACAGATATATCATCTTGCATGGGCTATTGTTGATTTTGAAAATGATGCATCGTGGAATTGGTTTTTTATGAAGTTGAAAGAAATAATAGGTGACCATGAAGTACTTGTTGTGATATCGACATAAGAGTCTTATTAGTGATGTCCAAGTTGTTTTTCAAAATGCACGTCATGCGCATTGTATCTATCATATAAAAGGCAACTTAAGGACTGTAACTTGTAAGGCTGACACTATCTCACTTTTTAAGAGAGCGGTGGAGGCATATACCAGAGAAGAGTTTTGCAAATATATGTCCAAAATTGATAAAGCTGATGAGAATGGTTGGAAGTATATTAGCAAAACAAATTTCGAAACTTGGGCCCGGTCATATTTCAAAGGAGACCGTTACAATATCATGACTTCAAACAATGTAGAGTCTCTCAACTCAGTTTTTAGAAGAGCCCGACAAACTCCTATACTTTTGCTGCTTGAGAGTATTGGTAGAAAGTTGCAGGCTTTGTTTTGTGAGAGGCGTAAGGCAACATAAAGTTGTACAAGTTTCTTAACCCCAGTAATGGAAGAAAAATTAAGCAAGTTGATTGAGAAGTCCAAGAAGTTTACAATTATTGAACCCATTGATCCGTCCAAGTATGTGGTGAGGAGCGGTACCACGAATCACACTGTTAACTTTGATGGAAATACTTACACTTGCTGAAAATTTCAATTGGACCACATACCATGCGAGCATGCAATAACAGTGACGAATAAGAGAGGATTTTCAGTGTTTTCGATGTTCTTAGCATTCTATACAGCTTAGTGTTGGAGAGAGTCCTATTCCCAAAATATCTTTTCAGTTCCCAATAAAGATGAATGGGACATTCCAGATAATATTAAGGATTTAACTATCTCCCCACCTTTAGTTCGACCACGAGCTGGACGTCGTAGAACATCGAGAATTTCTTTAACCAGAGAGTTTCCCGAAAGAAAAAATGCACTAGGTGTCGAAAAGTAGGGCACAACCGACTTTCGTGTCGTGATCAAACACCGATGAGTGATAGGCAATCACAAATTTAGTTTATGTGCATTAAGTTTTGTATTGTATTTAATTTCAGATTTCTATGTATTTAAGATTTTTATGTTATGTATTGTATTGTAACATTAATCTCAGATTTCTATGTATTGTATTGTAACGTTAATCTCAGATTTCTCTGTTTTGTATTGTAACGTTAATCTCAGATTTTTATGTTTTGTTTTGTAACGTTAATCTTAGATTGCTATGTTTTGTATTGTAATGTAACATTAATCTCAGATTTTTATGTATTATATTGTAACGTTAATCTTAGATTTCTATGATATAACGTAACGTTACGTTATGTTATGATATAACATTACATTACGTTATGTTATGATATAACGTTATGTTACGATATGTTACACTAAAACGTTACGATATGTTATTTTATGATATAACGTTACGTTACGTTATGTTATGATATAACGTTACATTACGTTATGTTATGATATAACGTTACATTACGATATGTTATTTTATGATATAACATTACGTTACGATATGTTAGACTAAGACGTTACGATATGTTATTTTATGATATAACGTTACGTTACGTTATGTTATGATATAATGTTATATTACATTATGTTATGATATAACATTACATTACGTTATGTTATACTAAGACGTTACGATATGTTATTTTATGATATAACGTTACGTTACGATATGTTATGATATAACGTAATGTTATGTTATGTTATGATATAACGTTACATTACGTTATGTTACACTAAGACGTTACGATATGTTATTTTATAATATAACATTACGTTACGTTATGTTATGATATAACGTAACGTTACATTACGTTATGTTACACTAAGACGTTATGATATATTATTTTATGATATAACGTTACGTTACGTTATGTTATGATATAACGTTATATTACGTTATGTTATACTAATACGTTACGATATATTATTTTATGATATAACGTTACGTTACGTTATGATATAACGTAACGTTATGTTATGTTATGATATAACGTTACATGCATTACGTTATGTTACACTAAAACGTTATGATATGTTATTTTATGATATAATGTTACGTTACGTTACGTTATGATATAACGTTACATTACGTTATGTTACACTAAGACGTTACGTACGATATGTTATTTTATGATATAACGTTACGTTACGTTATGTTATGATATAAAGTAACGTTACGTACGTTATGTTATGATATAACGTTACATTACGTTATGTTACACTAAGACATTAAGATATGTTATTTTATGATATAACGTTACGTTATGTTACATTATGTTGTGATATAATGTTATATTACAATATATTTAAATTAACATAATTTAATTACGAATTGAAATTGAGAGAATGTTTAATTCTAATAATTCTTATTCTTCTCTCAATGTGCAATCTTCTTCATGGACATGTGAGGAAAACAAAAAATTTGAGTGTGCTCTTGTTGAATTATGCGAGAGTGATCCACACCGATGGGAAAAGATTGCTTCTTTATTGCCCGGAAAGAGTGCAAATGACGTTGAAAAACAGTATAACAATCTCGTGAGTGACTTGAAGGCAATAGATGAGGGATTGATCGAGTTGCCGAAATATACAAAAGGATCGCAAGTTTGTAACGGTTCAAAGCTCAAAGGCAAAAAGACTCCCAAGGAATTTTCTCAATGAACTAAAGGTGATGACGAAGAAAACTTCTACAAAATAATACGACGACGTTGTTTCATAAGATATAGTGACTCGAAAACCTAGGCTGTTCTGTACCAAATAATACGACGACGTTATTTTTACTTCAATGTTAAACTGTTGTCTACTCTACGTACACAAACCTTGGCATTGAGACTCCAAAAAAAAAAAATTACGAATTATGATATATTTGTAAATTATGATATGTTATGATATATTTGCAAAATTAACAAATTTGTTAGGGAAAAATATCAAAAAATTCGAAACTCCATCCAACCCAAAAATTCGAAACTCCCTTGCATCCTTTTTTTGTTTTTTCAAAAAGCTTGGTATATAAAGCATATACATCAATTTTTTGTCCCTTCATTTTCCAAAAATGGAAACCCCAATTTTCAAAGACAAGCGACTTAAATCATCAAATAACTGCAATAGGGTTTGCAATGGTTGCTGGCCTGGTTATGGCAATGTTCAAAGGCAACACAATTTGCAGCAATATGTTGCTTTCTTAGTGTATTAATGGATCTTGTATGTTGATAACTTAGATAATTGATGTCTTTTGTTGTTGTTATTGATGGACCAACTACAACTACAACGAAAGTGTGTGAAAGTGCACCCAGGAGAAGGTCACAAAGGATTGTGAGCAGTATGTGGAAGCGCACGTGCCAAGAGAATAATGGAGTTGTTATAGTGATTGAAATGTATTGCTCTATTTGTTGCAATTGTTTGCTCTGTAAATTGCAAATGTCACCAAAGTAATTGCTCTGTTCAAATTTGTTGCTCAATAAGTCGATTAATCAACTAATTGTCACAGTGTTAATGGTCGATTAGGGTCGAGTAATCTACCACATATAAATTTAAATGAACACAAGGGTCGGTTAATGGTCGAGTAATCAACCAACATTGCTAAGGTAACTTTAATCTTAAAAGTCGGGCAAAGAAGGAGATTGAAGAAGCAAGCAGATGAACTGGACCTTTGCACTGGATCTTCGGCCCGCTCTCCTGCCCCCATGCCTTCAATCTGTCTAAAGCTTTGTCTCGTAGTAGTTGGAAGTCTGCTATGAACGAGGAAATGAAATAGGCTCGCTCTAATTAATAAGAGCTAGAAAGGACCTACCTAGCCTGGGCGAACTGAACTGCCTTGATCCTCATCTCGAAAACTATAACTAATCTATTCATCCCTTGTGCATGAGCAGGCACGTGAAGAAAATGTTTCGGGTGAAAACTGCACGTTAATAGAGGGCATAGTTGTCCCGCTCGTCCTTACGATCCCAATCACGAAAATAAGAAATCGCAGCCTCTTTAATGGAGGCCATCCGAGAACTTCGATGACGTTCGAAGAGCTACGATATCTGATTTCACCATATTCAACTCTACCACGTGGGAAACTAAGCACCGAGAATGCTTCTATAGGCTCAAATCCTAAATGACAGAACTCAAAACTCTTCATTTCGCAATGCCAATGCCTCGAAAGAGTTCCACCGTTCTACCCCGGAAAAATAGGAGAAGAAAGTCAGTCTACCACTGCTTGCAGTTCAAAAGTCCACCCATAGGTTCCTGCATCTCCATGCGCATATATTTACAAGTTTCCTTCTATTTTGCTTCCCGGTCTTGCCTTCTCGGATTCCCTCTGCTATATAGACTGCTCGTGAGACAAAGATTTACTCTAAAAGTGAGACAGCAAAGTCAAGAATGTAAAGGGCTACTTATGACTTGCGGCCAAAGAAAGATGAGAGGGGCTAGAAGTCAGAGGCCTAATCGGGCAAGCACTTGGGATGTCCATGGCACAGAAGTTCAGGACTTCCTTTAGTCGAGCGAATGAACTACCTCGGAGACATTGAGTTCGACCCATATGTGAATAAAGAGGTCGATTAATCGACCAATTTTAATTTTAATCGACCCTTTTAAAAACTAAAAATACAAAACAAGATAGTTTATAAGTTAACACTAAAAAACTGGAACTGTCATATCAACCCACATTGATAAGACAACTTTAATCGACCCATATGTGTATAAAGAGGTCGATTAATATCGACCCTTTTGAAAACTAAAACTGCAACATACCTAATTTAGAGAACTTGAAATATCCAAAACAAGATAGTTTACAAGTTAACACTGAAAAACTGGAACTGCATATCAACCCACATTGCTAAGGCAACTTTAATCGACCCACATGTGTAAAAAGAGGTCGACCTTATGAAAACTGAAACTGTAACATACTTAAATTGAAACAAGATAGTTTACACTAAAACTGCCATATGGTGCAAGATACAAGTTAACACTGAAACTGGAACTGCCATATGGTGATAACTGTTTACAAAGTAACATAACTTTGTACACAACAAATTGTTTACAAAAGCAACATGACTTTTTACACAACAAATCTGTTTACAAATTCTGGAATAAATTAAGGATTATTGTTATTACAAAATACGTCAATATTGTACTTTTTCCTCCATTTTGTAATATGTTCTTTTGTTACAAGATATGGTAACTCATCAATGCTCAAAAACTCGATGTACTTTAGTGCATAAATCCCACAGTCACCCATGTGACACATTCAAACCACAAATCAGCTCTTACAGTCAATAAACAATTTTAACATACGTCAATTCAATAAAATAGATCACTCACGTCTTCTCCTATTTTTCTGTTTGTAGATCCCTATGATAACTAATGGAAGCTATGTGAATTTCAGCACTTTTTGCAAGTTCTAGAATAAACTTCAAAAAAGGGAGGAGAGCCTCATGCAGTTGACCAGGAGTCAAAACACTTCTGTCGGGGTCATATATGATCAACTTTCCAGTTTTGAACTCGAGGGCATCCACAATCCAGTGTGCCTTGGCCACGATAGGAAAGTAAATGTAAGTACATTCAGCCCATGTTTCCCAAATATCTCCATATTATTTTTCCATGTTCCATAGGCAAAGTTGACCAAACCTTCTGACATAACATGGTGTGGGTGGTCATTTTTTGATATTAGATACTCGGTATTAAGTATGTTGAAGAATTCGGTATCAAGTATCACCCGATAGTTGTTTCTGCCGAACGATAATGGATACCTCCGCTGTCTCTCCCGCGTCATAAGCATGAGCACATCCATATGCTAAAATTGATAGGATAACTTACCTCATCAGAATCAAACAATAATGTAATGTTAGAATGCCATTAATTGATAGAATAACTTACCTTATCTTCAAAATTGCTTAGACATGCAATATTTTTTGAACCACTGAAGGTTCATCCCTATATTTTAGAGCTCAAATTCATCTCCAAATCCAGGAAAGGACTGAAACATCTCGAATGCCCAAACCTAACAAAAGTTATATGTTAGAAACAAAAGAAATGAGAATAGTTTATTGTCATTTAATATCAAATTGAATTCAAATGTTTACCTGTAATGCAAATGTGAAGCCATAGAACGTATTAGTTTTCACACCAACTTTATCAGAAGATTTTTTCACTGAATACAAAAGGTTGGGATAAGTCCTTGTTCCCCATGGATATTTGTTAAACAAGTCCAAGTCGTCCACAATATCTAAAAAACCCAAGTCGATCGAAGTACTCGATTCATTGGTTCTCAAAACAGACGGCTAGGCCCAACTTGTATCTGTCCAGCTCTATTTTTGCATTGACAAAAGCTTCGTTTAATAGCTCAGGCTTCATAGACTTTTTTGCTCCCGCAAAATATTCATTAGCTAACCTTTTTTTTTTTTACATAGATGGACCTCTTATAATCTTCCTCTAAGCCGGAATATAATCCGGTGATGATGGTGTAATCAGAGAAGCCAAATCTGACATTTTGACCCCCGATACGAAACCATAAGTCATCACTACTATTTTTATCTGGTGATTGAATCCTCAGAAACACTAAGGCATGTAGCAGTTGACCAGAGATTTTCATATTGTCCATCTCATACAACTTTCCAAAGCAAGAATCTTTGAACAACTTCTAATGTTCTTCATCTAATTTCGAATACAGTTTACCTATCACCTTTGGATTAAATCTGCAAGTCACCTTTGTGATGGATCAATCAGGAATGTCATATTCTCTGTAATAAAAATACAAATTGTAAACATTAATGACACATTAAAACATAAACACGTATGGTAATGTTTAGATAGCAAGATTCCAGAATTCTTGAACATTAATGACAAATTTTCAGAAATGCAAATTGTAAACATTAATTTTCTGATTTTTAATTTTTTGTAAACAAAAATGCAAATTGTAAACATGTTTGGTCTTTACTACTAGATTTTATGATTTTTTTAATTTTCTCTTTTAGCTTTCACTGATTTTCAATCCTTGATTTTTCTGTAGTCAGTCAATTACAAAAGAAACCTAAAACTAAAACTTCAAACTCAAGTTAGTAAATCAAAACATACTCTTGATGTACTTTCATTTCACATAAACTACTAATTGGTTAAAAAACAACAAGAATCACATAGGGTAAAAGCAATAATGGATCTTGCGTTATACTCTAAACCCCAGTAATCAACGTAAATAATCGACCTTGCGTTAAACCCTAAATCCCAGTAAATAATCGACCAATAATAATCAACCTTACGTTAAACCCTAGTAAGTAATCGACCTTGCATGAAGAAAGAGAATGTACGAATTACCTTTTTGTGAAGAATTGAATGTTGAAGGAAAGTGATTTGCTTTGCAAGGACTGGAACCAATGCGAGGTAATTGGGTTTGATTTTTTTTATGATTTAATTCCTGACTAGTGAATGAGTATGGGTGTGGATGGTCGATCTTTACAAATAACGTATATATGTTGTAGATTAATCGTCCAAGTGCTAAAGGTCGGTTAATGGTCAATTAGGATTAATTGACCACGTGTAGTTTCAAATGAACACGTGGTCAGTTAATGGTCAATTAATCTACCACGTGTAGTTTCAAATGAATACAAGAGTCGGTTAATGGTGTCGATTAATCTACCAAGAAGTTAATGGTCGGTTAATGGTTGATTAGGGTTGATTAATCTACCTTAATGGTATCGATTAGGGTCGATTAATCTACCACGAGTAGTTAAGGGTCAGTTAATGGTCGATTAATCTACCACGTGTAGTTTGAGAAGGGTATTTTTGAAAGTTTACGTCTTCCAGCTTTTTTAAGTAGTCAAAGGCCATAAAACATAACTCTTCGAGTCAAAAGGTCATACTTGACTATTCTCACCTAATTTCTTTGTGACCCGTTTTCAGGACCTGATCCAATGTTTGGTGTTGGCTTTTTTTTTTTTCATATTTTGTTTTCCACCCTAGTCTTACGGATCATTAATCGTAAGACATAGCCATAATCTCACTCAGCCCAATAACACACGATAGGTCGGGTCTAGAAGATCCGTTTTATAAAAAATTGATAAAGTGGAAATAAAAGTTTTTTTTTCTTTATTTTTTTAAGAGTTGCTATTCACACCCAAGAATTTACTGAGTACACCCCATTACTTAGTACACCCCATCCAAATATTTTTCACCACTCAAAAAGCTAAGTACACCCCCCTTAATTTTCTATTATACCCTTACAATATTTTTTTTTAAATTAACTCATCCTACTAAGTGCACTCCACCCTCCTTTTCCTTCCCCCACACCCAAGACACCCCACCCTACTTCTTCCTCCTTCCCCTCACCACCACCACCACCACCACCACCAATGAAGCCCGCATCCCCTCCCTCATTCCTCCTTCCCCTCCCCACCACCACCACCACCACCACCACCACCGGTGAAGCCCGCCTCCTCCTCCTCCTTGGGACCCTACCCACCCGGTCAAGCCCACCTCGTCCTCCCCCTTTCCAACCTCCCCTCCCCCTTCCTCCTCCTCCTTCCCCCGCTCACCCACACAGTCAATCCCACCCCTTCCTCCTTCCTTTCTCGCCTCACCCTCCCTTCCTCCCTCCTTTCCCGCCTCTCCCTCCCTCCTTCTTCCTCCTCCTCCTCCCCCACCCACACCCACACCAACACCAACACCAATACCAGTCAAGCCCACCCCATTCCTCCTTTTTTTTTTAAAGTTGTTCGGCACTGGATAACCGAACACCCATAGTGGTGTTCGGCACCCTTACCGAACAACACTATGGTTGTCGGCACCCTTACCGAACAACTTTAGCTGTGTTTGACAAGCTGCCGAACAGTAATTAAAAAAAATTTTAACCTAAAAAAATAAAAAATAAATAAGGGTATTTAAGTCAAAATTTATAATGGTATTTTTGTAATATTTGCAAGGGGTGTACTCAATAAAATCATGGGTGTAAATAACAACTCTCATATTTCTTACTTTCTCATCATTGGTCTTACCATCTTTCTCTAAATCTCTATTTTAAATTTTTACTTTAACTATTACAAAATATTGATGCAATGATATAGACTTTATTGAACAAAAATCAATATAAATTTATAAAAAAAAATGATAAAAATTACACACTTAATCAGTTACAAATTACTGGGCATACAAGTTCTTTTTTTTTTTTTTAGAAAGGCATTGGGCATATAGTTGTTGTTTTTTAGTCAACATTCCACTATGAAGGGGATGAAGTTTCAACTGGTTTATTCTCCGATAAAACTCTTAAAAAAGCATTGTCGAAGATGCTCTAATAGTGTGCTTTAAACTTTTTTATCAAAGAGTGGCACTAAATACAACACCCTAGTTATGCTAAATACAATATCCCTTGGCAAAAATACTATTTTGACCCTACTAAAAAAAAAAGGCCGGCACCCCGAGGTGGTCTTCTTCCATGAGGGCCGCCTCCTCGAGGTGGGCTTCTTCCTAGAGAGTTGCCTCCTCCAAGTGGGGTTCTTCCTATAGGGCCGCCTCATCCAGGTGGGTTTCTTTTTCTTTTTCTTTTTAAATAATTGAATGATTGGCGAAATAGTATTTTCATAGTAGGAGTGTTGTCTTTGACACTTTGGGGGTGTTACATGTCTTGATTGGGGTTTGAAATGAAGGTTGGATTAAACTGCAATCCATGGTTAAGTTTGGATGAGATTGGTTTTTGTACACCTACTTAAATGGCCATGGATCTTCGGAGCCAGTTTAGTTGTGGAGTTAAGTGTCGAAAGGGGAGGTAACTTAATAAGCTCGTGGAGGTATCAAAACTCTAAAATCGGGACTAGTTTTCAAGATGAACTGCAGAGACACGATCGAAGATTTTGGGTTGAAGATAGATAGATTTTCTTGTGCATGTGTCTACATATACATGTATGTCAGTGTGTAGAGGAGAGGGGAGATGAAGGAGAGTGATGCTGCACAGAATGTGTCGCCTGATGGGCCGGACTGTCGAAATGTTTGGATATCTGGGTTATGCTAAATCTGCCAAGACAAAGAGTAAAACACTGGGTGAATGCAGGGGCTAGCCCTGTTAAAACACTTCGGTGTGAGAGTAAGTAACCAGCTCTAATCATAGTTTGGTAGAGTGTAATTGCGAAATGTATGTTTGCGTACCTCGACCTAAGGTTTGATCCGAAGCTTTTATAGGTCCGCCATTCATTAAAGTCACCACATACGTAACTGCCTAGTAGTGGGTGTGAATTCCGGCGTAGTGGGTATGAATGCCAGCGTAGTGGGCGTAAATGCTAGGAATAATGGGCGTAACCATCGAGCGCGTCCGTCCCCTGACGTTCTGCCACGTACCCACACCGACGTGCCACCTAAGGCTAGCGAGGAGAGCTTCTCTGCTCGCTGCGTCTTGACCTCTGTAGTTGGGTCCGGCTCGTAGGTATCCTGGACGGCCATCCCAGCTGTCTGATAATCATGAGTTTGCTCACAGTGTGGTGGGTACTGACCCGTACCACTCCTTGGGCCTGGACTCAGGGCCCGTATTTTGGGCTTGGCTCCTCAGTAGGCCCCTGCTTTCTGCTCGCAGAGTATTTATTCTCGCGATAGGAAGCATTGCTCGCAATCCTTGTCACGCTGAGTTCGGGCGGTCAGTTTACCTGTGACCACTGTCTTGTGCGAACCCTTCAAAGAATCATTCGAGCGTATGGTCGTTGAGCACAGGTGTCCGTGTCGCTTCGATTTCTGTCGGTTGGAGGCATCACGCCTTCCCGAGGCACCATCATGGCTACTAGCGTAGGCCTGTGGACTACTGCAGTAGGTTTGCAGCCCTTGTCCGTGACGCTTCGGCTGACGTCACCCCCTAAGACTATAAATACCGGGCGATTGGTTGATGCTCCCCATTCTCATTTACACAACTTTGTCATTCAAACAGCTCTTGCAAATATAGGATCCTTCCTCCCAATCGCTTCACCGTTCCCGGAATCTTCGCCGTTGTAGCATCCAGTGACTCCGCTGTCTTCACTCGAAATCCCTTTTTGCGACTTCAAGCTCTTCAATCTACGCACTGCCATGTCTCGCAGTAAGTTGTTTTCTCTTTTCACAATCTCGATTTTGTCCATTGCTGTGTGTTTTTCATTTTCCCCCTTTTTATTTCGACGGTAGAAACATCTTCCCTTTTCTAGTCTGGATCGAGGAACTTAGGGTTTATCTTTGGCCGGATAAACCCTCTCCCTGCAGCCTGATTGTAGATTTAGAAATTTCTTGTCGTTTTTGGTGATTCTGGCTAGTTAGTGACCCTTGTTTACATCCTCGATCCTTGTAGGTTCTGGCTCTCCTCTTAGATTACGTGATAAAGCCACCAACTCGCAAGAGGCCTATGAATACGACCGCGGTCAGACGGTCAATAGTAGCTCCAGCCCGTTGACCTCCTCATCTGGGGCAAGGGCTGGAGCCTGAGATACCACCTTGGTAATAATGAGGCAATGGAACCAAACTGGTGCTGCACAGAATGTGTCGCCTGATGGGCCGGACTGTCGAAATGTTTGGATATCTGGGTTATGCTAAATTTGCCAAGACAAAGAGTAAAACACTGGGTGAATGCAGGGGCTGGCCCTGCTAAAACACTCCGGTGTGAGAGTAAGTAACCAGCTCTAATCACAGTTTGGCAGAGTGTAATTGCGAAATGTATGTTTGCGTACCTCGACCTAAGGTTTGATCCGAAGCTTTTATAGGTCTGCCATTCATTAAAGTCACCACATACGTAACTGCCTAGTAGTGGGTGTGAATGCCGGCGTAGTGGGCGTAAATGCTGGGAATAATGGGCGTAACGTCGGGTGCGTCCGTCTCCTGACGTTCTGCCACGTACCCATACCGACGTGCCACCTAAGGCTAGCGAGGAGAGCTTCCCTGCTCGCTGCGTCTTGACCTCTGCAGTTAGGTCCTGCTCGTAGGTATCCTGGACGGCCATCCCAGTTGTTTGATAATCATGAGTTTGCTCGCAGTGTGATGGGTACTGACCCGTACCACTCCTTGGGCCTGGACTCAGGGCCCGTATTTTGGGCTTGGCTCCTCAGAGAGAGACTTGAGAAATTTGTTTCTTAAATATATAGTTCTGAAAAATGTGTATGCAGTAGAGTAGCCATGCAGGCAATCCAATCCCTAAAGTGAGATGATTTGTTTGGATTGATTGAAAGGCGGGTGGCTCCTGGAATTTTGGTTTTAACAAACATCAATCTAGGCCTATATCAAAACAAAGATTGCCTGCTGCCTGGGTTCATAAATGCAATTAGTCCTGAAAATAAACACCTCGATCTTAGGAGTATTATTTATTTAGTAATTAGAAGCGTTCTGAGCTTTTCCTATGGACTTGAAGCGAAGGTTCCCCAAATCGTATCAAACCACCCAGTTAGCAAAGTTCCCGCTAAAATTAAAAAGAGTGGCGGGGAGGGGTAGTTACTAGTTAGTTAGTTTCATTTCCCCTCTCCTATTCTATTCTATTCTTATCCAACCTCCTCCTACCCCCCAATCTATATATTTATATCTATAATCCTAATCCTATTCACACCAGATTAGACCGTTACCCTTCTCACAATTTATGCAGAAAATTAATATTAATAATAATATTAATCACAATAATAATAATCCATCTCCTAATTGCTCTCAATCTCTACCTCCAAAAACCCTAAACGACTCCTGTCCATTCCGAAATTCATGCGAAATATATATATATATATACACATTATTACCCTACAATTCGTAGATTAGAGTATATTATCGTTATTACGTGATTGTTTAGTGGCAGGCTTCGGACACAGGGTGGAATCTGGTTGCCCTTTGCGGTTGCGGAGCCAATGAAGGGACTCTTCAAATCAAAACCCCGCACGCCGGTGGAGCTCGTACGTCACGTCCACGACCTCCTCCTCTATTTCTCCTCCAACTCCGAGCCTCGCCATTCCAAGCGCCAAGAAAAGGTGATTCCCCTATTGCAATTTACTTTTCAAAATTTATCTCTTTTTCTTAATTATTGTTTTGCTTGATGTTAATAACATATTTTATTTATTTATTGTTATTGTATATTAATTTGCGATTTGCCTATTTGATTTCATTTTGTAATGTATATACATGGGTTGACATATATTTGTTCACATAGCCTACTGAAAGGGTTAATCTGCATTCTTGTGTTCGGTAATTTTAGTTATATCCTTCAAATTTGAGATACTGAAGGCTAAAAAAAGAACAAGAGTATGCTTTCTTAATTCAGGGAAGCCCGTGACTTTTTAAATATATATAATTGTTATTTAACCCTAGTTATGCTTTAGAAAATTACCCTTACTCCTAATGTTGACGTACATTAACTTTAAACAGCATTTGTTGGAATTTCTTTTTATATATATTTTCTCTTCCTTTAAACATTTATATATATATATATATATATATATGAAGAGAGAGTCTGTATCCATGAGTGAAGATAGTCTACCAGAAGCATAACAATCAGGATATTGGCAATAAACTTTGACTCTTTGCCGAAATCATCAAACATCTTGACTAGATTGAGGTGTGTATCGATAGATGGTTGATTTTGTGGTTCATGATCTTTTTCGTGGTTTTTTAATGATTGAATGAAAAGGTAACAGAAAGATAGAAATAAATGGTGGGACCAATGAGAGAAAAAGTGAAAACTATGACAAAGACCACGAACCACCAAACCAACCATCTATCATTGCCATGAGAGGGCGGCATTCTCATTAGAGTCCTGTGCCTTATCAATGTTTCACAATGGAAGAACCAAAAGTCTTTTTGAAATATAAATTGTACATGTATATTGTATTACCCAAAATCAAATTTTATTTTATATAGTTCTGTAATGACGAAGAACGAATTAGAGGCTTCTATTATTTCATCTTGAGCAGGAAAACAAAGTTTTGATTTGGGCAGTACTGTAATTGTGAGAAGAACAGTTTACCTTAATATTTCTTAGTAGTGGTCGTTATCGGGCAACTTGGGCATCTATAAAAGTCTGATAATAAATGTAATAATACTGACTAAAATTTTATTGTTTCTTTAACATGATTATTTCCTAATTATTTCTATAAAAAACTGACTAAAAAATAATGTCTGCCTTTCGAGAAAACATTTTTTTTGTCGTATTATTCCTTGCACTCTTTGCCCGAAAATGTGGCAATGTTGTCTCTCAATTGATGAAGCCTAACTACCCTTCCATCATTTACAAAGAATTGGAGACCTGCATTGGACGACCCCTGAACCTCAACCCAAGGAAAGGCAGATCCAATATACTGAATCGTAGACACTTAAAGGGGTTCTAACTCACCTCCCCCCTTCCCATGGCCAATTGAAATACGTGGAACCGTCTGTTACCCATATGGGCGACTCTGGAGCTGTAACTTAAAGGTGGTTTGGATGGTTTGATGCTCCCACCACCTGTGAAGTGAAAGGTCCTAATGACTTGATTTTATCATGGGGTGCGCCCTTGGTGCCTTTCAAAAATATTACTCCCTCCGTCCCGGATAAACGTTTTTATTTTCTATTTTAGGATGTTCCAAGTAATGTTCCTAAAGACTTTTGATGTACAAATTCTCTACCATTCTTCCCAATATACCCATAAAGCTTCATTTAATATCAACATAACACATCCTAGAGAAACCCACTTATTTGGAATAGTGGAACTCAATTAATGCTATGAGTATTACGGTCATAACACAATTTACAACTCATCATTAATTACATTTCTTAATTTTTGTGCTTTGTCAACGAGAAACATTTATCCGGGATGGAGGGAGTGTCACTTTTAAAGGAGAAGTTAAGCATCGGAGTATGTAGTTACTGAACATAAGTTTACCATGTATCTCTCTACCTTAGGTATTTGGTATATGCCTCCATCTTACCTCATTATTTCCTTTCCTTTTCGAACCAAGAAAGAGAACCTACCTCAGTGTCCATACTTAGAGCTGCTTTAAGTTTTCTGCATCGACTATGACGTTTTCATGGCGCTGAGATCAAATAAATGGAAGATGTTTTTTCTTTTCTTGGTTTTTCATTGTTATTAGAAGTTCACATAATTACATGTGCTTCGACGTTGATCAACTTAAAATAAACAAATCATTGCCTTCTTCAACAGTTTTCCTTGTGGAATGTAAACTTTATACATATGTGCTCGCTCTCTATGCAGATGTCTGAACTAAAAAAACTCATTCTGGAGATGAGGACTGTACTTTATGGCGACGATCGGTCAGAGCCAATTACAGAAGCCTGTGCAAAGCTGACGCTGGAGTTCTTCAAAGGAGATACACTACGCCTTCTAATTACGTGTCTTCCTAAACTGGATTTGGGGGTATGTAAAATCAGCCAATCATCATGTGGCAGGGATAGATTCAGTAAATCATCTTTAGATTGTTTGTGTACTTGTTTCTTGAGTTGAGGCATGACTCTGTACTTCATGTGCTATTCTTTTCATGTGCATATAGCAATGAGATCATATCCTGCAGGCACGTCAAGATGTCACTCATGTGGTTGCAAATCTGCAAAGGCAACGGGTGAATTCAAGATTGATTGCCTCTGATTATATGGAGCAGAATATTGATCTCTTAGATGTTTTAATACCAGGGTAAGTTCCCTGTTACATATACTTGGAAACATCTGGTCAACTAAAGCTTGATGTATTTCATGTCTTTCTTTATGGTTGGAAACTTGGAATGCTTCTACTTGCTGCTTTTGTTTTTTCTTTCTGATTATGCATTGAGATTCTTTAATTACTAGTACTGTATTTTCTTTTAATTTCTGTGGTTAAGTTCTAAACCATGAATATCCTAGAAGTTTACTTCGAGGCGAAATGCTTAAAAAGCATTTCCTCCTTTAGACAATTATGAATTCTAACTTGTTGAAAATGTTAAAAGTAAACAAACCTAAATTTCACACCTTATGCATGGATGTTTGAGGGAACAATAAAAAAATTAATATAGACACAGCGGAAGCTAAATTGTAACTCAACATCGTACTATTCTAAAATATGAAACCTACAAGCACAATATGCATGTAATGTTGGAAAAAGTTAGATTTTTACACTGATACATCAACTGTAAATGAACAACTGAAACAAAATTTTAGTTAATTCAGCTGCATCTACAAATGCAATGGAAGTGCCAATTGTTACTAAATTAAAGTCATGAACATATGTATGTGGCTTAAATAAATAACTGAAGCAAGGTCTTAGGTCACTAATATTGTATGTGCATCTGAGTGATTATCAATTACCTTGCTTAAATAAGTTTATCAAAAGAGTACTTTCCTCACAGGGGTACAAACTAATCAATTCAATAAAGTCAAAGGAAACTTGAGGAATGTTAACTCAGTTTTATGATTATCATAGGTACTTAATTAGTTTTTGTTTTATATATATATATATATATATATATATATATATATATATATATCTTGCCCTTCTATGCAGTCTTCTTTCTGCAAAGTAGTGTTTGCTTCTGGAGAAAACGAACTCCGGAATTGTTTCTATTTGTGCTAAATTTCTGAGCATTTCGCATATCTTCTGTCTTATTACTCTTATGTTCTCATTGAATGCTGTCAATTTTATCTCTGACCGCGCACTAGGGAACCCTTGTGCTTTCTTATTGATTTCAACTTGAAGACATATACTTTCCTACTTTAGTTAAAGACTAACTTTTGTCTACGATTTTTTTGAATGGTTAGTTACGAAGACTCTGATATTGCTCTATCATTTGGTTCAATTTTGAGAGACTGCATTCGACATCAGGTTGTTGCAAGGTAAGCACAGATGACAAGATCTAGTGGTCCATATGTCAACTTGCGAGGTTAAAAGTGAAAAGTTCATCTGCGTCATCTCTGTTTTTGCTCATTGCGCTTGGATGATAGTTTGACTTGTTAATAGCTAGTATCATTAGCTCCTTAATGGGAAACCTTGTATTTAGGATTAATAGCCTAATACATGTTAGGCATGTGTATCATCTCTCTTGAGAGGGAGATAGAGAAAGAGTGTGTGTGTGTGTGGGGGGAACAAAACGGTACAAAGGGACAAGTAAAACTACGGGCTCCTATAAAATTAGATTGCTTTCCTTTCTATATTTGTTGAAAGTGTGAAGCCTTATTGAGAAGTACCGAGAGGGAAGCAAAACATGATCTCAGGGAAGGTGGAAGTGTGCCCCCGCGGCGCTTGATAAGAATGTTTTTTGTTGGGAACACGCATTAATACATAGGCAAACGTTTGGAATGCATTGATTTGTGTTTACAGCTATAGTTTCTAACAGGTGTCCTGGCCGCTCTTGTTAACATTTATCTTAACATTATTACCACCTGTTGGCGAGTTTATATAATTATATCTTTAATTTTTTGATTAGTTTCTGTACATAATGCAACCATCATATTCATCGTTCTAGTATTTCGAGTAGAAAACTAGTCTGGTTGAAGTTAGAATCCAAAGTTTTATGCATCATGCTGTAAATACAGAGTGTTCCACGTTGTATTGTCATTCTTCAGGGACTCTCAGTGATGTGCTTCTGAAGTCCAAAAGGGCATCTTTCTTACTTTTCTGACAGTATGGAGCCATCGTTACACGTCAAAAGATATGCTTTCTTAAATGCGGCCAAGCATTGACTTGTGCCAGTTCGAGCAGAAATTGTCTTCTATTTTAGTCAATCATTTCAGTATGCATGCTGATTATCTAGTCCATCCGCCAGCATTCCTTGGAAGTGAATAAATACTTAACGAGTCCTGTTCAAACTCTTTCTATTCTTTAAGCTGATTGATTTGATACATGGGTTACTTTTTTGTCGATTGGTATCCTTTGCTGATGAATGGAGGCATGTATATTATAGTAGTTAACTTCTCTGTCTGTTATAACAGATATGTCTTGGAGTCGGAGCACATGAACAAGTTCTTCAACTATATACAGAATCCAAATTTTGACATAGCATCAGATGCAACAGCAACTTTTAAGGTTGATTATTTTGAGAAGATTTCCACGTTCCTTTTTGTTTGATAACTTTTGGCTGGAGAATTCTCTAGTGATGACTCTTTTCCATTTATTATCCCTGTTTGCATATGCACATTACCACCAAGAAGTTACTTTTTAATCCATTTGATATATTTATACTAATCATATCCACTTGTTTTTAGTCATCTTGATGCACTAGTATGTTTATATTGGTTTCCAAAATAGAAGTGCTTTTGTACTTTTATATCCCTTTGGTTTCCCATTTCTTTTGAAAAGCTAAAATAACTCACTGAAATAACGTTTTTCGATGTATCTGGAATACATATGATTACATTAAGCCCCTTACAACCGTATTTTCTGAGCAAATGAGTAAATTATAACTGTATCAGAAATAAGAGTGTTTAGCTTTGTTTCTGTCATAATTTTTAGGTATCCTTAATGTTTAAGTAAGATTTTGTATATCATGTTTGGAACAGTTTCTATAGTTTGATATGAGTGCTGATGCTTTGTCACAATTCAGGAGCTGTTAACAAGGCATAAATCAACTGTTGCTGAATTCCTTTCTAAAAACTTCGAATGCGTAAGTGTTACTGTTACTTCAGTCATGTACATGGCATTGATATAGGTTGGGATATAACTCTGTAAAATATGGATGCTAATTACTAAGTAAGGTAGTTCTTGTATTATTGCCACATCAATTATCTAAGATTGGTGACAAGTATTTCATCACTGGGCCTTGTAGGGCTTGTCGCTGTTTCCATATGTTGTATAGGGGGCTAAGCCCAACTGATTCGCATCAGTTGCTCATAGGTATAACAAAAATACCCATTATTTTTCATATCTATAAGGAGAGGAAAGAAGTTAAAACTCAGTTGGTTACAGGTTAGATTTGTGATTAAAATAAATCCTACTTTTGTCGTCAGTCACTTTTCTCAGGTAATCATCTCTCATTGTGAGGCAATAATCACATGCATTCTATATGCATGTACATGTTAATAGTCGATTAGGAATGTGCGATTATTGGATTCTTTTAGGATTAATTTTCCAGATATAATGCCAACGTTTCGTAGAGACCGAGTACAGCTTATTAAGTTGAAACTGTTTCAGGGACCTGGGCAGTGTGAAAATAATTACTACCTCCATGAACACAAATGAACACTCGTTTTGGGTTGGAGGGTGTGTAATGGAAACTTATATGAACCTCATAACTTTTCAGTCTGTACATTAAAATAAGTAGAATGGTTATCAAGTACTCAGGAACCTATTATCTAATACCCTTTTTTGAGATGATATCGATATAATTCATGAAATAGGTCTAATTAGGAGATTAACCAACTACAGTTCATGGAATAGAAAAATTCAGTAGATGAATCAAATTATACCAAGTAGAGTGCCTGCAAAGACTTTTTATTTTTGGTTGATTTGGATTTTTTGAATTTATGAATTGCTTAACAGCTATTATGATTGTCATTCTGATGTTTATGGTGTTTTCCTCCATATTTTATATATCTTCAGTGTATGAGTTAACATTATACCCCTAAATGTCGTTGTTTGCTACGCTAAGGAAGCCTCTCATTCAGTCTCATGAAACAACTTTTTAAGGTTTCAGGATCACGTGTTCTCATCCATATACAAAACAACTTACTTAATTAGCAGTTTTTAGAAAACTTGCTCTCAGGGCTGAGGTTATGCATTACTGGAAAGACACCCCCTCCGTTCTGCTGAAAGAGTCCTACTTTCTATTATGGAATGTTCCACAAAAAGTGTTTTCTTTCGAACACTAAGCTTATACATTTATGAGTTCCAAGTTTATCCTTATTACATTAAACATAGATTTAATAAAACTATTTAATCATTAACTAAGCATATATTTGTAGATTTAGTTTATTTCTCAAAATGTTTGGACTTTCAGGCGTGGATTGTCTAAGCAGAACGGAGGGAGTACATCCGTTCTTAACTTTGTATATATCATGTAACAGAGATAATAAATAAAAAGTTGCAAGTCAAAATTACAAATCCAACCTTCTGTCTAGGGCAAGACTACTTTAATAAAGCCCAGAAAATTAGTAGGTATTGGCATGAGTACTAAACTATTTCCTGGTCTCCCAGAAAAGATACAGAGCTTCGGTTTGACTGATTCCCCATAGTGAATGGATACTTTGATTGGACTAATGGTATGTTGGACATTTGGGGATTTATAATCAGGATTGCAGTATTAGAGAACCTCATAACAGAGATGCAAGTTTGATACAAATGTTTTCAGATAACTTGTATTTACTTGTTAAAGATAACCTATATCAATATTTATAGCCAGTCATGGTTGAACTATATCTTGCAGTTTTTCCAAGAGTACAACTCACAGTTGCTGGAATCTCCTAACTACATCACCAGAAGGAATGCTGTCAAGGTCCAGAATTATTATTTTGACTTATTTTTCCCCAATTTGTGATTGCCATCTTGTTTTCTCCTTTTTCTCCATCACCATTATGCATTCTTTATCTTACACTAATCAAGGTTGTTCCATTTCTACCAAGGTGACGAATTGTTCACATCCGATGTATCTTGTTTCTGCTGCTGCTTTTTGGTTCCTTTTAATGGATATAAAACTTTAGGCGTGTTTCTGTGACCTCTGAATTACATGAATGACTCATGTTTCATGTATATATTCTTATAAAATCACCAACAATTTTATGATATCAATGAGACTGGCTGATAATCTGCGACATGTTTCAGTTGTTAGGAGCAATGTTATTGGATCGTTCGAATTCTTCAGTGATGGTGCGGTATGTGAGCTCATTGGACAACATGAGGATTCTCATGAATCTTCTCAGGGTATTCTCCCTCTTCCGCTGCACATTTACATATATGTAAGTCATAACAGAGATTATCTTATGCAACTTATTGAACTATATTTTTATCTCTTTGCCAGGATTCGAACAAGGCAATCCAGTTAGAAGCATTTCATGTGTTCAAGGTGGGATGAAAATGCTGCCTTTTAAGCTTTATAACGTTGTTAAATGGCTGCCTTTTGTCTTTTTCCCTATTTAATTGATTGTCTGAATACTTATTTTCCCAAACTTCCCCATCAGCTTTTTGCTGCTAATCAACATAAACCTGATGAGATCGTGAATGTGCTTGTTGCAAATAGAAGTAAGCTCCTCAGATTTTTTGGCGACTTCAAGGTTGATAAAGGTATGAAACTTCTAATATCATTAAATGTATCCTTCGTGCTATAATCACGGGATGTAACCTTTGAATCATAATTTGTCACAGAGGATGAGCAGTTCGAAGCAGACAAAGCTGAAGTTGTGAAGGAAATTGCTATCCTCGAACCCAGAAGTATTGCATGTGCAGCTTTGAACCAGTGTGAGATTCGTTGTTAATTGTGAAGATGTAGCATTACTTGCATAGGATGACTCTTCAATAACCTTTGTTTTCCCTATTGGTAATTACTTTATCCATTAGAAGAAGTTTATATATACATACGTGTTCATTGGTATTATTTTCTTTAATTGGAAGTTGGCCCTTTTCCATGTTCTGAAGTAAAGGAACAGATCAAGATGCGTATAACACGAACTGGAAAACTTGCTATAAGCCAACTAGAATCATGAAAGTGTATACATATATGTACCAGAAAAAAATTATTACAAACCATTCCTAAAATATAACTCTACCCTACCATACTAGTCGCAAGGACAAAGAATATAACTCCAACATCACAAGGTAAAATGATAATCTCCCTCAAGCGGGGGTCCAAAGGCCCCTCACAGATCTAGTAAAAATATAACAATCTAAAAAAAAGGTGCGCCTTCAAGAAGAACAACTGAGATTGGTACTACCAAACTGTGAAGAAGTGTCTATGCCCTGGTAGCACCATAGCCATTAACTCCATTAGTTCCATTTCCTATGTGTTGATGTTTATCAGATTCATCTTTCTTCCTGTTTAAAACAATTAACCATGTAATGGCTTCCAAAATAGCTGAGCTGGCTCCCAGGAATATGAGTACACCAATATATGCACGTTTCCATTTCTTCTTAGGGTCCAAGATATCGAATCCCTCAAAGATGTTGGCTATGCTCAGAGCGATAACGGTGTATCCAACAACATGGTGGTAGATGTTCCAGTAAAGTCTGTATTTGTGTTCTGGCTTAGGCCTCAAGAGCAGTGCAAATACCTACATGCCCAATAACATATCAATCAAACTAATTCTAATGTATCGTAGAAGTACCAAAGATTAAATTTAAAGCAAAGGGGGACTAGTATGTATGTATGTATATACCTGGAGGGTACCGAGGACGAAAAGGGTTATGCCGATGTTTCTATGTTTGTTATATTCAATTCCTGCTGAATCACTGCCAAGCTTGAGTCCGGTGCCCCATCCAGCTACTCCGATGATATAGGCTGAAGTTTGGCAAGCAGCGTGTAGGTAAAACCATGCTGGATTAGCCACTTTGAACACCTTCAAGTACCTAGCTGTCATTGCTCCCAGAGGCAATAAAACTCCCCAACTCACCGCATTCAACACACCATGAACCTGTAAAATTGAAGCCAATCACAATATAAATCTAAATCCAGTATATGAAAATTTTGCAAATATTGATATCTGTTTTCAGTGTGTGTAATTCCAGTTTGTATTTTCCATTTAAAAATATTAGAAACACAAAGGGAAAGATGAAGGATGAATTTCTCTACTGAAAAAGAAGAAACAGAGAATTTAGGACTTTTAGTTATTGAGTTTGTGACTTGATCACTCTTTCTTTTATAGAAAAGCACCTTAAACACAATATATAGAAGAAATCCAGTTGGAAGTTAGTTCAATCTTAATTTCAGCTAATCCATAAGTTAGTTCAATCTTAATTTCAGCTAATCCATCTTGAATTGAAAGGAAAAAATATATATAACAATAAAAGATTCCAAATTAGATGTTTGAGGTTAGACCGGTGGAGCAAAACATGGCAACTAGACTCTTCAGTGTGTGTGTGTGTGTGTGTTTCCAGTGACCAGAAAAACCGTTAAAATCTTTTTAAAAGAATCCTAAGAATTAGACCAACGAATAAAACGTTAATTAGTTAGAGATGGAATCACTTACATTTCTTCTCCGTTGTCGTGAACCGCCAATGCTTCCTCCAGAAGCAGTAGTCTGCCCGGAACTGAAATCCACAGTTCCGATAGAATTCGTATTATCTGGATTCTGAGCATGCCCATTAAGAGCGTCTCCAGAAACGGGACCAATTTGCCACACCTGGGTAAAACTGGTCGTTCCAGTAGGAAGTGACAGGGTAGCATATATTATCATATCATTGTTTCTATGCTCAGCCGTAAGACCCGTCACGTTAAAACTCAGAGCGCCGGGTTGCAACGTAGTTGTATAGCTTGTGACAGGGGCGGTGTAAGACTCAACCAAACCACTGGAGTTTGTAAAAGCGATCAAACCCTGAGACCCAACCATTCCTCTTGCATTAAGATTCAACGCCCAGCAAACCCACTGCGATCCAGTAACTCCGGTGTGTCGAAAGGCTATATCAGCTGTGTGGTTTGATTGGTGGTAAGTCCAATGGAGGAAAGAGTTTTGAACAGGAAGATTGGCACACGTCGAATAGATGTTATTATTATTGAAAGAGTAGGAACTGCAGTTTTGAGCATAGGAGGAGGCAAAAACAGAGACCATCACACACGAAAACAGAAGCGTTTTCAAGAAACTAACCATTTTGATGGGTGATTGAATAAACACCAGAATTTACTATATGGGTATGTCCCAAGGCACTTTAGTGATCTGGGTAATTCGAGTTCTTGCTCCAAGTGCCTGCTGGTTTGATTGGATGAATGATTGATTGAATGTTGTATAAAGGAAGGGTTTTTATAAAGGAAGGGTAGGGGGAGAAGGGAAAGTGAGTGGTATTGAATGTTGTAGGTAAAGAAAGAGTTGAAGTTGTTGACTGGTTCTTTCTCTTTGTGGAATCCGAGTGCAGATTATGGCTAAAGTCATGTGTGGAAAGCAAAGTTGGAAAAGGATTGGAAGCAGCCAAGAAGGCCTCTGTTTTTCTTCTTTTAATACTCCCTCCGTCACTTAGTCATATTTGATCCGATACACAAATTTAGAAAAAAATAATTAATTTAATTATTAATATTAGTATAATATGTAATTTTTTTATATGTGATCTATAACTAAAATAGAAAAAAATAATAATAAAATAATAAAAATAATTTTCTAAAAAGAAAAAATTAAATAAAATAATTATTTTAAAATAAATAAATAAAAAGAGACAATAATTAATTTAGGGACGGAAGAATATTAAAAGTTTTTTAAGGTTTGAAATGTCTATTCTTTCCTACTAGTCTTCCATACATACTCCAACCACTCCCCATGTGTAACATCCTAGAAAAACAAAAATAAAACCTAAAAAGAATACTCACTCTCATGTGTTCATACCTACCTAGGCTTTTGAGTTTTGGCTCATTTTTAAATTTTGATTAATAAACAATACTTGATGGGCCTCCCTCCCTCGTATTAGTATTTTTCGTATAATTTCATAGATCTACCATGAAGCTTATATAAGTTTAGGGACCCCCTCCCCCCACTTCCTTCCTTCTGGATTGATGATTGGTCATTGCTTATTAGTAAAGTGAGTTGACCAAGTTCAGCTGTGACGATCACTCGAGAACGTGAGATTTCAGCAAACATGTGCCCAAGCTTTTACCAGTTTCTACTTTGGAAACACATTTTTTCCTCTGTTCTGTAAAGAGCTTACTAAGAATTACTTACTAGTGTAAACATGACAAATTAATTTGTACTATTATAGCAAACCGAAAGGGAGGCATTTGTAATATTGGAAAAAGAAAAATAACTTGGTACAAAATATACTAGTACATCTTTTAACTTAAGCTGTACTGTACTCCTCCTCCTATATATAGTATATATACTTAAGAAATACTACTACTGACTGCGGCGCTCGATGGAGAACATTTCGGTTTAAATGACATGGCATTGGCACTTGGCAGTGCATGATTGGGTAGAACTAGAAGGTGTTTGCTTAATTACTTTACATCCTCCCACCACAATATTAATCAATATGATCAGTACGTAAGAGAGGGAGCTCCTCCTCCTCCTCATAGTTCCTGCTGCTGGTAAACTCATAGCTAGGAGGTGGAGGTGGAGGTGGAGAAAGTCAATAAATAAAGTTGGTGAATGGGTTGGTTAACCGCGCGCAAACAGGGAGATGTACGTAGACTCTAGCTAGCTAGCTAGAGGGGTTGAATATGGAGGTAGAGGTAGAGGGATTTTAGGTGTAGGTGAAGAAAACTAGTATTTAAAAACATAGGCAAAGTCTACGTACGTACACACACCGATTAATATTGTCAATCCTTATAACATCATCAATCAATATTAAAAATCAATTAGTATATGTATGTGAAAAGTAGAAAGAATTGAAACAACCCTCCTTAATTCCTTTGCTCATCTATCTCATCTTACTTTGGCATTTTGATAATATTATATATTCTCAACTACATTAATGTTCACGTACCCTCTTACAAATCCTCTGCAGAAACGTCCGTCTAGAAATCAATCAATCATCTTATTCCTGCTCATCAATTTCTATGTATTCTAGGCGTTGTGGTCTATGTATTATATTAATTTTCTATGTATTCTAACTAGTCCACAAACTATATATATATATATATATATATTCTAAAAGTCTCCCTCTTTTTTTCTTTTTCTTTTTCTTTTTTGAAGTCTCCTTGTGTTTTTTGAAGTCTCCCTCCCTCCCTCCCTCCCTCCCTCTATTCTAAAAGTGCTATTATTATTTCTAGAACAGATGGTTAAGGTGGTGTTGATGAAGACAGAGCTAAAAATCAAACAAAGCAGGAAAAAGAAGTTATTATTATTAAGGAAATTAAGGAGGAAAACGCAATTAACGTTGGTTGGTTGGTTGGTTGGATGACTGACGTTAGGCTTGGGCAGCGAAATACATACATACATACATACTACATAAGAAATTAAGCGGTTGATTTGTATTGTAGGGCGAAATGACAGACAGATTACCTCAACTTTTGGTTTGGTCAAGTCAGTCAATACCCACTCCCCCGCCGGGCGGGGTGGGTGGGTCAGCTCCATCTTCTTCTTCTTCTTCTTTTCACCCCCAAATACCAATTGTAATATTCCATCCAAGTAACCAACTATGGTTATATATATTAATCAAATATTATGACAGACAATACATTTAATTATTTTTATTTTTTTATCGAGTAAATATTACTACTACTACTAAACAAACTTCACACAAGTCAGTCGTCCATCAAATATTATTAATAACATTTTCAATTGACACATTGACCAACACAAATACAACTCAGACCTAATGTAATATGACGAAAACTAAAAGACAAAAATAAAATTAAAATAAAAATCTTCTGAACCACCGCGATCATACACTTCTTTAAATTACGTATATGATACATTTCGAAAACGATAATTGTGCATGTTTGAAGTGAGTACTCACTGCACTTGGAGTTTCTCGAGATCTTTTTTTTTTATTTTGTAAGAAACAAAATATTTTGCGCAACAAAGTGAACTGATTATATGCATATCTGTTACAAAATATCATTATTTGTATTTTTGGAGGAGGTTTTTTTACCAAAATATTATACTTTTAAGAAAATATTCGCAAACCATAATATTTTTATAACTGTTTCTCAAATTGGGGTACTCCTTAAAAATATTCTCAAACCATAGTTTGGGAAATAATTTTTAAGGTATTATGAATTTTTTTTATAAAAAATTTTAAAGCACAATATTTTGGTAAAAGACTATTTTGCGAGCGCAATAAATATTTTTGTGTTGTAATATATATTTTGTGGATGTCCTTTTGGTCAAAAGCTAATTAATAGAAGCTTACAAGAGAAGCTATCTAACGAAGCTTACAAGAGAAGCCTTATGGAAGCTTACTGGACGACGAAGCTTACAGAGAAAGCCATATCACCCTACTTTAAATAAACAACTCATGTTTTTATTTTTAATTACTCCTGAGAAGTTACTTTTCCCTTCCTTGTACTCTTTCCCTCAGCTTGTATTCTACACTACCCTCTGAAATAAAATTATCTATTTCATCTATATTTTTACTTTATTTTCTTTTATAACACGTTATCAGCATGACTTCGTTCTAGCATCCGCATCCTGAGTAATAGTAACTGAAGTAAGTTCACTATCGGTAATTAAGATTTATCTATTTTCCATTTAAGTTATTTTTAAATTTCATCATATCAAATCTCACGAAGCTGAAATTTATAGCTCTTGATATTACCGAAAGAACTATCTATTATGGATATTAGAAACTGAAATTCATTTAGATTCTATGGCAATTAATAAAGGAAATAATGTCTCAATGCAAGATCGGGCTATGGCAATGATTTTTTTCCGACACCACGTCCATGAAGAGCTAACAGAGTACCTCACCGTAAAAGATCCACTCATTTTTTGGAAAAATCTAAAAAAAAAGGTATCACCACCAAAGAACTGTTATTCTCTCAAAAGCACACTACGAGTGGATTCATTTATGCTTCAAAAGCACACTACGAGTGGATTCATTTATGCTTACATGATTTTAAAATCATAAGTGAGTATAATTCTACGATGTTTAAAATAATCTCACAGCTAAAATTATGTGGAGAAAAATAACTGATGATGATATGTTAGAGAAAACATTCTCCATTTTTCATGCCACGAATATGTTCCTGCAACAGCAATATCGAGAAAGAGGTTTTAAAAGGTACTCTGAATTGATCTCTTGTCTTCTTGTGACTGAGCAAAATAATGAGATCTTATTGAAAAATCATGAAGCTCGTCCAACTGGTTCCACTACATTCCCTGAAGTGAATGCGAACATATAAGTTAATTCTGGGCGAGGCCGTGGATGTGGTCGCGACCATGGTAAAGAGAAAAATTATAATCAAAAGTATGATGATTATCAACCCTATAATGATGAAAATTTCTCTCGCCACCTGAAGTGGAACAAAGAAAATGATAAAGAAAAATCAACAAGTAGACAAAATACGCACTCGAATAAAGTGAAAAATTTAAGCTATAGATACAGAATGAAAGGACATTGGTCGTGTGCCTGTCGTATGCCTAAACATCTTGCTAAACTTTATCAAGCATTAATGGAAAAGAAAGAAGATGTTGAGACAAATTTGTCTACCAAGATGATGATATGAACCAAGATACATCTATAAGTACACTTTGATGTGTCAGATTCTTCAATCCAGAAGTGGGTGGTGATTACCTATTTGATAGTGGAGAAGCCCAGAATAATTAAAATATTCATTTTTAATGTTTCTCTTTAGTGTGTTTTTCGACTTGAGTTTTCTTCTCATATTTTGTTTTTCCGTTGAATGTTGTTTCTTATATGTGTTTATCTTATTTTTTTTGAAGAATATATGGCTATTTCTTAAATCAAAGATGATGATACATGTTTGGCACACAGTGCATCAACGCACACGATACTAAAGGATGGAAAGTATTTCTCCCATGTGATAGTAAATAATGCTAATGTTAGTACAATATGTGATAGTACAAAGATAATCGATGGCTCCGAAGAGCTAACATAGTACTATCTAGAGGAACAAAACTTAATATAGATAATGCGTTACTCTCAACTAAATCTCAGAGAAATTTACTAAGCTTCAAAGATATTCGCCGTAACGGATATCACATTGAGACAGTAAGTGAAGAAGATATGGAATATCTATGCATTACAAAGATCGTGTCAGGTAATAAACATGTAGTAGAAAAGTTACCTGCATTTTTTTCTGGATTATACTATACAAAGATTAGCAAAATTAAAGTATATGTAATAGAAAACTAAAAGTTTACTGATTTAAAATGTTTTACTATTTGGCATGACCGATTGGGGCATCCCGGATCAAATATGATGCAAAGAATTGTTAAAAATTCACATGGGCATCCATTGAAAAATCAGAAGATTTTTCAATCTAATGAATTCTTGTGTGCTGCTTGTTCTCAAGGCAAATTAATAATTAAGCCATCACCAACTAAAGTTGGAGTTAAATCTCCAAAGTTTTTAGAACGCGTTCAAGGTGATATATGTGAGGTGATTCACCCTCCATGTGGATCATTTAGATATTTTATGATTTTAGTAGATGCATCTACAAAATGGTCACATGTAAGTCTATTGTCGACTCGCAACCTGGTGTTTACGAGATTGCTTGCTCAAATAATTCGATTACGAGCACAATTTTCAAATTATGCTATCAAGACAATTCGTCTTGATAATGCTGGTGAATTTATATCTCATGCTTTCAATGACTATTGCACATCAATAGGAATAGATGTTGAACATCCTGTTGCTTATGTTCACACAGAATGGTTTAGCTGAATCGTTTATTAAATGACTTCAGTTAATAGCTAGACCATTGCTTATGAGAACAAAGCTGTCTGCTGCACCTTGGGAGCATGCTATTTTACATGCAGCAACACTTTATACGCTGCCAACAAGTTATCACAAGCTCTCCCCTTTACAATTGGCTTATGGTCAGGAGCTAAATATTTCCCATCTAAGAATTTTTGGTGTTCAGTATATGTTCTAATTGCTTCACCACAACACACCAGATGGGACCCCAACGGAGATTGGGAATATATGTTTAGTATGATTCTCCTTCTATTATTAAATACCTTGAACCATTAACAGGAGATATTTTTACGGCACGCTTTGCCGACTGTCATTTTGACGAGAAAGTTTTTCCAACATTAGGGGAAGAAAATAATTAGCTGGAAAAGGACAATAAGTGGAACATACTATCATAACATCTTAATCCTCGTACAAAGCAATGTGAATTTGAAGTTCAAAAGATAATCCACTTGCAAAAAATAGCGAATCAATTGCCAGATGCATTCACTGACCTAAATAGAATAACAAAGTCACATATTTCAGCTGTAAATGCTCATATATGTATTAATGTCCAAGCAGGACAACCCGTTAATAAAACTTACTATAATTAAATTTTTGAAACGTCCTCTTAAACCATATGTTAACCAATCCCTTGGTTGTTTTATAGGCTTATTATGAGTAATCAAAAACCCACCTCATGAGGTATTGGTTGGCAAAAGGGGAAACACAGTGTAATGGTTGGGATTTGATAATGCTAGAATGGGCAATAATTGTGGAGCAACCTATAAATGAAATGACATAGTTTCTAAACAATTAGGTAGGAACTAGTCATCTCTATGCACACGTAAATGAAAACGAAGCATTGTATGTTGTAAATTACAAGAGCCCCCAACTGCTTCTCCTTTAGATGTTTCTAGTTTTCTTACTACATTATAATTATTTTTATAACAGTGACATCTTTTTCTTTTTCTTTTTTTTTTATATTTTTCTTTTGGGTTTGATCGTGACTCCTTCAATTAAGTTCGCGTGTACCTTAATTTAATCCAACTATCTCGCCAGTCCAAGGATACACCCCGCGCTCGAACCATGAATTTGAGACTTACCTATAGTGCTGAGCTGACCTCAAGAATCAAACTCAATAATTAACCACGATGTTACAAATGTTATCTTGTACGTTCAATGATTATATACCCTCAACTAATGAGTAAAATAAGTAGAAAGAACTATGTGCAGTAACTCTCTTTCTTTTATATTTTTCCCCAATTAATCAAATATGCAACCATCCCGATAAAAACTTAGGAAAAACTGTCGTACAGATATTTTTTTGTAAAACGGATTTCTCTGAACTAACCCACCGTCGTGTGTTGGTGGAATGAGCCGTGAGATAGTGAGGCTCCATCTTACGAATTATGATCCGTAAAACGATACTAACTAAACAAAAAGGTTAAATAAGTAGCTTAAAGTAAATTTCATTTAGTCAAAAGCGAAACAGTTATTCGAGCACAAAGTGGAATACTAGTATAATATAATATAATAATGCAGTGTAAAATGAAAACTTTCCAACCTGACTATAAGATAGATGAGCATTTTAATTTCCCACTTGACACGGTTTCCCACATTAATTAATAGTAGTATAATTTATACTATATACTACTAATATAATGCAGGGCAACCTTTTTTGACAAAACTAAATTAACACAATTTGTTTATTTTAATAAAAACCAACCCAAGTTAGCTTTTTGGCTTGAGTGCCCCTGTCTGTCTCTTCCACCAACAATATCTACCTAATTCCTACTACTGGTATCAGTCGTCCCTCCCTCCCCCTAATTCCGTCCTCCATAAGAACAAGTCAATCAAGAAAATTGATAGTATTTCCCATTTCTACGAGAACGTCTAGACCAAGTTGATTGAGCTCGTACATTGCTCGGACAAAGCAAAAATCATTAGGGAAGCTCGTTGTTCACGTAGTAGTAATAGTAGTACTGTTTTTTCAAGTTGGCAGCTTGGCTTTTTTTCTTCGATTTTGTCACTATAATATTAAATTTAGTCTAATGTATATCATCGACCGTAAGAGACGTTAAATTTTCTAATGGAGGATGCAGACATGTCACTTTTGGCTATTTCATTTTGATTACTCTTACTATTATATGATGCAAATGTCACTGATTACAAAACTTAGAAATAAAAAGTGACAAACATAAATAATGGAGAAAAAGGGGGGAAAAAATTTTATATATATATATATATATATATATATATATAACGTGGGGGAAAGGAAATAAAAGTGTTTGATTTGGTACTTTAAACAAAAAAAAAAGGGAAAATTTTAAATATAGAAAATAGAAAAACATTTCTACACATACATTCATAAAAGGAAAAATTAACAAGATGGCGTATAAGCTAGTGGATATGGGAGATTTTCTGATATTCAGAGGGACAATGCCTGGGTGGCTTGATGCAGAGCAGTAGCTTGGAGGCTGATCTTTGTTGGTCTCGAGATTGTCAAAGTGAGAGAAAGAAGGAAGACATTCAATCACTGAAACTGACCCCAAGTTGGCGGGATCAGAGGGTGGACAGGCACTCCATGACTGCCAACTAAGGTCAATGTTCCACCTCAGCCACTTCTGTTAGCAAAATTGACGTTCGTCAGGTTAAGTGGCATACATGGACTATTTTAAGTACTGTACTACAGTGACTCAATCGAAGAAAAAATTAGGTTAGGGATGAACTTGAAAAAAAGAATGCTAGTATAGTGTGACAAACTCACCTATTTCCCCCCAACCATTACAATCTTAGAAATAGAGCTATGTTTGGCAACTTTCTATTCTTCCAATCCAAGCCTAGCATAAGTAGAATTGGTCTGAAAATTATCCGCAATTTCATTTCTTCACAACACCAACCAACAGATTATCGATTCCTTATTTCCTAATATCTCGATGATGTAATATTAAAGACAATATTCAAAGTGCAAGGCAAAAAGGAGAAATCTAACAATATTTGCTCAATTCCCCCTCATCTATGACTCAATGATGCATATCACATAACACTCCCATCCGGATAGCATAATTAGTCGAAACTTTGTTCTATTAAAGGTCATAAAGCCGAAAATTGTGCTATAAGGTGAAGTGTGTGCTTGTGTAGGTTTCCTGTGAAGTTCAGTAGGTTCATCACACGGTGTTCACCTTCTTCACCAGCTTTTTTAGTTGCTAAACAAAATGCAAGCAAACCATGGCAAGATTATGACCTTATATTACCAGCAATAATCAACTTCACAACTCGTAAGTCACGACTCTCTCCCACTTCATACACCCTTTCAATCATCACTACCTATTGATTCCTTAATTTTGCCCATTTTTCCTCAAAATTTCACACACCAATGTGCGAGTAATTGAACCCTAATACAATTCAATACCTCATCATGGCTATAAACTCGCCCTCTCTGTTCCTTTGCATTTTTGTTTCTCTTTCCTTCACTTCATCTGCCCAAACCTGCTCAAACTACACCTTTACATCAAAGAGAATCTTTGGGTCTTGTACAGACCTTCCTTATCTTCACGCCCATCTCCACTGGAATTACTCAGCATCCACAGGAGAAGTTGCTATAGCATATCGAGCCAGACAAACCTCCAAGGGATGGATTGCATGGGCCATCAACCCATACGATACAGGCATGGTTGGATCACAAGCCCTAGTTGCTTTTCACAACCATAATGGGAGTATTACAGTATATCCAACAGCATTAACCAGCTATAACCCGTCAATGCTACGAGGAAATCTCAGCTTTCCAGTTTCAAATATCTCAGCAGAATATGCAAATCAGGAAATGATCATCTTTGCTGTTGTAGGTCCACTCCTTAACGGAACCAGTGTTAATCATGTCTGGCAAGCTGGAAGCTTGATTTCAAATGATATTCCTCAAATGCACTCGATATCTCTGCAAAACCTTCAATCGACAGGAACACTCAATTTTTTGCAAGTTAGAAACATACTCAAGAAGGAACAATGATGTCAGTTCCTGGGCATGATCCAGCTTCTGAATAATGCTCTTAAGTTTATGTATGTCTTCCTTATCCAAAATGTTAACATGGTTATGTTTGTATCACATAATAAGTTTTTCTGCCAAAAACACACAAATTACTTTAGAAAGAATTCTCCTACTGTATCCATATATTACATGAAAACCCACAATAAGGATAATTTGCACAACTAGTAGTTTAGTTACCCTAAATATAAAAGAAAAAATTATATTAATAAAAGATTTTTTATGCAGGTAAATTCAAGTCCACCACAAATATTTTTCTTTTTTAGTATTTGTGCAACTGACTTGTGCTGGATTCAAGTCCAGCACTGATCAACGGCTTAATAATTAAGCAAGAGCTTCATACAGGAAAGCAAATTGAATATCCCACAATACCTCATGAAATAATCTTTGACAAGATGAGAAAATTGGTCATTCCCATAGTTTAGCATAATTAACAACATAGCTTCTCTCCACAATTAATGTAAACGAGGACAGAGTTTCTTAGGACAATCCATACAGAGAAGTAAATCAGAATTTGAGTGCTATGAATAAGTAACCATATTACCAACTAGTTGATGAAGCTCCTCACACTTCTGCTTTGTAACTGGTAACTCCAATGTCACCTGTCCAAATATGAAGAAGAAACTTGTATCGCAGAATTACAAATACACAGATGAAGGAAATGCACATATTTATTTGAAGTTAAGGCCCACATGAAGTCCTATCACAACATGTATGATTTGATAGAGCAAATTTTTTAAGAAATTAAGGTCCAATGAATCTGGATTCCAGCAGTTCCCAGTCCACAGGTTCCATCCCATCACATCACACAGGCAATATGATTTGCTATAGGCACAGTAAAAACAAACTCACCTCTTTGAAGATTTCGCTATACGAGGCCTCCTTAAATCCCTACACAAATTGAGTGAGATATTTTAGTCGATCTAATAAGACAACATTGTTACTTGCAAGTGTACATGCATATGAAGCACTTACATAAGCAGAAGATGAGTGAGAATGACCATTGAACAATAGAATAGCTAGAGAGAGAGAGACGAACCAATTTTCGGAACATATTAAGAGAAGCTTCATTTGAGTCTCCAATTTTAGCACGAAAAATGTGGATTCTGTGATTCTTAACTGCAAACAGCATCATCATCAACACTGATTCCTTCCCAAGTCCTTTGCCACGGCTTCACTTGCAAGAATGAGATGATAAAATTTTAATAAGCAACTCAAACAAAGCCACAGACCTGTGAAGAATGAAGACTCCAACAATAATATACCCAATACAACTGAGTCAAGCGTCAAGTGAATTACTGAACCACAAAATAAGTTAATAACGTGTCCATCTATGCATCTATGAAATGACACATGAATCAAAATTACAAGAGTGGTTAGCAGAAAAATATGAAAGTTTCTGAGTATAATAAATGATATTTCTGCAAAGGGAATGGAAAGCAGAATACCTTTTGGGTTCAGCTATCATTATCTCAATCTCCGCCATTTGGGAATCATCCAAGTCATTCATGTATATATTTACATCACCCACCATTGCTGGAAAAAGGGTACATTTGTTACTATGAAAGATGAATCTCTCATACTGCAATGCAAGAAATCATCTAATATTCTAGACAATGGGTGAAACTGTTTGTCCCAATGCTATTTCTATTAGAGAATGATGTAGCTTAGCAGTTCATCCCTTGCTTTTTTAAAGTAAGACGACTCCTACACAAGGCATTCAACTACCTAAACAAGGTAAATTTGATCATAAATGACTTAAGAGCATACAGACAATTAGTAAGTGATGGGATCTGACTCTGTGGTGACTGGTGACCCGGTGCTGCATAATTGAAGCTCAATAGACAATGACACTGATAAGTAAAATCAAAATGAGGCCATAATTTTTTCTTTTCACCTTGTTCAAAGTATGCTAAACCTAAGTACACTTCATAGACACCCAAAAGAGTTTGCAGGTGAAAAAAAAAAACGGGTGCATCCTTAATCTATTCTGAAAAGCTAGTTCACCTTCAACCCAAAAGTAGGGAAATATTGCTGGGACCGTGCCAAGGGGGCCCAATTTCCAGATTAACCCAAAATTCAAGAAGACCAGTTACAAATCTCTACTTGCATAGGTTATGTAAACAACTATCAATATCATTCCTCATCATTCATGTACGAAGCACTGATTATTCCTATCCCAAAATTTAATCCTTTGTCAAATAAGCCGACACCGCCTTCCCCATCCCCCTCCCCCAAGTCTTTTGTCCAACAAACCCACCTCAACAAGGTTACATGAATATCATATCACACTAACTGAGCACCAGTGACTTAAATACACAAGAAATCACCATCCTCCATGCAATTCGAGTAAAATTTAGAAATTCAACATCTAATAAACACACCTCTAAAAGCAGACCTACACAATAATTACCACAACCAACTGGATTATTATCAATTATAGGCCTATACAATAATGGTAGTGATTTTAAAAATCATCAACTTAAAACAATAAAAAAGAGACCTTCCACATGAGGATCTCCATGGATAAAGGTGCCATCAACCAAATCTTTATCCAAAATTATAAAGGTCTGCTCTGCAAAACAAAAAATCAAAACAAAAACCATCTCACAGACATCAATTTCGGGTAAGAATTGAGACAAATAAGTGAAAATGGGTAGAGGGGAAAGGAGTAGTACTGAGGGGGTCTTGGGTCCAAGAGAGCTGCATCTGGTACTCTTCTTCAATGGTAAGGGGATCCGACCCGGTGGCTTGGAGGAGAGCCGGGTCTTGCATCCATTCATGGTACTTTAGCACATGTCCTTTCATGTACGGTACAAGTATCACCTTCTTCCCTTCCAAGCTCGCCTTCATTTCGTTTCCCACTCTCAACTCTGTGTGTCGAGGCTATGAGACGATGAGCACTAAACAATGTGATACGTCGGCGTATGGTCTTCATTAACGATTCTAAATGGACATTATAATTAGAAGGGTGAATAGGGGAATTGCTATTCCAACCCCCAAAAATGCTAAGTATACCCATTTACTTAGTTCACCCCCCTTCAAACATTATACCACCTATATTACTAAGTATACCCCCATTTTTTTCCTATTTCACCCTTTAACAACCCATTTTTTTTCAATTCAACTTCAACCCATCTCTTTCTCCTCCTTTAGTTGGGTCTGTACAAAGAAAAGAAAAGAAAAAAGAACCCTCCATCAACCTTCAATCTTCAGTGACCAAAAACTTCTTTCTTTAAACGCAAATATTCAATCCATTTCTATTTTTCTTTTTACGGTAAGCAAATTAAATACTCTCGCTAATAATTGAGAGAAATATTCAACCCATTTCTATTGCTTTCTTGAAACACACATTTTGGTTAAATTTTTTAATAATTTTTTGAATTTTTTGGAGGAAACTGCGAACGTAGTGTGCGGCACTCCCCGGCCGCACACCCTAAGGAATGTGCGGCACTGGTCCGCCGCACATACCTTAGGGCGTGCGACTGTCCGCCGCACATACCTTAGGTCGTGCGGCCGGGGGTGCCGCACAGTATCTTAGGGTTCTTAAAAATTTTAAGGGTAATATAGTCTTTTAAAATTGTGATAATTTTGTAATAATAGTAAGGAGGTATACTCAGCAAAATGGAGGGTGGGAATAGCACTGCTCGGTGAATAGCTACACTAAACTTTCTCGAGATTTAAACAATTTTTTTTTTGATTAATATATAATTTGGTCCCTAAACTTTCCATTCCTGGTAATTTGGTACTCAATTGATAAATTTTCTAAGGTGGTCCTTGATCTCAACATTTGCAGCCTAATTAATCTCTCATACCGTTATTTCTAATAGGAGCATTAAAAAAATCTTAAAATAATAAAATTGCCCTCCGCTGAATCTGATGAAGATCCAGGTGGCAAATTTTTTGCTGAGAGAGAAATAAAATAAAAAACCCCTTCACAAGAAGGTAGAAGATATGGGCTGAATTTCTTCCTTCTTTTTCCGGTATGCCGCTCCGTCAGCAAGGAGCTATAGAAGAAAGTGGATTGTGGTGATGTCGAAATTTGTACCTATTTCTATCTATTTAGTGATAAGTCCGCTAATTTCTTTGATCCCACTCGGTCTTCCTTTTCTATTTTTTTCCAATAATTCGACCTACCCAGAAAAATTGTCGGCCTACGAATGTGGTTTCGATCCTTCCGGTGATGCCAGAAGTCGTTTTGATATACAATTTTATCTTGTTTCCATTTTATTATTATCCCTGATCCGGAAGTCACCTTTTCCTTTCCTTGGGCAGTACCTCCCAACAAGATTCATCCCTTTGGATCTTGGTCTATGATGGCCTTTTTATTGATTTTGACGATTGGATCTCTCTATGAATGGAAAAGGGGTGCATCACTCTATCTCTCACACACACACATACACACAATAAAAACACGATTTGTCCTCTCTCTCTCTCTCTCTCTCTCTCTCTACAATCTTCCATGGCCGACGAGCTTTTCTCTAATGGAAAAATCCCATCATGAGATCATTCCCCCAAACTATTCACACATCCGATCGTTAGGGTCAAAAACATATGTCCGATAAAAGTCAAGTAGTGACTCTTGTGTGTGTCTGTTTGATCTCAGATAATTGAAGCAAAGAACAACCGCAAATTGACAAATGGATCGTCGATTTCCAGAAGTCAAATTGACAAACAAATTAACAAGAAGCTTAAGCTCACAGCTCCGACGAAGTTAACATTGACGAACGGATCCTCGATGCAATCCAAGGCCGATTTGAGATCGTTGGAGCAGGAAGCTTCTAGGAGTCGCTGCGAGATATCGACTTCGTAGTTTATTTCTCTATGGCTAACTGTTTATTTCTCTATGTTTTTGTGAGAGAGAGGAGAGAGAGAAGAGAGAGAGGGAAAATTGTTTTTTTTTTTTTTTGTGAGAGAGAAAGAGGTATAGATAAATAGTATAGAGAGGGAAAAAATTTCTCCATTCCCGCCATGAAAAAAATCCACATAGGTATCCCAGTCAACCACAATTGAAGGGAATTTTGTCATTTTAAGATTTTTTTTTAATGCTCTTGTTAGAGATAATAGTATGAAGGACTAATTAGACTTTAAATGTTGAGATCAAGGATCACCGTAGAAAATTTTATCAATTGAGTACCAAATCACCAGGAAATGGAAAGTTCAGGGACCAAATTATATGTTAATCCTTTTTTTTTTTTACAATCGAGTTATTGATATTATACATTTGTACTCACAATTTACTTGCACTTGAGTTTGTTAACGCTGTTTAAAATTTCTTCATCTCGGATAAATGTTCCTACTTTCTATTTTGGAATATCTCAGCTAATATTTCTAAAGAATTTTAATGTCACAATTTACTTGCATTTGAATGCTTGATGTTGATCCTCACTGAAAAAGTGTATGCTCGCTGCCGAGGTAATTCCCGTTGCTGGCGAGGACATTGTTGAGCTAGGTCTAGGTCTAGCTCATGGCAGTGACCTCGACTGACGACTGGTAACCTCGGTAGTAGACTTTTAGGTGGGAACCTCAATTGAGGTCCTCGGCTGCTCCGAGGACTGGGCTACCATTGTCAACGTGAATTTTGGGACCCACTTGAGGCTGACATGAAGGACACGTGGGATAGGTATTTGGGAGGTTCCCTTCAGTATGCACATATGATCAACTTAATTCAACTTTCAAGAGAGATTAAGGGCATACCATCATACTTGACCCATATATATATATTAGTCAGACTCATTCAGGAATTGCATTTTTGATAGTTTTGCATGAACATGTACGACATGGTAATGCATGCAAAATGTATCATTTGTGTTAAAATTATTCTGACTTTCACATGTCTGAATTTATTGTTATTTTCTTAGTTTCCCAAGGTATTGTCAATTTGTCCCAATTTTTATTTTATTATTTAGGACAAGCTACATGAATTTTTTTTTTAATTATTTTTTGGCATTTCATGATTTATGCGAAAAGCATTCAATTCAAGAAAACAATGTATCATAAATTTATTTTATTTTATTTTATTTTTAATCAAAATGCCCTTGTAGTCTACATGAATGATGATCAAAAATGGCTTTCACCATCTTCTTGATTATTAGAACATTAAACTCACTTTTGACACATTAACTATGACACAGGATCCTCTATTTTAAAAATGTGTTCTATTTTTTATTACATTCGTTGGATTTTCGCCACATGTGCATAAGAATAAACAACATTAATTACCTCGTAATTTTTGATACATATATAGTGAAGATCTGACGATTGAAATATAAAATGAAACACATTTTTGAAATATAGGATCCTATCCGATTTACTATACCTTAGCTTAAAAGTTAAGCATGAAAATTCTTTATTCCACCGATCGAGAATCATCACACACATAATTAATGGAATGGAAATTGACACTCACAAACACACCCCTTCTGTACTTTATGCGCCCACCTTGCACTCTGCAATCAAACACTCACCAAACCATTTGTTGTACGTTCGTGTATATATATATATATATATATATATATATATATATATATATATATTGCCACACTTCAAAGCTAAGCAGAAATTGAGTATATATTACGATTCATCATCATCATTCGTCCACTATCGATCCACACATGCCATAACCCAGTGACTTACTATAACTATAATTTCTTTTGTTTCTTGCCATCAGTAACCTTCTTGATTATTCCACACCAGTACACCACCATGCTTCCCTTTCTCTTCTTCCTTCTCCTATCTTCTCGGCCTCGTCAAGCTTTTTCCGCTCATTGCACAACCGCTACCGCCTCAAAAACCTTCCAAAAGTGCATGACACTCCCCTCCCAAGATGCCTCCATTGCATGGACATACCATTCCCATAATGCCACCCTTGATCTAGTGTTTTTCGGTTCCTTTATATCTCCCTCCGGTTGGGTGGCATGGGGCATAAACCCTACTTCTGCCGAAATGACCGGAACACGTGCCCTAATTGCCTTCCCTGACCCCAACTCCGGCCAACTAGTCCTACTACCATACATCTTAGATCCAACGGTGAAGCTACAGAAAAGTCCACTGCTCTCTCGCCCACTTGACATCCACCTAATCTCTTCTACTGCAACCTTATATGGTGGTCGGATGGCCACAATCCATAATGGAGCCGCTATTCAAATTTATGCCACGGTAAAACTTGTACCAAACAAAACCAAGATTCACCATGTATGGAATCGAGGGCTTTATGTTCAAGGCTACTCCCCTACTATCCATCCAACCACAGTTAACGACCTTTCCTCGACTGCCACCATCGACATCTTGTCCGGCATATCAGCCTCTGGGCCTAAAAACAACATCAAGACCCTTAAATTTGCACATGGCATCATTAATGCGATTTCATGGGGAGTATTACTACCCTTAGGTGCAGTCACTGCACGCTACTTGCGACACATGCAAACCTTGGGGCCTGCATGGTTTTATGCTCATGCAGCCATACAACTTTCAGCGTTTTTCTTAGGCACCGTGGGGTTTGCCATTGGTATCCGACTCGGAGAACTGTCGCCGGGGAAGGTTTACGGGCTTCATCGAAAGCTAGGAATCGCTGCATTTTGCCTAGCAAGCCTTCAAACACTAGCACTATTGTTTAGGCCTCAAACAACCAATAAGTTTAGGAAGTATTGGAAATCGTATCACCATTTTGTAGGGTATGCATGTGTGGTTTTAGGGGTAGTGAATGTATTCCAAGGGTTTGAAGTAATGGGAGAAGGGAGGTCATATGCAAAGTTGGTGTTTTGTTTGTGCCTGTCTTCTTTGATGGGAGTTTGTGTAGCATTGGAAGTGAATTCTTGGGTAATTTTTTGTAGAAAATCAAAGGAAGACAAGTTGAGAAGAGAAGGGCTTATTAATGGATCTGAGAAAGCTAATGGATCAAGCCGTGGTTAAATGAGTGAGTGGTAAGGTTTGGGTTTGGGCCTCCAATTTTTTGTGGGATTCGTTCATTTGTACAATTTCTCTTACTGGTTGTTTGGTCTGCCAAAGGACGAAAGAAAAAACTAAAATACTTTTCGTGTGCAATATCGGGACCATATTTTCATTTTTAAAAATACTAGGTTTACAACTATTTCTACAGTTTTGATAACAATTTTACTTTGAGAGTAATGTTATGAGTACTTAAAAAGTACCAAATTTTTTGCACCAAATGATGTGTCACATGATGTGGCAGCTGATGTGGTACAAAAAATAAAAATCAAAATTAAAATTAATGCATCACATCAGGTGACACATCATTTGGTGCAAAAATTTTGGTACTCTTTAGGTACCCATAGCATTACTCTTACTTTGAAGGCATAGTATATGTCAGGCGCATGTGCATTTTTAAGGTATAGTTGTTACCATAGCAGAGCAATCTTTTCCTTTTTCTCCGACCAAATTGTACTCCTAAAAGAAATTACGGCATGGAAACGCAATCCTGTTAAAAATATTGTTAAAAATATTTTTAGGAGAGCTTTATCGCTCTTGTAGTCCGACCCTCTCTCAAAAGATTATTTTAGAGCTTTCAAGCCTGATGACACCATTGGTAAACCAAAAAAAAATACAAAAATTTAAAAAGGAAAACAAATTTTAGTTTGTAAGAACCAATCTAGTCCTTTAATGTACCGTATGGCACTAAATATATAATATCACAATAGAAAATAAGAAAGAAATTTATGCAAGAAGCAAAGTAGCTATTAATATTATGCTTGGCATTTTCTGAAAATATATATATATATATATATATATATATATTTTGCCTGGTGCTTCGTATATTCTATAGTTATTCAAATTTGACCTTTATATATTTTAATAATCATGTTTTGCACGCGTTAGAACCTCACTCTCCCTGCTGTTGGTCCCAAGATTAAATTTCGTTGGGGGGTCTTTGGAAATTTAGGGTAGGTTTAGAATAGATTTAGGATATCAAAAAAAAAGCCGTGAAATTTTCTGAAATTACGCTCCAATTCATTATACATGAGCAATATTTTATGAAATTTACACTTTCACCGTGGTTAAAAAAAATTTTTAAATCACTGTGGAGAAAGGAATTCTAGAATGGAATTGAAAATCAAAAGTACGGAAACCTAATCGTCAAGAAAATCAATTCACAAGTGGGAGATAGAGTCAACAATTGATTGCTTGCTGCGTAGCTAGCTAATTTGTGGTATATTTGAAGGAGAAATTGCTGGCCGGTTCACTTTTTCAAATTTTTTTCTCTAGTACACCCTTTTTTTTTAATCGCTAAAAGGCATTTTGAAAATTTTCTTCCTAAAATACCCTCAACAACATCGTTGCTTCAGATTTGAGATTCAAATTGATGTATAAATGATTTCATGTTGTTAATATAGTCTTTCCTCATGTTTGGGTATCAATTTTCATGCATAAAACACAAATTTGATCAAATTTAAATTTTTTGAGTTCATCCCGTTTTTCTTTGTTCTTGAGCTGTTTTGGCCACTTAAATCTCTGTTTTAAGCTTCGAATTTGTTTAAAATCAATCTCATATTATTATCCTAATTTAGTACTATATTTGTGCACAATTTTTCTACCAAAAAACACTATTTTTGAGCTTCAAATCAAGCTTGACAGTGTGCTGTCCGAAAACAGAGGAAGATGTTCTTAGACTGATTTAATTCGCCAATCGCAGTATGCTGGGCAACACAACGGGGTTAAGTTCCCTAAAGCGCGCTGCGATGATGCATCGCGATGCAGATATGGCTTATCGCGATGCAGATATGGCTCATCGCTATGCATATATGGCTCATCGCGATGCAGGAGTGCTTTATCAGACTTATTAATACGAATGATCCATATATGGCTCATCGCGATGCATATATGGCTCATCGCGATGCAGATATGACTCATCGCGATGCAGGAGTTCTTTATCAGACTTATTAATACGAATGATCCATATATGGCTCATCGCGATGCATATATGGTTCATCGCGATGCAGGAGTTCTTTATCGCGATGTTATATGTTGAGTGTTACTGTGGCATCGCGATTGCAAAAGTGGTGCATCGCGATTTGCAAAAGTGGTGAATCGCGATGCAACGATTGCAAAAGTGGTGCATCGCGATGCCAAAGTGGTGCATCGCGATGCTTTGGTTCCCTAAAGCGCGCTGCGATGATCGCGATGCACCAATTATTGCATCGCGATGCCCCAATTTGTTGCATCGCGATGCAAAAAGTGGTGCATCGCGATGCCAAAGTGGTGCATCGCGATGCCAAAGTAGTGCATCGCGATGCTTTGGGTTACTGAAGCGCGCGTGTTTTTCTTTCATTAATGGCATAATCGTCTTTTCGCCCCAAAAATGCCTTTTTCCGATTTTTAAAAAAGATGAGTGGACTAGAGCGATTACAAATGTTTGAAAACGGACCGGCCTGTAATTCACCCATATTTAAACCTTGGAGGCTTAACAGTTGATTAAGACAAGACGGTCAATAGACCCAATCAAGCCCAAAACCCGCTCATTCAGATTGAAAGATTTATGGTCAAGTTTAAGTTCAAAAAGACATTGGGTGAGTGCATGCCCAAGTTTGTTTGTATTGGTCGGGGGCATGGTTATTATCTAACTAAGTCTGAACTAGACTCGACTCAAATAACTTAGAACTATATAAATTAAGTTGTTAAGTTTTTCGAAACTTCTCTTTGTTTGTGGTGGACAAGTCGTGATGACACATTCGTTGCGCGGACATTAAAAACATAAAATTTTACTTAATTCTCACTTGTGTGCACTGTACAATAAATATATACTCTATAGTAAATTTGTAAAAATAAATCTATCTTGTTGTTATTTGCATAAAAAATATTACAGAACCTCGAAATTAAATCGAATCGAATCAAATTGAGCGGATTAGTTTGGTTTTAGACTAGGATGGTTCAGTCACGGTTTGAAAATTTTATAAACCGATCGGTTTGGTTCGATTTATGGTTTTAGGAGTCAAACCGAACCAAACCAAATCGTTATATATATATATATATATATATATAATATTCTTGTTATTAATAGTCATTTGATTTGTCTTAAAAATTTTGTACCAAGATCTAAAAAATTCTAAGAGTAAAGATGGTAATCGCACACCTTGGTGTCTCAACTCTCTCTTTTTCTCACATATTCTTGTTATTAATAGTCATTTGATTTGTCTTGAAAATTTTGTACCAAGATCTAGAAAATTCTAAGAGTAAAGATGGTAATCGCACACCTTGGTGTCTCAACTCTCTCTCTTTTTCTCACCTCAACGCAATGTCGCGCCTCACCATTAGTCTGTCATTGTCCCTCTCACCTCGCCAGCGCTCTCTCCCTTTCACCTCTCTGACATTCTTTCTCACATCTCGTAGAACCAAAATTTTCTCTCAACCATCGTAAGATCTCTCTTGACCTTATCAAATTAATCTCAACTGTCTTCTTCTTTCAATATTTAAAAATTGACCTTTTCTTCTTCTTTTTCAATATCTCTTCAGTGATTCTGGAAAAATAATTAATTTAAAATAAATTACTTTGAACCGTAAAACCAAACCAAATGGTTTGGTTCGGTTCGGTTTCAACCTCAAGTGGTTCGGTTCGGTTTAAAAAAATGGAACCGTTAGGAGGCGGCTCGGTTCATAATTTTGGTATAAATCGAACCAAACTGAACCATTTACACCCCTACTTGGGGATGACACCTTAGATTCTTTTTCATTCTTTTTTTCTTAAAAGCTTGAAGGGGACATAGATCTTACCACAATCCTTATTATTATTATGAATTAATGGTTTGAAAGACTACAATTAACTATATGGTGTCTTTGGTATGGCTAAAACAAATTGTGTCTTTGGGAAAGCTTTGAATATCTGACCTCTCCGTTAAGAGTAGTGAAATATTAGGGTGGCTCTGGTGTAGGGCTCGAACACTCTTTCTCTCTATTAAAAGAAGTGAGCAGTACTAAATGGACCTTTGGTGGCTCTGGTGTAGGGCTTGAACACTCTTATTTAGTACTTTTGGGGGCTCTGGTGTAGGACTTGAACACTCTTTCTCTTTGTTAAGAGAAATGAGTAGTACTAAATGGGCCTTTGATGAGACTTGAACAACAACGGTGCATTTGGTGAAGCTTTAACACCTGATTGTTTAAGTATCAAGGTGTCGCTGGTGAGACTTGAACACTCAACCTCTCCGTTAAGAGAAGTGAGTAGTACCAATTAAATAGAGCTCATTGGTGACACCTTAGATTCCAAACACTTTCATGCCTTCATATATTAACACCACAATTGTTCGAAGTACACCCCTTCATATATTACAAAAATGTCATCATAAATTTTGATATAAATGCCCTTAGTAGAACATTAAGAAGGATGTCCGGTAGGGGCTACCGGTGTTCGGTAGAGGGCTCAGGGGGTTATCTACACCACTAAAGGTCTTCGGTAAGGAGCTGCCGAACACCACTTAGGGTGTTCAGTAACACAAGGCCGAACAACTATGACCCAAAAATTTCGAGGTGACCTTGGTGTTTAAATATGGAGATTAGATTGAGAAGTTGCGGCGAATCCAACCCCAGCATCCCTCACCATAACCCCCATGCCTTCATAAATCGATAAGCACTTACAGATTTCAAAGGGTGGAGCCGTGGAGGTGGGATAAAGGTGGTGGTTGTGTGGTGGTGGCCACGTCATTCAATTCCTATCACCATCCAATTAAAATATGTTAAATTAATAAAAAAAATTATATGGAGAGCAATGTTGCTAATTTAGTGTATCAAAATTAAATGGTGATAAGAATGACGTGTTTTCACTTTGTTATACCCAACATCTATTTATCATTCTTATGATCTTGCTCGGCATTCACACTCAAACTCCAACAAATGACTTGGTAGTATTTTCAAAGCCAAATATTACCCAAACTCTGATTAATTAATAGGAAAAATTGCAAGCCGATACATTTTGTGGAATATTCAATCGCTTAAGTCCACTATATTTGTTTTCATTCGCTTAAGTTCCTTTTAAATGATAAATTTGATATTTGTTCCAAAACTACCCCCGTATCAACATATTACATTTTTAAATGTATTTTGTGCATCATCATGTGTGTAAAATGTGCATCGTCAATGTATATTGTGATTTTTTGTGTTGAAAATTGTGCATCGTTTGCCACGTCAAGTATAAGTGTGCATCGTGTGCATAGTCAATTTAATTTTTGTGACTTTTAGTGTTAAGAAATATGCATCGTCAAGTATATTGATGTAATACCCTGGGTTTTGCTATACTTGATAGACTCATTAGAATGACATATTATTGATGCATGTTTTAGTTATGTGTATTGTCCTTCATAGTTGTATGCCTTGATTGTGTTTAAACTGTATATCATTGTATTAATAAAGTGTTACATTGCTAATTTGCCATGTATGGGTTATGTTACAATTTTATGATCTTTGTGTTAAATTCTAGCAATGTTCTTGGACTATTTGGGAGTCTTGGTGGAGTGTTTTGACCTTGAGTACTTGGGAATCATTTAGTAGCATTTTGGAGTCAAATTGGAGCATTTTACCAAGAATCAGAGAATCTGGTGGCAAAGCGATCGCTCTAGCAGGTGCCTAGGCGATCGCCCTGTGAGCTGAAAGTCCGTACGGATTTCTGCATTCTTTTCTAATTTTTACACATAAGCCCCTTGACCATTTTAAAACGTCCCAAGGGTGTTTGACTCTCACCATTTACTGATTTAACACTTAGGAAAGACCCTTGACTCTCTTGATATCACTCAAAACATCCATGGAAACTTAGAGAGCTTGTGTGGGAGAAAGAGTGTGAGATTAGTTTGTGTGTGTTTCTATTCTTCATCATCCAACCATTGGATCTTACATGCAAGACCACTATTGAGTTGCTAAGGACTAGGAGACCAAGATAGAAGGCTTTGATCTTGATTTCCTTGGTTTGATTGAACATTTTTAAGGTAAGTTACTAACCCCCTTTTGTATGATTAAAAACTATTGCATATTTGTTCTTCAATTATACATGCATGACTTGTATACTTGGTATTTTTATGTCTAAATGATATGTTAAGATGTATAACATGTTCATGTGCTAAGTGTTGGGTTTGGATGATGTTGCATGTTGAATTTAAGTGTTCAACCATTGAATTGAACTCAAGAACAAGTTAGAGACTTTAAATGGGAAATCATGCATATAGCAATTATACCAAAATTTTGAGAAGTGTAGTAATGACTCTAAGAAGTTGATATTAAGAGCCCGTTTGGTGTAGCGTTTTGAAAACGCAGTGTTTTAAAAACGCAGCGTTTCTAAAACGCAGATTATTTAAAACGCGGCTTTTTTCTTTATAAATGCGTTTGGGATATTATGTCAAAACGCTGCTTTTTATTCCCTACTGTGTTTTAAAATTTGCGTTTTGAGAAAAAGCTAGGAATTCCAGTGTTTTAAAACGCAGCTTCGTTTTGAAAACGCAGCGTTTTCTACCACAGTATTGAAACGCTATGTTAAGGAATAAGCTGCGTTTTAACCCTGCGTTTTGGTCAAAACGCGTGAACAAACGGGCTCTAAGTTAAAGTAACAATTACCGAACAACATGTTAAAATTCTACGAGATTTAGAGTTCGTTTGATATGAGTTTTGGTCCTCCAAGTAAATGATACTAGTAAATAAGAGACTTGTGATTAGCTCTGAAGTGGTTGTTTAAAGTTGTTGAAATAATATGTTTGATGAAAATTCTTGGTAGAATAATATAATCTACTTAACATTTATCAAGTTCACTACTTTTGAACTTGGTGGTTATTTGCATAAGTTTGAGTATTATATCAACTTGTGCATTACATTGAGTCCAGCTGGCATTGTTGTTTAGTCAAGGTAGGACAACGTATAGCCTTTACAAATCAATGTTTGGAATCGTTATGAGTCGTCGTACTAGAGTTCATAGACCCTCACCTGTTGGCCATAGGTGGGAAGTAGCCCCACTGTTGTAACAATACGCATGACTTTGGTTTGCTAGTAACCCGAAGAGTGATTCCGGGAACCCGATGAATGATACCAGGGACGTCAATAACCAAAGAGTGATACCGGTGACGTTGATACTACATACATGGGTATCAAGACATAGTTGATTATTTTGTGTATTGCAGGAGTAACGTAAAGTTGAAGAAAGAGAAATAATATCCTTTATAATGTGATTTATTTACAAGCACTTAGATAATCAAGGTGCTTTGTGAATTATATGATTTGTATATCAATGATGATAATACTTATTCAGTTGTGGTGTATAAATGATATTATCATGTTATGATTACAGCTTGAGCATTATGACATGTCATGTAGTTGCATTTAGTAACTAATTGAGTTTCGACTTACCCTGTTTGTTGTTTATATATTTTTCCTTAGATCCGAGCCAGCCTAGCAGTTCCCGATGAGGTCGGTGAGACTCCTGTTTAGCTCGAAGGTTGTATTTTGGTCTAGTGGTTCTTGGAACTTGTTGTTGTTTAACAGTATTTCTTTTGATGAGGACGATGGTTGTGTAAAGTTATGTAAACTTTACTTGGGTAGTATTTATATGTGTTGTAAACCTTATATTTTTTGGTAGCCGACCAATGTATGTCGTGCTTGTGTATATAACTTTATAATTAATTTAGTTTTTTTCCTGAGCATGTTGTAGCTCGTGGATTTTTTTGTTTCTCCGGCATATTGTGGCCGTGGAGATTGTTGTTGTTAGTTGTTTCCCAAGTCTTTGAATTGTGGTTTTATTAGTTGGGTTCTGGCTGTAGTGTCGCTGAAGACTTGTTTATTATTATATCAGGTTTATCAGTTGTGTTTTGTTGTAAGTACGGGTGGTTACGCCACATGCTTTTCTTTGGTTGTGTCGTTTGGTTGTTTTGGCGACCCGACCTTGGGATTTCGTATAGAGATCCGGGTCGGGGAGATACAATTGTTATGCATCGTGAAGTATAATAGTACTGTTGTTCAATTTTTTGTGTGTAAGAAATGTGCATCGTCAAGTATAATTTTATGCATCGTCAATTATAACAGTACTATTTTCATTATATTTTGTGCATGCCAAATGTACTAACTATAAATTTATGTTTTTGTTCCCAAACTGTCCCTGTAACAATCTATCACGTATTTTTTAGTTGTACAATTTCCTTGACTTACTCATTTCAATCTCGTATTTATCTCCATTGAGATTTTTTACTAAAATTCGCATTCATATTAACTTGAAGAAACTTAAAAAATACCAAAACAGTTCAATATCGAATTCATTTTGAAATCGAAATCAACGAATTCAACAAACCAAACTACTATCATATTGTTGCTGAAATTCAGAGGAGATACTATTATTTCGACAATTTCAGAGAATTTGGGTTTATCTGAGTTGACCGAATGCAGCAAAGGTAAATATTTCAATTGGATAATTGTACTTTAAAATACACTGTAGGATCACATAACAATTGTTGTTTAATCAACAAAGAAGATTTCAAAAACATGTTGACATTGGCTAAAATTTTATCAGTTTCTATTATCATTATTGATGTTTTTAAAATTGATACTGGTTTGAGTTACGAGATTAATAAAGAAGGAAATTATGGAGATTAGATTGCAGAAAACGATGCAACTATTTATAAAGATGACGATGCACAAAACTTGCATTGTGATGCACAAAACCTTGACAAAGGTAAAGAAAAAGTTATGCATCGTGAGGAGTACAGTGATAGAAGTTATACCAATTCTACAAGTTCTGAAAACGAGTTGAAAGTGTCCCAACACACGACATATATCATGTTCAAACAAAAAAGGAACTCTTGAATTCTGGTTGGGAAATCTTATTACTGGTATTAGTCAAATATTTAAAGATAGAGTGGAAGATTTTCGCACGCAGCATATAAAGTATTCATTCAAGATTGGTTTTGAATTCATTTACATTAAGAACAACAAAAATAGGATTAGCGTTGCATGTTGGAAGAAATACAGTGATAATTGTAGTTGGTTCATCAAAGCATCTTCAACTGTTGATGAATCAATATCCATATACTAGTGCAACCTTTCATATAGTTGTCATTTGACCATGGTTGACGATAATAACTCAAAAAGGATGGGATGTGGTATTATTGGGCATTTGATTCTTAACCATGTTCACAGTCGACCAAGTTATTCGCCGAAGGATTTAATTGATCACATAAAGACTAATTATGGCTTTACAGCAAGACATGAAGGAGCGTAAAGAAAGCTCGAAAGAAGCTATTTGGTTGCTACAAAGAATCTTTCCAGGAGTTGCAGTGGTACGTTAAAGCCTTGCAGAAGAGTAATCCTGGTAGCTTTGCTTTCTTGGAATCGGACGATGATACGAATTGATTCAGTAAGTTATTCATTTCATTTCGGGCATGCATAGATGGTTTCAACTACTGTCGTCCTATATTGTTTATAGATGGGACATTTATGAAATCTCGATTCAAGGGCACCCTTTTGTCCGCTACGGTCAAGGATGGAAATCAAGGTACGTCCATTTGTTCTACATTTTTTTCTTTTGTGTTCAACATTATTTTGATTAATATCATAGGATGATCATGTTTTTTATGCCCCTATTTGTACTTATACTTATTAAGAGATACATTCAGTACATTATTGTGCATCGGGAATGAAAGTGGTGCATCACGATGCACAAAATCAGTACTTTTGTAGTACACTTTTATGCATCGCGATGCATCCTGGTATGCATCGTAAAACTGTTGTTATTAATTAAATATTGTTCATATGCTGCAGGTATGTTCCCGTTTGCATTTATTATTATAAGTTCTGAAAATAAAAATAATTGGGCTTGGTTTCTGTCTAAGATAAAAGGAGCAATCGATCGTGAAGTGCTTTTTGTATCCAATCGTAATGTTGGTTTAATGGAAGCAATATGCGACGTGTTTGGGAGTTCCAAGTATTTCTTTTGTTTGGTACTTCTTTATCGGAACTTGAAAGAAATGTTTACCGGTAAACGTTATTCTAACACATTCCGTAGCAGCTTGTGTTCAAGACTCAAGGACTGTGCGTATGCCCCAAACATTAGACTATTTAATGAGAAAATTGATATATTCAAAAAAGAAGGGGAACAGCTTGCATGTGATTTCTTAGCCACCATTCTATATGAGAAGTGGGCGATTGCACATTGCCACGAAAACAGGTATGTCGAAATGACCTCAATTGCCGCTGAATCGTTCAACAATTGAATTTTAGAGGCTCACGGTCTTCCCATTACTTACATGTGAATTGTATAAGATCGAAAATAATGAAATGGTTTAGTGAGAGACTTGGGAATGGAAAGAGATAGAATAAATTTTTATGTAAGAAGATGGATACAAAGTAGAAGGAGTACCTTAATATTGGGATCACGTGGCAGATTTGCATGACACCCAACTCAATATACGAGGTTTTATCCGATCCAAGTGATATGGTTAATAATTACTTCTTAACAAGCAATTACATCAAGTGTTATGAGGGAAACTTGATGTCAATTACAACTACGAAAAGGTTCGAGCTTCAGAATTCTTGTGAGGGTGAAACCATGTTACCTCCTATCATGAAGAGATTACCTGGACGTCCGAAGAAGACAAGGATCTCATCAAATGGTGAATCAACATGAAAAAAAAAAAAAAAAGATATGTAGTCTCGTCACAAACTTTGTAACCATAATTCTAGGTCATGTCGAGAGGCTATACAAAGTTGATTTTTGTTATGTTGTAATTTTTAAAGTTTATTTTTGTATATATACAAGGTTGATTTTTGTGCATCGTCATGTGTATGAAAATGTGCATCGTTAATGTAATTGTGATTTTTGTGTTAAAAAATGTGAATTATGGGCATCGTCAAGCATAAAATGTGCATCGTCAATTGTTGAACACATCCATAAAACTGCATATAAAATGTGCATCGTGTGCATTGTGATGCAACAAACAACACTCTTTTTTTAAACTGTTTTTGTAGTTAATATGGTTTTTTCTCCAGGATGATGCGCAACTTTTTTTAATGCATCGCAAGTGAAAATGATATTTATATTACGTTTTTTTTTGTTTTGCGATACACATTGTGGGCTTCCGTGTTTTTATGTGCATCATGATATTTTTGTGATGCATAGCGTGCACTGTTCCGTATTATTTAAGGGCGTAGATGATATTTTATAATAAATGTGTCATTTAGCAATTAAAAATAATTATAGTAAAATTTAGCGAATAAAAATTATCTAAAAGGATCGACCCAAATTTGACCCTAATTAACAAGTGCATAACCTGAAACTGTTTGTGGGCCCATTAAGATTTGGATACACAATACTACATTATACAAGGAGACATATGATATACATTATACAAGGAGACGTATGATGCAAATATTGTTGTCCATAAAGATAAAATAAGAACAATTGATCACTAGTTAAATAACGTAATTGATCAATATATATATATATATATATATGTATATATATATATATATATCAAACTAGTCAATCAATGTCATAACTAAATTAAATGTTGGTGTCCAATCATAGAGGACCAGTACGAACCCAACACATCACAGAAACCATACTTGATATCTGGTTGGCCTTTACTCTAATGTCTTTGACGAAAGATTTTGCGAAATGAATTTTTTTGATGAGGAAATTAAACGGATAGTTTTCGTAAAATGAAAGGATCAAATAATTATATAATTTAAATATTTTAAAAAATTGATAAAATAATTTAAATTTTTGTTGATATTTATCACATATTATAGATATTATTTTAAGACGTATTTAGTAAGATTATAAAATTTATAATTTAACATGGAGAGAGTAATATTTATAAAAATAAAAATTGATTGATTTATATTATAAAATAATTTATAGAATAATTTAATATTTTTTAAAAATATTTACATATAATATAATTGGTTGAGTTTGTTTAAAGTGTATATTCATATTTAATAGGGTGTGGGTTCAAATCTCATTGACAACATTATTTTGTTTAAAGTTCTTCTCATATTATAATTAGAAGAAGAGTAATACCACCTATTGTAAAACCTATAATTAGGAGGTATAGTTATAAGCTAATGACTTAGAAATGAAATAATAGGTATAGTTATAAACTAATGACTTAGAAATGAAATAATATGTATAGTTATAAGTTAATGACTTAAAAATAAAAAGTTATCTCAATTCATTATTTTGAAGCTTAAGAATTGAAAGAAATAGAAAGGAAGATGAGGTGTCACCTTTATAGGTCTCCTCACCAACTATATATATATATATATATATATATATATATATATATATAACTTAAGTTTGATCGATTTGTATGATTAATTTAAGCTAAAAGGCAGTAATAATTAGAAAATTTATTATATGGTTGAAACATCAGAATCCATAATTTTCATCATTATTAGTTTGATTAATGATGTTGTACTATTGCTTCAGTCATCACCTAGCTAAGTTTAGAATTATGAGGAACAACTCGATCATTTTGATTTCATATTATTTATTTAACATTCTAAATAGTACAGTAGTATTTACTTTTAGCAAAAATTGAGGTGGTAGGTCGAGGTTCCATAATTCAATGTCGACTTTCACGTAAAATATATACTACTATAGTATTTACTTTTCTGCTTGATAGATGAAGAAGTTATAATTTTTCTTTTTACTTGATACATTTAGTTGTCGTTCAAAAATGGATTCAACAAGCTAGATACTTAAACATTGTTGGACCTCACGAGTCGTGATCTTAGCCGGTAATTTAATTTTACCCTCTCATTTTTTTATAACTTATGTTTGAATTCAACCACTCGACCGACCAAACCTAATTAAAAAGAATACAATTATAACTAGCTTAATTAGTTACCATCTTTGAGTGTGACATTAACTTAAAATATAATAAATCTTTTTTGAAATTAATATTCTCTGACAAAATAAATATTTATTTGTGTTAAAATTCTTACTTTCTACCATGAAATTCGCAACATCAAAACCCTTGCTTATATATATATATATATCAAAATGATACACCTTTATAAGTTGACATTTATGTTTGGGCTAAAAATTGTAATAGTAATTGCATTGCTTTTTTTAGTATATATGAACTTCGTCTAAATAAATGAATTGTACTGCATTATTTTTCTGTTAAATAAGAGTAATTTTTTTTCTGAATTTATATAAGCAAATGAATGGTCAATAATCTACACTACTGTAATACCCTAGTTCCTCCTGTGTTGACTTGTGTATCATGTCGTATCGTTATCACGTTGTGAATATTAGTTAGACTTGATTAAACAACATGTTGATTGATTCACGTATTAATTTCATGAGATTTAAAGTGCTTCGGTTGTGATTTAATTCTTGTTCATTATTCGTAATAAGAATGCATTTCATTCTAAGCCTTGTTACATGTGTTTTGAATGAATTTCAAGTGTGTTTTAATCTTTGTTAGAGGTTAGGATAACTTTGGGATCATTTAGAATCATTTCGGAAGCGTTTCGGAACATTTTTGGAGAGTCTGGACACAAAGTGATCGCCTTGGGGAGATCGAAGCGATCGCCTTGGGGAGATCAAAGCGATCGCCCTGGGATAGGGCAGAGCGATCGCCCTGTATCGACTTTGTTCATCCGAACAGCCTGTAGTAATTTGACCATAACTTTGTGTAGAAAACTCGAATTTACAAACTGTTTGATTCTGTGTAAACTAGACTCAAAGAGCTTTCCAACCATATCTTATTTATAATTTTTTTAGACTTGTATATCCTAGGCACATCTTTGAAGTTGACTGAAAATCACCCAATCTGTTTGGACAACTTTCTCCAAAGTTTACAACTTTGTCATTTTTACCCCTTGACTCACTTAAAACGACCCAAGACCATTTGGTCAGCCTAAAACACTCTCCAAACCACATGGGAGATCAAAAATACTCTCTCAATTCATTTCTCATCATCCATGGAGCTTGAGAGTTAGTGTGGGAGATGAAGGTGTGTTAGTGTGTGTAATTCTTGTTCTCTCAATCCAACCAACCAAACTTTGATCCAAGGCCATGCATGTGATGGGGATGACTAGGGGAGCATCTTAAAAGGCTTTGATCTTGTTTTCCTTGTTTTGATTGTCTTCTTTGGAGGTAAATTACTAAACCCCCTATGTATGTTAGAATTTGTTACATGTATGAATATTTATGAACATGCATGTCTTGATTACTTGATAATTCCATGTTTAAATGATATGATGAAATGCATAACATGCTTATAAGTGTTGGGTTTGGATGATGTTGCATGTTGAAGTTGAGCACTCAACCTTGATAATGAACTCAAGAATAAGTTAGAGACTTTAATTGAGAAATATTTGCATATAGCAATTATACCCAAATTTTAGAAGTATGTTAATGACTCTAGAAATTTGATATTTGAAGAGAATAATATCTACCGAGTAACATGTTAAATTCCTACGTGAATTATAGTTCGTTTACTATAGAATTTAGCCCTCCGATTATTTGGTACTGGTAACATAAAGACTCCGATTATATTTATAAAATGGCGTCTAATTAATTTAGCAAGCCGTATATCCGGACTTGTGTAGTTTGGGATGTTCGTTTAATATAATTATCAACTCCCGAGAGTTGTTTACACGTATGAATATTAAAATATGAAATGTTAGAGACTAGTACATCAGTCTCGATGTGATAAACGATTGTTCGTTAATCTTGGGATTTGACTACAAAACCATATAAATTAAGATAAGTGTACTTGAGGGCACTTGCGTTTATAAGAATGAGTTGTTTACGCTTCAAGCGTCATTGTGGGTGTAGTAATTCGCACTCAATGTTAATGAACTAATAAGTATCATTGGTGTGTTTGTGCTTGAGAACTATATGAGTAATCTCAACATGGGTTTGTAACTAGACTAACTTAGTAGTCTTAAGGTGCGTTTGTTGGGAATCAAATTTGTATCTCAATGTGTAGATGTTTATAGACTAAATATGTGGTCCAATGGTTCTTGAGAAGTACTTGCAAATATGTGCTTGTATGATTATGTGATTCAAGACTAAATATGTGATTTTGAGATGTTGATTTGTTACTTTATGTGATTCAAGACTAAATATGTGGTTTTGAGATGTTGATTTGTTACTTCACAAAATGTGTTCATTAATGTGTTAAGGTAGGATTATTGACCTCCTTGGTTGGGATAAGGTTCACTACTTTGGAACCTTATTATTGTTGTTATGTTACGAGTAAACATCTACTTGTGCGTTGTGTAAGTTTAGCTGGCGTCGTCGTTACTAATGTTATGGTGGGACGACCTATAGTCTTTACGAATTTGTTTCGTGATCGCTATAAGTTGTCGTACCGGAGTGCACACACACCTTATCTGTTGGCCACAGGTGGGAGGTAGCCCCTCTGTTATTAGCAATACGCGTGACTTTGGTTGCTAAGATCCGATAGATTTTCGGGGATCCCGGCAGGTTTGGGGATATCGATACATCATAGATGAGTATCGATACACGTTATTTATTTTGTGTATTGCAGGAGCAACGCAAAGAAGAATAAAGAGAAACAATATCCTTTGTTATGTGATTTACTTTACAAGTACTTATGTGAACATCAAAATGCTAAGTGTTTAACATGAGTTGTATATCATGGATGATATTTCATGTTGAGTTGTGATATATAAAAATGCTATCACTTTGTTATGATTAAAATGAGCATTATGCCATGTCATATAGTTGCATTTAGTAACTTATTGAGTTTCGACTCACCCCATTGTGTTTAATGTTTTCCTTAGATTCGAACTAGCCAGGCAGCTCTCGGTGAGGTCGGTGAGGACATGACTAGTTAGCAGGTTGTCCTCGTGGTTGTACCTTTGGTTTGTACAGTTTTGGTTGTATTTTCTTTTGGCGAGATACGATGGTTGTGTAAAGTTATATAGACTTTACTTTTTGGTAGAAATATACTTGGTTTTGTATTATTCTTTTAGTAGCCGACATGTATGTCGCGCTTGTGTATAGTTGATGTTATTTCCTGAGTATGCTATAGCTTTCGGTTATGTTGTTGTTCCGGTATGTTGTGGCCAATGATGTTAACATGGTTGTTATTAGTTGGTGTTCCGGCAATAGTATCGCCGATAAATTATTTTATTTATATCAGGTTTATCCGTTGTGTTTTGTCGTAAGTACGAATGGTTACGCCACGTGCTCTTCTTGTTGGGTTGTTTTAGCGATCCGACCATGAAATTTCGTATAGAGATCCGGGTCGGGGTCGTCACAACTACACAGTTGTTTATGTACAAATAAAGGTTGCGATTGATTACACAACTTTTTTTAATTATTATTTATTTTGTCATTGATGATTTTATCGTTTTTTTAAATATTCAAACGCACTCAAAGTTTGGGAATAAGATATGTGATCACTAAAGGCTAACTGTTTTAAAAATTTTGTCATAAAGGCTATTGTACTAAAACAAAAAAAAGTCTTTAATTTCTTGAAGTCGTTAACTAAAACATAGATAATTGGCCAAAATATAAAATAAAAAAAATAATAAAAACCTCAAAGTATCCACCAAATTTTACTTTGCACCCTAATTTGAAATTTGTCTTTACGTCACACTCCACGTTCCAATTTGTCCCAGTTTGCCCCCTACCCCCGACGGTCGTTATAATGTTAACGGAATGTAGCATGTGCATCTCACGAGCTGGGATATTTTAGTCTTTTTGGTTCTTTTAGGCCCATTACACAAATCCTACTGAGTCAACTCATTCTCATACAACAAATTTTTTCTTCTCTTCCAATTTTATCTATGGAGGAGGGAGAGAGAAAGAGAATGACCGTAAAGTTTTTCTTTTTTTCCAACTTCTAACAAATTTTTTCTTCTCTTCCAACTTTAGCTGTGTCAAATTTTTTCTCTTCTTCTCACGAAGTATCACCATCTTTCTCTCTCTCCTCTCACAGCGAAAAAATGGCCGGAGCGAAGCACAAACAATGAAGATAATAGTGAATTGAACGAGGGCGTACTTCATCGTCGTTGACAGTTTATATCTGAAGATTGGGGGAAATAAAAAAACTAGGGTTTATGAAGCTACCATCACCCACCCACAAGAAGCCCAAATCCCAATCCTCCTCTTTTACTGTTTGTGCCTCACCCTCCACCTTCTCTGTCCTCTTTCTCTCTCCGCCCAACAACGCCACCCCCCCCCCTAAATTCCTCATGAACTCACTGCTCATTCTAATTCAGTGGTTGGAATTAATTACTAATTTAATTAATTAAAATTCAGTTATTTTTGGTGGAGAAAGCTTGAGCCGACCGACGATGGCAATGGCCGGAGGCGGTGGTGGCAGAACGAATGAAATGGTAGCAACAAGACGTCGTACAAGAACTGAGCACAACAGACTGAGGAAAGCTACCAATTACAGCTTACTCTCGCTCTTCGTTTATCATCTGATTCCACTTGCGCCGATGATCCCGATTTCCTATACGCCGGCGCCGATGATGAACTCACGGCGATGTCGTTGGCCTCCCCCGAGGTCCTCTCCCATCGATTTTGAGTAACTTCCTTTCCTCACATTTGCGATTTATAATCTTAAATGGTTTTGGCAGTGTGTGCGTGCGTGCACGTAATTGTCAGTTAGTAATATTGATTTTTGGTAATTTAATATTAGGATAATTTTCCAACTGTAATTTGGGAAAGAAGACAATGACAAAAACACCCAATTCCCCCCCTCGTGCAAAGCATGTGATGACTTCCGATAATATTTTTAACAATGATCAAAGCCAGGGTGTTATGTGGAACAAATTGAAACGTGGAGTGTGACTTAAAGGCAAATTTTAAATTAGTGTGCAAAATAAGATTTTACAGATACTTTGGGGTTTTTTTTTTATATTTTGGCCGAGATAATCAAAAGCAAAAATCTTAGCAGCAGACCCAATTACAATTACCCCATTGGTGGACTGGTTTGGCTAGAAATCTTATCAACAACAATCTCTTACACAAATGGTGAACTGGTTTGGCTAGAAATCTCATAATCAGTTCACACAGAGTCACAGAAACAGACAAGAGTCATCACACAAGTCACGATTGACTTGTCTGCAAAAAGCCACAAAAAGAAACGTAATAAAATCATAAACCCCATCCCCATCTTTTTCAAAATATCTGACCATTTCTTTCTGTACTTTTACCAGATTTTTCAAGCTCAATGACAATTAGCCTCATTGGATTCTTGCCAAGTGTGCCTATCCTCCAATAAAGTTTGTACCTTTGTTGGTATCCGTGTATATCTCTGATTAACCTCTTGATGGGCCTCTGCTTTCTGTTCTGGTCTGGGTCCCTTTCTCCTAAATTCCTCCCCGAGAATTTCCCCAAATTCTTGATTGATTATAAAATTCTGGGGTTTCTCTAGTTTCAACATCTGGGTTTCGTTTCAGCTTCAATTTGGGTCTTGGGATTGCTGTATTTTCATTTCTCTATTGAGAATTTGGGGGCTCTAGGGGGTTCACTCAACTAGTCAAAAGTCTTCAATTGTGACTTGGCTTGGTTCTTGAAATTCTCAACATTCTTCAACTTCGGTAAGTTCTTTTCTTTTAGGGTTCTGCTTTGACATTGCTTTTCGTTTCAGTTGTCAGCTTCTGCAGTTTAAAGATAGTTCAGCAAACTCTTGAATTTCGCCCTCTTTTTGAGTTCTAATTTAGGGTTCTTCCAGAATTATGGTTTTTAGGGTTCTGGAAAATCTCTTCGAAAGCTCTTGCTAGTTTCATTACTTGGTTGCTGTTTAGGGTTTAATAATCTTTACTGAAAACCCACTTCTGCCCGCTAGATTTTTGGAACAAAGTGTGTTTATTGTCATGGAATCTCATCGAGAAGTCAAATTGTCCAACTCCCCTGTTGTTGCTCGGCCTCTTGAACCAAAGCCCAATTCTTTGACCCCAGTTACTGGTCAGAGCAAAGATTTAGTTGGAAATTCAAAGGAGTTTGTTGGGGTTCTTGATGTTTTCATACACCAAGCTAGGGATATACATAACATATGTATTTACCACAAGCAAGATGTTTATGCCAAGATTTACTTGACTAGCCACCCCGAAACAGCGGTTTCAACCCAGACTATTAATGGTGGGGGGCAGAACCCGGTTTTCAATGAGAATCTTCGTCTTAGCGTGCAAACTGTTGATTCAACTTTGAAATGTGAGATATGGATGCTAAGTAGGGTTAGGAATTATCTTCAGGACCAGTTGTTGGGATTTGCATTGGTGCCTCTTTCTGATGTTCTAATTGAGAATGGGAAGTTGGCTCAAGAGTTTGAGCTGTCTTCCAGCGATCTCTTCCATTCACCATCTGGATTTGTCAAATTGAGTATCTTATACTCTGGATCGACACCGGAAGTCTTAGAAATTCCTGCAATACCCTCTTCTTTGGGAGTGAATGGGGCTAATGAGGATTCTGAAGTATGCGATTCAGTTTCGTGTGAGCTTGATAAGATTGAGTTTCCTGATCCAAAAATTGCAAATGAAAATGAGATGATGGTTACGGAGTATTATGCAATACCGTGCCCCACTATAGACTCTGAAAGCTCAGAGAGCTGTGTCACAACTGAAAACGAAAGTCACATAGTAGAAAGGTTTGCCAAAGAAAGCCTTGATACCTCTGTGGTTCCAAAGATTGAACTTCCTCCAAGTAGTGATTCAATTAAGGAATTGCCTTCAGTTTTGGCTCCTACAATCTCTGAGCCGGTTTTTGATACTCTGGGAACTTCAAAATCCATGAATGGAGATGCTATTCCATCATTGAAGGAGAAGAAAGAGGAGGCGGGAGAGGCAGAGAGCGGTGTTCCTGTTAGCACGTTTGTGCAGCCCGTTATCAGTATCAACATTGAACCAGAACAGAAAGTCGTGCAACAGGAGATCGTGGATATGTACATGAACAGCATGAAGCAATTCACTGAGGCTCTTGCAAAGATGAAGCTTCCTTTGGATATAGAGAACGGGTCTCCGGATTCAGGGAGTACCGAATCAAATGGGAAAGTCCAAGCCGCAAAGGCCGAGGGTCCAAGTCCTAGAGTGTTCTATGGGAGCAGGGCATTCTTCTAAACTGTTAAAGGTGATTTGTTGGTAGTCGAAGCTCTAACTGCAGCTGTAAGTTTGTAATGGTGTCTTTCAATTTATAGGTTGGGGTGGTCTAGATGGCAGGTAAGCTTGCATTGTGTGTTTTTACAGTTTTGTTGTATTGCAATTGCTGTTAGTTTTAAATGCAGTTTTTTCGTTTATTTGGTTTTTAGTGTATGTATTAACTAGTTGAAGTACTGCACTTGTCTCCTTTCCTTGGTTCTTAATGTATGTATTAGCTCATTGAAGTGCTGCAGTTGCCTCTTTTTCTTGGTTTTAAGTGTATGTACTGGCTCTTTGAAGTACTGTAGTCTGCAGTTACTGTCAATGAATAAAGTTGATTTCCTTTGTGAATTATATGTTCCAAGAAACCCTTTGTGGAGGCTCTCTTATGTAAGATCTGATATACAACAGATATAATTGTAATTTGAAATTGAAATGAATCAAACACCTTATCCTTTATAGACTCTGTTACTAATGTCAACTGCTTGGAACCTGATATGGCCTCTCTTTTTTAATAAACCCTAACCTCTCTTATGAAATGATATCATTTATCTCATCCATGCTCCCATCAAGCTAAATGACCCTGGAATTTCCTTCAGTTCATGTTACGATCTACTGATTACCTGCCACTTAACTAGACTAATTAATTTGACCCCCACCGCCCCACAACCTGACAACTGTTTACTACTGGACAGCTTAGTGATTGAAATCAACCGCAAGCAAGCGCATTGATGCTCCGGCATTGGTCTCCTCACCGTGTAATATCCCCATATCTTAAGCAATATGTCATCTAAGATTTGTTCTAATATGCTGAAAATGTGCTTTCCGAATAATGGAAATTCTTGTTTAATTAATCTTAAACCAGTGTCTGCGCTAACCTTAACCTTCTCAATCTGTTTTCTTCGGTTAGACTTTGGTGGTTGTCCATACTTCAGGATATCCTTGAGAAGTTTTGGAAATAATAGAAATTCAAATGAATACAAAGAAATGCGTAAATCGGTGGATTTGAGCTTACTCCATGCCTCGTTTTCCTTCCTACTTGACTAAAGTCTGTTTTCGATATGAATAAGTTACAGGGACACATATTATAAGGCAAGGGGAACTCATGAAAGGTGATAAGTAAGGGAAGAATCCTCAGCATAGCTGAAAATTTGGTGCCAAACTGCTCAAAAAAGAAAGATTTTGAAAGAAGAAAAAAGATCGGCCGCCAATATACTGACTGAAAGCTACACCGTTCTTGCTGTCAGAGGTATATACCCGATTAAGATCATCATCGAAGTCGTGCCTTTTTGCTATTTTCCATATCCTAAAATCTGAAATGGAAAAAGAAAGACAGAAAGAGAGGATCAAAGTCAACCTGGTTATCAGTTTCCAATTACCTGCTGCTGTTCTTGCCCAGGGATGATGTGGCTGTCCACTCCGGTGTACAAATCACCATCAAAGGAATTTTCTAAGATCTGCATCCTGAAAAAAGCTTCCTTCTTGTAAGCTTCCTTGAATGAAGCTATCTTCCAACTTCAATGTTCTTTGAAGAACTGCTCTACGTGGACTTCTTCTAGCTCTGGTGAGACAGAGCTCTCCAAAATCCTCTTCATATCTGCTCTTAGTCTTAGATGGTTTAGCCGGTGGCAGAGAACCGAGGAGAAAAACTGAGATCACATGCTCATTCACGGGGGCTTGAATGATAAAGTACCCTCCTAGAGGTTAACATTTCCATTTCCATTTCCACAAGAAGGTATTCATAGGATCTCCTGTGACTGTCACAATAGAAAGATTTATTCCTCCAAAAGGTAGGCAATGATTAGTGTTCCTTAATCTCAGACCATCAAAGAGTTATTCCTCCACCAAAAGTGTAACTGCAGTTCACCATAATTCATTGCTCGTGTTATGGGTGTCGCGATCATTTTCATTTGCTTCCTACCAGAAGGAGATAATTGTAAGGCGCTGAACCATTCAAATGGCACCGTTGGGAAGCTCTGATTCTGGGATATGATAGCATATGCAGACACTTTAAGCAGCAGCAAGACATTGTAATCCAGTCGCATAATTGCTATATACCTATCACCATTTACCTTTTCCTTGCTCATTATGTGTTCCTTCTTGACCAAAATCACTTCCCTTTTCCCAGCGATTTGGTCAATGGATGAGGAAAGTAGAAGAGGGAAAATGAGCGAAATTGGTCTCTCTTTTTGAGTTATGTATGTCGATCATTTCTCCAAATTCAGTTCAAGTGTTACTTTAGACATTATGCTGCTTGTAAGTTACAACAATGCATGCTTTGCACGGTCTCCACTCAAAATAACTGTTGGTGCAGGGGACAACGGGGGAGTGAGATGATGATCAACCCACTCACTGCACCCACAATATAAACTTGGCATGGCACTGCCCGTACCGAAAATGAAAAAACCATGCAGGTGGAAGCCATTAACGGATAGATCCCCCAGAGATTAAAGGGTTTGTCTTTGCCCTGTTTCTCTTAAGTTGGCCAGGCAGGAAGTGCTCAACTGTGTTCTTCTCATAAAGATTAAATGAGTAGACCTTGCACTCGGCTTTCTCAATTGAATTTTAATGATTTGGCGTTTGACGTTGCAGGAATACACAAAGGTATGCCTCTTCGTTACAATGTGGGGGTCTTTCTTTAGGAATTCATCGAAGGAGAAGGGGGCCATACCATATTTACAGTTTGGTAGCGTTTGAGGACATAGAATCCAAGCTTTAAAATAGGAACTCGATAGAACACAAGCCTCAGAAATGGAATTTGAGCTCGTCCAGCTCAAAAGTTAAAACAATTTTTGTTCAAAACTCTGATTTGTAGAACAGGGATTTCATACTCCCAAACACATGGCGAGCTTTTAGTTTCAAGAGATACACTCAAGCCACACAGAACTGGAAGTTCTAACTTTATAAAGTTGGTTCATGCATTGGAGCACGCCCCTCGACCGAAAGCTTTAAAGATTCAAGTCCTGCTTTAACTTTAAACCACCTGGCCAACCTCAAAGCCACCGAAAACCCGTTTGGTGCAATGTTAAAATGCAGCGTTTTTAAAATATAACGTTTTAAAAAATACAATGTTTTTAAAATGCATTTTTTTTTATATAAATGCATTTAAAATATTACTTCAAAACGTTGCTTTTTTTCCTAACATCATTTTAGAAAAAAGCTGAAAATTCGAGCGTTTCAAAACGCAGCTGCATTTTGAAACCACAATTTTTTCTGCCGCGGCATTAAAACACAATTTTTGCAAATAAATTGTATTTTATCTCTGCATTTTGGCCAAAACGCACGACCAAATGGACTAGCAACCTCTGAATCAAGTTCTTCATTACGGCAAAGAGAGTAAGATAACGAAGGGAAAAAAAAAAAGGAAATTTGGCAACTTATTCATGGGACCCTGGATTGGGTATCCCTAAAATGTCTCACACTAGTAAATCAGCAAGAAACCCTGGTACATTCTGAGTAGAAACAAAAACCCAGTGAAGGGGGAAGCAGAAAATAAAGCGTTCCAGACAGTACCCTGCAAGCTCTGCAGAGACATTACAGCAAAAAACAGGGGGATCTTGAGCTTAAACCCAAAAAAAAGGAAAATCACATGTCTATCCTTCTTTCACATATCATCGCCTCACCAGAGATGCATGATGATACATTTCTGACTATATGCCGCAAACTGATTTTACATCTCACTCAAAAAGACCAAAAAAGAGACATCAAAAATGTAACCCGAAACCCAATCCTTAAAACACAAAAACCCTTGTAACTTCTATCTTCTAAACTTAATCTTCCAAAAAAAAAAAAAAAAAAGCACTCTAGTTAGAGCTCTATAGAGAATAACCCAACTTTCTTTTAACTTTTCAAACTGAAATGTACTAACGAGGGAGGGAGTATGCAAAATTCACATATCACCTGCTACACCAAACTTCTTCACCTACTATAACATCCTGATTTCTGTATCCTACTAGCCAACAGTTCCTGTTGCAAGCAAAAACAAAAAACTTTTAAGTAACAGAAGGAGCAATATTCCCAATAAAAATAAGAAAAAAAATCAGAATGTGTTCATAAAATTTCATCCAGTTAATAAATACATCCCACTCCTCTATAAATACCGTATAAAGTGGCTAACTAAGGTAATTGCTTGAAACTTTAACTTTAGAGGTGAATTCCATAAAGGAAGCGATGTCACAAAAAAATTGCATTGAAAGTTTGAAACATTTTACGGAGAATGCAAAAATTAAGTGCAACCTAGTCCATAACAACCAGGAAAATTATCATGATATAGACTAACTTGACAAGGTTCTACACAACTTGGGAAACTATCTAGAAGATTGACAGTGCTGATGTGTTGGTCCCTAAAAACTTTATATGGCCATGATTAGCTTGCAAGTCAAATTCGCAGCCAATCGTACTCACATCTTAACGACTTCACACCAGTTATTCAAATAGTTCATGTAAGAAAGGTCGGAAATATCTCTTTCTTTAGTTCTCCGGTAAATCTGGAACAACTTCGAGAAACAAGGTTCTGTAGGTGAAAATGTTAAATTTAGTTTAGTTAAAGATATGGAAGGTCATGGGAAATTCTGAATACACAGGTGGAAGTGTTGGATGGAACACGCTGTCACGTTACAAAGTAGACGCCATTTAGACAATAATGAAATAGGAATGATCAGAATGGTCGATTTGAGGGCTAATAACAAAATCTGCACGGGGCTCTCACAAATGATGACTAGAACTTTTCTAAGATGTGAAAAAGAAAAGGAGCTAAACATGAATCTAGAAGATTCATAAGAAAATTTGTAACACCCTCACATAAGAACACAATCGCAAAATTATCCCTCTGAATATCCATCAAAAAAGACAGCCCAGATACTTATAGGCTGAAACTTCCACCAAAATCTAAAAGCAAATAACACCCAAACCGAGAGACAATTTGATACTAAAGCCGTTCCGCTCAAAGGGTCCTTTTTCATCCTTCTTTTATCTGGTTAAACAAAGACAAAACTGTATTCGGATTCAATTATCCAAGTAGGTTGCCTATTACCTGTTTCTTCTAGCCATCTTTCCATCCCTTTTCATCCTTCTTTTATCTGGTTAAACAAAGACCTCAATGATTCCAATAAAATTGAACCTCAACTCCTCAGTGAAATCCAAAGACTTCAACTTTCTTTACTTTTCTGAACTCCCGCCTCCATCTCCTCTCTTACCCTCTTTTACTTTTTCAAATTGGAAAAGACCTCCATTGATCCAAATCTAGCATACCCCTGTAATTCCTACAAAAATGAACCTTAATTATTTTTTCACCATAATCTATGGATCAGGCGAATTTCAAAAGGAAGAACAATGAAGGGAAGTAGAAGGAATAAGGAAAGAGAAAGCAAAATGGATGACAAACAGGGGTGGAGAAGGCGGAAAAGTGGAGGAGGTGGGGGTAAGGGAAGAGAGAAAGATGATGAAACCCTTCAATAAAGAAGAAAATAATTGCATATGCGTTCTTACCCCAGCTTGCTATGTCAATATTAATTGTATAAAAAGTGGAACACATTGCAAAAGTCTCCTGCTTGCAGTTCACCTAGGTGGGCTTCACAGTGATATTCAGGCAAAAAGACCCTTTCTCCTGAGCACTGCTTGAGCTCATACTTCGTCCTATAAGCCTAATGCATGTTATGCCATGCTCGCTCTTCTAACCAATTGAAAACTAACACTCGCAGCATTAACTAACAAACTGTGACCGAACTAGAAAACATTAGACCTAATAAAGACCCATCTCAGACCAGAGTACATTGTTTGACCAATAACAAAATCCCTAAAGCATAATAACTTCTCTCCATGTCTAATACAGATGGTACACTCTGGAAATACAATCAACTCCAAAGACCACCAAAGCATGATAATCACAGCAATAACCGAAAATCCACGTAAACTACGACAGAACAATAATATGAACGAACCTTACGCTGGATGACACAGTATCTGGCATGATCCTGGAACTATCTTAACTGCACATAACTTAATTCAAATTTCCTAAATGATGTATATATCATCTACAAAATATAACGACAATTCAAAATTTAGAAGATTAGCTTTTACACTTGCAAATGGAAAAGGTATATGATAATTATTGTATATAGATCCTAGTACGCACCGACACTTTTACAGGACACATTTCAGATAGACTCTTGAGCAAGTGTCTTACCTTTCATTCGTCATGTCTGCAAATACATACAAGATTCTTCAAGTTGAACTATGATTAACTCTTCTGGGGAAATCATCGAAACATGACCAACAAGACTTAAAAGTCAATATAATGACATGAAACCGCAAGAGAGTTTCGATGAGTCGCGCTATCTTTTGGAGCCTTTGTATCACATATTACATACCAACCAAAGTGATAAACAATAAACTTTTTGCAGAACCGAGTAAGCATGAGAGGAGAGTAGTCATCATAATGTATGACCTTAGCCTTTAAGTAAATGTTGCACTTAATGAGAGAATGCTTCGAAACAGAATGGTGGAATACCGCTATGCCATCTTGGCATGGTCCTGTCTTACGCTCCCTAGCTATTAATTCTGGCTTTAAGCTTTTTTTTTTTTTTTGGATAAGAAATTCTGACTTATTAAGAAGCTTGTTGGAATGATATACAGAAGGAAAGAAAGATTTAAGCATGGTTTTTATTGACCTAGAAAAAGCTTATGATAGAGTTCCCAGAGAGTTAATTTGGCGTGTTAGAGAAGAAAGCGGTTAAAGTGAGATATATTGACGTGATTAAGGATATGTATGATGGAGCTACAACATTAGTTAGGACTATATCAGGAGAGGCTTGTGAGTTTTTGATTACCATAGGATTATACAGAGGATCGGCTTTAAGTCCCTATCTTCTTGCCTTGGTAATGGATGGATTAATCGAACGTTTACAAGATGATATCCCATGGGGCATGTTGTTTGTTGATGACATTGTTTTGATCGATGAGACGAAGAATAGGGTCAATGATAAGCTAGAAAAGTGAAGAGAAACTTTAAGTCAAAGGCTTAAGAATAAGTAGGAGTAAAATGGAATACATGGAATGCAAAAAGAAGTAATAGCAAGAACAAAGTTAGGTTAGATGGTCAAGAAATACCACAAAAAGAACAATTCTTATATCTAAAATCAATTATCAAAAAGAAGAAATTCTGACTTACAACTTTTGACTTTCACATTACTGTTATTCCCGACTTCTGTGACTTTATTAAAATAGCTTATAGGCAACTACATTAGTTCTGACAATATATCTTGATGTATAAAAGAAGGGGTTTACTTTATCAGATACACACATTAATATGAGTTCTCATATAATACCAATGAATTAGTTTTGTAAGTATCCAAAATTAGCAATATCTATTTTACTTATCCAAAAAAAAAAAAAAACAGTATCTGTTTTATGTCACTAACGAAAAAAAATGATAAAAATTTAAATTAAATTAATAAAAAAATAAATAAATAAATTAGCCATGGTGACCTTCCACATAATGCACACATAATTTCCAGTAATCATGAAAAAGTCCAAACTCCCACACCTCCATAGATGTTCCCAACAAGACAATATCTCAAATCAATTCCTTAACCAACAAAAGAGATGGATGCCCACAATCTCAAGTATCAATATTACACTAACTACATTGTGGTGAAGACAAGAATCATATCCTGACTCCTGAGTTCCCCAAGCGAGGAGTCAAGGCACCAGCAGCAGCACATCAGGTATCAAAGCGTTTCATCAGGGCCAATAACCACGCTTGCTTGATAGGTTGGCAATTAACGATATTATAATTTTGTGATAATTAAAGACTTCAGTAACTTTGATATAAGATCAGCTTAAGGTATCTATTCTGTGTAGTTATGCCACAGAATTTCCATCCAACTAATTTATGCTAGAGTAAAATCTTCTTTTAGATTGTCAATCCCTTTGCAAATCTTAGTCCAAAGTGATAATCTTAAGTAGAAACCAATTCGAGGGGAACTCACATTTCTTTACTTGAAATTGGATAGAAGATAACATGTTGCAAACTTTGATTCTAAACTTGGAAACAAACAGTATCACAATTTGATAAAAGTAAACTTACCTCTGTTTGTTTGCCTCTTGGAAACGCCATAACCACCAACATAACCAGGAGGACTTTTGTTTTGGACATCTGAGGCTCCACCACTTCCCAGCCCATACCCAAATGAACCAGAACCTTCTCGCTCTGTATTTACTGAGCGCCAAGTGGGGTCCCCATACATAGAGCCACTACCATAGAAGTCTGAAAAAGAACCATCATACCCACCGTTTGAAGTCACATATGATGATGTGGGAACCCCACCAGTCGAACTGCTTCGTCCATAGCCTCCAGATGCTAAAGCATAACTGTTATCACCTCCTCCATAACCAAGATTCCCACTCTGGCTAGAGGCATTTCCTCCACCTTGAGGTGAAATCGGAGAAGAACCCCAACCAAGCCCGGTATTGCCAAAAGTACCCCCTACATTGCTCCCACTTCCAGATCCTACGTATCCAGTCGAACTTATAGAATTTGTTCCATAATTAAGCCCCCCGTTACCCCACAAATTTCGAGTTGTCGAGCTGAAAAAAGAAGAATTTCCACCACTCCCACCATCATACCCAACAGGACTACCATACCTATTCGAGTTACCAACGTAATAAGGGTTTACTCCCCGTCCATAGCTGAGACTGCTATTAAAGTTTGCCCCTGCACTGTAATTTTGGCTCAACCCTGGTTCAAAGTTCAATCCCATACCATATCCCGAACTAAACGGAGCATACCCACTTCTAACTGATGCAATTGGACTGAATCTACCATCCATTCTGACACCATAACCACCAACTGAACTTGGAGAGTATCCTTGAGTATAGCCATCAAGAAAGCTATTGACCCTACTCAACCCATAATTATATCCACTAAGTGAGCTTCGAGTTGGACCCGGTGATAACTCTTTAGGGACTGCACGCTTGACCTCAACCATTTTACCGTTCAGCTCATGGAAAGTTTTCAGCAATACTTTGTCCACTGCATCCTCTGAATCGTAAGTGATAAATCCAAAGCCTCTTGGCCTCTGTGTGTTGTGATCATACATAACAACAACATCTGTAATTGTTCCAAACTGCTCAAAATACCTTTTGAAGTCACTCTCCGTGACTGTGGATGCCAAACCTCCAACAAAAATCTTTCTTGTACGTACTGGTCCAGGAGAGCCCTGAATGCTACTACTGTTTCTACTCACTGTGCTCTGATCATCCCTAGGAACAGCCTTCTTCGCCTCAACCTAAAATTAAAGAATTGCATTAATGAAGATTGAGCCCAAAAAGCGTATGAATGCAACAAGTGTTAGAAAGTAAAACTTAAGTGGACTGAAGTTTTCTGCAAAATCTAACATTATAAACAGGGCAGTAAAGATTTGAGCATGCCCAGAAAACCAGATTGTTCCTGGAGCTTCTGCATTCAGCTCAATAAGGAACAGGATACACTAATATGCATTACTAGATTAGAATAAGCTCTCTGCAATAATACTTGGTGGTAGATAAACTAAAACGAATGTACTCAAAAATTACATAGGTTTAAACAACTTACCATCCTGCCATCAATATTGTGCTTCTCTTTAATGACTCTATCGGCAACTGCAGGGTCAGCAAAGACAACAAAACCAAAACCGCGGGCACGTCCGGTGGTCCGATCCTTCATAATTACAGTCTCCAGAACTTCACCATAAGTACAAAAATACTCCTTGAGGTGTTCCTCATTTGTGTCCCAGGAAATCCCACCAATAAATAACTTGCCAAGATCAGATTGCATTTTCTATACACCAACAATTACTTCATCAAACACAAATTTAAGAATCTAAAACTGCAACACCACTATATATCCTGAACACACACGTAATTATCAACAATACAATCTTCTTTTCATCCACTAAACACCAAACAGTTAAAGAGCAATCAAAATCTAGTCTTTAATAAGCAAAAATGCAGAAAAAACAAGTCGCATACCTTACACTTTGAAGAAACACACAAAATTAGTATGTTGGATATGTAATGGGTACTATCCGATTTAGTCAAGAGACATCGGATCCTGCGATGACCAATCTAACAAAAAATTAGCACCCCTGTAAAGTCACAACAATGAAATCAATCAAAATCCTTCATAAAGATCATCGTATTACTACACTCAAACAAATGACAAAATTAACAATTCCCCCAAATCTAGATTTTGACAGAAACCCACCCGATTCAAGAAAAAGGCAAACCCAGATGGGAAAATCTAGGAAAAACGACTTAAGATCTGGGAGGAGGCACAATAAGAACCGAGGGCATGTTCATCCTCCTCAATCACTGCCCCCCTTAAATGTTTTCTCACACACACACACACCTTCCTTTGTTTTCTTCCAATTTTTGATTTTGATTTTGATTTTGATTTTTCAAAAATGTGAATTCAGATACATCGAAAGATTGGGAATTTATATATGTACAAAAATACGATTTGTAAAAAAATAAAATTAAAATTTGGAAATGGGCTTTTACTTTTATTTATGGAGAAATATATGTGGTAGTGTGAGAGAGAAAAAGGAGATGGAAAGTGAGTAAATAGGGATGTTTGATCTGATAAAAATGGAAGGATTGCTTGTGTTACAACTCTAACATTATATACTTACTGGGAAAATCCTTGCCTTGGTACAGTCCATAAATTCATTTGTGTGCATGCATGCACGATATCCGGACCCACTTTGGTTGGTACAATCTTTGTTCATCCAATCCTCAATGGGATGGTGTGGACAGTCAAGATTACTTGTGCAGATGGAAATCCTAGGTATGCAGACACTTGATTACCATGTCTTAGAATACTCGGGACCATTTACATTTGATTTAGGTCTGATGTTTGGTATTGAGGTTATGATATTTCTTTCAATGATAAAAATAAAAACAAAAGAGATAGAGAAAGTTAGTTGTTCGTTCCTTCGTGCTACACAATCTCTTTTAACGATAATGGAATTTTTTTTTTTATTTGGAATTTCATAGTTTGATTCACTAGTTTTTAGCTAAAAAATAAAACCATGCCACTGGCATTTTTTCTTCTCAAGGTATGCTGAAATTGCATCATGCCACCAATTTTGAGTTCAAAATTTATGATTTTGATTTTGGTCATGCTTTTATTGATTAACTCTTTGCATCAATTTTCTCTATAAATCCAAATAAATGTCTCGAAAGATTCAAAGAGCATCTTCAATTCTCTTCGACATTTTCAGTTAGATTCTATATTGATATTGATTAGAAGATATGTAATGCAATACACATATGTATAAATAAATAACCATGCATGATGGTGAACCTTTGGGATTTCAATCCAATCCTACACAAAGTGTGTTTGATGAGAGTTTTTGTTGGGGGTGGGGGTGGGTGCCTATAAGTTCTAGAGAGCGTACGTTTGGTTTCTAGACTTGGGGATTTTTTTTATACGGAGTATAGATATTTTATATTTTTTCATTTCTCTCGTTATTTCCTTTTCATATCTTTTTCTTTTCAATTGTTAGAAAGTCCAAACCAAAACTTCAAATTGCAAAGGTTTTTTTTTTTTGGGTTAGAAGAGCTTGGGGGATCTTCTTTTAAACATTGAAATAACTGAATAAAATAAAAGAGGTAGAAATAAAAATTGTGGAACTATTGAGAGAGAAAAATTTTACATAGGCCTAAAATCCTCTACTCAAGCAAAAGAAAACCTAAAAGTCAAAACCCAACCAGCATTGAATCCAAGAGGCGTCTTTAAGAAGCTTTGACTCAAAGTTTGGAAATCAAATCCAATATCACTCCAATAGAGTCTGAACATAGGCTAGTAGAAAGTTAAAAAAAAAACAAAAATTACTCCAATTTTATAGTACGAACATACGTCTAAGGCAGAGCGCACTATTTTATAATGTTTTATTTAAAGAGTTTATTTTTAAAAAATTATGTTTACAATTTTTATAATATTTTATTTTTATTCTTCACTTGTGTTGTAATCATCTTAATTATAATTGAGTATTTTTTGTAATTACAACCAACTCCAATGATACTAATATATCTCTTAATAATTAAACTTTTCAAACGTGAATTTTTTGGGTGAAACGGAGATAGTACATATTTTTTATTTATATAAGGAAATTAAGGAGCATAAGACTGAATATATATATTGCTGAGACATAATCGTTCTTAGAACCCGAGAGGGGGCTCTTGACCGGCGACCAATCACGCTCACAGGGGTCTCCCCGCTCCTAGCCAAGTGATACTCTCTTCACGTAATTTGTGTATTTAACCTGGAAATCACAGGTTCGAGGCTGAGAAAGTACAAAAATCTATTACCAGTGTGACACCACATGAACCGCTGTAGTGAGGAAACCTCTGTAAATGTGATTGATCGCCTGTCAAAAGCCCCCTCGCGAGTTTTCGAAACAATTATGTCTCATATATATAAAAGCAAATAGGTTATAGTTATATTTTTTCTACTATTAGACATCAAATTACAAGTTGAATCAACAAAGTATGTTAAGTGTTAAATATTTGTCATCGTTTAAATTATTACAAATAGTACTACAATGATTCCTAAAGTACGCTGTTCACATCAATATTTCATAAAATAATGGTTTCAAAATATTAAAAAAAAAAAACACTAAATTCTACCGCCATCCACACATTTATTTTGGCCTTATCGGAGCGCTTACCCATAGACATGGCCATTTGATTACAAATATCTGAACCGAATTAGTTTTGGAATCGCCTAAATCGTGAATTATCGTAAATCGAAATTGGATTGAGACGGTTCGGTTCTGATTTGCATTTATCAGGAACCGTGAATCGCCGGTTCTAAATCGCCAATAAACCGTTCAAAAATCTTCAAATTTAAATTTTAAACGTTTGAAACTTTAAATTTTGAAATTATTTGCTCCTACATGCTACACGTCTGCACCTACTTTGACCTCCTTGAACATTAGATTTAATGGAAGACTAGAGGAGACTTGATAAAAGACTAGAGGAGACTTAATGAAAGACTGGACGAAACTTGATGAAAGACTGAAGGAGACTTAATGAAAGACTGGACGAGACTTGATGAAAGGCCGGAAAAGTTTAGCATAGTAAATTTTGAATGTTAAAATCAACCTACTATATCATGATGTCTAACACACCTGAAGCATTTTTTTTAAGTTTGCATTTTGATAATTAATAACATATTATAACACTTTTTTTAAAATATTTTATAATTGATTTTAAAAATAAAAAAATAAAAACAAATGTTAAGAAACTCAAGAAAATTATAAATCGGGAAATCGGAACCGGCGAACTGGAACTGAAACCGCCCATCCACGGTTTAGTTTCGATTTGCCTTGTCACGGTTTATGTAACCGTCGATTCCGAACCAAAATCAAAACCAATTTGGACATGTCTACTGTTGTGCAACGCAGCGGAAGCAATTGACAAAAACAACACACAAAAACAGTTGGGAATTGAAAAGAGAGAGATTGGGGTCAACAGACTTATCGAAATTTTATTAGAGGCTTATCACCTTCAAACGTTCTAGGTATACAACTATTTATATGGATACAATAGAAACCCTAAAACCCTTAAAAAGATTAAAAAACCTGTCGCTATGCGGTCGAATTATGCGACCGCATACGACTTGCAAAGATTCCATGCGGACGTCCTATGCGGCCGCATGGTTTCTAAAAACTTTATGCGCACGCTTTATGCGGCTGCATGGTTTCCAGTATGCCATGCGGACGCTCTATGCGGCCGCATGCCTTCCAAAATCCCGAATAGTCTGTACCGCGGGGGGCGGACTCTCGAAGGGCGCCGGCCTCTTGCCAAGACATCGAGCCATCACATCCGACATCTACCTACCCCTCAAATTATTGTCCAGTCTATTCTACCTCTTCTGTTACCTATTTTAATATTTTATAATATTTCATCAAGAGTGGTTTTAAAAAAAAAAAATAATACTATCAAGAGATCCCTTAATTTGACTAATTGGATTTACTTAAAAGGACTATAAACATCACCAGAGGGTAAGATTGTTTAGCCTTCGTTTAAAATGTCAATCACTAAGGGTGTGTTTGGATGCGTAAATATTTATTTATTTGCGGTTTCTTCTTAGCTTCGTAATGATTGAAGCAAATAAGAAAGAGATTTAGAGATAAAGATAATGGAGCCAATGAAACACAAAAAAGACCTCGATCGATAGCAAAATCACACCAAAGTACCTAAATTGCAATTGTACACCGTCTTCCCCAACTACCACTCCTCCAACGACTCCATGCTTCCCAATCCACATTTAATTAGTAGAGCTGTGCAGTGAGCCAAGTTCATCGTTATTTGATTCGAAAAACTCAACTCATATTCGATTCGTTATATATCCGAGTCAAATTTGGTAGAATTTTAGTATTAGTTTATAATTCGAGTTAACTCAACGAGTTTAACGAATATTCAATATCTCAAATTGAATTCGACTCGATTCATAATATTCAAATTACTTTCTTTATTTTTCATTGTATAAATTCATGACATGAATTAAAGAAGATGATTTTGTTTTGTCTATATAAACTTAATTTCAGATAAATGTAGTGGTGGATATACTTATTATAGGATTATCTAAGGGTATTTGTGTCCTTACCTATATTAATTTATAAATGTAGTAAATAAACAATCTATATCTATATCTATATATATATATATATATATATATATATATATAATAATAACAATAATAATAATAATAACAACAACCGTGATCTTAAATTTTTCGCCTAAAATAACTTTCTAAAACGGAAACTCGAATCTAACTATGCATTTAAGACTGTTTCATAAGTCTAGATGAATCTATCGATAAAAATTAATACAGTCTTGGGATAGAAATAGTTGTATTAATTACTGCAAATCTAACGATGACCATTGGAATTCAAGTATGACAAACAATATAAATAGATACATCCCTCCTCCAAAACTCACTCATTGTTAGTAATTGAATAAATTACATAGAGATCAAAAGGACATTGTTACAGAATGCCTACACTAGGAAGAGTTGTAATCAATACTGCAAAATGTATTTGATCGTATGGAGCCTAAGCAGTCCGATTTTGTACTACATACCAATTTTTGACTACATTTAAATTATAATTTGAATTGGACATCTAAAAATTGCATTTGAAACCTGAGTATTGCAAACAATATATATATAGGTAAAGTCTTCCAAATCCACCAACATCTTTCAATTCCTTCCCTCCTCATTAGAATGCTAAAGAATGTACTGTTAAATTGTATATTTGTTAGTTGTAACTCCACAAGAATGCTACAGAATGCCTCATCTTTTTTGCATAATCCCATGAGTAAAACAAATCTCAATTGTTAGTTCAAATTAGAAACAAATAAAGCTCAAGTCAACAACAACAAATTAAGAAAAACAAAACAAAACAAAAACAAACCCCAAACAATACTCATAAAATTTCACTCAAAATCTAGGTTCCCACATAGTATTATTACCATGGTAAACATCGTAAAATTATACGTATTTATGTAAACGCACACATCAATTCGAAAAAACAGAACTTACCTCGGCAAATAGGTTTGTTTCATAATATCTGGAACATTTTCAAGAACATTGGTTGTTTATTTCATCACAGCTGTAAATTATTAAGTATATATTTGAAAATTATGGGTAAAAATCATTTTATCAAAAAAATAGAGGTTGTTTCATCAAATTTGAAGCAAGTATAAGAAAAATCTTTAATAAATGTGTAAGTATAAAACTTTGGAGTTTAATTCGTCATATTTGTAAAATATTTGGGAAATAAATTGGAAATATAAATTTCTTACAAAAACATTTAACGTACGATTATGTAATAAAAAAATTAAAATAGGCGAAAAACAATTAGATCTTAAACAATCAATTTAAAACTAAAATAGAATTTTTAAAATTTTAAATCGTAAATAAATTGGAAATTTTAAGAAATATTTATAATTATTCTCTCTAATATAACATACAAATCTATACATCTAGTATATTGTACATTTATCAAAAAAATTTAAAGAATTAAACAACGAACTATTGGAGGTACTCGAAAAAAATATTGAAATACTCGAAGAAACAAATAATTATAATATTTCTTAAATTGCTAACAATTTCTTAAACAGAGACAAAGGAAAAAAAAAACGGATAGGCCAGACACAAAATAATGAGAGAGAAAGAGTGGAACCATTTTGGCAGCACTACCCATGTCTCCGTGTCTGAGATGCATTTAGGAAAAATGAAAAGATTTTTATGGGAAGAGAATGGTTAGGGTTTTGTGTGTCTTGAGTTAGAGATGACTCATGAATTAGGTTTTCCAATGAGCTGGTGCAATTATATGGGAAAGTTACATATTTCTTCTTCTTTTTGGCCCCAAGTTACTTGGGTTTATATATTTTGGGCCAGATTTATTGTTTTAACAATCATGCCATTTAATATCGATATTAAATCTTCAGGGGACATTTTTTATAGGTTCAAAATTAATTGAATGTGACTGAATTTGGATCCTTTTTTATTGGCCTGAACTTAATTGAATGTGACTGTAATTAATTGAAAATAACTAAATGTTTTCATAATAGTGTTATCAACTTATAATGTGTTTTTTTTTTTAAGAATTTTTTTTTTGAATAATAAACAATGTTGTAAAAAACGTTGTTTCCCAAAAGTATAGTTTTAGAAGTTTTGATTTTCCTCTTCATTTTGTTTAAATATAATTTAATTAAAAAATGTATATATTCGTTCGTTTAAAGCACCGAGTGTAAGAGCCCGTTTGGTACAGCATTTACAAAATGCAGTGTTTTAAAAACGAAGCGTTTTAAAAAACGCAGTGTTTTAAAAACGGAGGTCTTTCCTTATAAATACGTTTGAGATATCACTTCAATACACAGTTTTTTTTTCTGAGCGTTTTAAAACTGCATTTTGGGAAAAAGCTGAAAATTTCAGCGTTTCAAAACGCTGCGTTTTCTGCTGCATTATTAAAATACATTTCTTTTACAAATAAGCTACATTTTATCCATATATTTTGACCAAAGCGCTCGATCCGGTCATTGAGTAAAAATAGCCGCTCTCTAATTTTTATTTTTATTTACGGAGATAACAACTCCTCCCATGTTGGAGGTTCCCACGATTTTCCCTCCATTTGAAAAGTTTGCCCTAGAAGCTTTTATTCCGACCAAAAATTCAAAACGATTACACACCCCCTTTCGCGCCTACCCTCAAAACTTCAAATTCCAAAAAATATCAAATTCAAAGTTCCCATCACACTCTTCTACTATAAATTAATATCCAAGATGCAGAATTTCAACCCTCCCACCTCTTCTTCTCTCTCTAGATCACTTCAATTCCATCCAAACCGTATCATGTCTCACTCCAAATCTCAATCAATTTCTCTCACGCCTTCATCCGCCAACGGCGGGAGTAATCTGATCGGCCAATCGAGTCGCTTTTGTGGCGAGATTCATGTTATTGTGGGTCCTATGTTTGCCGGAAAAACTACTGCCCTTCTTCGCCGTGTCAAATCCGAGAGCAGCAACGGCAGGTATATTATGAATTTATGATTTTGTTTTTTCCATCGTAATCTTGATTTCGGTTAGTTTCAGTTTTGATCAATATTATTTGTCAGCGTAGAGTTGCAATAATTGGGCCGCTCACCCTAATGGTTTTTGGTAGAATTGACTTAGGACTACCCAAAAGTTGAAGCTTTGAACAATATTTAGTTGTTTGATTTAGTCAGCAAAACTCTCAAGACTGGACTTTTATTACCTGCAGTTAAGCTAAGCAACTCCGTGTCTGTTTGAACTGTTTGCTTTGTTGACTGTATTTTAAAATGAACTTGGAATAGTCAACTGATATAATATGTTGAAATTTGCTAATTGTGTAGTAGTTTAATAATTTTTTTTGTCAATCATGGTAGAAATGTAGCAATGATAAAGTCAAGCAAGGATAACCGTTATGCAATAGATTCAGTTGTCACACACGATGGGACAAAATTTCCATGCTGGGCGTTGCCTGATCTGTTGTCTTTCAAACAAAAATTTGGAGGTGAAGCTTATGACAAGGTAATTTTTCACTCGTATTATATAGTGGCCTAATATATTTCACCATTTTAGTTGGGTTCAGGTTCTGGGTTTGATTATTATTATTATTGCAATAGCCCTGTTGCCTTTATGTTTTGGATCATGTCATTTTGGAGGTGCCTATGATGTACTATTTGAAAAAGGTTGAAGTGTCCCTCTTCATTGGGGATGGAGAGAGTAGAAGCCAACTTTGTTTTGAATGTTAGAAGTGTGAATCTTGGATTTAACTTAAGGAATACAAATGGTTTTATGTTAAGGTTTGGCCTGGAATATGTTGATGTACTATATATGATTAGCAAGCAGGACTCAGTCTTCTCCATCCCATGATTTATAAATGAGTACACCTGTAATTGAATGTCATGATATGTGGCTCAAAGAATAGGAATTGGCTTTAGTTTAGACGTCTCTTAGCTTCATATGTGCATCTGTTGTCAATGCTTGGAAACTGCATTGTGGTGATCTGAAGTTCCTATGGACCATTGAGAAATTTCAAGTCAGAGCTACAAGGCTATTTCAGAAACTTCTATTGCAAATTTAAAAGTGAAAGATGGATCTCGTCTCCTGATACAATCTCTTCTTGAATGTTCTCAGCGGATAATTAATGATGTGTCTCCATCTTCCACATACAACTGCTGTATATCTCATTGGTTATTATTTCATTTTTTTCTAACTACACCTCTTGCAAATTATGTATGTTTACAGCTGGATGTGATTGGCATTGATGAAGCTCAATTCTTTGATGACCTTTATGATTTTTGCTGCATGGCTGCTGACCATGATGGCAAAACTGTGGTAGTTGCTGGCCTCGATGGTGACTACTTAAGGTACTTCAAGAAATCACTTGGAGCTGTTTTTCACATCAGAAAATATGGTTATTGTTGGGATGACTTAGTGTTTCTTGTTCCTTATGTAATTTTTAATGTCTATTTTGTTCAACATGCTTTGACATTGCATTACATTCCCCCTTTCTTTTATTCTCTTGGCAGAAGGAACTTTGGTTCAGTGCTTGACATAATACCCATTGCTGATACCATATCCAAGTTAACAGCTCGATGTGAACTGTGTGGGAAAAGGGCCTTCTTCACGCTAAGGAAGACTGATGATGAGAAGACAGAACTTATAGGTGGTGCTGATGTGTATATGCCTGTTTGCCGTCAGCATTATGTTGAAGGACAATCTGTTATAAAAGCTGCAAGACATGTCTTGGAGTCTCATAAGGTTCAGGGTGACATGAGTTTGGTGGCAGCTGCAGTCATACAGTAATGTCCCTGATTTGTTTACAGCATAATCTTTCTTCTTGGTTTTCTGCCTTTTCCAATCAGTTTGTATTTTGTGCTGAATTTGGACCTTGTGTTAGTGTAATGATGTATATATAAGAGTTATGTTACTTTCTGATTATTTTTGCAATATCAAATCAAATGACTTGTTTTTAGGCATGTTTATGTCAAATGGTTGCTTATGGATGCATCTCTTAAATGCATCCCTTTGTGGTTATGTGTGCAAGCCTTCCATCAGCCTCTTATTCTGGTGAACATGATTTTTGACAAGCTTTTTTGTCTTTATATAAATCTTATTGATGGCTACTTGAACACATAAATTGTTTTACATAACATCCCATCAAGAAAGCAACACAGTTTTCTTTGCCACCCCAATCCAGTGGAAGCTGGTGTTGGGGTGGCTCTCATGGCTGGCTCATATCAATTTCAACATAGGAAGCCACACGAGCTTTGTCTATTAAACCCTGTTTCACATGCCCAATGTACAGGGTATTAGCCAGATGAATGTAAGGGGTATTAGTATTATCCAAAAACTGGGAATAATCAAGTCCGTGAACCCTTGTCCTATCCAAACTGCTTATTTCTTCCCACTAGTTCATACACCACTAGGAATTCAGGATCTGCAGTATGCAGTGCCACTAAATCTATTTCATCTACGGCACAAATTGCTGTGATCATAGAGAAGTCATTGATTTTTCACGTACATATGGAGGGTTATATGACATGAATGCTCAAGAGTTTACATGGCTTTTGGGGGCTTCACCAATTTGGAGTAGTGCTCCAATGAGTTGGATCAGACTGGAAGTATAACTATAACCTTACCAAAGATTTACCTCAATGAAATCAAGCACAGTAAGCTAACTTAGATTGTAACACTCAATTACCAGACCACTCTTTCTGTGATAGTAGTGTATAGTACTACTTTTAAGAACCATAAAAGTGGATTATCATTTATCAGATGTATAAGAGGTATCAGCTATTTGACTCCTAGGCTAATGTCGTTATATAATTTAAGGCTCGTATCAATGAGTCGTCCATACAAGAACCATGAAAGTGGATTATCATTTATCAGATGTATACAAGGAATCAGCTATTTGACTCCTACGTTAATGTCGTTATATGTTTTAATAAATCCATTATCAATACATATCAGTAGACAGATTACATTGGCTTGGGCCATAGGCCAGGGGCACCTACCTTTCTCTTTGATTTTGCTCTACCAAACAGACTTATTCCCCGGAAAACCTTAAGTAACCTGTTGGCATATTTTCTCTGAGATGAGAAATTCACAGAACCGATGCAACCAGTCACTTGTCCTATTGGGGTTCTCTTCTTGCTCATTGTTCTTCCCTCCAAGCCATACGGTCTCAAGCTCTGTGCATTAGCTGCGATCGGTTCTACTTTATTCGAAACAGGTTCAGTTTTCTTTGAGATATTCTGCAGTTGAAGGCTTCTTTTCAAGGTCATCAGTTCTTGTTCAAGATTCTGAATTCTGAAGCTTGTGGATTCATATTCTTTCTTTGACAATTCAGATTTCTGAGCGACTGAGTCTTTCTTCAGCAAGAGAGTGAGTGGTCTACTTCTAATTTCTTCTCCATCAATATACGGACTCTCTACCAGATTCTGGCTTCTAGAGTTGGCATATCTCGAGCTTGAAAGGCTTCCTGAGAATTCTCCACAATGTACATACCTAAACGAGTCTGAACATTCTTTAAAAGCTTGGTGTGTACTTAGTTGCTGAACAAAAAGTGCCTGCACAATCAATCGCAGTGGCATCAACTCATTCTGGACTGCCTCAACGCATACCTCTTGTGATAGTTTCTGACAGTTCAGGTATTTGCATACCATTCCTTTCTCTTCTTGTGACAACTCCGGGTGCACCTAAAATATATGAAATCAACTGCCAATTAGGATAATGTTGTACATTAATAAAATAATATGCATTATTTACGAAAAGTTGGAAAGGAATTGATGAACTGTGATGGGGTTTTACCAGTAGGAAAGTGTTCAATGCTCTGTATAGATGATCGTGGTTTTGCCTGCTAGAAATCGGCACAATTTGGATGAGATCCATGAACCTCTTAGGAACCATTCTTGGATCGCTAGCTACTACAACGAGATACATATCCCATAGTTCTGCAACAATTGAACTACTAGTCAAAGGAGTGTTGTTTGACTCCATGTTGAATGACACATTTGTCAAAAATATACTTTCCACTGTAGCCATCTCTATGCTGGAAAAATCTTCCACCTGAGCCAAATGTAACAGTGCTGCAATTTGATTTTGCAACTTCACCTTACTTTTGTCTGTTAAACCAAGTTCGATAGATCTAGCTAGCAAACTGAAGTAAAACCCAACGGGAATAGTTTTGCTAGCCTTTTCCCCCACGGGGAGCAAATCAAGAACACCTTGCAGGATAGTTAGATCTTTGTGGTTAACATCGTCGTCATCCTTTACCTCTCCCGAATTCTCCCAAAACTGCTGTGTTCTCTTTGATAGTAACCATTTATTTGCGTAGAATAGGATAATGGGGCTTACAAATTTTTCTTTCATGCCTTGTCTTCTCAACGATCCTATAACCCTTTTGAAGAACCCAAATGGCAAAGCGATGAGATCTTTGATCCATAGGTCTTGACTTACAATTTTCTTCACTGTCTCGCACCTCCAAGGTTGACTACTCAAAGCCTCCAATGTGACCACTGGCTGGTCCCTTCTCCTCTCGGGGTCAAGAATCTCCATACAAGCCATGAAGGCAAGAGACTCGATGCATCGACTCACAATTAACAGCTCTTCAGCCCATGGAAGCAGTGTTTGGCACTTTTGGAGGACAATTAGAGTATCATCCCAGCTTTGTAAGACAACTTGGTTCAAGTATATATCGAACCGGTCGCAGAGGTTGCCTGAACTGCAATCTTCTGTCATCTCAAGAAACTCTGCAGCACATCGCAGTGCTGCTACGTTGAAGGGGTCAACCAATGTGGAAGAACCATAGATGAAAAGAGAAATCATCTCAAAAGTTTCTGGCCCACCTGGGAAATTCTGTGGTAGCTCAACCTCATTTGATTCGTTCAATTTTCTGTTGAAGTAACCACTTTTTGAAGATAATGGATACTGCAAACAGTTTTCCGTGATAAATAATATTAAATTTCAGAACTTGTACATATGCAATTATATGTGAATTTGGATCTAGTTGACTGTCGGTCGATTTACCTTGTGCAGGTTGAATGTTCGATCAGCAACCTGGACGTGAACCGAAACAGGCAAGCCAGTCTCTTGGCTCCTGAAATAACATTTGAAAAAACAGAATCATATTACTCGAAAAAGAACATCAAAATGTCAAAAAGATTATGATTTGAAACAAAATAAGAAACAATGTGTTTAGCATGTTACCATGAAATGATCTTGATCTTTAGCAGGGCAGCGACATTTGGAGATGAGAAAGGACTCGAAAGCATCAAACTATCTTTCTTCCTAGCACTGTCCATGAATGACTGGAGGTCGAGAAAGGACTGTTGATACTCTCAGAGTTGGAAGTGAATAATCACAACTGAATTTATCTAGCTACTCTAGTTTTTGTGTCATTCCATTCCATGGGCATAAACGCCGAGTCTGCGTAGATTATTAAAGTAATTAGCACGTACTTGTTGAATCCAGTGAGAATGAAATGGAAAAAAAGAGGTGGTTTTGATCACTTTCTTCACAAGCTCGCTCATTCTCTGTTTAATTTATTTAGTCAAAGTCTTATGCACACGAGTGTACTCAAAATCCTAATTTTAAGGCTTCAAAAATGTTCTCGAATGTTGGGATATGTTGAAAATGGTATGCTATTTCTGTGTCTCCAAGAGTTGAACTTTCACTCTTCTAGCTTCATGAGAGCTCGTTTAACAACTTCCAAGTTTTGTGTCCCCCCCATACAGGCACAGTCTAAGAACTTGCTGGATGGGCATTTCTGGTAATAACCTTTTGGGAGTTCATTTTGTAGACAAAGTTCTTGATTCCATTCAATTTCAGGCATATATATATACATATATGTGTGCGTGTGCGTGTGTGTGTGATTTAGCCTCGTACCTATGACATGGTTGCGGGCAAGAGGGATAGATTGAATATTTGACATTTTTTTTTTGTGTTTCATTAAAAAATCAAAAATTGAAAGAAAAAAATGGAAAAAAAGAGATTTACTAATTTTGAATGACTATCCAAAGTAACGATATTAGAGATTCTTATTCCCGAAATGCCCCCCTATATACCTTCTCAATAGTCAATATTACCAAAATGGGACCATTTTTTATGGGTTGAATGAGAGAGAGTGTATGGGCCGGGGACAGAGAAAAGTTGGAAAGAAGATTTCAAATAGATATTACTCCCTCCGTTTCAAGCAAAGAGTCCACTTTCCTTTTATAGAAGTTAACATAAGACTAAATCAAATAAAATTTTTATATATTTTACTTATGTTTTAAAAAATAAAATTTTATTAATTAAAAACTATCTTAATAATACTATAAATTACAACTTTAATAACTTTGTAAAAACTACTAGATTTATGTTAATTATTGGTCAAACTTTAGCTTAGTTGACCAAAAAAAGTCAAAATTAGACTCTTTACCTGGAACGGAGGGAGTATCTATTAAAAATGTGTTGATGGGTAAAGATGAAGTGAAGGTGACGTTTTGTGTGGTTTGTAGCATAAGCTAACACCCAAGGGGAGACGAGACGAGACGGCACGGCTGCTGAAAATCTGGCTTTCTTTCTTTTATTGCTGGATTTGCTTCCCTACTCACAATAATCCCCACATATATAATACAGTGGAGTATTTAATAAGTATATTATTTGTGAGATTGTTTTTATATAATATTCTGAATGTTTCATACTCCAATACATCTATATATTCTACTCTCTTTTTGGTTAACGATCGACTTTTGTCTAGTTATTAACAAGTTTCAATAGATTGATTGTTTCAGTTTTGGTTTCACTTCTTTTCTAGTTTTGACCACAACTTCTTAAATTTAATTATACATAAAAAGAAATTGTAACGCGAGCAAGTGTGCATTTGATTGGATATTTGGGTGGTCATTATAATGTTTGGGTATCAATCTCCATGAACGCTACGCTACGTCCTCCCTCTTTCCTTTCTTGGCTATGAAATTGATCTCATGATACTCGAGATAATTATAACATGAGAATAACCCTAACCATCAAAGCAAATATGGGTGAATATTTCTTTGTCAAGTACATTTTCTTCTCATTGCCCTTGTCCAATAACAACGTGATATCAAAATAATCAAACGCGTGAGATGTTAAAAAAATTTAACTAATCAAGTGATACGAAAATATCACACAACGTTATTTGATTAATTAGTGATAACGCTAGTACCCTATGATATATAATACCCAATATTTAACACACATCACAGTCATGGCATTCTTTCCCTCCAATGTTTTATTTTTATTTTTATTTTTTACTATTTTTTCAATGTTCCAAAAATAGGGAGACAATAACCATTCCTTGATATCTTAGATCTTTGGGCCTTTGTATCTACCTTGGTGATGAGCTGTGACTCACCTATAGCCCAGTCAACTTGGCATATATCGCTTGGCCCAAATTGTTTATCGTCCATATAACGGATATGATAGGCCTTGGTTGCTGGCCAATCCAGTTGGGACTGTTCCTAGATAAATGATACTCCCTCCGTCCCGCATAAATGTTCCTAGTAGATAAAACACAGGAATTAAAAAACATAATTAATGATATGCTGTAAAATATGTTCTGACCATAATACCCATGAACATTAATTAAGTTCAACTACTTTAAATAATTGAGTTTGTTTGGGATGTGTTATATTAAATGAATCTTTAAGGGTATATTAGGAAGAATGGTAGAGAATTGGTAGATCAAAAGTTTTTAGGAACATTAGTTGGGACATTCCAAAATAGAAATTAGGAACATTTATCCGGGACGGAGGGAGTAAATAAAGATTGACTCACGAGTTGTTAGTCAATACAATGCGAGTTTGAACAATAGCTTTAATCAGAGTGAAGGCAGAAAAATATTTTAGTGGAGTTATAAATTTTAACTATTTCATAAAAAGCTTAGAAATAATAATTGTCATCTACGCATTTTCTTACTTTGAAAACGTTTAATCATATCATCATTTATAATTCTCCCAAACAACTATTTTTCAATAAAATATACAAGAGAGTCCTTTAAAAATTAATCACACACTCAATTTTGAGTGGGGTCATTATTCAAAACAACACCATTTTTATAAGGTAAAAAATAATTAAAAAAAATTCAGTAAGGTCACTTGCGCCCCCCCTACCTCATCACATAGATCCGCCCCTGGCTCTAATGCTAGTGAAGTCATTCAGCTCGTTTTTGCAAAACTAGACAAAGAGGATTTACTTAGGTTAAGCAAGATAATGGTTCACCGGCTAGCCTACTTTAAACTAGTCGAGCTTTGAATGTACGCGCTCGGTTTGTTAAGAATATAATTTAGCTTAAGCTCGTTTGAAGTCCAGTAATCCATATTCAAGGTCGACTCGTTTGTTTCACTAGTCAAGCTATAAACGAGTCCAATTCAAACCAAGTATTGATGTTACATAAAAAATCGGGCGGAACGAGGGTGCCGCTCTGATCATTGCCGTAGCTTGGTGATCACGCCAAAAAGTAATTAGGTGACTACGTCGACTTCACGTGTATAGTTGGTTGACTGGTAAGATGCCCCGGCTATCAAAATGCAAACGTAGCTGAAACTTTTCTGCCGGATGTTACCTGTGATACCAAATGAAATATCGCTAGGGGAGCCGAACGTGGTCCGGCTAAAGCCCTTCGGTGTGAGTGTGAGTATGGAAGATGGAAAATATGGTTTCCAGTTAGTCCTCAGGTGAACTTTTGTGCATAAATGCAAAATCGGCCTTAGTGAAAATGGTAGTTGAAAAGTAGTAAATGCAACTTAGGCAATAAATGAAGACAATCACCTTGTATTTATACTGAAAGAATGTTGATTGGATGCAAGTAGGGTTGCCACATGTCAGCTTGGAATTGGCAAGAAAATGTCCATTTATGAGTGTCATCAGAACCATTGATGAGCATTTAAGGAGAGGTGAGAACATTTACAGAGAATATTTGTCTCTTTCTTGGGACCTGTGCAGATCTTCACAGTCGTACCTTAAGCTAGGCAGTAAGTTATTGTGGACCAATGAAAGGGCGTCAATGATACCAGGAAAGTCGTTTGGAGCAAGTTGACATTAAATGCGGCAACAAATGTTGACTTTTAGTTTATCCTGGGGTCAGCGACCTCTGGGTATGGGATCAACAACTCGAATACGGTTACGCGAGCTGGGGTAAAAGATTGCTGGAGAGCTGGTGCGATCCTCGAGTTCGCGATGAAGCTTGGGAAGCAAGAGGAGTACTCCGAGCTCCACATCAGCTAAGCCATGTGTTATGCCTCCTGCCACGTGATCGCAGTATACTTTGGCATCTTCACTTGGATTTTCGGATATCTGGCTTACGTATCTGTCAAAAGGAACAACCATGAGAGGTGCAGGTAAGGATCCCCGCCAAAACCCTTCGACGTATTTATCAGTATATGTCCATTGTAGAATAGAGACTATTTTAGACTTTCTATGTACAAAAAATGGCGTACCTTAGCTTGGCATAGGAGGGGGTATATCTATACCCGCATGGGCCGGGCCTCTATTCATTTCGGACCCACTTATTTGAGTGAGCTCTATACACTTTAACTTGAGCCAGAATATGCACATCAGAAACCCCCCACTCCTTATTCCTCAAGATTCATCTTCAGGGTAAGGAGTACTATTTGCTCGTGTTCACCTTAGACCTGTCGATGTTTTGATGTCTCGCTTTCAATGGGCTGAGCTCGTATTAGTGCTCGGGCATGCCAAGTCCTAAATTTTGACCTTAGCTTGCAAGGCTAGTTTGAACTTTGACCTCGACCTGTGAGGCTTGTTTTAAGTTTGACCTCATCCTGCAAGGTTCATTTGAATTCGACCTTGAAGTTTAACAATGCTCGTTTACAAATTCTGACCTTGTCCGGCGAGGTTCGTTTGAATTTGACCTCAACTTGCGAGGTTCGTTTTGTTTGAGCTCAATTGAGAGGTTCGTTTGAGCTTTGACCTCAACCTGCGAGGTTCGTTTGAACTTTAACCTCGACCTACGAGGTTCGTTTATGCTTTTACCTCGACCTGCAAGGTTCGTTTAAATTCGACCTAGAAGTTTAACAAGGCTCATTTATGAATTCTATCGAAAGTTTAACGGAGTTTGACGAATAGTGGAGGGGTCCATTTGCAAGTGTTCTACATTGAAGGGGCCAAACTATAACTAACCATCAATTAAGGGATTTAGCTGTAACTTCCCAACAATTGAAGGACCACGTTGTTACTGACCAATAATGATGGGACTCATTTGAAACTTCTCAATAATTGCAGCCATGTTTGTAACTGCCCAATAGTAATGGGTCCGTTTTATAACTGACCAACAATTAAGTGGGGCATGTTTGTAACTGTCAAAATTACAGACGTTCCACGCATTTTGCAACTGAAGTGTAATGGGAACGTGAAGCGCTCCTTGTAACCGGTCGTCTCTCATCTTCTTCCTCTTCTCTGGCGTTGTCGTCACTCGGCAGCGACCCCTTCTATCATATGCTGTTGACCACCGCAACTGCCGCAATCATCCTTGGCAGCAATTTTTCATTGTCGGCACTGTCTTGACAAGGCGAAGGGCACTGTGTTGAGCTGGACGGCGGCGACTCTTGAATCACCAGCGACGTTTGGGAGGGCCGAAGCTTGCAGTGGTATTTAATCATTGTTCCGTGTTGTTCCGCCCTGATGTAGCTCGCTTGACAGTCTCGCTGTGGTTAGAGAAGTTTTGTGTCGTCTTTGGCTCAGTCGCCGGTGTCGTGCTCGGTGGGGCAAAGGGCCTGTTGTGTTAGATTTATGTTCAGTGCTTTTTGCCTCGACAATTTTCACTTAGTCTAGCCCGACTTTTTCTCGCACAGTCTGTTTGATAAAAGACCTTAAACAAACGAAGAACCCAACCTCTCTTGGCTGCGCGTACGACGAAAAAAGCGGCGATTTTCTGCTCGCCGAAGTTGCCATGGTGAGGCGAAGCGGCCTGTGGCATTTATTTTTTGGTCCGCACTCGTTGTCTTGGCCCACCGTTATCAATGTAGTCTGGCCCTGTTATTTCGAACGGAAGTCATGCCATGGTCGCCGACTCTGCTGCTATTGTGTTGGTGATATTGCAATAGTTGTAAACAGTACAAAGAGTGTATTTTACCCAGCCATATATTTGAGTCAAACTATTAAAGTTGGTATTGAGCAGCCTGGTAGGGGTTAGAATAGGATATACCACATTCCTTGGAATATGAGGTGTTCATCCCTCTTTGGGTCCATAAGTGAAAATATGTTTTTCACATGGCCACTGACTGCAGAATGAGAGAAAGATTCAAGAAACAAGTGATTTGTACTTGCTTTCCGATTTGTCTAGTTCCCGCCAACGGAACCAACCGATGTTACATAAAAAATCGAGCGGACCGGGGGTGCCGCTCTGATCATTGCCGTAGCTTGGATTTTCAGATATCTGGTTTGCGTATCTATCAAATGGAACAACCGTAAGAGGGGCGGAAAGGAATTTTCGGATATCTAACTTGCGTATCTATCAAAAGGAACAATTGTAAGAGGGGCAGAAAGGGATGCCCAGTATATGGCCATTATAGAATAGAGACTGTTTTAGACTTTCTCTGTATAAAGAATGTCATACCTTGGCTTGGCATAGGAAGGGACACTACTAGAAACACGCTAATTACTGTCAGAGATATTACTGTCGGATGTATTCCGTCAGGAATTACTGTCGGATCTCCGACAGTAATTTTCATTTTTTGGTGGGATAGGAATTACTGTCGGAAAAAATCCGACAGTAATTTCGCCAACAGTAATTAACGAATATTCTTCGAATATTTCCTTTTCAACCGACAGAAAACGTATGGGAAATTGGTTTTCAAATTTCTATCGGATATTCCGACAGTAATTACTGTCGAAATCTCAGACAGTAATTTTAAAAACCAATTACTGTCGGATATCCGACAGTAAACTTATTAAATTTACTGTCGGATCTCCGACATTAAAACTCCGACAGTAAAGTTAAATCAGAATTCCCAAATCGAACAGGTCCCCCCCGGTCATACTCATCTCTCTCTCTCTCTCTCTCTCTCTCTCTCTATCTTCTCTCTTTCTCTCTCTCTCTCTCACCTTCTCTATCTTCTCCGGCAACCCCGCCGCCCCACCGCCGCCTCCACCAGCACTTCCACCGCCGCCCCCTCGCCTGGCCTCCCACTTTCCTCAGCGCGCGCGACTCTCAGATCTCTCTCTCTCACCGCCACCTCCATCCCCTCCCTCCGCCACCGTCATCTCCCTCCCTCCGCCACGGTAAAACTCTAAACCCTATTTTATTTTAATTTTTTGTTTATTTATTTATTTATTATTATTTTTTTGTCCTAGCTACCTATTGCTGCCACCATTTACTGCCGCCACCACCGCCGCCACAACCATAGCCACAGCCACAGTCACCATCTCCAGGTTATTATTATTTTTTTGTAATTAATCTGTATATGTTAATATATATGTTAATGTATTTTTTTTGTTAATGTTGGTGTAAAAAAAATTAAGTTTCTGTATTTTGTGTAGTATAGATTTATTCTGAATTTTTTAATTTTTTTTAATATTCTGTTTTATTTTTCTGTAATTTTAATTGTATATTAAAAAATATTAAAAATGTATATTTTTTTGTTTTCTTCAATTTTTTTGTTAATCTCCGGCATGTTGTGGCCGTAGAGGTTGTTAATGTTGTTGTTTGTTGTTTCCCGAGTCTTAGACTTGTGGTTTTTGTTAGTTGGGTTCCGACTGTAATGTCGCCGAAGACTTGTTTAATATTATCGCAGGTTTTATCATAATATTATTATCATGCTTGTACTATGAATTCGATTCTTAAGCATGATGTTGTACATAAAATCACTTTTAAGCAAACATATTTCATTTGTTAAATTTATGTTATTTGTTTCTAGTTGTGATATTTATGTTATTTTTGTAATTTGTAGAATAGTTTTATGTTATAAATGCATTAATGTATTAGATTTGTATGCAATTTATTTGGTAGGGATTTTTGGTATCTTAGGATATAATAAGAAAATAAAGTGATCGAATAAACGCTTATGCGAACAATATATATATAATTATAAGCACTTTGAATAAACGGTGACTAACACTACTAGATTAATTTCGTAATATTTAAACCCTAAACCATATCTAAATCATATCCAAACCCTGTCTAAACCCTAATTTAAACCATATCTAAACCCTAAACCATATCTAAACCCTAAACACTAAACCGTATCTAAACCCCCTAAACCATATCTAAACCCTAATCCCTATTTAAACCCTAAACACTATCTAAACCCTACCCTAATCTCTACTTACCCTAAACCATATCTAAACCCTAAACCCTATCTAAACCCTACCCTAAACCCTAAACCATATCTAAACCCTATCTAAACCCCCTAAACCATATCTAAGCCATAAACACTAAACCCTATCTAAACCCCCTAAACCCTATCTAGACCCTAAACCCTAATAAACTCTATATACCCTATACCTTAAACCCTATTTAACTTGTTATGACTATTTATAATCGGTATCTATCATCATATTCTCGTCAACCCATCTCTCAAGGTGATCATCCCAAATTTCCCACATCAATGTAGGTTTATACCCTATACCTCTTCCATTCGCTGTCGAGCAATTTCTTAATAAAATTTGTGTACGTCGTCATTTATCTCTGCTGCCGAATTAAGATTATTTAAGAAGAGGAATTCTTGAAAGCATCCAAGGATAGCGTAGTTTTTTAAAAGAGGAATTCTTGATGTCGTTGATAGCTGTCCGTCCTTTCATTGATGCCTACAAATATTGCTGAGGAAAAAGGCTTGAGAGTGAGCTCAAAATGGTTGAAAACTATCTTTACGCTGGAGATGCTACTAAGTTTTGTTAAAGCTTAGTCTTAACTCCAGTATAAGGATAATTTGCAATCCTTTTTTACCTCACTCTCAAGTGCTGATAACTCTTCTTCCTCAGCAATATTTATAGGCTTCAATGAAGGATGGACAACTATCAACGACATCAAGAATTCCTCTTTATAAAACTACGCTGTCAATGGAGACATCTCATTATTTAATGCTCCAGGTCGGCCACTCGGTAAACCGGTTAAGACTCGAATGTTAAGCAATAAGGAGTATGACACTGCGAGACTCTATATACTCCTTAATTGTCCTGAGGTTGAGGAATATCTCAAGTAAGTTAATTATCGATTTCATTTAATTTTAGATAGTCGTCCGATTCAAATTAAAGTTGCAACATGCATAAATAACTCGTATAAACTCTAAACCTAATGCAGTATGTTCGAAGATCAAGCCGGAGATGATATATTAACGAATTGCGAGAAATTAGGACAGAGAAAGAGTTTCCGTTGTGGTTACGCAAATATGTAAATATCATTTCCTGGCTCGATTTATATGTAGACATTTTATATATGCATCCAAACGGTACAATATCTCAGTCATTTAAAAATGCCTATTATGAATTACTTTCCAGGTTTTGGAACATCCTAATGACCCGAAAGTCGCGAGATTATCTCACATATCTGCAAATTCATTGATGAGAGTTACTTTATACAACGGATATTATGTGAATGGCTATGTCTTCCATACTAAGGAATACGGGGAGGGAAAATAAACAGATAATAGCGGTGTCAATCTTAAAGGCAACCTTGACTATTATGGTGTCCTTAAAGAAATCATCGAGTTACGATATCTCGGGAGGAAAAACATAGTCTTATTCAATTGTGACTAGCGAGACGCTGTATGAGGTATAAAAAAACATGACTCGTTTGACCTAATCGATGTGAAGCAGACGTCTAGACATGTGGGTGATGATGTGTTCATCTTAGCATCACAAGCACAACAAGTATACATGACACCATACCCTTATCGGCGAGCTGATGAGAGGGGATGGTGGGCTGTTTGGAAGACTAAGGCCAGAAGCACGATTGATATAGCATATCGGTCTGATGACATAACTACAGAATCGTCATTAGAAGGATGTTATCAAGAAGATGAAATGCCCGTGCCTCCCGTTGTATCTTTCGATAGTCATTCAATGGATGAAATGCCCATGCCTCCCTTGGGCCTAGAAATAGTATTACCCGTTGATTTTCCACCTCCTTCCCCATCTGAAGACGAAGTCCCGATTATTGAAGGTGATGCAGAAGAAGACGACGAGGTAAAAGAAGATGAAGAGGATTGGATGTCCGAGGATGACGATGAAGAAGAACTTGAGTTTTGTAGTAGCGACTTAAACGCTGAGACTGAAGAATCTGAGAATGAAGAAAATGAAGACATTGAGAATGAAGACTCTGAGTAGTCTTGTATACCGTTTAGGTTCTTTTATTTTTTGTAAAAGATGAATAGTCATGTGTAGAACACTATTTGTATGTTACTTGTTATCATGAAGAAGATTCATTTTCATTTATGTTATGTATTTTAACTTAATTGTCATCTAAACTTAGCGTTAATTGTCATCATTAATATATTAATTATATTTTTATCATATATAGACATGTCAGGACGAGTTGGTAGAGGTAGGGGTCAGACTGGTAAGGTCCGACTTCTACCTACTTGCTTTACCTACTTGCACACAGCCACTGTACCTACAGGAGGAGCTGAGTCTCACTTTTCTCAGCCCGAGGATGTGCCCGACTCTCCCCACGATCCGATCAGCGGGGTTAGGTCATCATCTACCCCAGAGGTTGTTGATAGAGATGGTAGGATTATCATTACCATCTCCGGCCTTAAGTAGTAAGTAATAATTTTACAGTTTTAAAATTTTAATGCTTCCTTGGTTAAATGTTAATTACATATTTGTGTAATATATTTGTTTAATATATATTTGACAGGTTTGCAGGCGGGTATCCCGATCTTGCTCGCTTTATTGGACGCATCCTACGTACGATGAGGTACGAGGAGTACTGGCCACAGTACTCTGACGTGCCTAAGGAGGTCCGAGACTCCTGGTGGGATGATTTTAGGGTAAGATAAGATATGTTAAGGTTTAATAATTTAATACTTTCTATCAAAGTTTATAATTAATATGTTTAAATTGGTCAAACTTGCAGCGGACTTATTGTTGGCCTGAGCACTCTGACGCCGAGGCGTACGAGGCATTTAGGTTGTTGTGCGGTAAGAAGTACCGTGACTGGATCTACGCCATGAAGAAGGCGTGGAATGAGAAGAGGGCGAGGGCTCCAGGTTTCATCGATGATGTTTGGAGCCGGTAAGTACATTATAATAAGTATACTTAATTTAATTTAATTCATTAAATATATGTTATTTTGTATATATTGTATCTATAATAATTTTAACATTTTCACAGGTTTACACAAACATGGGATTCCGAGGAAGCTAGGGCTGCCGCCGAGCGACATAGCCAGAACAGGCTGAGCTCAACGGGGAGGGGGTGAAGCACACCTCGGGGTCGATCAACACCTCCGAGCACCACTTGCGCATGGTAAGGACTTTAATGTGTTGTATTGTAATTAATACATACTTTAATTATTAATTCCTCAAAACATATATAATATATTTTATTGTTTTACTTACAGTTTAAATTGATTTGTTGGGTAGCCATGTGGATACTATGAAATCCATGGCTGAAAGCAGGGTTCTGAGTGCAAATAAGTTATTTTAGAAGGGATTTGAGTGTAAATAGACTGCTTTAGAACGATTTGAGTCTTAATAGGCTGTTTTAGAAGGGTTTGAGTGTAAATAGGCCGTTATGAAATGGTTTTGAGTTTAAATAGGCTGCTTTAGAAGGGTTTGAGTGCAAATAGGTTATTTTAGAAGGCTCTGAGTATAAATAAGTTATTTTAGCAGGGCTCTGAGTGTAAATAAGTTATTTTAGAAAGGATTTGAGTGTAAATAGATTGTTTTATAACGATTTGAGTCTTAATAAGTTGTTATAAGAAGGAATTGAGTTGAAATAGGTGTCTTAGTAGGGTTTGAGTATATATAGGCCGTTTTTATTGTTTTCTTATAAGTTGATCATGTTATACTTAATATGTATTGTTCGCTAATTTTAATTCATTATATTTGTAGAATCGACATTACGGTACCGAGGTACCCTACACTGATTTATTTGCTGCGACCCACACCACTCCTGCTCCTCCTGGTGCTGATTCGCCGTTTGTCTTTTCGATGAGACGGCAAAGAAAACATTTGTAAGTATTACTTAAAAATTTTTAATTTTATTTTGTATATTAGTTAATTAAAATGTTAATATTAATGTTTTTATGTTTTTATGACACAGAATGACTATAAAGCGAGTATGGACACGCAGGTCGCCGACGAGCTTGTCCAGACGACCCCCCAGGTGCCGACGCCCTTTGTCGGCAACATTTGGCATTCGGTCACTGCGGAGTCACAGAAGAAGAGAGGGGCTCGCCTCTACGGCTTTGGTGACCGCGGCGCCGCTGTGTTGAGACCAGGCGGATCGATTTCTTCCTCGGCGACCGCGTCTTCTGGTCCTCCGTACCAGTCAGCTACCGAGCGTGCCCTGGTCGAGAAGACGCAGACTCTCGAACAGCTGGTGCAGCAGCAAGCCGAGCAGATGCAGCAGCAGCCCAGCAGATGCAAGCAGGCCGAGTGCGCAGAGGCCCAGCAAATGCACTGCAGCCCAGCAAATGCAACTGCAGCCCAGCAGATGCACCAGCCGATCACTAGACACTGCGACGATTGGTCATGAAGCAGCAACAGGCTACTAGGTCTTCTATTGTGCGTAGTTTATTTGACCCCCCTCTACAGTAGACACATTATTTTGGTACTGTAATATTTTTTAAATTGTATATATATTAATTTTAAATTATGTTTTAGTTGTTAATTATAGTTTATTGTTGCAGTGTGTTTGTGTGACCGTGTATAACTGCTATATCAGGTGAAACAAAAATTAAATTATTAAATTTTAAAAGTTAATTTTTTTTTTTGTAATATTTTACTGTCGGAGCTCCGACAGAAATTTCTATTTTAATTTTTTTTTTGTATTTACTGTCGGACCTCCGACAGTAATTCGCCGTTTAAAATAATAACGGAGTTAATTTACTGTCAAATTTTCGTCAAAAAATTAACGCTCTTCCAATAGTAAATTAACAGAATGTAAATGTCTGTCACTTGTTTGCTGTCAGATTATCCGACAGTAAATACTGTCGGATTATGGCTCCGACAGTAATTACTGTGGGAGCTTCGACAGTATTTATTGTCGAAAATACTGTCGGATAGAATTACCGTCGAACGTTTACTATCAGATACTGTCAGAGCACTTTCGACAGTAAATGTATTATTACTGTCGGAATTATTAAATTATTGTCGGATTTTTCCGACAGACAGTAATGGCGTGTTTTCCAGTAGTGGGATATATAGATACCCGTATAGGCCAGACATCTATTCATTTTGAGCCCACTTATTTGAGTGAGCCCCATACACTTTAACCCCAGCCGGAATATGCACATCAAATTATAAATATATTAAATATATTAAGAACATTATAACAATATAAGTACACAATTTATATTTACAATGGTCGAGCCTATTCAAGTCAAGTTAGGCCTGACTCGTAAAACCTAACAATCATGCACAAGCTCACTCAATCTGACACAACTTGAGTAGATCTTTAAACGAACTAAGCTCGAGAAACTTGTTCTTAACTTTGTAACTTGCCAAATTGTTTGAACTAAGATTTTTTAGTCAATTTTATGCAACATAATGATCAGATTTAATGGTTTACCCTGTTAAGACTTTCCAGGTAACTGAAAATAGAGTCCAAAAAGAAAAGATTAAAAAAAAAAAAGTCCGCTATAACTCTTGGAAAGAACTGCAGTTTCGACGATGGTGACAAATCGTTGTCTGAAATGCTGATAGCAATTCATGACAGATGATCTTATCTGGCTTGAAAACAAATACTTAAAAACAGAAAAAAGAGAATTCGCCAACCAAATAAAACCTTCTCAATGTATCTATTCGAACTATAAACTGGTTTGAACTTAGAACATATGCCAAGTTGCCAACTACACACAAAAATAAAAGAATTAGAAATGGACAACACGTATAAACATGTGAAGAAAAGAAGAAGAAATAAGTAAAAACACAGTGAAGAGTAACTACATTGTTAACCAATCACTTCCAACTTCCAGGAGAGGAACCCATAACTACTAGGTGCTACCATCAGTTTCCTGATCATTATCGACATCGGAAAGGAATGGGTCCTTGAGTAGATCAGAGGCTGAGGGTCTTGCTCGTGGCTGACCAATACACCTTTCAATGAAGGCCTTCAACTCCGGATCACCCACTTTGTTAATCGCTTGAGGTTTCACTCCAGATGTCACCTTCTTGTATATCTTGGCAATGCTGTCACACTCACTATATGGTATCTCCATTGTAGCCATTTCGAGCAAAGACATTCCAAACGAGTATATGTCCACCAACTCTGTGTAGTCCTCCTCGTATAGCTCTGGTGCCATGTATTCTGGTGTTCCTAATAAAGAATGTGCAGCATGGCTCTTCCCTACGACTGCTGCCAAACCTAAGTCACCAATCTTGACCTGTAAGTGTAAACCGGAATCTAGATAAGTTCTTTAAATCACTGAAGGGAAGTAGACACGTAGCAATACCCCAAACTCAACTTGCTGCTCTATGGATTCAAGCTCATATTCCCTTAAAAAAATCAAATTTGGTCCTCAATGAGATGGGAATTGTCCTAGTTTTTGTTTCCTCCACTTTGGTAGCAATCAAACAAATCATGTCAATGAATAGAGATACTATGTCTCCCAACTAATTGTAGATAGGTTATATCAGGATGGTTGTTTCCTTGAAAAAATTCTACAGAAATCATGTCCAAGATACCTCGTTTATATAACCCCCTTTGATATTTCATTTTTCAGTAAGGGAAACCTCAGTTTAGGTGAATATGGATAAAAAGTTGCATCAGGAAACAAACTGAAAGTAATGTGTGAGAAGCAATATTTCATTTCACCCATATGGCATAGACTATGGGCAAAGAAAATCTTTCAAGTGCTATAAGTATTGCATATCATGAACCAAGATTCTAAATGAGTCAGGAAAAAAAAATAGGTACCTTTCCGATGTTCCCATTGATGAAGATGTTACTGCAATTAAGATCTCTGTGAATTATACAAGGCTCATGGGTGTGGAGATACTCCAAGCCCTTGAGTATCTGTCTTGACCACTTCTTCAAGGCCTTGAGGGACACGCGACGGTGCTTCTTCCTGTAATCTCTCAGATTACCGGACGTGCATGCTTCAGTAATGAAATTCAAGGTGTTGTGTTCAACGTCCCTCCATGAACTGTAGAGAACAATGATGTTCTCATTCTTTAAAGTCTGCAGCAATTGAATTTCTGACAAAAGTCTGTTGATGACTGATGGGTCTCCACTGAAGTTCCTTAGCCGGACCTGGTTCCAGGCTACATCTCTACCTTCCTCTTGATCGAATCCCCTATAAACTTTCTTCACAGAACCAGATCCAAGCAGGTCACTGTAGCGGCCAAATCGTCCTGATGGATCAACCTCAACAAACGGTTCCTTGTCTTGATCAGATGAATCAGTAGTAGATGGCATCTTGTATTTCCTAGAAAAACAACCAATATTGAAGGGGAAAAAAAATCTGTTAGAGCCTACATGTTCAAAAATCACACAAACGTGAGATCAGTAAATACAGCTCAAGTCAAATTTTGCCTATATAGAATCACTCCTAATTGATTTATTTATTTATTTATAAAAAAATGGATGTATATATTATGTTTTATTTTATTTTATACAGTAAAAGATAAACTATAATCATCAATAATTGTATAAAACTGGTCCTCTCTTTAGCGGATGGAGGGAAGATCAAACTAAGTTTTAAGCAAAAAGCTGTTTGATCGATAAATATGTTTTTATTCCAAACATGATCTTGAGTGTGATAAAACAGAGCCAACCGAGTCAAAATAGGAACGGAGATCAACAACTTCAACTTCACACAAGCTAGTGTTATAATTGATCATTGACTTTATTTAAGGTAACAGGCCAATGAATCTCAAGAAAGAAATCCAGGCAACATATCCGATAAAAATTTGCACTTAAATTTAAAACAATTGTTTCAGCTTACAAAGTGAACACAGTTTACAAAAGATCACCATACATACAACGCGATCGCAAAATTACGCTCAAACTGCAACCTGTCACCCTTATTATATTAATATGATTTACTTGTCTTCTCAAAAGTAGCGTATAAAACTTACAATTTTGGTATCTTTTTGTGTACAAAATTTGGCACTCATTAGGTGCTTCCAGAGCATCACTCCTTTTATAGATCGTAAATATTTTGAGTTTCAAAAAGTCAGACCTAACTCTTTAGGAGATACAGTGAGTGCTATTGCGTTTCTTCACAAAAATTAAATTAAATAAAAAATAAAAAAAACCCTACTCTGTGTATGTAATTGAAGCAAGGTGTGATCATAGAGTGTTGAGGCTAGGTTTAGAATCTGGGAAGCAAATACGAAAGAAATTGAAGAACGAAGAACATAGTAACATAAAGGAGATCAAATTGGATAGATACAAACAACTACGTACGTAAACGACGGCTTGGAGTGAAAATCATCAACGGAAATAAGAAGAAAAGGCAATCAAAGTTAGAGTTGGAGTGTGTATAATTACCTTCGGAGAAGCTGTGAAGCGGACGGAAGCGTGCGTGTAATCGAGAATTTGCGATATACGTAGAGAGAGAGAGCAGCAGGAGCAGCAGCAGAAGACTCGGAGTCGATGAAAGCAAGGAAAACAAGTGATGGAAGTCTCCTGGTATTTATATAGTTAGGGGACGGTGATTCAAAAAAATCATACTCATTTTTGGAAAAGGCATTTTAAGTTGAAAGGTACGTAGCTGACTTTGATTACAATTAGCTGACCACGTTAATATTGGGGTAAACTTCAAAAAACACCCCTGAACCATGTACGGACAAAAAATACCCCCTTGAACTATGAACTCAAGTGAGTTAGTCCATCTAACTCACTTTCTGTCCCGGAGCTAACGGAATCATTAAAAAGACAAAGTTGCTCTTTAATTTTTGTAAGGGTTAATCACACCATAAGTCTCTTGACTATGAACTTTTTCACGATTAGTCCCTTAAGAATTTTTTTCAAAATTATGTCCTAAGAGTATTAAAAAGTCACGTGGCTAGTCCTTTTGATGGATGTCGTTAGAAAAAATCCGTTAAGTCAATCATGTGTGTTGCACGTGCCATTTTTCAAGGGTATTATGGGAGAAAAAATTCTGATTTTTATATATAAAAAAAGGGTTAATTACACCATTAGTCCCTTTACTATTAACTTTTCACAATTAGTCCCTTAATAATTTTTTTTAAATTTCAGTCCCAAGAGTATCAAAATTAGACACGCTTAGTCCTTTTGGTTGATCGTTAAGTCAGTCATGTGTCTAGCACGTGACTCTAGTTGTAGCACCCGCTTCATTTGCATCATCTATATTGCTCATGTTACTCTTATGTCATGCATATATCATCTTGATTTATACCATAGATATTACTTAAGTATGTTACATTTAATTCATAGTACATTCCATGTGTTTCACATGTTTCGAATTGTTGTTTAATTCTTGTATTTGATCGTACTTAGGATATGTTGAACTTCTCGCCTTGTTATCAGTCATTTCGGGAACCTTTCTCGAATGTTTTTGACCTTTTCTTGGACTTAGAATTACCCTAGGTTGACTTGGGAGTGTTTTGGAAACACTTTGGAAGACTTTAGTAGACTTTGACCTGAGCTGGTCACTATGAGGACGCAGAGTGCGAGCTCAACCTTGGCATAGAGTTTCTGGATTCTATGCGGCCGCATAAGGCGTCCGCATAGAGCCTAGATTGTTCACCCGAAAAATCTCATTATTGTCCAAACTTATGATTTTGAGTGGCTCTCATGGTGCCACGTCACAAAGCCGAGAGATCAGCCATTTTGACCCCCTTAAACACCATGAGAGAACCTTGTTTACTCTCATTTCCCACCCATTTCATCTTAGAGTTTAAAGAGAGAATAAGGAGAGTTTAGAGAGAGAAGTTAAGATATCTTGAGATTTTGGAGGAATCTCGACGATCCGAGCTCGCCACTGTGAAGGCCTTGGCTAGAGGAAGCTTTCCCACCGAATAGATTTCGTTTTCTCTTAACTTTTTTGACAAGAGGTAAGCTACCACCCCCCTCTTCTTCTTGATTTATGTCTCATATGACATCCTAGACTTCGAATGTGTGAAGTTACCATGCTAGATTTGTGAATACATGATACTTGCCATGAAATATCATTATGGACTTGTGAAACATGTTGTTGCTTGTTCTATGGTTTCGGGAACTCGAATTTGGGCGTTAGTGTGCTAGGTTTTAAGTGCAAGACCACTTTCGTAACTCGACATCATTAGTAACTAAAAATGACTCGAACAGAGTTGGCTAGGGTTTGATAATAAATGTGACCACGTGTGCGTTGTGAGCCTTGAGGATTTGAGATACCCGTTGGGTTATCAGTTATACGATATACGTTAAATGATATTGTATCTTTATTAAGAAATGTTGATGTTTGAATATCTATGTGTAGTAGAATCACTTGGCATACATGAACATGATGTTGTTGTGGTCGTTATACTCCCTACTTTGGAGTATGACATAATTATTATAAATGTTGGGTAAACATCTACTTGAGCATTTGGTTTATTTGGTGATAATGTATCGAGTAAACACCTACTTGAGCATTCGTTAAGTCCATGGCATATTTGTTGGAGGTGTATTGACGCTCGGTTATTGCGTAAACCGGGGCTACGTAGTAGCCAAAGGCCAATACACTGGGCCTCGCCCTACCGTTGGCCACGGTAGGGGTTATAGCGCTAAGTGTTGTACGGAATACACGCAACCTTGGTAAGCTATACCGTGATTGTTTCTCGGGTCGTGGGGACTGAGTCTTCACGTCGACGTGAATACAAAAAACGGTTCACTATGATAGTTGGTTATAAGTTTGATGATCGAGAACGACATCAATGGTTTCTACATTGGTATTATTGGTTGGTTGGTTGAAAGTTTGTATGTCGGAGGTGTACCTCAACAGTATCCTTTTATATGTGTTACTTATCGCTCCTACGTGAGATGCATGCTATGTGATACGTGTTGCTAAGAGATACTTGTTATCTATGATGCTTCGAGATTTATCATATTATGACGAATATTGTTATGCATGATCCTTATTAATGTTCACATCTCGTATGCCATATTGTTGCATTAGTAGCTTATTGAGTTTTAAACTCACCCCGTCCATTATTTATTTATTTTTCTTAGATCCTGAACCGGCAAGAAACCCGCAGTAAGCCTTTGTCGTCTTCGGTGAGCTCGTCGAGCATTCTTTTGGGTAGATGCCCCTTGGGCCTCTGTATTTCTCTTTTGGTGAGGTCGAGGGTATACTTGTTAATTAAACAATGTAAAGTTGGGTAGATGTCCCGCACTTGATATTTAATTAATATTCTTTTGTAGTTGCCAGCATGGTTGTCAGGCCTTGGATATACTGTTAACTTTTATTCCGCGCACTCTGTTACGAATGTATGTTATCCCAAGCTCGTGGGTTTGTTGGCTAGCTAATGTATTGTTCTCCAGCTTATTGTATTGCCGTTGAGGTTTTGTTTTTGCTTTTAAAAATTTTACACTTGCATTACAAGATTTTTGCACGAAAATGATTTTGAAATATGCATTTTTGTATTCTCGTCTCACGAACAGAACGAGGTTCCACATATGATCTCGGGTCGGGTCGTGACACTAGTTAAGGGCTTTTATGAAATTTCGCGTGCAAGACTTTTTAAACAAAAAAGACAAAAAAGAGAGAGCCCTAATCAACGCAGCAGTAGTAGCCTCTTCTTTTGAGCACTTATACTTTCAATTCCCTCAATTACTAACAACTTAGATTTTGCTCCAGTTACGAACCCTAATTTACCCGATTAACAATTCCTCCTCCTTTACCAATTTCAATTCAACGAATCCAAAATTAGGGTTTTAAATTCGTTCCCAGAATTAATAGCTGGGGCAGAATTAAAAGGAACTAAGGGCACGGATTGAGAATATAATGGATGATGAAGGTGATGTTAATGAATCGGGGCTGAAATATAAAGAATCCAGTGCCTTTATTGATCTCAGTTGGGCACGCAGGCGAAATGAACTCGAAGATTAGAATTACGGCGAAGGCTCACTGGTACAAGGGATGGAGGAGGTGACGGAGGTCGAAGAAAGATCGATGAAGGCGCAGAGATGAGAGAGAGCTTGAGCACGTAGATAAGAGAGAGATGGCCGGATTTGATGAAGTTGGCGATCGGAGGTAGGAAATGATGCTCAAAGTAATATCGACGACAAATAGGGTGCTGGGTGGGGATGCGGATAGATTTGCGTGAGTGTTGAGCTGTGCTGCTGCTGCTGCTGAGAGAGAGAATATGGCGAGGTGGGCGCGATTTTCTAAGTGAAGGAGGCAGGCCAGCACAGAAGAAGATAGCTAGAATCAATGGAGGCTTGGCCTGAGATGGTGAGATGTAGAGACTGCTGCAATAGGGATGGCGACTGCGGGGAGAGCTTGACTGATGCTACTGATGACGTTTGGTTGTTGTGAGGGAGAGACTAGAGAACGGGGCTGTGAATAGCCGGCGATGGAGGTCGCTAGTTAAGGTGCTGCTCTCTCACACTTCAAACGCAACAGATTAAAAGACAGTGGATATTTCATACATCAGCCTATGTGTTTTTAGGATTAGGGTTTGAAAAATTAGTGAAGAAGATGATAAGTGAATTTTAATTTTGCCCTCACTCAAATGCACGTGGAGACACATGGGTCACTTAACGAAATTTTACTAACAGCATCCATATAAAGGACTAGCCACGAGACTTTTTGATACTCTTAGGACTGAAATTTGAAAAGAAATTATTAAGGGACTCATCTTGGAAAATTTAATAGTCAAGGGACTAATGGTGTAATTAACCCTAAAAAAGGAGAAAAATAAAAAAGTCCTAAGTCGTCTCTTCCTCGTTCCCCCCCTCTCACAGAAATCGCAGCAGTAGCAGGTCACTCAAGACACCGTCATCCATCTCCCCCGGTTGTTATCTCCAGCGCCGGTGTGTCATTCTTCAGTTCGACCTCCTCTATTACAACACAGCAACGCCAACGACGTTCTCCATCCTCAGCAGCGATGCAGCAGGATTTCCAGCCGTCGTCCCCCTTCGTCCTTAGTAGCCGTGAACCGCGCTCTCTCAAACTCCATCGAGCCGCAATTATAGCAGTCTCTCCCCATGCACTTCCTCCAACCATCTTCTCCGTTCATCTCCAAAAGTTCCGGCAACCCCATCATCTCCTACAAATTCGGCAGTCAACCCCATGCACTCCTTCATCAGTCTTTCTCTCCTCTGCGAGCTAGAAATTCGAGGGCTTGGACTTGGAGTTCCATAATACCCTTGAATAATTTGACTTGCTCTTATTTCTAATTAGGCTGATAGAAAACCTAGATCTAGAAGTTTGTGATTTGGGTTTGAAATAATGCCTAATTAAGTGATCTAGAAGTTTGTAATTTGAGTGTTTTTTTTCATGGAATTTTGTGATTTGGGTTTAAAATATTACCTGATGGAAGTTTGTGATTTGGGTTTGAAATAATGCTAGTAAGTAATTTAAGTGTTTTTTTTCATGGCAATGGCAGTAAATTGACGATGGTGCAAGTAAGGGTGATGGTGGTATGGGGGCGAACAACAACGAAGTGGTGGTGGGGGGTGGCAATGGCGGTGTTGATGGTGGGAGGAGGTACAAGGGCAGTAATTTTTTTCATTGTTTAATTATTTACTAGGGATTTTCCATAATACCCTTGAAAAATGACATGTGCAACATATGATTGATTTAACGGATATTTTTAACGGCATCCATCAAAAGGACTAGTCGCGTGACTTTTTGATACTCTTGGGGCTGAAATTTGAAAAAAATTTCTTAAGGGACTAATCGTGGAAAAGTCCATAGTCAAGGGACTAATGGTTGATTAACCCTTTTTGTAATTACTTTAGCATGGAGACCAAGTCTCTCTCTCTCTCATTTTTTTCCCCAACTTCACGAAACCCTAATTCTTCACCGACACCCACATATCCGTCGACTCCCTCTCTTCTATACAAGCAAGTTGTGAAGATGGTGGCTAGTGGGTCGCTTTGGCATAGATGGAAGTAGGATAAAAATGGAGAGGTGAAGGGAGAGAAAGAGAGATAGAGAGGGGTCTAAAAAGAGCCATTGGAGTCAATCACAATCACTTTCGCTCGATTTCTCAATCCCACTTCCAAAATTATCGCAAGATTGCAATCAACATTGATCTAAGTGACGAAAGCGTCCACGTTGTTGCTGGGGCATACAAAAACTACCCTAGTCCTCATGATTCAATCATCTTCAACGTCCATCCCATCTCTGTTATCTACGACTCCGATTGTAGCGCCATCAACACCTCTACCAAGAAAAAATCCCAGCAAAAGCTCGAGAGCAACTTTGACAAGGACCAAGGCACGGTCGTGGTGCAGAGTGTATTAACGAGTGATTTTCAAAGAGAGTCCGTTGCTCCGTGTTTGATTTTTGGTTTTTGTATTGTCCGACAACGGGCTCATTGTTATTGAATAGGACCGAATGAATCATTTTCTCTCTCAAAATCGAAGGTCATGCCCATCAACATGCCTTTGTGCTCTCACTCTCTCTCCTGTAAAAGAGACCAAGAAGACTTCTTGAATAAGCCTCTTTTGCTTCCTGTGCCCCTTGACAAAAAAAATTCCATGATTCTCCTTTGTATTGTCAACCTCTAATTGCTTAATGATTTTCTCTAAAAGTGTCGTTGCAGCAATTATAACCATAATAGATCTGCGATTCTTGTCACCCTATGGTCTGTGGTCTTCCTCCACAAGCTCTGTTGGTAAAGTTGTAACAATGGAACAATGTTGTGTCTACTCCAGCTGCTTCAATCGTGTTAAATCCCAACTTAGACTTGTTTTTAGTGATTATGTAAATATTACTAATGTCTGTGTTTTAGATGAATCAGATTAATTTTATGTTTGTCTTTGTAATGGAGTTTTCTTGAATTTTTTTCTGAGATTATTATTTCGAGGGAAGTGAATGGTAGTGGATAGGAACCAAGCAAAGTGTAATGATTTTGTTTGCAGTGGTGAATGCCCACAATTGGGAAGAGAATGATGATGTTTGAATTGTGACAACAAAAAAAAAAGGGTTAATTACACCATTAGTCCCTTAACTATTAACATTTACACGATTAGTCCTTTTGATGGATGTCGTTAGTAAAATTTCGTTAAGTGATCCATGTGCCTTCCACGTGCATTTGAATAAAGGCAAAATTGGAATTTCACTTATCGTTTTTTTTACCAATTCTTCAAACCCTAATCCCCAACCAGTTTCGGTCAAAGATCATTTTGCCCTCCAAAACCCACCTTATTTTTAGAATCCCCACCCTCATCTGCCTCCACTCCAACAACCTCAAAACCTAATTTGGTGTTCAAGAAACTTACCAGAGCACAACTGGCGCAAAGAATGGAGAGTGGACTCGTTGGCATTCTCGCCGGTGACGGTTAAGTAGCGGCACTGGACGGTTTCCCGGTACTCAACGACTTCCACTGGCGCAGGTCATTGAAGAAGGTCATGGAGTCATTGAGTTTTTTGCGAAGGCCGTTGACAACGGAGGTGCGTGTGCGATCTGTGGAGCTGTTGGAGCCACAGCCGGAGAGGCTGCAGTTAGCGTTGTTGGAGCAATCTAGGGATTCGAGTCCCTATTTAATGAGCTTGGCTTTTTTGAGGGAGGAAGCGACGTCGTTGTCCATTTTCGAATGTAATTCCTTGATGGAGTTGACATTGTGGAGGGTTTTGCTCTGTTCATTAGTGGATTTGAGCTGGTTGTAAAGAGTTTCGAGGTCGCGTAGCAGCTCCTTGAGAACCTCCACCTCTTGAAAGAATTGATCGAGGTTTGCACCACCGGTGGTTGCCTCGGCGGCAGTGGCGGTGGTTGTGGGCTCAAGCTTTGCTTTGCCCTTAAAATCCTGGCAACTTTGGATACACAGTATCTCCAATTACCCTCATTGGCTTCTAGACTTCACTAATCCATCAATTGCCTCTTTGCTTTCTTTACTTTCTGAATTGCGATTAAAAAGATTCGCGATCTCATTACGATCAGTGACAAAGAACACCGTAATTAAATTCTTCTTTTGAGCAAAGAATCGGATCTCCTCTAAGCTAAGATGATTCAGAAAACTATAATTACTGACCACCACAACCCCGTATGATCTAATTGTCGCATTGGCTTCCCTGGATATATAAAATCTCACCCATTTTGTGTGTGTGGGTGTGTTTGTGGATATGTGTGTGTGTGTGTGTGTGAGAGAGTGTGTGTCTATGGGTGTGTTTGTAATTTTTTTATTGTTTAATTATATATTATGAATTTCTCATAATACCCTTGAAAAATGGCATGTGCAACACACATGATTGACTTAACAGATTTTTTCTAACAGCATCTATCAAAAGGACTAGCTACGTGATAATTTTAAACTTATGAGACTGACATTTTAAAAAAAATTCTTAAGGGCCTAATCGTAGAAAAGTTAATAGTCAAGGGACAAATGGTGTAATTAACCCAAAAAAAATGGGAAAGTTGTTGCAGATCTCTGAGGAATTTTAGGAGTAAAAATGTCAGTTAACTCGAAGGGCCAATTCGTCTTAAATACTTGCGTTTTGTTGGCATGTGCAATGTACATGTAGCTTTCTGTTAAATTGCTAACGCAGAATTAACATATGGTTGATTTTTCCGGGTATGACCCGAGGAAGGAGTCGACCTGCTCGAGTCAGTAGTTTAAGGTACTAGGTTAAATCTGAGTCATAGTTCAAGGGGTATTTTTGTAGTTTACCCAAAATATTAAGTGCTGGTGTTGACTTATCGGTAAGGGGAGGTGTTATTTAGCACTACTTATTTATAAATAATGGATATTTTATACATGTACAAAACTAAAACGTAGATATTTTTAACTAGTAATCATGGTACCAATTATGAATATGAATGTTATTCCTAATCAAATGTTTATTTTAATTTCAAGATGATGCTTGTCAAACATGTCCAGAAGTATTCATTTGATAAATAACATACTCCCTCCGTCTTGGATAAATATTTCTACTTTTTATTTTAAAATATCCCAACAAATGTTGTTTGACTTTTGATCCATATATTATTTACCATTCTTTCTAATATATCCTTAAAACTTCATTTAATATAATACATTCTAAAGAAACCTAATTATTTAGAATAGTTAAACTCAATTAATATTTATAGGTATCATCATCAGATCACATTTTACAACACATCATTAATTATGTTTCTTAATTTCTGTATTTTATCAACTAGGAACATTTATTTGGGACAGAAGGAGTATATAATTTGTCTTATTCGTATTAAGATTACCATGAAATAATTTGTATATTAAATAAACATAACAATTTTTGTTTTGTTCCATAAAATAATTTTTTTATTAAAATAGTAATAAATATTGTTTTGTTCCAAACAAACGCTGCATAAAAAGGTTGAGGGACTCATTCACACCTTTTGTCTCGTCTGCTAGTAACATTTTCATGAAAAAGAAAATTCCAAAAAAAAATGTTGGATTTTATGCAAGTGTTATCATCAAACGTGGCAAAAAGTGAGAGAAATCCCTAACTTTTGAGTTTAGTGTTCGTTTCGTATGATTTTTTTACAGTTATTATGTTGGTATATACTTTCCATGTTTCACCCAAAAGGTTAACGTTTGAAATATATATTTAAAAAATATTTATCTAGCATTAAAGTTGATAATAATTACAAAAATATTTGAGTATAATTTAGATGTTTATATGACATTTGAAGGATAAATTTAAAAAATTATAGAGATTGTAAGCATAATTTTTAAAAGTGGAGTATTAAAGTAAAATACTCCAAAATAAAATAATAAACTTTTTACTTGGAACGAACAAAGTAAATTTTTTTTTTAAATATGAAAAATGTACGCTCGATTAGGGTTGTTAAGGACTCATGGGGAGACTTTCCCATATTTAAATTAAGCTTAATGTTTTTCCAAATTATTTCAAATCCTAAAATGTGTCGAAATGTTCCTTAATTAATAAATATTTTCAAATCCTTTTACGGATGGAATAAACTTTATTAGAAGGTCTATCTATCAAGTTAAATACTCAAATTTTGCACAAATGTATGGAACAAGTAAACGTGTATCGAGTGAAAGAGCGCAAGTCATTCACTTTGAGAAGGCATCTTTATTTAACTTGAATAGCAAATAAAAACCACATAAACTAATATTTATTAATGATAAATGAATTTGATATTCTGGATCATATTTTTAGTCACTCCCTCCGTTCCAGGCAAAATGTTAACTTTTGACTTTTTTCGGTCAACTAAGATAAAAATTTGACCGATAATTAATATAAATTTAATGGTTTTTAAAAAGTTATGAAAGTTGTAATCAATACTATTTTTAAGATAAATTTTAATTAATGAAATTTTATTTCTTAAAACATAAGTAAAGTATGTAAAATTTTGATTTGATTTTGTCACATGTTGATTTCTAAAAAAAAATGAACTCTTTACCTGAAATGAAGGGAGTATTTGATTAGCACGATGGATTAAATGTATTAGGGCATAGATAGTGTTTGTTTACACACTATGTACTCCCTCCATCCCATTTTCATTGGCCTATTTTCTTTTTTAAGCTTTCTCGTATTTCAATGCAGATTTATTAACTGAAATCTCAATATAGCCCTAGCTAAATTAAATATTTGCTTGATTTCCTAGCTTCTTGTTAATATTCATGAACTGTCCAAAAATTATATCGAGGATAAAAATGACAAATAGTAAAAAGTTGGGTGAAAGTGACGGGCTGCCTCCGAGGGCGAGCTGCTCAAAAGGACGAGCTCCCCACTTGGACGAGCTGCCCCATTACGCCCGGCTGGTGGCTGTCCACTTTGTGTATTATGCGAAATTATCTCCCAACTATCTTGTAGTACATTACGGAACTATCTCCGAGCGTATCACGAAATTATCTCCGATTTACAGATAAGTCTAGAAAAAATACATTACTTCTACCCGTAAACTACGAGATTTGGTCGTATCAGTTATGGTCCGAAACTAACTAGGGCACCACTACTCTCTTATAAATACTACTATGAGATATAGTACAAGGTACGCGTAACTATACACTTTTTTGCTCCCTCAATTAACATTATTCTCTCTCTGATACACAGTGATAATTCTCACACCGGAGGAGCTTTGCAGGGATCCCCTGCGCAGTAACTCTGTTATTCTTTTCAGGCCAGTTACCAGTCACTTCACCGAGGCAAATTTCCATCAGGACCACGGTGCAAAAATCGGCATCATCAGTGGTTCCGTTGCCGGGAAAGTTTGAAAGCCCAGATATCCAAACAAACAATTCAAACTCTAATTTGGTAATTATGGCAGGTAACACGACTACTACTGGCACTGGCAACGATCCCGCTCACCCAATAGTTGAGCAAATGGGAGCGACCAACATAATGCTAAATCCTACCGTCGCTGCACCGCCACAAGGTGGCTCACAGGCGGAGGAAACTCTGCATGTCTTAAGGAATCGCAAAGAGGCTGCGGCGAAGAAACCCGCAAAGGGCAAGGGTACCCGGGCAAGTAAGAAAGCGGTAGAGCCACAAGCGGGGGCCAATGATCTACGTGATCTGTTGGATACACGTCGGGCAACCATCGGTATATCCATGCCGCCCGAGGTCAATCCAACTGCCCAGGCAAAAGCACTTAAGGCGCAGACAGCCGCGCTTGTCCAGATAATGCTGAATAACCAGCTCTTGCGGGCGATGGGTCAGGCTGAGGTACCTATTCTGGCCGCACTGTTGGGTTCACAAACACCAGCACCCTAGCCTACTAAGGTGGTACCAATTACTATAAGTGGGTCGCAGGGACCTAGCAGGCAACCTGAGGGAGGACGCTCAGGTATAGGGGCTGGTCGTTCTGAGCGAAGAACAGTAAAAGGAAGCAAGTCTAGACAGATCCGGGATGATAAGCGTATGGCCAGGCATATGGGTGAGCAGGCACCTTCTCAGAGCAGGGTTAGTGTCCGGCACAGACTTAATGACCCAAGAGGTCGTGTGAATGAAGTAGCAGGGAGAACCGCACGAGAAAGAAGTTACGAGGGGGAATCTGATCCGAACCCTCGCATAAGACACAGCGGGCATGCCAACAGACCAACACAATCGAGACGATCAAAATCTCCTTAAAGTCGAGCTACAATGTCGCGGGGGTATTCCCTGAAGAGGGGAAGGTCAGCAAGCCCGAAACGGGGAGATCCCTTGAGAAAAAGCTGTCAAAAATTCAGGCAGCCAGTAGGCCCGCCCTAGATGAAGTCCAGGATCTGAGAAGGCGTCTGGAGGCCATTGAGACTGAGAAGGCCAAGATAACACCCATTGGTACCCATTTCAAGCCGTTTGTACGCTGGATCCGTGATTCCCCACCTGACCCGACTATAACATATCCCGCTTTTAATGGATATGAGGGGAAGACCAGTGCACACGACCATCTCAACCATGTTGAGATGAAGCTTGCCCTGCTCACCACGGATGACACAATCATCTGCAAGGCTTTTGTGGGTACTTTACAGGGTAAGACTGTTACATGGTTCGCTAACCTACTTGAGGGGTCAGTTAAGAGTTGGCTAGATTTGTAGAAAGTGTTTATGGGAGAATTTAGAACGGCAGGTGCTCTGCCTAAAACAAGAGGCGCGTTGAGCAACGTGAAACAGAGGTCGGGCGAATCTATCATTGCATTCGTTGAACGCTTCAGAGCTATTCTGGAGCAGATAAACGACATTTCTGATAAGGAGGTGTTGACCTGCTTTGAGGGCGGCCTGGCGCCCAACATTCTAAAAACGGAAGTGTTTACTCGCCCACCTAAGAATAGGGCAGAGCTGTTTGAACTGGCGCAGAGAATAGGGAGCACGGAGGCTCCAGTGGAAAGTGAAAAGAAGGAGATTGAGCGCCCCTATAGAGAGGTTGACCGCGGATACAAGGGGGCTACTCGCGGACATAACAGGAGCAGGACCAAGCCCCGGGGGGTCACAGATTTTGGGATAGATAAGGAGCGTGACACCTTCACACCGCTTAATACTTCAAGAGAAGTGATTATGAGAGTGGACTTGCCCGCTCTGCGGTCGATGAGCAAGAATAGTCTGGGAACAAGGGATCCGAAAAAATATTGCAGCTTTCATAAGGATATTGGGCACACGACGGAAGAGTGTCTACAGTTGAAAAAAGAGATACAGAGGTTGATCAACAAGGGAGCTCTGAGCAAGTATAGGGCAGATCAGTGATTCTCCACCTGACCTGACTATAACATATCCCGCTTTTAATGGATATGAGGGGAAGACCAGTGCACGCGACCATCTCTACCACGTTGAGATGAAGCTTGCCCTGCTCACCACGTTGATACCATTAAATAAGGATACAAATGATATTAAACAATAGTTATTGTGAATTTATTAGATTTTGTACCCGTGCCTATGACACGGTGACAGTAGGAATCAGATTATTGTATACTCGAGGTTAACATATGTTCGAAATTTTGTAATGCGTGAGTAAGACTAAATGACACAAAAATAATGAATTATAAATCATTTATTCCGTAACAAAACTAATAATGAAATATTGTAATAAAAAAATGAAAGCAACAATATTTTATTATTTTCTCAATAACAAAAACATAATCTTCTTTCGGAGGCTCTTGCTTCACAACAATGTCTGCTTTAGCAATGCGAGATGCAATACATTTTTCCTTTACTTTCACCTACACGTGAGACAAAGAAGATATAAGACACATTCATTGAACAATATTTTATGCATAGGAGTTGATTAATTTAAATATCAAAAAAACTTATCGCTTCATCTACAAAACTCGGATCCTCCCAAATATCATCATCCAATATAATAGTCAATAGCTTAAGTCAATTGCACACATATTAACTCATCTATAATTGCAAATATGAAGCATATGCAACGAAACGATTAGTTTAATACATCTTGCTGTAAATAATTATACCATTTGGTCAAACTTGTTACTGCATAGATAATGAAAACAAAATTTAATGAAGTAGAAGACCTTTGGGATTTTTTTATTTTATTATTTTTGGATGTTATAATGATTAAAGTAAAAATGAGAAGAGGGATAACAGAAAGTTGGAAAGACAAATGTATGATAGATTTTAAAAAATAATAATAACGAAAAGTCAATAACAGGACAAATTCATTTCGTTCAAATAGGATAAAAGATATATGCATGATGATTAGAGCCACACATCTCCCCCTCCCCAAAAAAAAAAAAAATTTTATTAGTGAGAGGGTAAAAGATTTAGTGTCAACCCCCCCCCCCCACCCACCCAACCAACCAAATATATATCTCTATCACAATCCAAATTAAGTGAAAGATAAAATTGAAAGATTTATGAAAATTATAGGCACTCCACCAAAAAAAAATTTGTATTAGTGAGAGGATAAAAAATATATGTGTGATGATTAGAGTCACCCCGTACTCAAAAAAAAAAAAATGAAGATTGATAAGAGTTGTGTATTGTAATATAGATTAACAATTCTAAAAGAGTGAATTTTTTTCTTAGAGACTAGACGGAGGGAGTAGAAAATAAGTGGGACCAAAACAAAGGCCTGCCAGGAATCTTTGATAAGGGAGACAAGATTTACATCAATATCTATATATCTATATTTATATATATATATATAAATTTAATCTTAACACAGCTAAATAAGGAAATTTATCGCTTAAAATAACTTTCTAAAATGAAAACTCGAATCTAATTGATCTATCCATGCAATTAAGGCTGTTTCATAAGTCTAGATGAATCTATCGATAAAAATGAATACAACCTTGGAATAGAAACATTTGTATTAATGAATGTAAATCTAACAATGACCATTGGAATTCGAGAATGACAAACAATATAAATAGATACATCCCTCCTCCAAAACTCACTCATTGTTAGCAATTGAATAAATTACATAGAGATCAAGAGGACATTGTTGCAGAATGCATACACTAGGAAGAGTTGTAATCAATACTGCAAAATGTATTTGATCGTATGGAGCCTAAACAGTCTGATTTTGTACTGTATACCGATTTTTGACTACATTTAAATTATAATTTGAATTAGATATCTAAAAATTGCCTTTAAAACCCGAGTATTGCAAACAATATATATAGGCAAAGCCTTCCAAATCCACCAACAGCTTTCAAGTCCTTCCCTCCTCTTTAGAATGCTAAAGAATGTACTGTTAAGTTGTAGCTCCACAAGAATGCTACAGAATGCCTCATCTTTTTTTGCATAATCTCATGAGTAAAACAAATCTCAATCTTAATTCAAATTAGAAACAAATAAATCTCAAGTCAACAACAACAAATTAAGAAAAATAGAACAAAACAAAAACAAACCCCCCAAACAATACTCTGAAAATTTCACCCAAAATCTAGGTTCCCACTCAGTATTATTGTCATGGTAAACATCATAAAATTATACGTATTTATGTAAATACACACATCAATTCGGAAAAACAGAACTTACCTCCGCAAATAGGTTTGTTTCATAGTATCTGAAACATTTTCAAGAACATTAGTTGTTTATTTCATCAAAACTGTAAATTATTAAGTATATATTTGAAAATTATAGGTAAAAATCATTTTATCAAAAAATCAAAGGTTATTTCATCAAATTTGAAGCAAGTATAAGAAAAATCATTAATAAATGTGTAAGTATAAAACTTTGGAGTTTAATTCGTCATATTTGTAAAATATTTGGAAAATAAATTGAAAATATAAATTTCTTACAAAAACATTTAACATACGATTATGTAATAAAAAAATTAAAATAGGTGAAAAACAATTAGATCTTAAACAATCAATTAAAAACTAAAATAGAAGTTTTAAAATTTAAAATTGTAAATAAATTGGAAATTTTTAAGAAGTAAATTTAAGAAATATTTATAATTATTTTCTCTAATATAACATACAAATCTATACATCCAGTATATTGTACATTTATCAAAAAAATTAAATTAAACAACGAACTATTGGACGTACCCGAAAAAAATATTGACATACTTGAAGAAACAAATAATTATAATATTTCTTAAATTGCTAACAATTTCTTAAACGGAGACAAAGGAAAAAAAAACGGATATGCCAGATCCAAAATAATGAGAGAGAAAGAGTGGAACCATTTCGGCAGCACTACCCATGTCTCCGTGTCTGAGATGCATTTAGGGAAAATGATGAGATTTTTATGGGAAGAGAATAGTTAGGATTTTGTGTGTCTTGAGTTTGAGATGGCTCATAAATTAGGTTTCCCAATGAGCTGGAGCAATTATATGGGAAATATATATATTTTTTCTTCGTTTTGGCCCCAAGTTATTTGGGTTTATATATTTTTGGCCAGATTTATTATTTTAACAATTGTGGGCATTTAATATCGGTATTAATTCTTCGGGAGACATTTTTTATAGGCTCAAAATTAATCGAATGTGACTGGATTTGGATCCTTTTTTATTGGCTTGAACTTAATTGAATGTGACTGTAATTAATTGAAAATAACTAAATGTTTTCATAATAGTGTTATCATGTGTGTTTTTTTTTAAATCGAATAATAAACAATGTTGTAAAAAATGTTGCTTCCCAAAAGTTTAGTTTTAGATGTTTTGATTTTCCTCTTCATTTTGTTTAATAAAATTTAATTGAAAAATATATATGTTCGTGCGTTTAATGCATAGGTGTAAAACTAGTTGTGTTTAAAGATAAACTCTTGGCATAAATATGTATTCAAGAATTCTTTTTGGGTGGATTAAAAGGTACTCAGTTTTTGGGCAAATAAATTTTTAATTCATTAATTTGTTTATGGCCAAGGGTTCTATTATATTCCAATATTGGATGAGGGACGAATATACAAATTAATGTACAATTTTTCTCGAAGAAAGAGAGGCAAAATTCCTAAAATTTCAAAAATACTTTGATTTCATTCGGCAACTCTCTAAACTCGTAGGTAAACCGAAACTTTAGGGGGGGCTCTTCCTGCCCCTAGACGATCAAACTGATGCTATTGCGTTTAGATTGTAATGTATGATATTTTAATTTAATATTTATGATTTTAATCAAAATACAACGTTTATAATTATATTGTATGATATTTTGATATACTCCAGTTTCATGATTTCAATCAAAATATGATGCTTGGATAATTATATTGTGTGTGTCACCGGCCACTAGGTTAAAATTATCACATGGGCCTTGGACTTTGTTGAGTCCATGTAATAGTTTAGCTTATTGAAACATACAAAATGGTACAGGTGATTTGAGCTCAAAACAGAGAGAGTATTTTACTACTGCTATTTTTGGGTGTAAAAACTGCATGATGTATGCCAATATCACATGCATGTCACCCTACTGGAAACAGAAGGCTTGTAGCGTTAATGCTTTGAGGATCACATGTTTCTACATGTGCAGCATTTAAATTCTTAACTGAAGCTGGGACCATCCCTCGTGCTGTCCTTGAATCTCCCTGAAGTTTCGTCAAGGACAGTAAGTTGCTTAATTAATTTCCTTTATGGCGCAAGTGGATTGCAGGATTCTTGTGATACTTTACTTAAAGGAGGGGCTTTTGTTTTGAACGGCCTTCTCCAGCTAAAGTTGAGACCAAACTGGGGTGGTTTCCTCCAGCTATTGTAGACCAAACCGGAGTTTTCTTTCGACACTCCTTGTTGGATTGCAGTTTTTACATAATACTAATATCTTGGAATTAAAGATCTGAAAGTACTGGTATAATCTTAATTTGAGTTTGGAACTGGTTTGAGTACTCTTATGTTGGGTGATCATATGTTGACAACTTACCCTCCCAATCGATCGAGTTTATAAAAGGTTAGGTTAGGGGACCTGCGTTGCGTGTGATGTTTATGTTAGCATGTGTGGTTTCTATGCCAAAGGAGAAAGTTGGGAGATCGATTCAGTGTACTAGGAGGCTGTTCCTGAGAATGAATGAATGAAGACCAAAGTTTTGGCTTTTTAACCTGCTTTAATTTAACCGGAAAAGGGTTGAAGTTGAATGTTAACTAGTTAGGCACATCACGGGTGTTACATGTCAGGTTACAATCTTTTTAGTTGATGACATTTGTTTTCCTCATTCGTCATTAGGACTAAGATTCTGCTAAGCGGTATGGACCATTTGGCTAATTGGAAGGATTCCATCAGCCGAGGACTAATATGATTTCTAAAGGAGCTCAAATTACATGTGTCATTTTGTTTGTGTGTGTGTGTGTGTGTGTCACTAGGCTAAACTATTACACTAGGCTCAAGAAAACCCAAGGCCCATGTGATGATTTTAGCCTAGTGGCACACCACTGACACACACAAAGTGGCACAGGTGATCGTCCGTTTCAGACAAATAGTCCACTATACTATTTTGAGATGTTTCATTTAAAGAATCCACTTTCAAAAAATTATGCTTACAATTTTCATAATCTTTCATCTCTACCCTCCACTTGTGTTGTAATCAATTTGGTTGTGTTTTAAGTATTTTTGAAATTATGACCAACTCCAATGACATTAATATATCCCTTAATAAGTAAATTTTTCAAACATAGACTCTTTGGGTGAAATGGAGGGAGTTAAAGAAAAAGGCAAAACTCATATTTGGGTCATTTAACTATTCACAAAATTACAATTCGATCACCATAAGTTTAAAAACGTTATTTGGGTCACTATATTTCAGTTATCTTGCAAACGACCCCATTTTTTAGATGGACGTTAGTTTAGACGTTAAATTAAAATAAAATATCAATTTTACCCATGTCTTCTCCATCTTTATCTTTCCCAATTAAGAAAAAACAAAACCTAACCCTAACACAAATATACCAATTTTACTCATGTCTTCTTCATCTTCTTCATTCTCTAGTAGCAAGAATTCATGAATTTTCTTTACCTGAAAATTCAAAGCGGCGAACACAACAGCAACAGAAGCAGCACGATCTCCCTGCTCTCACAACAAACTGCTGCAGAGCAGCAACCAACCCCCAACAAATCTCTCTCTCACATACACAGAAACTCGCTGCAGCAGCCCATGCTCCCCTTGCAGCTTGCCTCTCCTCGCCGTCATCATCTCCGATCATTTTCCCTTGCGCCGACATCCCTCCGAGCCAGTATCTTCATCACCAGTCGCCATCTACCCCGTCCATTTCTCCTCATTGTGCTCACTTGCCGCCACCATCATCGCGAACAAAGCAGCTCCCTTCGTTCGTCTTCCTTAAGGGCGAACCCTCCCTTCGTCCTTTCTGATCACCTTCTCTTGTATCGGCGACCGCTGCTCCGTTCGTTAATGGTCTTCGTCTTCAATCAATGCAGAAAATGTGCATCCTCGCACTGTGCTGTTTCCGATAGTCATGTATTCTTAATTGCCCAATCCGTCTCTTTCTTCTCTGCACATTGAATTGTAACCCTTAGGACTTACAATTTGGGGGTAATTTTTCTTCACCAAGCTTCACCCTTAGCGCTTGCAATTTGGGGGCTTGCCCAATCCGTTTCTTATTCTCTGTGAAATACATTGCATATTGTTGGTAATTTTTGGTAGATTTCTGCATTGTTGAGTTCATTTTTGGGGAAGTAAGTGAAAATAGCTCAAGGGCAGCAAAGTCATCATTCATTGCCGCCGTGGCAGTGGTCAATGGCTGTGGTGGAATGGGGTCCATTGGGGTATTGGATTTGGGGTTGCAGGTGTTAAGATAAAAACTTGAATTAAAGAATGTTCCTTCACCCGAACTCACTCGGAACGGAACCAGTGATTGAAATTGGGAGTTGACTAGATAAAAACTTGAATTAAAGAATGTTCCTTCACCCGAACTGACTTGGAACGGAACCAGTGATTGAGATTGGGAGTTGACTGAATTATGCTGGAATGGGTATATTTATATTAGGGTTAGGGTTTGTTTTTTCTTAATTAAGAAAGATGAAGATGGAAATGACATAGGTAAAATTGATATTTTACTTTAATTTAATCGCTAAACTAACGTCCATCCAAAAAATGAGCTCGCTTGCAATATAACTGAAATACAGTGGCCCAAATAATATTTTTAACTTGTGGTGGCCGGATTGAAATTTTGTAAATAATTGGGTAGCCCAAATATGGGCTTTGCCAAAAAAAAAAAAAAAACATCATCTTGAGTCGCTATCCCAATTCTGTTAGAAATTCAACTCTTCAACTCTCAGTTAGCACTTATAAGCATCTATAAGCAACGAGCAAGGAATAGTGGATGTTCCAGGTTCAACTGCTAAGAAGGCAAAGGCAAAGGCCTAGAGGAAAACCTCCCATGTCATGTGTTCCAATCACTGCATCGCCATGATCCCCACTTGGTAAGATGGGGTCTGTGCATTCACCACCATGGAAAAGGATAAACTGCTTCAAACAACTATTGAAATCAAACAAACAATTGAATCAAGGTGAAGGTAATCCTAGTGTCAAACGAAGGACATATACCAAGTACCAACCTATCCTTCTCAGATTTTCAATCAACACAAAAGCATGAATAAGAAGTAATAATGTGAAAGCCTCGTTTAAATCCAATAACCAATAATCTACACTCTAACTACACAAGTACACACAACTAGAAATTGATGAAGATTTAACCATTATTTGATACACTCAATTCATGTATATAACAATATCATATTTCAGATGCAGTAACAAAACGAGAGCAAGCACCTTCCAATTTCATGCAACCAAAGACAAAAAGCTGATTGGAGAATTTCCTTTCGATCATCGAAACAACATGTAACAAAAAGTTCCCCTATAGATCAAGACACAGCTGCTGCAGAGTGTAAAAAGTTTATATCTTGTAGCTAAGAAGTGTTTCCAATGAAAGTTGGAAAGAAAGAACAAGTAAACCCACAGAGTCAGAGGTTAACGTGTTGTGCAACTGCTCTATCTAGTTACCTGTTTCACTCAGAGACCAAAAGAATTACACAAATACAAAATCCTTAATTATCTCGGTCCATGTTAATTTCACCATCCCAACACACTATCATTGCCACAGCAACAAATTGTCTCAAACAAATAAAGAGGAATCAGAGGATCCATACCAAAAAGTAACAACCACAGAAACAAGAATTCTGTGACCAAGGGTATATCAATTCCACAATGAGAACAATCATATTACAATAAGTCCAGTGGCCTTAGATATCAAATCCTTCCCCATTTTCCAAGAAATTTACCACCAAAGACCAAAAACTAGCTACACTCCCACTAGTGATCGAATAAAAACAAAAAGACAAGTAGAAACAACATTAATGGAATTCATACTGTCTTTTATCCAAATCAATTTCTGAAAATGTGAGGATATTTAAGTAAAATACTAAACACAATAACCAGCTAAAAGTTCTCCTCGATCAAAACCAAAGGGGAAGCTAAAGAGATTCCGGGTTTAAACCCCACAAGGGATGCAGGTCCAGGTACTACTTAACATCCACTGTTCTTCTTGTAAGAAAATATAACCAGACTAATTAACCTTTGCAACAATAGATATAGCAAAGTTAAATACAGTACTCTATGGAACAGCAACCTTGGGGAGGTTATAAGCCTAAAATTGTTCAGTAAACACAGGGTTCCATTTTATTCAAATATCACAACTTCACAAGTCATATAATAGCATACATATTACCAAGGAGGATTAGAGCCATCTCTAACAGAAGGTGACCTGGAGCTCATGCTACCATCTCTTCCTAACCTTGACACACTCCTTCCAGCCTTTGGTGTACTTATCCCAGGGCTCGCACCACGGTAACTTGCACGCAGTGATTCATCGACATCGCCAGAGTGAGAAGACTTGGCCATCGCATTCCTGACAAATTTCTGCGCGGCAGGGGACAGAGTCCGCGCACTTGGACTAGCACTTCCACCTCTAACTGGAGAAGGTAATGGTGGCTTCTGAAACATCTTAGACCTCTCTCTTATTTTCCGAGCAGCCTCCCTAGACAAAGAATGCGCCTTGACATCTCTTGAAGGTGGCAAAGGAATCTTGAACTGAGGCCCATCACCGCTACCACCAATATCAATCGGAGTATCCTCAGGCTCCAATCTCAGTGGTGTCCCTTCAATTTCACCCCAAGTAATAAATGGCGACTCATCAACACCCGGAGCAGGAGATGGTGTCCTAACAAAGCTATACCCATTCTCAGCTTTCTTAACAGACTCAACATAAAATGGATTCGGGGTCTTCCTCAAATCATCCAAGTCATACTTTTTCACCTTATCTCCATGCCTATCCAACATCGCAATAGGAGTACCCCCAGCAACAGGTTTATAAAGAACTGATATTACATCATCCTCTATAGGCCTGGAATCCAGCATTTTCCCATGAAACCGCGTATTCGTCTTGCTAATTTCTTTAGTCATCCCTTTAAGCCTCTCAGCCATTTCCTCTTCGGTCAAGGGTGCCTCACCTCTATCAGCAGGATGATACATCAACAAATTCTTAGCAGTATACTTCCACCCATCTAAACTACTCAGTGGCTGATCAGATGTTCCATACCCATCCGTGATCCTATCCCTTTTCGCTTCCTCAATCGATTTCACATCCTCATTTTCACCTTCCAACAAAAAATCATACCTCTCCTTCCTCTTCTTGTTCACTTTCTCCATAATTTTATTAAAGCTCTCATTATCCTCACTAGTATACCTTCTAAAAAACTCATCAAGAGACATCGCCGGCTCATTGACAGGACCATCATCACCAGATTTACCCGCGTTCAAAATTTCATTCTTGACTAAACTAGGAGTCGGAGTTTTATCCAATTCAAAAGGAGTAGTATTTCTAAAGAAAGTGGAACCAGGGGTCCGAATTTTACCTTCCGCATCCAAACTCGAAGCTTTTCCGGCACGCCGCTCCAAGATTTTCAACTGTGCATCACGAATTAGGACCGGGTCGCCGGTGCGGACGGCTTCGAGCCAGTCGAGGCGGTCACGGAGCTTGGGGATGTCAGGGAAGAAGTCGCGCTCGATGATCTTCTCGATTGCGGCGACGTATGTGTCCTCGTCGAGGACCGTATTGGAGCGGTTTCTGGGGTTTTGCGGTGTGATTGTCGTTGAGGGATTGGGATTAGGGTTTTGGATGGACCTTTCGGAGAGAGAAGGAGATGGGGAAGAGAGCTGGCGAGGTGAGTGCCCTGGTGATAATAACATGGTTAGGGTTTCTATGGGTTTGCGTGAAATTGGGTGAGAAGATAATTTCCGCAACGTAGACGGGATTGAAGATATATATGTAAAAAAAATTGTATTCCGGTGTGGGTTTGGGTTGGTTACAAAGAAATTGCAGAGATGGAATCGGAGACGACGGCGATTGGGGATGGGGGAGGAAACGCGTCTCGAATTAGATCCCAATTCAATTTTCAATTTGTCGGCTTGTTTCGGGTCGGGTTCCAGTCGTATACGAACATATTGTACTGGATATCTTACTTAGTTCGGCCTACTCTTCGTCAATGGACTTTAGATTTAGGGCTCATCCCTTTTTGTTATTTCATGACTGGTTTTGGACCTTTTGGTGCACATCTTCAACACGCCTGGCAATAGGTTGGATCAACCGTATAATCCAATCTAATGCATTCGATCAATGAATGATAAAATAAAGGGCAAACTACACAAATGGTCCCTGTACTTTTTAAATTTTTTGGAATTGGTCCTAAACTAATTTTTGCAAAAATTTTGTCCCTGTACTAAACTTGTAAAACTCAATTGGTCCTTCCGTCCAAGTCCTTTAATTTTTTTCCGTTAAGTTAGCTCATTTGCCTTGAACGTTCTTTTGATCAGGTATAATTGTCCATGCCTCTTTTTTTTTAATAGACAAAAATACCCATGGTATCTTTATTTGCTAAAACTTAATACAAGGACATTGATGTAATTAGATAAATTATATATTTTACACCCTTTCTTCTTCCTTCCCAATTTCCTTCCCACTTTATTCCACCATGGCTGCCACTACCACCACCACTATTGCCGGCAAACAAAAGTCCACCCACCACCTCCTACACCTTCACACCACCAATTTTCAGAACCACCTCCAAACCCACCACCAACTCCCCCTCCAAAGCCAACCCCAACACCCAATCCCCCATCACCATCTCCACCAAAACCTCATCTGTCATTATTCCATTTTTCGGCCACTATTCCGGCAGCCCTAAACCACTACAATTCCAACAACACAAACCACCACAATGTCTCTCACAACCGCGCCACAAGCACCAGCTTCGTTCTCAAACGCCAGAGTTCACCACTCCGAAATACCACCAAACTAAAATCCCTCACACATACACACCTCACATTGTAACACACACAGTAGTACAGTGAGAATGCCACCACCATCATGAATTCTGCAAAAGACCTAACAAATCAAAAATTCTGCAAGTTGTATCAACCCGCCACTCCTTTGATTCCTCCAATTCCTTAATTTTTCCTCCAACCAGCCACTTCTGCAAATTGTATCAACCCGACTATCTCGTAAATTTAGAGTTCGCGATTGTTGTTATTAATCAATCCTAGATCTGGGTTTCCTTCACCTTTTTCGTCATCTGCAACTATGAAGTAACAATCAATCTCAAGCCAACAGGAGTGGACCGGAGTGAGGGGAGGAGAGGGCGGAGGAGAAGATGGTGGAGGTGGGGAAATCGAAGTAGAAGGTGAGGGAGATGTGGGTTATTAATGGGTGGGTTGAGTCAATGTATGAATGAGGAAGATGTGGGTTGTTAGTGGGTGGGTTTATGTCCAATCTGGAGAGGAATCCTTCCCTGCTTCAAATTTTGAACTGATGTCACATATTCTAATTTTCATGGCTTGACGTTCATGCTCTAAAAACGACATGATTGTGGCTCAAATTACACAAATGGTCTATGTACTATTTACAAGTATTTGACTAATTTACCCTTAAAAAATCACATGAAATGCACGTGATTTCACTTAACGGAAAAAAACTGACGGCAATGGACGGAAGGACTAATTGCGTCAAGAAATTGAATTCAAGGACCACTAGCGTGGGGTTAGAACCAATCCCAAAAAAGTTGAGAACTACAGGGACCATTTGTACAATTTGCCTTAAAATAAATCTTGATGGATCAATTTGGTACGAATTAATAAAAGTATTTTTGTAATACATAGTTAGTAAATTTACATATAATATATGTATGTATAAATAATTAAAAAATATTCTCGTTTACCATATTTAAACCAAACTTAATTTAAAATATTCGTAATTTTGGGTTGAATCGTATAGTATATGTATAAAATTTTAAACGTATTGTACTTCACATATAAAATTTGGTATATACTTACTTTTGATATAATTTTATTATTAAAATTATTCAATTTATATTATTAATTTTGTTCGAATTGATCAAATTAGATATTTAACATGAAAATAATAATTATGAAGTCTAATAAATATTATTTGTTACTACGCATACTGTTTGAAGTACACACATAAAAGTATAAAAGTATTTTTAGTCTCGTACACTTCAATCATATTCATATTATATCCGTACAAGCGTATAAAAATATTTTTACCGTTTATGTATTATTATGCCGAATTTTTTCGCCATAACTTAGAAAAAAAAATTGTATAAAACTTGTACGTTTCTTTTAACGTATTATACACGTCCCGTATTTTACTAACTATGTTGTAATAAACAAAAAAAAAATTTAAAAACATAACTTCCCGCCAAATCAAAAACACAAAATTCGGAAATTATTTGAACTATATTGCAAGAAAATTACTGATGGTGCAACAATCAGTCATAAATTGCTAATTGTTTGTTAATTAATCATAAAAGTTAATAATTATATTTTGGAAAAAAAAAGGTCTATACATTTAATTTATTTCTTTATTAGTTGTTTGCTTTATAGGCACTTCCAGAACGTAATTCAATTGATTATTTTTTATTAGGCGAAGATATTTGAATATAAATTATACATGCTCTATTGTTAAAAAGTTATCATATTTGAATCGACACACATATTAAAAAAACTTAATTGATCTATTATAAATATGGGCACTGCAAACAAGTGTATCGAATCTCTTGGTAAGGTTTTTCTTAACAAATAAAGAAATTAAAACTGGTACAAATGCATTGGAAGTTGTTTTCAATGCATTAAATTGGGTTTGCAATGCACCTATTTATAAGAGAACCCTTAGCACTTGTTAGCAAATTCCTAAAAATATTAGAATGTTAAGAATTTTTCAATGATGCTCAATTGCTCATAAGAGTGTAGGACACGTTAATTAAAATAGCAAACAAATTAAAGTTGAAAGTAACATCAAAAAATAAAAAAACTATAAAGTAAACTAGTTTTACACCCGTGCGTTTAACGCACGGACATATATCTTTTTCAACTAAATAACACTCAAGCAAAATAAAGAGGAAAATCAAAATAAAAAGAATAAATGGAGGTAACGTAATGTTGGAACTAATTAAATAGAAATACAATGATATATTGGTAATATTATAGTTTCTGAAAAAAAAAATTCTTATACACAAAATTTGTTGTTTTATTTCTTGGTTTTCCCTCTTTATCACATTTTTTTTAATTAAATTATTTATGAATAGTATAATTTACTTTTCCTTAAATTATATTACATAAATTGAAAAAAAGAAAGAAAAATAATTATAGTGAAATTTACAAAATAATTATAAGACTTGGTTGTCATTGTATAATTTCATGTAATTACATAAATTGAAAAAAAAAGAAAAAATGTTCTATTTTAAATACAATTTTTTTAAATTATAGAATATTGTTTTTATTAATGTAATACTCTATAACATCTTTATAGAGTATAATTTAATTTTCCTTAGTTTATTCTTTGTATTTTGTTTTTCCTCTTTGTTTCAAAAATTAATGATTAATATTTCGTATATTAAAAAATTACATAATTAATAATTAATATTTCAATTAAAAACTACAAAATTGGAAGAAAAAAAAATTATTTTCATTGACAGTGGTTCAATTGAAAATATTGTCAAATGAAAAACAATACGGAAGGGAAGGGAAGGAGGCCGGAGGGGAAGGAGGCCGGAGAGAGAGAGAGAGAGAGAGAGAGAGAGAGAGTAAAGGAGGGAGAGAGTGAGGGTTTGCAACTTTTTCCAATGCCATTTTTTCTAATTCATGATTTGGATGTAATTAAAGATTGTATTATTATTTTATATTTATGATTTTGTATTTTCGAGGAAAATTTTAAATGTATAATCAATTTTATCTATATGAAGTTGACTTTCTATTTTTGGTAAGTATTATTTTGGCGGGATTTTTCCTTATATAGACTTATTAGGTTTTATATATATATAGACATTATTTTCAAAACAACCTGACAAAATATATATAGTGGACTCCCTTTAACAAACCAAATGATAGATGAAGTGAGTATTTTTTATGACAGCAGATGAAGTGTGTTTTAGAAAATCTTTTTTCATAATATAATTAGCTAATAATTAGGCATAATATAAGCTTGATGTTTTCGAAAAGCCTAATATATAAAATCATGTCAAAATTAAATTAACTCTTTGTTTTATGAATAATATTAGAGCAATAGAATTTATCAGCATAATTTATTTACAAGTTTTAAAGTATTATATAACATAATTTACTAATGCATCAATAGTTGTACTATGCAATAGTCTATACTAATACATATCGTAAACCAAATCTATAAGAGTAATACTATGTGTATTTAAAAAGTATTAAATTTTTTGTATCAAATAATGTGTCAGCTGATGTGGTACAAAAAATAAAATTAAAAAACATAATTAATGCATCAAATCAGCTGCCACATCAACTGACGCATCATTTGTTGCTCTTCAGATATTCATAGCATTACTCACTCTACAATCACTATATATATATATATATATATATACATATATATATATTATATTTATTTATTTATTTTTTCAATAATTGAGCTCAATTATCTTTACACCACCGTTGGAATGAAACGGGTCAAGATGTGTCACATTTATGTCAAAACTCAAGCCCGTTAATACTAAAACTCGCCATGGGAATTTATCTCGTTCGGGCCAAATAAAACCCTAAACCCTTTTCCTTTTTCTATTGATAACCCTAACCCTAAACTCCTAAATGACGAGATAACCTTCCACCGGACGGTGCAAAATACATCCACAAAATCTATATAATAAGCTCCTGCCCTCTTAACACAAACAAGCTATATAGTCAAGCTTCTTTCGCTTCCTTTCCCCTCCCATCTGTTAGCAAAATGTTGGCAATTCTCTAATTTACTTTGTTTTGTGAGTATTTTATGTCGAGATCTTGCGTTTTTCCGATTTATTTGTTACGTTGATTTTTCTATCGACGAATTCCAACTAATTTTGGGGCGGTCTAGTTCAATATCCGCAAAACTCAATTGTAATTCGTCGGAAATCAAGCCGCCTTTTGATTCCCCTGTTGAGCTTCCTCTTTAGTGGGGAAGATCCCGGTGCGTCGGAGGGCGAGCCTTGTCATATCCTATCGCCTTGGGGAGCAGACTCTCTGCCATTACCTCTTGGGATTGGCCATGAGAATAACATTTCTTATCTGTTACTTGTTTACTCGATTGTGCTCTATTTTTGTATTTCAGATTTTTTTTTTTTTTGAAGTCTTGCATTGAATTGGCCATTGAGGAAATCATTTTAGAAGAACACCATCTTTCGGGACTGAATGGCCTGAACGGCCTTGTTGACAATTCTGCAATTCTGAGGCCTTCTATAGTTAGATCTAGTAGTATGAATTTGATATTATTAAAAGCGTTTTAGAATTTTAATACTTTTGGTTTATCATTAAGGCTGTGCTTATGGACGGTCAAGTGTTGTTTAGATACATAACGACAGCAGTACATTTATTCATAAGCTGAATTGGTTAGCCATCCATGTTGTGGCTAATATATTTTTATTTCTTTTTTAATTCTTCATCTCACCAAAATTTTATGATATTTGTTTGGAATCTGTTTTACAATAATTGGAAAATGGTTTATACAGTATTTTGTATCTTTATATCTATATTTTAGTGATACTCTGTACCACATTCTAAACACTTCGTTTTCTGTTTTAGTTTTATTTTTTTATTACTCTATAAAAGAATTCATTCCAATAAGCATCTTTTAAGAGATATAGTGTGTAATAAAGTGTCAATTGTAGCTCTCAGGCCTCCAACAGTTTGGTGCAGAAATTGCACTATCACTTTAAGATAGTGTAATTTCTGCATCAAATAGCTTTCAGCATCTCCAATTATTCTATTTCAAATTTTACACAACAATATTCCATATTATTCTATTTAAAACATATGTTTTCAATTTATATAAAATTAAATAATATACACTAAAATAAAATAATTAAATATAAGACAATAAAATATAATTAAAATATTAATAAACCATAATTAAATTACAAACATTTAAAAATACAATTGAAATAGACAATTAAAATATAAGACTTTAAAATACAATATGAATAGAAAGTTACATTTTATAAAAATATTAGGTTTTATATACTTTGTTTGATAAAATGTTTTTTGTATAATAAATTACCAAACAAACAAAAAAAGAGTTATTTAAATCAAAAAAAAGAAAAGAAAAAGGAAATAAGATAGGGCAAGGATGGAGTTGCTTCAAATTTGGCTTGAGTTGCTTCAAATTTGGCTTGCTCCATTTTGAAGCAGGTATAGCGCAACCCTTGGAGACCAAACCATGCCCCATTTTGGTGATTTGGCGCATGGTTGGAGAAGCTCTCAAGGAGGTAAAAAAAAACTCTTAAAAAGTTTTGGTAAATTTTTCACTGTGGATGCTCTTAGCTTTGAAATGGATTACTTTCAATGTTCTTCATATTGGACGAGTGTTCTTGAGTTGTTGAGGGTTGCCGATGATGTAGATTTGACAATTACATTTGGAAATTTTAAAAGCATTTTAATCTAATACAGAGTATGTGATGTTTAGAAGTTGTTTCCCACTCTAGTTCATGAAAAATGATTTTGTTTAACTTTTGAGAAACTGCTTACTCCCTCTGTTCCGCTCAGAGTTCACGTTTGAAAATTTAATAATTAAGGGATATATAAATAGTATTTAAGATGTCATAATTATAAAAATATTTTAACATAAAAAATTTAATAATTAAGAGGTATATAAGTAGTATTGAAGATGTCATAATTACAAAAATATTTTAACATAGTTAATATGTTTGTACTATATGTGAAGGGTAAAGTTAAAAATTTTACAAAAATTGCAGGCATAATTTTTACATTGGATTTTTTGAATAGAACATTTCAAGATAATATAGTGAATTTTTTAAAATAGTATAATAGACTCCTCAAAATAATATAATAATTTTTTTGTCTGAAACGAAGTATCTGTTTTTCAATCATGAGAAATGGCCTAATAAAATAACAAAATAAATGGAACATATGCATCTCTTTTTTTTTTTCCCTAAAATTCATGTACCAAACCTAGATATTTTCAATTCAAGAGCACCGATACTTTTTGCACAATAAAGAAGTAAAATAATGTCAAATCTGTGTTAGTGATTAGAGCCGTCAAAATGGGCCAAAACTGCCTGGCCGGCCCGTCCCGTCACTTAGAAGTGGCGGGTTGGGTTGAGAAAATTCAGTCCCGTTTTGGGGACGGGTCAAACGGGCCGAGCACGGGTTCGGGTTGAGGCGGGGTGGGGCGGGTTGGGCTAGGCTGGCCCGTTTTTTTTTTCCTACCCATTGATTAAATATGTACCATTGATGCTTAAAATTTCAAATAAACCTAGGGCCTAGGCTAAGAAAAAGGAAACGAAAGTTGCAGCAGCAATATTTATTTTAGATCTCAAATACTAAAAGACGATTAATTAAGTTGGTGAAAATCCCACATAAATAAATATTAATATTTAAACCTTGGTGAAAATCCCACTTAAACCAATATTAATATTATAATATTTTTTATTTTTAATTGTTTCCTCTAAGTATTATAATATTTTTTATTTTTAATCATTTTAAGTTTTAAATCAGAAAATTAATAAATCAGTATTTTGGCGGGTTGGCCCGTTCCAGCTCGCAACCCGTGGTGGGTTGGGTTGAGTTGGGCAATTCCAGGACCGCCTATTTGGTGGGTCAGCCCGTTCTGGTCCGTTTGTTGGCGGGTTATGGCGGGTTGCAGGCTAACCCGGCCCACCAGCCCGTTTTGACAGCACTATTAGTGATAACGGGAAGAAATTTCTTTACAATGCTATATCCTAAGTTTGTAATAAATGGAATAGAATATTTTTCTAAAGATCAAATTTAACAAAGAATATTAAACAAATACTTTGTTTGTTAGGGATAAATGTTCTTAGTTAATAAATTACAGAAATTAAGGAACATAATTAATGATGTGCTGTAAAATGTGTTCTGACAATAATATTCATGAACATGAAGAATGGTAAAGAATAGTTAGCTATAGAGAATAGTTAGCTCAAAAGTCTTTAAAATATTTATGATCATGAAGAATGGTAAGAATAGATAGATCAAAAGTCAAAATCTTTAGAATATTCATGGACATGAAGAATGGTAGAGAATAGGAACATAAAAAGTCTTTTGAAACATTAGCTGGAAAAAGTCTTTTGAAACATTAATTGGAACATTTTAAAATAGAAAGTAGTACTCCCTCCGTTCCGGATAAATGTTCATATTTTTTATTTTGGGATATCCTAACTAATGTTCCTAAATACTTTTTATCTACCTATTCTTCCTAATATACCCTTAAAGTCTCATTAATATAACACATCCCAAAGAAACTCAATTATTTATAATAGTTGAACTCAATTAATGTTTATAAGTATTATTATTAGAACATATTTTACAGCACATCATTAATTATGTTTCTTAATTTCTGTATATTATCTACTAGGAACATTTATTCGAAACGGAGGAAGTAACATTTATCCGAAACGGAGGAAGTAGTAATAAACAACATCAAACTAAATTTAGCACTGTAAACAAGAGTTATGCCCGCTAGAGAGAGAGAGAGAGAGAGAGGTAATATTGCTTTGATGTTACGTTATGGTGATGAGAGGGAGGGAGAGAAAACTTCTTATGATCGTGCTATTGATTACTAATCTACCCTGGTGACTCTATAACTCCTAAAATTATTAGATATTGATAATTATTTTGGAATGGATATAATATTAGATAATGACAAAACATTCACCTAAGTTGAAAGTTAAAAGAGCACTCTTTATTTTAAGGTTTGAGAATACAACTTTAACAAAATGACGTGACATGTCATAATTTAAGTTCCCTTCACCAACTTTATATGCATATATGTATATATTTTATTAATGAGTTTCAAAACAGTTGTTACCGTTGATAAATCAAGCATAATATTATTAAAACCATCAAAGTTGATTTTTTGGTCATTTTTCATATTAGGCCATGATAAGTGACAAATGTATATGTACATGGTGAAAGTCAAACACGAGACATTTTGCTTGGACTGCTTCACACAGAAGTTCAGGTATAAATTCTTTTGGAATAGCAGCAGGTTTAGTATTGCAAGTGGGGATTAGTCATAGATCCAATGTGCTTTGAGGACACCTTGTAGAAGACTAAAAAAAAAACAAGTGATACATGTAAAATTAATAATCTTATGTAAAAATGAACATTCATTTAAGTACAAACAAAGTATAATTTTTGTGTTATTTGTATAAAGGCTAACAATTTTCATTAAACAAGTGAGTGTATAAACAATAAAGCCTTTATAAGGTTCTAAATAGTGTGGTTCTAGAGCATGTTGTGTATAAAGCCTTGATAAAATTCTTGCTTAAATCCACCTATCGATGGGTGCCTCCTTTTGGGCTTTTGCTTCGCCCACCGATTGAAATCTAGATAATAATACAGCTCAAACCCAAAACAATGGAAAATCTTCACATATGGTCTAGTCAAACCCCCCTCTATCTTTTATAGCCTAATTTATTCTAAAAGATGTTGCATAGTCTCTTTTTATTTGAAAACCCCTTAATACCTTTTTTTTAACGGCTCAAAGAGTTGTCTGAACGACTCACATGGTTATTCGAACGACTCACACCGTTGGACGAACGACTTAACAACCATTGAAACACTCTAGGGTTTGAGAAAGAAAAAGAGGGATTGAGACAGACTGGATAGGGTTAGAGAGATGTACCTCAAGCAAAGACGAAGGCGGATCAAAGGCGGATGAGGGCATCGGAGATGGAGGAGAATGTCAGAGACGGAGGGGATAGAGGAGGAGGGCGCTCAAGATGAATGTGAGGGGTGAAGGGATAGGAAGAAAGGCTATTGGTTTTGTGGGTTTTGAGGTATTTTAGGTAATTTGTAACAATTTTTGGTCAAAGGCTATAAAATATAATTGATCGGGTCATAAAGCTCTACTTGATACATACCACCCAAACAATAGCAAATAAGTTCGGACCAAATATCTACAATTTTTAAACAGGGTTCCTAACTTTTGTGTGTTTGGTCGGGGTCAAATCTGTGAGAATATATTTAATGATTCGGAGCAGTAAGTGATATGTTTATATCGTGCATTATGATTGATAGTGATACACTACAATAGCAAAAGAATACAAATTAAACAAAGTTGAATCTCATTTTTTTAGAGAAAATTGCGGGCTAATATACTTTGGTGGATTATCAATTGTTTTAATACCCTACAAATGACACTTTTGTGCATCACGATGCATTAATTTGAAATCACGATGCATAAAAGTTTAATCGCAATACATAAAAGTGCCTTTTACCAGTCTAAAAAATATATGTACTAAAGAGGTTGAAAATTCACCAAAGTGTACCGGCCCGAGTTTTTTCCCATTCTTTAAGCTACCTTAGCACTATAGTAGACCGCTATTGGTCGTATTGTACTATGTAATGCTCCAGAATCATTAAAGTCTTGATTAGTATACGAAAATAGAATTAATTCTGCAAAATTGGTTGCATATAAATGAATAATATCATTTAGTATTGCCAAAATTATATTTGGAATATAAATGAATAACTGAAATTTTGGAATTAATTCCTAAAATTCAAAGAATCAAAATCCTGATGAAAAATGTGGTATTTGGATTCTTAAAAGTTGAAATCCTTGTAAAAGGACAATTGTATCATTTTATTCTGTCAAGTGTTTGGTTTAAATTTATAATCTCATTTGGTCTCAATTAAATCACTTCTATCATTCCTTTTAGCCGTCGTCGTTACGTGATTCAAATTTACTAGATTTCTTCTTCATAGTCAAGATGATGAAAAAGAAGAGTAGTTGATTAACTTGCTTGGGACTATGTAGGAGAAAAAAATAATTGTTATTTTAGCTAATTAATAGTACATAATACTTTTTATCAAATTGTTTTTAAATATTTAAGCTGTTTTTATTTGACTATTTCCAATATAACATTAGTTTTTTTTTTAAATATTTTTTTGCTTTATTAATATTGGATAGTTCAAAAAATTTAAAAAGAATAAAGAACTTATTATTTTTTTAGGGCTGTAATATTGTTACTGTATTATTTTTATCATGGAAAGTCATTAATAAATATTTATCTACTTTGGCCTAACTTTGTCCATTGTCTTAATTTTAAATCTATATTACAAGTAGAGCTGTCAAAACGAGTTGAACCCGCCGGGCTAACCCGTCCCGCCACTTAAAAAAGGTGAGTTAGGTTGATAAATTTTGATCCCGCCTAGGAGGCGGGTTGATGATGCCGAAAAAATCAGGGGCACCGGGGGTGCCGAATGGATCGTCGCCGTCCCGCGGATCTCGGATATCTGGCATGTATTTGTCTGCAAAAAAGACACCGTGAGAGGGTCGGGGAGGACTCCCCGCCAAAGCCCTCCGGTGTGTTCGTCAGTCTCAAGGCGATATGAAAAACAGGACATATCTGCCAAGCCAAATGAGACGTACCTTGGACTGAGAGAGGAGGTGGCTATATATACTCGTAAGGGCCGGGCCTCTATTTATTTCGGGCCCATTTACTGGGGTGAGGCCCATACAGTCTAGCAGGTCCAAAATATGTTCATCAAGTGAGGAGTACTATTTGCTCGTGTTCATCTCGGACCTGCCAAGATGCATCTACTCGATTGACGAGCATAATAATAACCCTTGAAATTAACTAAGTCATGTGCTCGTTACTCGAGCAACACATGACCTCAAACATTAATCAAGGAATCAACTCGACCTGGGAGCATAACAATAATCCTTAAAATTAACTAAGTCATGCGCTCGTTACTCGAGCAACACATGACCTCAAATGTTAATTAAGGAACCAGCTCGACCTGGGAGGGACCCCGACCTACGAGGTTCGTTTTTAATCTACTCAGCCGCGAGTTCCACTCAAGCGGGGAGGATGTAATCGACTCAGCCGCGAGTTCCACTCAAGCGGGGAGGATGTAATCGACTCAGCCGCGAGTTCCACTCAAGCGGGGAGGATATAATCGACTCAGCCGCGAGTTCCACTCAAGCGGGGAGGATGTAATCGACTCAGCCGCGAGTTCCACTCATGCGGGGAGGATGTAATCGACTCAGCCGCGAGTTCCACTCAAGCGGGGAGGATGTAATCTACTCAGCCGCGAGTTCCACTCAAGTGGGGAGGATGTAATCGACTCAGCCGCGAGTTCCACTCAAGCGGGGAGGATGTAATCGACTCAACCACGAGTTCCACTCCAGCGGGAGGTTCGCTTGTTTTGACCGTTACTTAACGGAGCTTAATCGATAGTGGAGGGGCCCATTGGCAACTGTTATTCGTTAAAGGGTCAAACTGTAACTTTCCATCAGTCAAGGGACCAAGATATAACTATTTTGCATTGAAGGGATCCACTTGTAACTATGCAGCAGTTTAAGGACCAAGCTGTAATTCTTCAGCACCAAATGGGCCATGCTATAACTACTCATAGTGGAGGGGCCATGGTTGTAACTGTTGCACAATAAAAGTGTATGAGGCAAATAACATCCAACTGGGCAGCAGCTCTTGGCCTGTAGTGTTTATTTTTGAATGTAAATTCCAAACGCGAGATCTAATCTCTGTAACTGTCGCATCGTGGAGGGGGGAGTAGCGGGCGTGATGCGCACGTTGGACCTAACTGTTAATGGAGCAAGCCGTAACTCCTTTACATTAAATGGGTCAAAGCTGAAACTGCTCAACAATGGAGGAGCCTTCTTTATAGCTGCCCGAAGACGTGTTCGTAACCGTCACGTAATGGCAGCGAAGCGTGGGGAGCATATCTGGTGCGCCAGTCCCACCTCTCCAGTGCGTGGCAAGGCGAGAGTGGTAACAGCCGTCTCCGGTGGCGCGTCGGGCACGTCCAGCGTTCTTTGGCGGCGGCTTTTGCCGTGCCGGCGTCGTTTCGACTGGGTGAAGCTTATTGTGGTGCTCGATTTTTGATCCGTGCTAAGTCCTGTTGTGCACACAGTTTGTAAATTTTCCCGGACTGAGTTTAGAGTGCTCGGATATCTTTTCATTTTTCACAGCCTGCTCCTCGCCGCCTTAGCCCAGTCCGCTTGATGGCCAGCCATGGTCGTCGGCGCACTTTTGGCGTTTTCCTGGTCCTCGCTCCACTGCAAGATCTCAAAGACTTGGCCATTTTTCCTTATCACGCTCATTTGTTTCTTAATCAAGTGTCAAGGCCGTCCCGGCCGTAACATTGCCAATTCCAGTGGATGTCATGCTTGGAGCCTCACTGGATGACGAGAAGCAAGAGCAAGAAATCAGTCTCATGGATGACGAGGGAATTCTCTGTGTACACTTTTTGAAAAGAAAAATATTTTTTCTTTAGTCCTCTGTTGCTGTTTTTCTTTGTCTTCAATGTGAATTTTTCAATCCATTTCTTCTTCTCATGATTGCACTTTGTTGCCCAATTGGAATGAGATTGTGCTACCGTTGTAAGACGAAATAGATGTGGGATTTTGAGAAACAAAATTGCAGTGTAGACAAATTTGCGAAATTTCACGATGGCCACGTATAGCGATTTCGTTTCCCGGCAACGGAACCAACTGATGATGCCGAAAAAATCAGGGGCACCGGGGGTGCCGAATGGATCGTCGCCGTCCCGCGGATCTCGGATATCTGGCATGTATTTGTCTGCAAAAAAGACACCGTGAGAGGGGCGGGGAGGACTCCCCGCCAAAGCCCTCCGGCGTGTTCGTCAGTCTCAAGGCGATATGAAAAACAAGACATATCTGCCAAGCCAAATGAGACGTAACTTGGACTGAGAGAGGAGGTGGCTATATATACTCGTAGGGGCCGGGCCTCTATTTATTTCGGGCCCATTTACTGGGGTGAGGCCCATACAGTCTAGCAGGTCCAAAATATGTTCATCACGGGTCAAACGGGTTGAACCCGTCTGGGTTACGGGTTGAAGTGGGTTGGGTTGAGTTAACCCGTCAAATTGCTTGATTATAAAAATTTAGTTTGACTCTTTGATTTTTAAGAAGTGTGGTTATATTCTCTTAATTTTTTTGGTTTTAATTTGTTAGATTATTTCTTGGCCTTTTGTTTGATTTTTATTTCATTAATTAGAAATTAAAAATAGTTGTGATATGTTTTTTTTTTTTTACTTTAATTTGTTAGACATTGAGTTTTTTAGCAAATTTTTTTGCGTGTTGGCCCGCCCCAACCCGAACCCAAGGTGGATTGGGTTGGGCTGAGATATTTCAGCCCACTCATTTGGCGGGTTAGCCCGCTCCGCTCCGTTTTGACAGCTCTAATTACAAATTATTTTGTTTCTTACCGAACAATATAAGGGGTCGTTTGGTAGTCAGGATTAAGGCCGGATAGGATTACTAAGCCGAATAGTCAGATGTTTGGTACGCAATAGGCGGTCGGGACTAATAGTATGAGCTATCCGGATAAAGTCCTTATCCCCTCGCTAATAATACCAAGGTTGAGGGTGGTATTATTAGCGCCCTTACTAAAAAAAATAATATGTGATTAACATTTTTAAATCCAAAATTACCTCCGATTCATAAGTGAGGATTAATAGCGAGGGCGTTAATAGCACCAGGATTAATAATACTCCTTATCCTTATCCAACTACCAAACAAGCCCTAAGAGTATTAGCAGTGGGGGGTTTTTCCCCCAACTTTTTTCCATCCAAAAAATTGTAGCCGGTTTTTAACCATTGTGGGGAATTTTAGTGAGGTCTCTCGGGGGAGCCGGTTCCCCTGTGAAGAGCCATTTTTTTAGTCAGAAAATGGGTCCCACTAAAGAAAAAAATGGCTTTTCATATGATGCTGCCGGTTTTTGCTCAATAAATAAATATATATATATATATATTCATTAATATAAAAATGTATATAAGAAAAATATATTTACTACACATTATATATAAAATAGATCGATATTATGTACATAATATACAGTATTAAATAAATAAATAAAAATATATATATATATATATATATATATATATATATATACGGGCCGGTCCTGACATTTTGGAGGCCCTGTGCAAAATTTAAAACTAGACCCTAAAATTGATAAAAGTCAAGTACCAAAAATTAAAGATAAGTTACATATTTTATAATATTATTATATTTAAATTATTTTCCTAAAAGTGAAGTACCAAAATCCCTAAAACTCCAAACTAGTATCAAACTTTTCTTTGAAGAGTATTATCGTTTTAAATTTCTTGAACCAAAATCTTCAATTAGGTCATCATAATCGATTGTTTTCAGAAAAAAATAAATAAAGATAGGCTACAAATTTCCATGAAATTGGCCCCCCTTAAATTTGGAACACACAAATTTAAGAGAAAATATTTTTATGAAAATGCTAGGAATTGATCTTCATACATTCATGCCAAACAAAAGAGGTATTTAATAATTATAGCACAAATCTTGAAAAAAATAAACAGAATGATGATGCCGAAAAAATCAGGGGCACCGGGGTGCCGAATGGATCGTCGCCGTCCCGTGGATCTCGGATATCTGGCATGTATTTGTCTGCAAAAAAGACACCGTGAGAGGGGCGGGGAGGGTCCCCGCCAAAGCCCTCCGGCGTGATCATCAGTCTCGAGGCTATATGAAAAGCAAGATATATTTGCTAAGCCAAGTGAGACATACCTTGGACTGAGAGAGGAGGTGGCTATATATACTCGTAGGGGCCAGGCCTCTATTTATTTCGGGCCCATTTACTGGGGTGAGGCCCATACAGTCTAGCAGGTCCAAAATATGTTCATCAGAAGCCCCCCACTCCTTATTCCTCGAGATTCATCTCGAGGGTGAGGAGTACTATTTGCTCGTGTTCATCTCGGACATGCCAAGATGCATCTACTCGATTGGCGAGCATAATAATAACCCTTGAAATTAACTAAGTCATGTGCTCGTTACTCGAGCAACACATGACCTCAAACATTAATTAAGGAATCAACTCGACCTGGGAGCATAACAATAATCCTTAAAATTAACTAAGTCATGCGCTCGTTACTCGAGCAACACATGACCTCAAACGTTAATTAAGGAATCAACTCGACCTGGGAGCATAACAATAATCCTTAAAATTAACTAAGTCATACGCTCGTTACTCGAGCAACACATGACCTCAAACGTTAATTAAGGAATCAACTCGACCTGGGAGCATAACAATAATCCTTAAAATTAACTAAGTCATGCGCTCGTTACTCGAGCAACACATGACCTCAAAAGTTAATTAAGGAACCAGCTCGACCTGGGAGGGACCCCGACCTACGAGGTTCGTTTTTAACCTCGACCTGCGAGTTCCACTCGAGCAGGGAGGGTATAATCTACTCAGCCGCGAGTTCCACTCAAGCGGGGAGGATGTAATCTACTCAGCCGCGAGCTCCGCTCAAGCGGGGAGGATATAATCTACTCAGCCGCGAGCTCCGCTCGAGCGGGGAGGATATAATCTGCTCGCCCGCGCGCAACGCTCGAGTGGGGAGGATGTAATCTACTCAGCCGCGAGCTCCGCTCAAGCGGGGAGGATGTAATCGACTCAACCGCGAGTTCCACTCAAGCGGGGAGGATAAAACGCGAGCTCCGCTCGAGCGAGGAGGATGTAATCTACTCAGCCGCGAGCTCCGCTCGAGCGGAGAGGATATAATTTACTCAGCCGCGAGCTCCGCTCGAGCGGGGAGGTTCATTTTTTCTTGACCGTTACTTAATGGAGCTTGATCGATAGCGGAGGGGTCCACTTGCAACTGTTTAGCAATTAAGGGCCCAATCTGTAATTGTTCTGCATTGAAGGGATCAAGCTGCAACTTCTTCAGCAATAAAGGGATCACTTTGTAACTATTCAGCAATTAAGGGACCAAACTGCAATCCTTAAGCACTGAATGGGTCATGTTGTAACTGCCCATAGTGGAGGGGCCAAGATGTAACCTCCTAACAGTTGAGGGACTAGAATTGAAGCTGATGCAATCAAGGGCCCAAGGTTGTAACTGCCCAATAATTAGTGGGTTCAATTTATAACCCCTAGTAGTGGAGAGCATGCGCATTAACTGTAAGACGTGGGCGTCCGTTTGGAAGCCTCTGTTGCTGCGTCTCCCAATAGCCGTTTTTTTCCATGGCAGCCTAGTAACCCCTCTCTGTCGCCGGCGTTTGGTCGGTGCTAACAATTCCGGCAGCCTTGGGCGACACGTGGGGGAACTCGTGACCTCGGATGGCTTCAATCTTTGTTTCTCCGGAATCTTCTCGATAGAACGAAGCCCTCTGTAGCGTTCAATCTCTGATATCCGCTCTTCTTCATCGCACAACGTAAAGCGTAACTGCTGCTTCACTCTGCTTCCATGCCAGCGGTTACAATTCCAGCCGCTTCAGCCGGCACGCGGAGGCGCATGGAAGCTCAAACGGCGGTGATTCTGGTGTCGCCGGCCTCACCTTGGCGAGACGTAGCCACCGGTGGTATTTATTTTTTATTCTATCTTCATCCCATTCAGCCAATTCCCCAGCAGCCATGGTCGCCGGCGTGGTGTGTCGAAGTTGCGCGAACAAGTTCACCCAAGGTGTGCACGCTAACTGCTCGTCGTTGTACTCCTCTCCCTCGCCCAGGTTGCATAACAGTTTTACCATGGTTTTGGTGCAAATTGACATATTAATCAAGCTACGGGTTGACAGATCCATGCACATATGCACCTATCATGGAGGACCAATTTTGGTGGAGTTCATACACCCACTTACAAACTCCTGCCACTGGTATCTCCACGTGCATACAAGAAACATACCATGTTTCCCATGGAATTGAAGACGTGGGTCCCTATAATCATGAACCAAGAAATCCAGAACCTAGATTTCTTTTACTTCTCATACTTGAAAATTCCAGATTCATATCATTTCACCACTTGTTATCAGATTGTTGTTAGCTCTTTTTTCCCGGCAACGGAACCAACTGATGATGCCGAAAAAATCAGGGGCACCGGGGTGCCGAATGGATCGTCGCCGTCCCGTGGATCTCGGATATCTGGCATGTATTTGTCAAAAAGACACTGAGAGGGCGGGAGGGTCCCCGCCAAAGCCCTCCGGCGTGATCATCGCCGAGACTATATGAAAAGCAAGATATATTTGCTGCCTGAGACATACCTGACCGAGAGAGGAGGCTATATATATACTGTAGGGCCAGGCCTCTATTTATTTCGGGCCCATTTACTGGGGTGAGGCCCATACAGTCTAGCAGGTCCAAAATATGCTCATCAATACTATTTCTGTGTTAAATACACCAAACAAATTGCAGTTTAGTTCCCTTTTTTCTATGTTTTTTTGAATCAAATCTAAAGTATCAATCAATCATATGTAAAAGCAGTACTAAAAAATAGAATTTTTTCCAAATTATGAGATTAATGAATTTAGGGAGAAGTTGAGGAGAGGTAGAGAAAGATGCCACAAGCCACAGGAAGAAATTTAAGTGATGGAACAACATTATATTTGGGCTAAAAAAATTCTTAAAAATGGGCCCCTTAAATTTGGGGGCCCTGTTCAACCGAACACTTTGGAACACCCCAAGGGTCGGGCCTATATATATATATATATATATATATATATATACATAAAGTAAAATGGTATAGATAACTAGATAAGGTGGAACCCATAAAAAAGTTGTAAGGAGGTTTTTAATAGTGGATATAAGTTTAAAATTTAAGATTTTTAAGGTGGAGATGGTGTGACATGTACGGTCACAAAAAAACTCAAAAAAATGAGCTCCACAATTGTGGATGCTCTAATAGTAATTCGTGGTACAATAGTAATTACAAATCATATTCTACCAAAAACTTTTCAAGAACCAAATTTGTGTCTTTTTTGTTTTTTTAGAATCTTACTATTAGTAATAAATTGAGCGAAATCTATTTTATTTTCGCGTGGTACTAATTGATATCTAAATATTGTCTCATAAATTAAAACGGAATAGAAAAAGAAATGCTGCAGGAGGATTCCCCTGGACCCACGACATCACAACTCGTTCGTGATTTTGCCAACAATAATCCAACGGCTGCCTGACACAATTATATTCAATTTCAGCCCCTCTAAAACCACACATTTAACCAAAAGGGAAATCAAGCTCGATTCCGTACAGTCTCCCATTTTTCTGGAATTACACTTGGTTTCTCAAAATGCTACACAAAAGAGGGCCTAAGACTGACTGTATTTGGTCCCAAGTGCTACCTACATATTTAATGTAATGATTTCATAATTGGTTTTAAAGTAGGTTAGATAAATAAGTTGGGCTTGTAGAATTTATTATTGTAATGATTAGTATAAACATAATACTAAACAAATTTAATGTAAACTAGTTAAAGGAAGTTTTGAACTGACTTGCTTAAGTTTGATTCGTTATTAGAATGTGTTTGACCAAAATTAATTTAATTATGCTCATGCTATTAGTCGAGCTTAATTTAGTTGCTTCATTCTATATATAGCAAACCAAGCTCAACTTGTTTAATTTTTAAATTTTATTTGCATCCATATGAACTTACTAGCAACCTCAGCTTGAAGCATAAATTTAGTTGTGAAATACATGGGCGATCTAGATCGAGTGGAACCCGACTCGAGTTTATTCGGGAAGTCATATAATTTACTCCTAAATAAGCATGATATATTCTTGTATTAGTGTTCAAGATTTTTTATAACTAAGAAAGACAATATTAGTGTCCAAATTGAGTAATATCAAAAGAATATAGCCAATAAACTAGAAAATGTTATTATAGTGATAGATGGTGATGATGCCGATTTTTGCACCGTGGTCCCGATGAAAAAATGATCCGGTGAAATAGCTGGTAACTAGCCTGAAAACAAAGAACTGAGTTACTAGGTAGGGGATACCTACAAAGCCCCTCTCGTGTGAGAATTAGCACTATGCTTCAGAGAATGAATAATGTACTGAGGGTGCAGTTTAGGGTATACTTGTGCGTACCTTGTTCTATCTCTGATGTTAATATTTATAAGAAAGTAGTTATAGCCCTAGATAATTTCGAGCGTGATAGATGAGATGGGATCCCGTAGTTTACGGGTCAAAGTAGTGTATCCGTCAAGGACTAATGCGAAGAATATTGTAGTAGGATTCTACCCAATCGGGGATAGTTTTGTGATATGCTCATGATAACAGATAACTTAATCACCAAACATAGTTGGGCCGCATACTAGCTTGGGCTAGCACCTAGCGGGTAGGGCGGCCTGCCTCAGTTGGCAAGTTGCTTGCCTGGCGGCTTGGCCTGCCTTAGTTGGCGGGTTGCTTGCCTGGCAGCTTGGCCAGTCTTAGTTGGTGGGTTGCTTGCCTGCTTGGCCGCCTCCTTTGGTGGGTATGCTTTGCGGGCGATTGCCTTGCGGGTAGCGTTGTCATTTGTGGCTCTCACTTGGCTGGTAAGGTGGGTCACCTACTTCTCCTTTGTCTTCACCACTTTGTCATTTTTACCCTTGTGTATAATTTTTGGATAGTTCAATAGTTATTTTAATTACTTGTAGAGATCTCATTAGCCAATGTCATTTTGACCCAAAAAAAAAAAAAATTTAGCCAATGCCATGTAACAAACGTATTCTAAAATCTCCCAATTACTTTGAGTCATATAATTAAATTTTAAAAGTCAAATATTTAATAAATATACGACCACCCCATTTATTTGAGTCAAATAGTCAAAGTTTGTAAAGTAAAAAATGTAAGAAATAGTTGAAGTTTAAAAAGTCAAATAGTCAAAGTTCGATAGTTATTTTAATGGAGTATATTACTACTCCATTAACTTCGAGTCAAATGAGAATTCTACATTGCAGTCAACTTATTATTTTATACTTCATTTGTTCTGAAAAAATGGTCCACTTTTTATATTAAAAAAAAAATATTAGACAATATCAAATTAATATTCAACCTAAATTTAAAGCATTAAAAACTACTACATAACTATCGGTTGTAATTTTTAGAATTTTGTTAAAACAAATAAATATTTATGAATCTTGGGTTAAAATTCAATTAGGTTGACCAACAATCCAACAATTTTTGGAAGGGAGAGTGTGTGGTGGAATAAAGTTAAAGTTAAAAGCTCATGAAAAATTTCGGAGATAACTTTCAAAAAGAGAATTTTTTATTGACCATCCTAAAAAGGCAAGACTGACCTGGATTGGAATAAACTAAAGGAAATATGTGCTGAAGCATATGTTATTCCTACAAAATCAAGGGGAGGTGAGAGTAATATTCTCAACAACTAATTAACCAAACTACATCAGTCTTCCCTATGACTCTCTCTCTCTCTCTCTCTCTCTCATCGTCTGTGCTTGGCTTTAGTCAATTCTTCAAAATTGGAATCCGAAGCTTGAGTTTTCGCTCACGTGAAGTGATTTCAGCTACGAAGTCTAAGGTTCGGGTAGTTAGTACGCAGCTCCGACGTGATCGACGTCTCTGATAATCTCTCCGTCGCCGGAATTTCGTCTAAAAAGGTGAGTACGCCTTAGGGTAGGAATTGTGATGCAGTAGTCGTAGGGTTTTTTGCTTTCAGCTTCAACTTTACTGATTGATTGTTTATCTCTGATGAACTCCAAGCTCATATCTGCGTATATTAGTCTACGATTCAATTGATGTGTTCTGTGTGGTAGTTGATTCAAATTAGTTAATTCCGGTTTTATCCTTACGCATAGTTAATAAAAATTTGAAATTATGTGGATATGTGATTTGAGGATTATATTTGGGCGCCAAAACTACTCAAACGAGATTAAATTGGGACTGAAACTACTATTTATGTACAAAGCCCCTGAAAATTTGTTGGCCTTCTCACCCCAAAAGCTAGCTCAAAGGGTGACAAGAAAAAGCATAATACTTGTTGTGAGATAGCAGGTATGGTGGAATCCTCCACGTAGTTCGGAGAGGGAGTTTGTTGGGTTTGGGCTTCCCTCCTATTTGAGGATTGCCCATTAATTATTTATTTATAATTAAACTATTAAAAAAATAATTAATGGGCAATCCTCAACAAGGAGGTAAGCCCAAACCCAACAAACTCTCCCTCCCGACTACGTGGAGGATTCCATCGTATATCATGCTTCTTCTTGGGTAAGCTTTTAGTCATCATATCTCAACCATTTGAATCAGTGTGAACTTTCTCAAAGTGTAGTAGCTTAGACTCTAATGCATCCCGAATCCAATGATACCTTACATCAATATGTTTCAGTTTAAAATGGTAACTTGAGGTTTTGGCAAGATGTATAGCTTTCTGACTGTCACAGTATACTATATACCTCTCTTGCTTGCAACCCAGTTCTTGTGTAAACTGCTTCATCCATAACATCTCCTTTGAAGCTTCGGTAGAAGCGATGAACTCTGCCCCAAGAGTAGAAAGGGTAACACACTTTTGTAACCTTGATTGTCATAACTCTGCTACCAGTGCAAATGTTACATAGTACCTTGATATAGACTTCCGTGAATCAAAATCTTGAGCCATATCTGAATCTGTAAAAGTTTCTGGAATTGGCTGATCATCTTCATAAAAAATACACATCTTGGAAGCGCCTCTGAGATACCTGAGAATCCACTTAAGTGCATCCCAATGTTCTACCTAGATTGGTGAGAAATTTGTCAACAACACCAACTGCATGAGCTGAGCTAAGTCTGGCCTCGTACAAACCATCGCATACATTAAACTACCCCCTGCTGAAGCATATGAAACTCACTCCATTTCCTGCTTATCTTTCACACTAGATGGACACTATTGTGAGCTCAACTTGATTGACTAGCAAGTGGAGAACCAACTAACTCCGCTTTATCCATTACCTTTCAAGTACCTTTCAATGTTCTTCTCCAGCGGGAGCCACAACTTCTTTACTTTCTTGTCTCGCATTATCCTCATGCCAAGGATGTGTTTTGCTTGTCCTAAGTCCTTCGTGGCAAAGGACATACTAAGCTCCTTCAACATGTCAATTTTACCGATATCATTGCCAACAAGCAACATGTCATCAAGATATAACAATAAGACAAAAAAAATCATTATCAATAAATATCTTAACAAAATCACAATGGTGAGACACTATCCTGACATATCCATGCGTCCCTGTGAATGATTCAAATTTCTTGTACCACCGCGTTGAAGCCTGTTTCAAACCCTATAAGCTTTTCTTCAAGGTTTTATTTTCCCTTTACTTCAAAGCCCTCTAGTTCTTCCATGTACATCTCTTCTTCTAGGTCACCATGGAAAAAATGTCTTCGCATCTAATTGTTCAATCTCCAAGTCCATACTAGCAGCTAAACCAAGAACAACTCGAATGGATGACATCTTCACTAACAAATGAAAAGATCTCTCCAAAATTTATCCCCTCTTTTGACTGAAACCTTTCACAACCAACCTTTCCTTGTACCTCGGATGTGTGCTATTTTCTTACCCTTAGGTAACTTCACTAGATCAAAAGTGGTCCTCATGGAAAGATTTCATCTCTTCTTGCATGGAGTTGTTTCTCTTTTTTATGAGTATCAAGATGAGACGCATAACTCATAAGGCGTGCCCACTCCTTATGCTAGAAGAGCTGCTGTCCGAAATATTAGTTCTATTTTAATTAGGTTTCTTATTTTAAGTAGCATTAAAGATCTCCTAGTATTATTAGTCCTTTAGTATTTAATTTCTACTTTTATTAGGATTAGAATAAGTTTTTGATTAGGATTATAATTTTCTTTATTTAGAGTCAGTATTTTGCTTTCCTTTTTGATTATGACTCTAGTTTTCTTCTCCATAAATTTAGGGATTACCTTGTTGAGTCTTTCACCCTAGACAAATCTTATTGTGAAATTATGAACTCACGGTATATATATATATATATATATATATATATATATATATATATATAGAGAGAGAGAGAGAGAGAGAGAGAGAGAGAGAGTCTTTTTCTAGTTGATGAAAATAATTTGGCCTTGAAATGTCAAATTATTAGTCTTTTCCTTTATTTTCTAAGTTTACTTTCTAAAGAACTAATAGTATCATGGAATTTCTGTGCAACCCAAGTCTTATCCATGTGTGTAGATGGGGCAGATTGAGAAATGGAATCAAAAGTTTTTTATATTGGTCTTTATTCAAAATAATTCTTTTTATTTATATTGGGCTTAGCGCTAGGTGAGCTACCCGACTGGGCTCGCTATCAGCCTGATTGAGCTGAGTATTTTTCCCTCCCAAAAGCTGGGCTCGAGCTCGCAAAAGCTCGACTTGTCAGTCTCTTAGGCGAGCCAAGCTCGAGTTCCAGAAATACTAATACTTTACTCGACTTGGCTCATCTACACCCCTAAAACCATGTCTTCTTAAGCTTGTGATTCAAGGAGTGAATAATTACTTTCGTAAATGAATGTTACTTAGTGATATATTGAGGCGTCAGGAACTTGTTGACACAAAGAGCCACAATTATATTAACCCATTAAGAGTGTCATGTGTCAACATAATAATCTTGAAGATATCAAATACAAAGCCAAGTGTCTTCAGAGAAGCTCCAGGAAATCCTTACTTGGCTTTATATATATATTTTTGGACGAATTATGACTCAATTGGTGCTAATAACGAAAAAAGAAAATAAAATTCCAGCAAGCTTGTGCAACCGCAAGCCCTCACGCAAAGTCTCTTGCCAATAACAAATGTATGCAGGCGGTGGAGGGCTTGTCTTTTCTATTTTTTGTATTCCACTATGTTTTTTGTTCACTAGCTTATTTGTAAATGCTTTTAATCTCTTGTAAAGGTTTTAAGTTTTCTTTGACAAAGACAACTGTAATGCGAAGATATGGGATGAAGAAAGAAAAAATGGATCACTTGCATAAATGATGTTTAGTAGTGTTATTATTTCGAGCGTTAAAAGGTGTGAATATTGATTATTGGTGGGTGCACTTAAAATTGGACTGGTTCTCCTGTTTCCTTCCCTGGAGATGTGTGCCAACATAGTTTTCTGACTCAGTCTGTTTTACATTCAATGTATTGTGCTGCACCCGGTTCCGTCTGTATAAAGTTTCTTAATTTTGTTAGGATTATCTGAAAATGTTAGTTGTTAAAAATGATCTCGTTTGTTCAGCCTATTTAACAAAAAAAATTTATCGAGATTTCTGGAGTATGTGAAAAGAAGTTTGAGTATTTTAATTTCATAAACACTTTTAAGAAAGCAAATCAAAGAGGTTGTTTTAAGTTAAGATAGGTTTGGTGAGCATGGAATGACTATTCATTTACAGTTCAGTATAGGTACCCAACGCTGATTATCCCCCTCTTTTTTCAGTTAATATTTTTGATGCAGTTCTATTTTACATCAGAAAGTAAAGCATGCTTACTTTGAAAATATGTTTATGTTCATTTTTAATGAAATGGATTAAAAACCATATTGAAATATAGGGAGGTCTTTATCTCCGTTGCTAACAGAAAGCAGGATAACCTCTAATTTGGATGTAAGTTATCTTAAGGGCTCTACAGGACAAGTTACTCTGCACTCTGCGCTCGAGATGTATCACAATTTGTCGTTTCTATTTTGACTAATATGGTTATACTTTCCTGTGAACAGTTTTTAAAAATGGAAACTGGAGAGCATTTTTAGCCTAAATTTTTAAAATCAACAACCTCACAGAGTTTGGAAAATTGTCAAACAACTTATGGAAGCAGTCTGCAGCGTCATTACCAAATAAATTTCCAGATGTTGGATTTTAATTTTTTGATCTTCTTGCTTCAGGTTTTTGAGTATCTGAACAATGGCAACATGGGGTATTATCAATGTTTGAAGTTAGTTCAGCTTTCACCTTCTGTACATTTGCCCTTAGTTTAAGATGTGATGGGCCTGAGATGAACTGATTCTCTGTTGGAGGTCAAGACTAGTTAACATGGTTACTTCAGCGAAAAGTGTGTCAACTGAAATTCCTTCTGATAAAGTGCAGCAGAGAGAGCTGTCTGATAGAGGGCTCCATGAATCGATTCCGACTAAAAATGGAAGCTCTCTTCATGTGTTACCTAAGAAGGAATTGGCTGAAGTACAGCAGAGAAAGAGCTCCGATACTGATGCTCCTACATCACAATGCAGCCAAGATGGGAGTGAACACACTATGGTGGTAGAGAAGGTGTCGAGTAGCTCCCAGTTAGCGAAGGATCCTGATAGCAAAATCCATTTATCACAATCCAATCACGAAAGTATCCATCAGTCCATAATACCCAAGGAGGAGATTAATAATCTGCATCAGAGACCGAACCATACTACATTACAGCAGTCCATTCAAGAAGGAAACTCTCTCTGTGTAAAACCTGACAATGAGTTGGATAATCCGCAGAAAAGACAGAGGCCTGATACTGGGATACGTGCATCAAATTGTAATCTGGAAGGTCAAATGATCTCTGTAATACCCGAAAAGGTGTCGTACACTTTGCTCAAAACTCATGATCCTGCCTCACAATCTGATCAAAAGAAATTCACTCTGGCTGTAAGACCTGAGAAAGTGCTGGATAAGTTACCACTTAGACGCAACTCTGATGGAGTCCAAACAGGACAGTCTGATCAAGGAGGAGTCAGTTTTTCTAGAATACCTGAAAAACCTTCAGAAGATGGATATAACTGGCGGAAATATGGTCAAAAATTAGTAAGAGGAAATACATTTATTCGGAGCTATTACAAATGTACATTCCCTAATTGCCCAGCAAGAAAGCAAGTGGAGCGATCACATGATGGGCCTATTACAGAGATTAATTACTTATGGAAGCATGAACATCCCAAGCCTCCCAATACACTTCTTAAAGGCACTGCCTTTGTTATGCCTATTCAAGCAAGAAGACCTGATGAGCCCTCTTCGACAATATCTGAAGGTAAGCAGTGAAATTCATTGAAGGTTTTTTATTTATATAAACTTTTTAATAGCTTTACTTAGTTGACGTTTGGTTATTTGAAGACGATTTGTCAGTGCATGGGGAGACATCTCAACCTACTGAGACAACAGAGATCCCTCAGCTTGCCATAGTTCCGGCAAGTAATGATATTGTGGAGGTTGCAGTTTCACAATCAAGTGAAGTGAAAAGTGAGGTCAATGATGATGGTGATCCGAACTCAAAGAGACAGTATGTTAAACCGCCAATTATTCATAATTTTCTGTCTATATGTGTTTCCAGGGGCTGATCCCATATTTAATTGCCTAAAAATATTTGCACAGGAAGAAGGATGTATCTAGTGTCAGTGATCCTATTGTTACTAAGACGAATTGCGAGCCAAGAATTGTTGTTCAGACTACGAGTGTTGTTGATATTGTGAATGACGGCTACCGTTGGCGCAAGTATGGGCAGAAATTAGTAAAAGGCAATTCGAATCCAAGGTACACATAAGTTTTATGGGCTTTCACAGTGCTTAAGTTTCATAAAATTTGATATGCACATTGCAACTTTGTATGATGACTCCATTCTGGGGTTGTTCACATATTAACTAATGGTTATCTAAGGTTTTGCTGAAATTTTTTTGTTTTTGGTAATAGTTTAATGTCTGCACCTGCAATTGATTATCTTTAATTAGCTAGAGAATAAAACACCCTTGGCAAATAATCCAGTTGCGGGTATGTTTTGTTAATAGTTTCTTCGCATCATCAACCACATAGGGTTTTCTCTTTTGAATTGGTAGAGAAGCTCAATCTTTATATTATTGGACAAGGAGAAATACAATGGCTAATAAGAAGCCACTCCAATTTGCAAAGTCATTGAGACCCCGTCTCGTGCAGCGTCTTGAAAACGCAACTCTTTTGGAATGCATCTTTTCCGAACCGCTGCTTTTTTCTTGTAAATGCTTCTCATTTAGCGTTTTAAAAAGTTGATTTTGCAATCAAAGTATTTGTCGATAATGATAATTTTACCCTTCTATACCGTTACTTATCTAGTATTAGTAACTCTAAAATAAAAATATCAACTATAATCATAATGAAAATTTTAAAAAAGAAAAATTAATTTGAGATAATAACTTATCTAGAGGAGCAATTGTTGTATAGTATTTTCAATAATGGGTCCATTTTTAATTCTTATGGGCTCTTTTATGTTATCTCTTGGTCCATATTTTCTACAAGCCTTAATTATTGGGGGCAAATGAAATTATGAAATTTTCATTTGCCCCATTTTGATTTCTTCCCTCATTGATATTTGGCTTTGATCTTATGCTTTCAAGTTTCATCTATAAATACCCATAAGCTTGAACATTTCTCTTCAAGTTTCTTTTGGGATTCCTCTTATGAGGAGACCCTTCTAAGGAACGTGTTAGTGTATTTCAAGGCCATAATTGTTCATTGGTAGAGAATTTGCATTCCATTTTGAGCGTTTCGTTGTAACTCACACTTTTTGAGCGTTGTAAATGCAGCTTCAATTTTAAAAAAGGAGCTTTTATAACGCGCTACTTTTTTTCCTGCGTCGTTTTGGCCCAAAATGTGGTGCCAAACAAGCCCCGAGTTGAAGTCGCAATTCAGTATAACTGCGACAAGTATTGTACCACATCAGTTTATGACTGGAATCAGTAGTTGCAAAGTACATATTTGGTGCAATGCAAGGGGTCTACAATTTAGTATATCCAAAACTATTAATTAGGGCTCTTTTGCACCACTTAAATATCACTAATGGGAGGTCTAGCGGAATATTGAGGTTTTCTGAATTGTTTGGTAGACTTCGCTAAAATTAAGATTGCTCTTTTAATTATGAATTCTGTTGACAGCCTTATACTCTTGGGCCAATATTTTACATTATGAGAGTTTCTTCCGCACTGCTTTAATTTAGTCAAGCTGAAATACTTCATGGTCAAATAAGGTGTTTGGTCCCTAAGAGTTTCTTCCGCATTGCTTCTGATGAATCAAGCTGAAATACTTCATGGTCAAACAAGGTGTTTGGTCCCTAAACAATTGGCACTTTGGGTTTTGATTTTTGTCTTCTAAATCAATTCTAGTATAATTAACGTTGAGTCACAATGCAATTTTGGATTGTCATAGGGCAGGTGATGCCCTTCAGCTACTAACCCTGCTCCCATTTGCGTGTCCCCATGCCCTTCTACCTATATATATATATTATAGCAGAGTACATGAGCTTTACATGGTTACTCTAGTGTTGGCTTCGGCTTGTGCAGGAGTTACTATAGGTGCTCAAGTACTGGTTGCCCAGTTAAGAAACACGTGGAGAGGGCGGCCCATGACCCCAAAGTGGTTATCACGACTTACGAGGGACGACACGACCATGATATCCCTGCCGGTAGGACGGTCACCCATAACACAGGAGGAACAGGTACCAGCACATCCGTGAACGGTGGTGAATTAAGACCTAACCCAGAATCAAAAGAAGCAGTTGGCATGGATGTGGTTGTTCATGTTAGTGCAAACTGAGCAAGAAACAGCTGCTGCTCACCTTGTCAAAAGTCACTCGTCTCCAGTTCCAGTTGTAGCCCAGTACTAACATACAGAAGCACTTCATGATGACATTGATTGACCTTAGATCAGGATTTGTGCGCGTTGAATCTTGTTACATGTCACGCTTTTTTATTTTTATTTTTCGTTTCTCCCTTTATTGGGAAGTTGGTGAGGGTAGTTACACAGTTTGTTAATTAGTCTATTTAAAAATACTGTATCTAGTTGGCAAATTAAAGGTGTAAAAACCTGTATTGCTTGTAAAAATTATTTGAATGAGTTATAGAATGAGAGCAACATTAATCTAATCTCATCTTCTATTACTGTTGTCTCTGTTCTTGCTCGACATTTCAGGTATCATCATTACTTTTGGTTAGCGCCAACCTTTTCGATGTTGTCGACCTTCTCAACGTCAGTCAGTCGAAGAACAATCAACCTCAGCGCGTTGCCCCATTAAATTGGCCCCTAAGAAGATACAACTAAACAAAGGTATTTGTGTGTGATCTTTTATGTTTGGTACGTCTCGACTCTTGAGGTCAAACATTGTTCTTGTGCTCAGTGCATGTTGGACTACTTTGGGCCGGCCATGTGATGCTGTAGATATTAAAATCGAGAAGAGCACCTGAACGACTTTCTAAATAAGGTGGCTGGTGATATTGGACCACCGTCCATGTCCATTGAAATGATGCTGGTCTGGGAACCTTTCCCAATGTAATAATGTTATGTCAGTTCAGCTCTGTTTGGGATCTTGAAATTTGCCTGTGTTCTCATTTTCACTATTCAATTACAGAAGACCAAATTCAGCATGAACATCTGTCACACGTCCACAAGTGCACCAAGAAAATTTAATAACGGAGATGAATCATCAACTCTATAATCTTCATTTATTCACTTCAAACCTCACTTAGTGGTAACAAAACTTAGTCCCAATAAATTACCCTTAAGAGTTCAACACCAACAGTAAGATCATCTAAACAACAATCCGATGATCGAATGAATCCAACATGTTATAACGGACTACCAGCAATAGACACAAAAATTAGTAGTCAATCTTGGTTGAGCGAGCCTCAAATTGGGATATGACCCATAGAGTCTCAATCTTGGTTGAGTAAGGCTCAAATTTGAGTTAAGAAAATATAAAAACTCGATTTATCAGGAGATATTACACAGTTGAAGGGACTGATTTGTTACAAACTTTGCTGTGGCTAACTGAGAAAGAACTAACTCGAGCTTACAGTCCCAGTTCCTAAAGAACAGTTGAACTATGAAGCCAGTTTTCATTTCCAAGCACAAGAAGCTACCAAATCCCTCTTCATCCAACCAAGATAAAGAGCTCCATCTCTTTCTTCAAGCCTATATCTATTAGAGTAGTTCCCCAGCAGTGTTTTTATTGTGGCGTTAACCAAAGAGCTTAACGGGTACGGGGTAAAGCCCGCCATCCTGAACCGTGATTTCCACTTTCCCAGAAGCTCATGCCTTTCCACCCTTTCATTCCCCTCGCATGCTATTATGTTAACTAGGTCTCTTGCCAGGCAGTGCTGCTCGACATTGATCCTTTCCTTGTGTTCACGTGAAAGAGTCGCATCAATCGAATCAAACATAGCTGAATAGTAATCCAGGGCCTCCAGAAACCGGGGATAAAATGCAGCAGTGTTGGTGTTAGATTCTTGTTCGACTAGTGTGACCACCTTCGGGTTCACGCTTTTAATGAGCCTCAATAGCCTGTCCCGATGGTTTTGAGTGCTGACACTTTCATCTGGCATGTGGTGTAAAACAAATGCAAAATTCACTGCCAATACCTCCCCTGATTGAATACCGAGATTTTCGAGCTGAATGTCAGAACTAGGAATTGTTGCTGCATGGAACTCAAAAGGTACCTTGAACGATTTTGCAAGCCTAGAAAGCCTCTGCCCCACAATATGTAGCCCTCCTCCGCGTGCATATGCTGATGTGGAATCGTCAATACCCGTAATCCGAATATGCGGCGGCCCACCTGGCCTAGCTGCAAATGCCTGGATTAAAGGTACCCACTGACTCCCCTGAGAAATTTGGAAGTCAATGATATGAACTTTATTTTCATCCTTCGTTGCTTCTGCAATCGCACCATTTGCAGACATGTAACCAAACTTGAAATAAGGGCAAACCTCATACAGAATGTGCATGTAAGAAAGCAGTTCATCACTTGCTGGTTCTTTGCATTTCAATGCTTTGCAGATAGAGCTTCCTGAAGAGGTAAGCCTTGCCACAAGCCCTTCCAACATGTATGCTCCAAGACGCTGTATTGGTTCCCCAGAAACTGACACCATTTGTCGCAACTCAGCCATCAAGCATTGTGTGGTCAACAAATCATTATTTGACACAGCTTTTGCGCAGGCCATGAGCAACTGTTTCAAGTCTTGTTTGGGAATGGCGCCCATCATCATTTTCCAGCTATCTATCTCCGGTAAAGCAACACCCCCCAATAGGTTGCTTTCATCGTAACCGTCTAGAATATCAGAATCGGGTCCAAGCATTGCTGTTTCCAACTCCCTCAGCTTGTGCCTAAAGTCAATCACATCATCGGTTACACAGGAGCCACTCATTGGAGAGCCGTAGTTATTATCTGAGTAGCGTGGGTCCAATGGGCATGAATAAGATTCTTGCTGTGACATGGGGCTTCCACTGGGTGAGAAACTGACGGTTGGCGGTGAGTTGTAGATGGTATAACTGCCACTAGCTGAGGAAGACTCTAGGGTGCAGTACGGCTCCGTCTTGATAAAGTAGCCACTTCCTTGACTGCTGTTGTAGTACTGGTGGTCTAAAGTTTGAAACTGAGGCATGCAAAAGGACTCGACTTCTTGCATCGAATGATAGTATAGTGTGTTTGACATGACTGATCTTTCGTGTTGGGCGATAAGAATTAGTCCCCCTGGCCCTGTATATTACCAGAGCAATCTGCTATCTATCTAACAGAAGATTCTCCAAAGTAACAGAAATAACGATGGAGATTGACAAAAGGACAGAAATTGGAGAGCTGAGAAGCATGAAGCCAAGCAGAAAAGGACTTCAGTTACACGATCAGCAATTTTCTTAGAGTCCGATTTTCTGATAATGTCAACTTTCGCAATCTGCATGAAAGTAGGGACACGATCAATGAGAGCTTAAAGGAAACATATAATCTCATAGGGAATAATATTCCTGTTAAATTTAGTGTTGAACAATATCATTAGTTTCACGGACAAGTAATCATTTTATAGAATTTGCAATGGCAACTAACACAAGCAGCATAAGAATATTTGAAAAGTAAAATCTCACAATGTTTGGGCCAACACAACAGTACGAAAGAAACACATTATTCGCCTGTCAGCTCAATCAGTTACCTTAAATCAAATAAATCGTTTTTGTAAGAGCCTAAAATGAACTGTGTAGCAATCTCAAATTCATGGTGCCTATGGAAACAGAAAGATCCTCCTGAGTCCTGATCTTGGAAAAACAAATCATCCAAATTCAGCTGAAGATCATAAGAAAGGGAAATGGAAAAGGCAGTCACAAGCAAGAAAACTAGCATTGTCGAAACAATTATATACTTTAAGGTCAAATAGAGGCCATTGCTGGGAGGAACGGCACATGCTTTGGATGCCAAATAGGACAGCCACTATATTCAGAACTACCAAAACTTTAGGAACTTGAGCTCCATCGCCAGCAACTTGACTAATATGAATAGTATATGATCCTCAATTTGAGTACTCCCAATGCAGTAATTAGATTGGGAGGTTGAAGTCTTCATAGGAATTTCTTATTGCTACCTTTTGACTTTAAACTGGCTAGGTCTTCCCTTTCAATCACAACGTAAGCTTTCCGACCACATAATGAAAGTTGTGGAGAGTATTAGGGTCATAACCAAGAAGTCAGCAGGTCAGCTTGGTCAAACATTTGCTCTCTATTATGAAGAGACCCAGTAACTCGATCAGTAAAGTCTATGTAGCTTCCACAACAGACATTCAAACAAAATCCGGAAGTCTTTACTTTGAGAAATTTTGCAGCAATAACCAAGAATCAACATCTCAAATTTGGTGTCAAGCTAAATTGACTTCCACCCTCATCAAATATGCAACAAAACTACAACATAAGTAGAAGCAATAAAAAAAGAAATTTCAAACTTTTTAAAACAAAAAGCAGAAAAAAGAAAACCACGACCGCATACTTGAAAAAAAAAAACTGAGAAATTAGCGAAATCCACATTTACATGACAAAATGTAAATCAATCTACGTATGAATCAAAAGAACGAGAAACGGTTTAAAATCCAGCAATAGAAAACAAAATGATCAAATAATCAATTACAGCCAAGGCATCCACAGTAGAATACAAGAATTATCAGGTAAGTTAGATCAAGCATAACTGCATAGGATATAGTGCCCTGAGACAGAAGTTGGGTGCTACTAGTGTTTCTTTAAAACAATAGGTAATGGTAGGGCCACAAAATAGGCACAGAATTCACATCCGCTGGTTATATATTTCGCAGGTCCGCCGTTAAATGATGAAACATGCCGTGTCCGACCGATCGATCAACGGTTGTTGACGGGTATTTTGTGGGGTAGCATTACACAGTAATTCAATTTCCATTTTCATTTGCTTGTTGAAATTGGGATGGTAGAAAGGAGGGAAGGAACCCTCACCCATTTCCCTACATTTACACTCTTTGTTTCTTTCCACAACAAGATTAGACCGTATCAGTCCGTCCTAAAATGAGTGTCCATTTTCTTCGAAATTATGAAGAAAAAGAGACGCTCGAAAAACGGCGAGGGTACAATTCTAGAACCAGGAAAAGTCAGTTGGTGTCCCATACAGAAACTACAGCTTAACCTCCAACAATCCAAATGATACCCACTGGAGTATAATATAGCTACACACACACAGGGGAAATGAGTGAGAAAGGTGTAAGAAAATCCCACCTTTCAAAGATCTAGCAACGGACCATTTGAGTAATTTGTCGAATCATCCGAGAAATTTAAACTCAATCAGCTCAAACTCCTCCAAACTAGGGTCCTGTAATTGATAACATACGATCAGAGGGGAAGAAAATTGGGGAAAAAGAAAAAAAACAAGAGTGTCACACTCACAAGAAGCATTAATGGAGCCTCAATATAATAAACGAAAAAGCCCCCAGTTCTAAATATGAAATCAGTCCTTTGTTTGACATACCCAGGAATTCACGTTTCAACCCAACCAGAGAGTTTCAAGAGAGAAATTGAGCTTTGAGAGAGAGAGAGAGAGAGAGAGCAGAGTACTCTGTGAAAGAGAAACTCACTACTCTAATTTTAGTCCTATAATAAGATTAGACTTTGAGAAAAGGGCTTATATTTTGTTATTATTACACTTATGCTACTGAAATTACATGGGAACTTCGGCAGCCTATATCCTATCAGGTCCCAATTTCCTTTGGGCCAACGTTGATTGATCTCAGTAGACTAAATGCGATTTTCTTTTGGGTGAATTACAAGTCCGATTTATTTTTTAATATTTGTAATTGATTTAGTTTATTATATTTTTTTAAAATTAAAAAAAATATTTTTATGGTAAAAAGACTACGATACCTTTAATGAAACCAAAACACGTGTGCATCAGGCATTGGGATGCAACAAATTGGGAATCAGGATGCAGTGCCACTTTCTTAGATTAATTTAGACATCGAGATACAAGAATTGAGCATCGGGATTCAATTTGAGATGTAAATAATTGAGCATCGGGATACAACAATTGGGCATTGGGATACAGTGCCAATTTTTTAGATTAATTTGGCATCGGGATACAGTGCCAATTTTTCAGATTAATTTGGGCATCGGGATGTAAGAATTGGGTATTGGGATTCAATTTGAGATGCAAATAATTGGGCATCGGGATGCAACAAATTGGCGTCGGGATGCAGTGTCACTTTTTCAAATTAATTTGAGCATCGAGATTTAATTTGAGATGCAACAATTGTTGCATCGAGATGCAACATTTGGGCATCGGGATGCCACTAATTTAGAGTAAATTGGTATGACTTTGTTCAGTTGACAATACAAAGTACAAACCATTAATATATGAAATCAAAGCCAACTGAAGATGAAAAAAATAAAAAAGAGATAGAGCCAATGATATAATCCTTTTGTCATATTTGAATTGTTTGTTATTACACAATAGAAAAAATTAAGAAAAATCAGTTCCAACAAACAGAATGGTTTGCCATCGATGAAAAAGTCTACGTACGTATTCACATTTTTTAACGAAAAAATTAGTCCACACACTGATTAGCACAAAAAAATCTTTTAATAATTTAGAATTTAGAATACATTTTAACAGACCAATATCTTAGCTACGGATCAAATTTAAAATACTAAGAAGATTATCAAAAAGTTAGAGAATGTTTTACAGGAAGCCATAGTTGGTTTGAATGAAAGAGACGGGGGCATTTTAGGAAGAAAATTATCAAAATGTCTTTTTCCGGTTAAAAATAAAAAAGGTGGACTAAAGAGAATAAAAATTTTCTAAAATGTACCGGCCATCAATTTTCCATTTTCTTTTTGGGTTAATTCAAATTTTCAAGTCATAAGAAGTGAGAAGTACCAACAAAATAGATTTTTTGATCATGAGGGAGTGTAGGCATGTTAGTGGACCGAATTTTGATTCAAATTCGATTCGAAATTGAATCAAAATTTTAGATATGGATCATTTTATATGATTTAATTATCTGACTCTGATTCAAACCCGATAAACTATTAACTTAGAGAAACCTATTTGAATTTAGTCATCTTCGATCATTAAGAACCCGATTTGAAAACCTCTTGTTTATGGTATATCTTTGAGAGTTAATTTCTTATAATCTTTACGCAGTCACAAAGGTTTGAAGGTAGGTTCATTATTTTTCATTACTTTTCTACTCTCAAAAATCTAATCAATGGTATAATTTCATCAAAGTCATCCTTTAATCGGATATTCAAACTAGCAATGGATTTAGATATGGATTAATTCATATTAAATCCGTTGAGTTAACAAATCAAATTAAACTACTAATATAAAATTTTGAATTGGATTCGAATATATCCATATTTTCCACATATCCGATCTTTTAACTAATCTTATATTGAAGTGATTATAGGTGTTTTTAGCTTTGTGATAAGTGGCTTAGTTTTAAAATTTTGAAATTTTTTTTCAATAATTGAAAAAAAGTTTAAAATAAAAATTTTAAAAAGGAAGCTGATTGTAGCAAAGAAAGAACCTAGGACTCAACACCATTTCAAGTTTGAAAAAGAAAAGAAGAATGTAGGACCCATTTTAGCAGTTGATGGTGACCCACACGGTTCAGGGGAGAGATGTAAGAAAAATACTAGCACTACATTATTATTATTATTATTATTATTATTATTATTATTATTATTATTATTAACGATACGTTATACAATATCAAAATAGATTAAAATATAAAATTTATGCTGAATTTATATTATAAGCGAAACATGTTACTATTAATCATAATACGTAACATCTATATAAACGTAAATAACTATAATAGTTTTAAACCATTGAATATTTCTTCCAAAATGCCTTATTTTAAAGAGAGAAAGGAGTGAGATGACGTCGGAACAAGTGCCTTCCACTTCACTAACTTCATCTCATCTCTTTCCACTTTCCTTCCCCTTTAATTTTGTCCCTTGGCTTCCTTCCATTATCCCTATTAAAATAATGTCTCAAATCCTAAGGTTAAAAAGATTAATTGGGCCGAAATCATACACTTGCGAAATTGTTGCGGTATTCCAAACTTCACTTGAATTAGGAAATCTTAATCCTAATTAACTTAGGTTAATCAAGGTGAACATGACATATATAAAGTCATGTTGTGCTCGCTAGTCTTCATGCCCTGTACACAAGCCGAGAGAGATAAACATATTAGAGAGACGGACAGTGCGGATGGGCAAGCCAAGGACTGAGAAATTCACTTGGTGGTCGAAGGTTTTGAGGTCTTGGTGGTATTAGACCAAAAAAGTGCGTGGCTATTTTGTGCTGCGAGAGGTGTGGTACTCTGTGTCATCATGTCAATTCTTGTAACCTTAGTCCTAGGAAGGGTGAGTACATTGAAAACTCTCTATCGTAATTCTTCATCGTTTATAGTAAATTTGTTACTTGTCTTGAAGTGAATTAAACCACGTAAATCTTCTGTTCCCTTTTGTTTGATTCCGTTATATTTTCTATTTTCTTGCCATTATTTCTCTGTTGAATATTGATTTATTGAGATTATAATATTTATAATTGTTTAGTTTAAATTAATTAATTTATTTTATTTTTCTTGGTGTTACTAATTGTTAATTATATTTTTATGTGTTTTTATTCTTTTAAAGAAAGGTTATTTTAGTGAGATTATATATTGTAAGGATTTATAAAGTTTAGGGTTTGTTATTTGTTCATTGCGTGTGTCGTATCAATCCATGAATAAGATCAGGGCAGCCTTGGGTGGATTTAAGTTAAAAATTCTTGCTATATGGTAAAACCTTTATTTTAGGTATTGAGTCCTTTTTTGATTCACTAATTTATTAACCTTTTATATGATAAGTTATTTTCTTATTGAACAAGGTTTCTAGGATATACTCGAAGGCTATATATACTGGAGGACTCAGCCTTAATAAGAGAGAATACACAGATTTCTGTGAGAGTTGTTTTGAAAAGCTGCTGCTGCGCTTTACGAATGAAGCCATCAATGTGCCTTCATTAGAGGCTTCATTCATAATTTTTCAGCGCTGTCTTTTTTGTCATTCACTCAGCTTTTGACTTTTAGATCTGATAAGTTATATCTTTAGTATTTTTTTGGTGATCTATTATTCATTGATTATATCAGCTACATGTTAAAACTTTTCATATGATCTTCACTAGTTAGTAGGTTTTTATATTTGTATTAAACTATAAAGTTTTGTCTAGTGAAAGTTTTGTCATATTAGCACACATCAACAAGTTGTTTACTTGTTGATTAAAATTTACTCTTCTTTGTTTCATCTTATACTTCTTCCTTATATGGTCTCCAATGTGTTTACTATATTGAGTACATTGGTATTTATCTTTTACAAGTATTTGTTTTTATTGGTTTTACCGTGGCCCCAATACCCTTTCATTCTCCAAAGACTTGATACTTTTATTTTTGATCGATTCGCTTCCGTATTAAAAATAGAAATTTGGAATTCTTAATCCAATAATATCCTCGTTTTTATAACAAACTGGTAACAGAGCTTTGGGATAATTAAAATTATGAATCAAGAGATTGGAGTTTTGAAGATGGGGGGCGTTGAAAATTCTACGCAATTCCAATTCGAGAAATTTAACGAAAGTAATGACTTTAGCTTGTCGCAAGTTAAAGTTAGGGATGTGTTGAATATTCAAGCAGATCAAGAGATTGCTTTGGAAGGAAATGAAGCAAAATCCGACGATATGGAAGAGAATTGATCAAAAGGCGGCTAGCACTATCCGACGATGTTGCGCGGATAATGTTCTCTACAACGTTATCTCCGAAAAATCTGCGAAGGCATTATGGGAGAAGTTGGAGAATCTCTACATGGAGAAATCTATGTCAAACCGATTGTACCTAAAGAAGGAGTTGTTGAACTTCACGATGTCTGAAGGTACGAATATTCATGATCATTTGAATACTTTTAATAAGATACTTTGCGAATTGGCTAATATCGGTGTTAAAATTGAGGATGAAGATCAAGGTTTAATTTTGCTAAAGTCTTTGCCACCATCTTTAGCATTTCGTTAATACTATTATGCATGGAAAAGACAAGCTTACTTTGGGTGAGGTACAAATATCATTATTAACTGATGATTCTATAAACAAGGGTTCTAAGAATAATGATAATAGTGATTCTTTATATGTGGGAAGCAAAGTTAGTCATGTTAGAAATTTATCCGGTGAAAGTTCAAGTGGTGGCGAGAAGAAAAAGAAGACTTCCAAGATAAAATGTTGGCATTGCAATGAGATAGGTCACGTTGTTCGTAATTGTCAAAAACTCAAGGATGAAATGAAGAAAGAATTGAATTCTAATGCTCATATTGTCATTTTCGATGAGGGTGACATTATCAATGACGAGAATAGCGGTGATGTACTTAATGTGACCGTGGGTTGTGATAATCTACGGACTGAATGGGTTCTTGATTCCAGTTGTTCTTTTCACATGTGTTCCAATAGATATATATTTTTTATTTACAAGAGTGCAAGTGGTAATGTATTTTTAGCGGATGATTCTTCTTGCAAGATTGAAGATGTTGGGACAATTAAAATCAAGAATCAAGGTGGAGTGAAAACGCTAACTGAAGTTCGTCATGTTCCTAACTTGAGGAGGAATTTAATTTCATTGGGTTCCTTGGATTCGAAAGGTTGCAATTACACAGTTCGTGATGAAAAGATGAAAATCTTTCGTGGTGGTCGTTTTCTCATGAGTGAAAACAAAAAGGATAAATTGTAATTATTAAAAGGAAGTGTCATTCAAGGTGGAACTCATGCTATGTTTCAAAGTAAAGGTGCCATGTGTGAAGACTTTGAAAGTATTCGGTTTACTAGTATTTCATGGAGCGAGTTCAAGGGCCGTTTGGACTCGTGTGTACAAGATCAATTCTACGCACTTATGGTGGGGTGCATAACGGGTAAGCAACAATAGGGATAAACGGTTGATGAAATTTGAGTCATGGTGGAGATTTGTTAAAATAATGTCTAAAATCCTAATGTTAAAAGGATTAATTGGGCCGAAACCATACACTTGCGAAATTGGTGCGGTATTCCAAACTTTACTTGGATTAGGAAACCTTAATCCTAAATAACTTAGGTTAATCAAGGTGAATATGACATATATAAAGTCATGTTGTGCTCACTAGTCTTCATGCCGTGTACACAAGTCGAGAGAGATAGACATATTAGGGAAACGAATGGCAGACCACTGTGTTCTAGGGTCTCGAGGTCTTGGTGGTATTAGACAAATTAGTGCGTGGCTATTTTGGGCTATGAGAGGTGTGGTACTCTGTATGATCGTGTCAATCCTTATAACCCTAGTCCTAGGTAGGGTGAATACATTGAAAACTCTCTATTGTAATTCATCATCGTTTATAGTGAATTTGTTGCTTGTCTTGGAGTGGATTAAAACACATAAATCCTCTGTTCCCTTTTGTTTGATTTCGTTATATTTTCTATTTTTTTGCCATTATTTCTCCAGGTACTTAGTACTTTTATTTTCGACCGATTCGCTTCCGCATTAAAGATAGAAACTTGGAATTATTAATCCAAGAATATCCTCATTTCTATAAGAAACTGGTATCAGAACTTTGGGATAGTTAAAATTATGAATCAAGAGATTGGAGTTTTAAAGATGGGGGACGTTGGAAATTCTATGTAATTCTAATTAGAGAAATTTAACGAAAGTAATGACTTTAGCTTGTGGCAAGTTAAAGTTAGGGATGTGTTGATCTAAGGAGATCAAGAGATTGCTTTGAAAGGAAAGGAAGCAAAACCCGAAGATATGAAGGATGAGGTATGGAAGAGAATTGATCAAAAGGCGGCTAACACTATACGACGATGTTGCGCGAATAATGTTCTCTATAACGTTATCTTCGAAAAATCTGTGAAGGCATTATGGGAGAAGTTGGAGAGTCTCTACATGGGGAAATCTATTTCAAATTGGTTGTACCTAAAGAAGGAGTTATTTAACTTCACGATGTCTGAAGGTATGAATATTAAAGATCACTTGAATGCTTTTAACAAGATATTTTGTGAGTTGGCTAATATCGGTGTTAAAATTGAGGATGAAGATCAAGGTTTAATTTTTCTAAAGTCTTTGCCACCGTCTTTCAAGCACTTAGTTACTACTGTTATGCATGGGAAAGACAAGGTTACTTTGGGTGAGGTACAGACATCATTATTAACTGATGATTCTATAAACAAGGGTTCTAAGAATAATGATAATAGTGATGCTTTGTATGTGGGAAGCAAAGCTAGTCATGTCAGAAATTCGTCCGGTGAAAGTTCAAGTGGTGGTGAGAAGAAAAAGAAGACTTCCAAGATAAAGTGTTGGCATTGCAATGAGATAGGTCACATTGTTCGTAATTGTCAAAAACTCAAGGATGAAGTGAAGAAAGAATTAAATTCTAATGCTAATATTATCACTTTCGATGAGGGTGGTATTATCAATGACAAGAATAGCAGTGATATACTTAATATGACCGTGAGTGGTGATAATCTACGGACTAAATGGGTTCTTGATTTCTGTTGTTCTTTTCACGTGTGTTCCAATAGATATATGTTTTCTACTTACAAGAGTGCAAGTGGTAATATATTTTTGGCGGATGATTCTTTTTGCAAGATTGAAGATGTTGGGACAATTAAAATCAAGACTCAAGGTGGAGTAAAAACGCTAACTGAAGTTCGTCATGTTCCTAACTTGAGGAGGAATAAAATTTCATTGGGTTCCTTGGATTCGAAAGGTTGTAATTTCACAGTTCGTGATGGAAAGATGAAAATCTTTCGTGGTGGCCGTTTTCTCATGAGTGAAAACAAAAATGGCAACTTGTATTTACTAAAAGGAAGTGTCATTCAAGGTGGAGCTCATGCTATGTTTCAAAGTGAAGGTGCCATGTGTGAAGACATTGGAAGTATTCGGTTTGGTAGTATTTCATGGAGCGAGTTCAAGGGCCGCTTGGACTCGTGTGTACAAGATCAATTCTAGACACCCACGGTGGGGTGCATGACGGGCAAGCAACAATAGGGATAAATGGTTCATGGAATTTGAGCCAAGGTGAAGATTAGTTAAAATAATGTCTCAAATCCTAATGTTAAAAGGATTAATTGGCATGAAACCATATACTTGTGGAATTGGTGCGGTATTCCAAACTTCACTTGGATTAGGAAACCTTAATCCTAACTAACTTAGGTTAATCAAGGTGAACATGATATATATAAAGTCATGTTGTGCTCGCTAGTCATTATGCCATGTTGTCACGCCCTAACCTGAAATTTTATACGAACTCTCAAGTTGGTGCTTGGTCTGGATCATGTAACAATAATTAGCAATGAAAGTTCTGCTAAAAATCAAAACTTATCCATATAATCAAGATAAAATCTCATAAATTACTGTCTCGAGTCATTGATCTCGAAAACATCCTATAACAACTTGATCAGAGTTACACAGCTGGGTATAATGGCACGACAACTTGTACCGACTATTAATCGTACATACATAGTTGTGCTACGTAACTTTAACAATCGTATCTATCTGATCACCGCCACTACATAGCTCCGTAGAGCTATTGTCCTAAATAGCATCTCAATAAATCTCTTCTAGTATATCCTACTACGTCTGCTCTATCTTCTTACCAACCTCAGGAAAACAAACAAACATAGAGTGAGTCGAAGACTCAACAAGTTACTAAATGCAATTGCATGACATGTGATCATGCAGCATGTTAAAGCAGTATATCATAACAACAAATAATTTCATACGCACGATAGGCTCAGCTGCCGTCAACCATCACATACCAGTTGGAGACCGCGACCACCTCATACATATGAAAGCACATTATAATACCATGCAATACCAGAGGCTCAGCAACCGCTAACCGTCCCATACCAGTTAGAGACCGAGACCAACCGACATGCATGGCTAGCATATAACAGATAACTTACAGTACTCTTATCAATGTCGAGATATGCATCAACATCCTTCTTTACTTTCTATCTTACTTTTCTTGTATATACATGTGCTGCTATTGCAGTGCAAATTCCTGAATGAAAACCTTTACTTGTTTCATGGACAGCTCCACCTATACAGGCAGCCCTTTCCGCATTCATAACTGGTTTGGGTTTCATGGGCAGCTCCACCTCTATGGGCAGCCCTTTCCGCATGACTGGCACCATGAGTGGCTTCACCTCAATGTGCAACCCTTTCCCACGCCTCTAATTGCCGTTGGTTACAGACAACAACCAGGATCGTAGCATACGAGTGTCGCCCTATTGGTTACGATAGTGAGCTACCCTCTACCATGGCCAGTGGCAGGACCATTACTGAGTCCACGGTTATCATAGCGCATCATGATTTTCATCATGTATATATTGCCCACGGTTGTTACCGCGCATCATGATTTTTATCATGTATAACTGTGTCCATGGTTTTCACCGCGTATCATGATTATTATCATGTATTTCATGTATTAACACATTCTCAATTATTACTGGCTGGTTCTCATTATCACAAACAAATAGATGTTTACTTGCTATCTCTTATCATGCTTTAATTTCATGAACAAGTAGATGTTTACTTGTATTAATCATATGCTCACATATACAAAATATTTACTTCTAGTGTATGTTATACATATCAACTTATCACATATCATTATGGTCAAGCAGATGTTTACTTGCCATTAATTACTCTGAGCACATTACTGGTCTCATATACATGTCATTTACTCTTTACACATATCATATCACATGTCATAGTGGTAACATTTATCTGTAAGCAGCTACCATTACTTTACTGAACTATTTTTGTTCCTGGTTTACAATGGATCCCATTACTATCATCATATTAACTTTTATTCGTGACGTGATACTTTGTATCCCGTACTCATTTTATGTTCACTTTACTGTATATGTCATAGTATTTATGATATTATAACTTTATTAATGTGTATCCCTAATATTTTAGGGACACTTCATATAATACCCACTAATCATATGACTTGCTAATAACTAGTACACATTTGATCATGGCATGAGACTATCTTTAGTTTATCATGCATCTACTTTAAAATAGGAGGGGATTAGTAACTTACCTCCCAAGTAAGCTTTCGAAAGGGTTCTCTTATTAAATATATCGCTCCTACGGAGTTGGTTCGTCCAGACTTTTGAGCAACCATTTATCTCAAGCAAGTGTTACACATCAACTTTTACAAATAGTACATGAACTATTTGTCTTCTATAGCATGAGAACTATTTTTAGTCTATTATGCAATATTTAAAGACGAGGGTTTAGTAACTTACCTCTAGCGCTTTTCCTTAATTAAACTTTACTCGAATATGATTTACTCGTCGAACACGTCGATTCTACGAAAATTAGTTTATCCAAATTCTGAATAGTTCAGCATCAAATGAACCTCGTTGGAAATGATCTGCTCATCAAACACATCGTTTCTACGGAAATCAGTTTGTACAAATTCTGAATACCCGAGCACCAAATAAGCCTTACACCCAAGAGAAGAAAAAGAAGTGTATGTTTTAGTGTGTGAAAGTATGTGAAAACATTAAGCTTTCACCCTTTTTATTGGCCTTTATTACTTAGCCTCTAAGATACCTCCTAAGGTGAGTCAGCACTCAAAGGCTCAGGTTGCGACAAGTGGCGGCGTAAGAGAAAACCTTAAATAATTACTCATCGTTCATGTTGATGAGTCATACCTAAGTATAAGGTGTCATCACAAGGAAGAACTTCAAAATAATGACTTATCTAGCCAAGCACGAGGTCGTAAGCTTATCTAATTTCATTTTTATCCACTTATTTGATCTTATCTTGTTTTGATCTTATCCTCTGACTCATCATTCCTATTTAAATCTTGATCTTATCCCTTTCCACTCAACATTATCCAATTTTCCTTGTTCCTATCCTCTTTTGTTCTTATCTTGTTCTATGTTTATCCATTTCTTTCATCTTATCATTTTATTATTTCTTATCCTTTTGTGATACCTATTCAACTTTCAATTTTATCTAAATTTTCTGTTTTCCAACACCCAAGACATATCCAAATAAATTCTTAAAGAAAAATCCCAAAAGACTTTTGAATGATTCTAATACCCAATATAAGATAAAATAAAGTCGGGGTTTACACATGTACATAAGCCGAGAGAGATAGACATATTAGAGAGACAGACGGCGGACACTTGGTGGTCGAGGTCTCGAGGTTTTGGCAGTATTAGACAAAATAGTGCGTGGCTATTTTAGACTGTGAGATGTGTGATACTCTGTGGGATCGTGTCAATCCTTGTAACCCTAGTCCTAGGTAGGGTAAGTACATTGAAAACTCTCTATTGTAATTCCTCATTATTTATAGTGGATTTGTTGCTTGTCTTGGAATGGATTAAACTACGTAAATCCTCTGTTCCCTTTTGTTTGATTTCGTTATATTTTCTATTTTCTTGCTATTATTTCTCCAAATACTTGGTACTTTTTTATTTTTGACCGATTTGCTTCCGCATTGAAATTAAAAACTTGAAATTCTTAATTTAAAAATATCCTCATTTTTATAACATCCCCATTTTTATACTAATCACTATTGTCCTTCCTCTTACTAGACTAATTTGCCCTTCATTATTACTCACACACACACACACACTTTCACTCTCTCTCTCTCCCATTCATGACTTCATGAAGTTCTCAATTTTTTGTTGTATCATTTGAAAAAGTTTACTTTTAAAAAATTATGCTTACAATTTTTATAAATCTTTCAAGTTTACCCTTTACATCTGCTATAAACATCTTTGCTATACTTAAATAATTTTTAATTATAACCAACTTCAATACTATTTATATACTCCCTCCGTTCCACCCAATTAGTTCAAGTTTGAAACGTCTAATAATTAAAATATATATAACTAGTATTGAATTTGATTATAATTATAAAAATATTTGATCATAATCAATATGTTTATAGTGTATGAGAAGGATATAGTTGAAAATTTTATGAAAATTTTAAGCATAATATTTTAAAATATATTTTTTAAGTGAAATATCTAAAAATAAAATAATAAACTCTTTATCTATAACGAATGAAGTATCCCTTAATTATTAGATTTTTCAATCATTCACCTTTTGGGCGAAACGAACAAAGTAGTAGTATGTAAAGATTTTGGTAGAAATAAAATAAAAAATTATTGTGATGTCAAAATTGCACTTTTGAGGGGTAATAGTGATTCCATTCTCGTAGTTAGTATTATACTACTCCATTCGTCCAAAAAATATTAACTTTTCTTTTGGGTTTGTCCTAAAAAAATACTCTCCTTGTTCTATTGAAAGAGTACGTTTGAAAAGTTTAATAATTAAGGGATATAATTAAGTATCATTAAAATTAGTCATAATTATAAAAATATTTGAGTATAATTAATATATTTATATGTCATATGTAAATGATAAAGTTATAAAATTATGAAGATCGTAAGCATAATTTTTAAAAATATACTCTTTATGTAAAATATTTCAAAAATAGAATAATGAACTTTTTGCTTGGAAGGAGAGAGTAGTCTCATTTCTAAAGATAGTAACAATTTTAATACATTTGTCAAAGTTATAATTAAAAAAAATTTTTAATTTGTCAAATAAAACTATTTTCTTAATTAGAAGAAAAGGAATATAAGTGAACATTTTTTTCTAAGAAACACAAGTCGGACTAGGCAGGGCTGTGGTCCTGTGGAGGTAATTTTAGCAGGACAATAAAAAAATTGTTTTACCAAAACCTTCTGGAAGATAGAGAAGTTCCCTCCCCCACAATTGGGGAGTGGGGGCTAACATGCAAGATGGAGTAATTAATTATCTATCAGTAATCACGAAGCTCAAAAAATGGCTTAAGGTTAAGAATTACATACTTAATTGATAATATGGTTAATTACACCACTAGTCCTTTGACTATTAGCTTTTTCACAAATAATTCCTTAACAATTTTTTTCAAATTTCAATTCTTAGAGTATCAAAGTCACGCTGCTAGTCCTTTTGATGGATGTCGTTAGTATTTTTCTGTTAAGTTACTCATGTGCATTGCACATGCCATTTTTCAAGGGTATTATGAAAAATTCATACTAAATAATTAAACAATAAAAAAATTAATACATTTCTCTCTCTCTCTCTCTCTCTCTCTCTCTCTCTCTCACACACACACACACACAGTGAGCTGAACGGAGACAAACCAGACGAGGAAATGCTACCGGCATCCAACGGCAAACCAGAGAAATCGGAGACAGACCAGACGAGGTCTGTTCAAAAATGAAGCAGAAATCCAAGCTAACAGTATGTGTGGCCTTTAATCCACCTACAAACAAAAGGCTCTTATCACCACACTTAATAAACTCAAAATCATCATATCTTCTCTCCATTCCCCAAACATAACCAAAGAAAAAGCTCCCATCACAAACAACTTCTCAGAATAAGCCTGCCTTCAAAAATTAAAAGCAACGGAAAGGGCAAAAAGAAGATCTCCATTTCTTTTATTCTTGAATGACTACTTCGATCTCGATATAACCAGAATTATCCGCGACGGCGATGGCGTCCTCAGTAATAGGACTATTGCTTATGGCCTATTTTCTTGGAATTTCCCATCTTTTTGGGAGCTTCATTTACATTCCATGTGGATTGAAGCCCTGTCTAGTGCCCGGCAGAGCTAAGGGGAACCAGGACTTCATGTATGACGCAATGGTCCGCCTCAAATCCTCCGGATGAGATCGAAGGTTTTCGATACAAGAACGAACTACTCCGGCTGCCGAAAAGACTGGCGGTGAGGGTTTTGGTTGCTCCTGAAACCGTTGGAGGTAGAGTCAGATGTAGAGGGAGAGAATTTCAAGTCCCTTACATGAGTTTGGGGATGTCGGAGCTGTTCTCGTCGCTAAAGGAGCCTTTGACCGCCTCAGTTTGGGGATGCCGGAAATGGATGACGGCAGCGAGGGACCTACTGCTGTTGCGTTTAGACCTTGACAGAGGGAGGGGGATTGCCGAAGTTAATGGGGGTTCCTCTGCTTTGCTGTTGTTGCGTTGAAAGAGAGACTAATTAGGGCTTCTTTTTTCCTTTTTTTTTTTTTTTTAAAGTTTTCCAAACATATAGAGCAAGTCATTAAATAATAAAAATAATTTAAAGGTTAACCTTAATTTAAATAATAATTTAGCGTTAATGACACTATAAGTTATACAGGGATACATGAAATTCCATAAAAGCCCTTAATCAAGGTCACATGTTTGGCACACGACAGACTTAACGAATAAATCCTAACGGTATCTACCAAAAGGACTAAGCGTGTCTAATTTTGATATTCTAGGGACTGAAATTTAAAAAAAAATTCTTAAAAGACTAATTATAAAATAATTAATAATTAAAGAACTAATGTTATAATTAACCCTTAATAATATTACGTACTACTTACGTATTTTAAGATTAAAAAGAATAAAAAAAAAAAGAGGCGGAATCTTGTTGTTCCTTTGTCCCATAGCAAAGCGAATTTATCTGATGGCCCACATACTTATCTTTCAATCCCCTCTTTGTCCCCCACCCCTTATTCTATTATTCTTGCTTAGCCAAGAATAATTCCATGTGTTTTTTTTTTAAGGATTATTTTTTAAGTAATGCTATGGTACTTAAAAAATACTAAATTTTTTACATTAAATAATGTGTTAGCTGATATGATATAAAAATAAAATTAAAAATTATAATTAATAAATTACATCAGCTGTCACATCAATTGACACATCATTTGATATAAAAAAATTTGGTACTCCTTAGGTACCCATAGCATTACTTTTACTCCTTTGCTAGTTTTAAACTTTTATTGAGTAATGCTATGAGTATTTTAAAGTACCAAATTTTTTACATCAAATGATGTGACAGTTGATGTGATGCATTAATTATTATTTTTAATTTTATTTTTTGTACCACATTAACTTACACATCAGCTGATACATCATTTAATGTAAAAAAATTGGTACTCTTTAGGTACCCACAGCACTACTCACTTTTATTTTAGGAAATTTGAGCTAATTTGTTCAAACATTTAGCGTATAGACATTAATAAACTTTCAAAGTCATTTTTATAATAATTATACATTGGATTTATAATTAGAAAAACTATTTTAATATTAAAAGTGTTATAAAAAATTTATTTTTAATTTTAAATATTCTTGATAAATTCAGGAGGACCCGATTGAGATGTATGACTGGAATTGAATAATTTGTCGTACCAAAAAAAGAAAGAAAAAAAAAACAAAAAAAAAAAGCGCGTGCAAAAGTAGTAGTAGGAGTAGGAGTATTATAAGTAGTAAGATAAAAAGGAGGTGGGAGTTGGAGTAGCTAGGCAGTAGGCAGTAGCCACCACCCTGGAAAGGCATTGGGTCCCTCCCTCCCTCTCACCCTTTAATTGCAACTGGATGGATGGATACGTTACGCGCATGCCCTCTTTTTGGTCCCTTTTAATTGCTGCAACTAGTAAAGGGAGGGAGGGTTAGGGTTAGGGTTATTTTTCAGTGTCCAAGTTTTAACTTAGGTTGGTTCCAATGGTGGATTTGCATATATTATACTCCATCCATGTAGCCTGTAGGCTGTAATCTCAAGTTTATACATTAAGCTAAACTCATGAGTTTCACTTGTTTAAGTCTAATTTGTTATGTTATTTTGAGACTATATATATATATTATGCTTGAGTCGTCGAGATCTAGCTATAAACTTCATTGTTTGTTTTAATTAAAATTAATTTCAAGTTTAACTTGTTTAGCTTATACCAATTTTAAACCCCAACAATTAATCCTACATTATTCTGTAAAGTGTTAGCAAGTTCACAATCTCGATTGGGATCAAACAATATTAATTAACTATTTTGTCATAAAACCTACTACCCATTGCTCCTCATTGCAAAACAAAACTCCATAAATCAATTCACTATGAAGAAAATCAAGTAAACTAGGAATGGTAATTATAGGGCGGTTCGGTGGCGGTATGTTATACATGATATCATTCTTATTCTCTAATTAAATTTTATGCCCCATAACCACCCATTCCCCACCGTGGATTCAATTTATTCCCCCGTATTCATTTCTCACGAACAACGGCTAATTTAGGAATACCCACAAATAATTTGTCAAGCTAACAATTTAGTTAAAACAATTTAATGATTACAATAAACTCTCAAAAAGAAAGTTTCAAAGAATATACTGTACAATTTAATCAAGTTTATAAGACTTAATAAAGGATAATACTTCGACTTATAACTCATCATAATTTGTTCATAAAAGCTAAAAAATTACGTAGTTGTGCACGCTACAAATTACCAAATATTAAGTTTCATTCAGCAATGAAGAGGAGTGTGCAACAACAGTAGATTTGCATGATTGAGAATGATGTTAAAATGTTGGTGTTTTACATCTAACATATGTACACCTAGCTAGGTTGTATGGTAAATATTTGTATGATTAGGGGTAAAGTTATATTACTAAATAAATAGTTTGGGTTCGGAGAATGGGGCGGGTAATGCTAATACCAAACTTGAACCGTTCCCCAGTTTTTCATTTCAGTTATTTCCCGTTACCCGCTCCATATCCAGTCAAACCAGCTAATAATTGTCAACTTCAGTTCAGTTCGAATATCCACGATTCGTTTCAAAATTGTCATCCCTAAAGTAAACTAAAGTACTCCCTTTGTTTTTAAACGAGTGTTTATTTTTGAAGAAACGAGTGTTTATTTTTAATTTTGTCCCTAAATGAATGTCTATTTTATACTCCATAAATTTACTAATTTAACTTTGACACATATTTGAATATATACATATAATATTAAAATGCCTTAAAATCAACTTTTTTAAAAAAATTTGGTAAATACAAAAATGTAGCCTCTTCAATACCGACGGAGTAAGTTAAAAACACTATCTACCTCATGACTTTGAATGCAATTTCCTGCAGTTACGCCGACCAAAATGTTAAGACTGACTCAAACTTTAAGATTTTTAGATGGAACTGATGACCATTTTTAAGTTTTATTATTAACTCGCTCCCCCCTTTTTTTTAATTAACAACTTTGTGTTTTTTGTCTTCATCTTGGCTAAACAATATACCTTTATAAACTGCGAATGGGCCCAATCATGTTTCGTTGTTCTCCATTTTAGATCTCACGTAGGCCATCTCTCCAACGCTCTTGTATCCATGTTTGAATGCACCTAACCTTTTGTTTTGGAGCTAGATAGCTAGCCTAGCTACCGTTGATTCGTCATCCCATTCACAGTTACATCGCATGCATATATAAAACAAACAATAATTTGGGTTGCTAGCTTACGAGTGAGTTCCTATAAGGTGAGATCCAATGATAAATTCGAGACTTAATTTATATAGAACAGAACGTGACTTCTTAAGTTTGATTTATTTATTTATTTATTTTCGTGCCCTAAAAAAAAAAAAAAAAAAAACTAATTTACTTACAACTTATAATGAATAGTATCTAACAATAGATAAACTGATCAAATACGGTGCCAATGTCAAGACATGCATGCTTCCCAACTGATCAATGAACAGCGCGCAAAAAGAGACTATCATGACTAGAACTTTTGTTATGTTTGACTACTCAATGTTATATTTTAGAATTGAAATTTGATGAACAATTTAAGCTTCACAGAATTTAAATTATACTTCCAATTTTAATTCAAAGCTATGACATTAGAGTTCCCAAACAGACTCTTTGAGTAATTTGAATACAACTAGCTAGTATTGTCTTCAACTTGAACTCGTCGTGTAAAAAAATTAGTTTGATTTTATATTTCAATCAGAGTTTTGGATTGCACGTGCAGCAAAGCCCGCCCAGGCAAAAGTCATAGCTGCACGCTGACAATCTGCTTTGGGGCTTATTACTAATCAATAGCCAGCCATACTTATTACTACTTGCATTCAATTTATTTCCCTTTAGACTTTAGACACACACACACACACACACAAGCGTACACCCGACCAAATGTCTGGCCTTTTAAAGAAAAAAATGAGCTAGCTTGTCCCTTTATAAGTGAGTTTTTCATGTCTTGTTAAATTCGTTGATTTCAACTTCATGATTCACTTTTTAAAGTAAATAGCTATACAAACTCTCAATGGAGCAGGCCAGCTGTTTAATTTGTTTTTTATTTACCATTTTGGGTGTCATGGGAAGACATCTTTGGAACTCTCGTGTATCCATCTTCAAGCGTATATACTATTGGATGATATTCATTAATGTACTAATATTGTTCATATTTATCAACCAAATCAAATGAAAACTACAACTATAGGGTTCTAGATTGATTTTATTCAAGCTAAGCTATAGAGAATGTGTTTGACATGGTTAGTTTTGTGGTTGGTTTTTGAGTTTCGTTACTCTAGGGCTGCTCCTAATTGAGGGAAAAGTTTTCAGCCTCGCTAATAATTTAGTGTTTGTTTTCAGCGGGTGGATAAAACAACACTGGTCACCAAAGAATTCAAAAGCCTAAAGAATTGCAACCAAAACTTGAAGATTCAGGGCACTCATAAGTCTAGCTCACCATGTGTTTCTGTTTATATCTGAATGACTTGGGGTTTGAGAATTGATGGGTACTAGTGAACTATTGAAATGGGTAAGATTAGAGAAGTAACCGAAGGGGTTGGGTTTGAAGTGGTTACATAAGATGGCCGCATTGTTGTTTCTTCACAGCTGCGTCTTCCAATTTTTTGGACTGAGAGTAACAGAGGAGAATGAAGGAGAAGTTATGTCATTAAAAATTGGAAAAAGTTAATTGAACACATGACAGCTAATGACTGGTGTGACACAGAATGGGACAGCATTATGGGACAGAAGATTTGAAGCCCCTTTTTTAGAATGCAGGTTTTTTCTTGTAAACATGTCTAAAGTAACGTTTTAAAAAGCTGATTTTGTAATATCAATTTTAATCATCAATGACAAGTTTACCCTTTTATATAATTACTGATTAAGGGACAAGCTCGATCCAACAAGAAAATTCGAGCATTTTAATTTTATCGCTCTAACCAAAACTCTCAAGTGTTTTAATTTGCAGATGGGTTTGAAAGTTGAATGTGTTTGGATAATTGAAAGGAAGAAATTGGAAGTAATTTGAGTGATTTGAGTTTTCATGGAAGTAATTGGAAGTAATTTGAGTGATTTATTGAGTGATTTCTTGATGAGTTTGGTGGTGGTGGTGGACTGACAATGGTGGTTTCTTGAATTATTGGCGGGAGAAGATGAGTTTGGTGGTGGTAGTGGACTGACAGTTTGAGAAGATGGGTATTAGGGCCTTTTTTTCCCCTTAAAATCTTGCACATGAAATTACATAAATACCCTTAACCAAAGGCACGTGATGGGCACATAACGGACTTAACGAAAAAATACTAACGGCATCTAACAAAAAAAATTTGTTAAGGGACTAATGGTAGAATAGTCCATAGTCAAGGAACTAATGGTATAATTAACCCCTTTTTTTTGTACTAATATAGAGGGAGAAAAAAAAAAGAGACAATTTGAAGAAGAAATTTTTTATGTTAGGACAAGATTATGGAGATCTCTTTCTGAATTGTAATTGGTTGGATGATTGTTTGAGATCTGATAGAAAATTATGGATCATGTCTGTTGGATATTCAAAATTTCTAGTGTGTATTTGTGTGTATTTTTGTTTTTGAATTTTCCTTAAATTTTCTTTCATCTTTATTAAGTTTTGAAGCATAAACGTAAAAAATAAATAAATGTTGATTAACACTCTATCTTTTTATTTTGTACAACTGACCCATTTCATGTTAAATAACGGATCGTTTTTAACGACATCCATTTCAGGGACCCATGGCTTGAAAAATGGCAAACTTTGGTTACTAGCGGGTATTTCCGTTGTATAGGGACTAATATTAGAAAGTTCAAAAGTATAAAAACCAATGGTGCACTTTTCCCATTTAATAATCTTTTTTTAATGTGCACTTGGATCATTGAGGAAATTTGTAATGTTTGAAACAACGAGATTATTACTACTTCCGTTTCAAGCAAATAGTCCACTATAATATTTTAAAATATTTCATTTAAAGAGTTTACTAATAAAAAAAATTATACTTACAATTTTTATAATCTTTCATCTTTACCCTCCACTTGTATTCTAATGATTTTTATTGTGCTCAAGTATTTTTGTAATTATACTTACAAAAAATTAAAATTTTCAAACGTAGACTCTTTAGGTGGAACGGAGAAAGTATTATTTATTTATTTTTGCCGATGTAAGTTCGAGGTCCTAAACTAATTTTCGAGCTCGGTAGGTCTACAAGGGCATTTAATCTCTTTTTCAAAGTTATAAAGCATTTGCATTCCAATTGCTCGAACCCAAGTCTTATGGTTAAACTAGAACAATTCACTATTAATTAATTTACGCGCTTGTAGTGTAAGGAATTTTTTTCTCACAACTAATTCCTACGCTTTTAGAACTAAGATTTTATGCATGTTAATGAAAAGGTTTAATAATATAACTTTTATAAATTCTTATTAATCAAATACATAAATGAAAATAATCTTTTAATTTTTTTATAGAGAGACTATTTTCACTACAATTTTCGTTAATCCATTATATTATTAATTATTACACTAAATAAATACTTGTTTGGACAAAACTACCCTCAATTACTTGCCAATATTAAGTTTACTAGCAAAATCACTTTTCTAATTACTTGTTTATATTATTTTCTAATTCAAAATTATTTTTATAATTACTTTTTAATAATGTTAGAGTAATATTATTTTCTAATATTATTAATTATTTTTATTTAATATATTTTAAATATTTAATTAATTAAGCTCATGGCGAGAGTCATGTTGCATAATAGAAAATCTAATATCATAAGGACATTTTTGGCCAACCAAACTTTGAAAAATGTTGTGAACTTTGCTTACTTGAAATAAAAATTCACTATTAGATTTAAAGGATATAATTGTAAAAATTATTCCTATAGTAAAATCATATTGTAATATGGCATCGTAAAATTTTAATACTTTTTGTTTATCTATAACAATTGGTTCTAAATTTTAAATTGATTGAAACCGATAATGAATTCAATATCTATGATCATATTGCTATTAATGAGTTGATTTTTAAAATAATATTTTTAAAATTAAATTAAATTAAATTATTTTATTTTAGTAATAAAATATCACATAATTTCTTTTATAAAGAAACATTAAACGAGCTTACATAATTGAGAAAACATATTTATTAAAAATAAATAAATATATATAGAAAAAAAAAATCTACCTTGTTTGTTGATATGTTAGGAATTAAAATTTAATTAAAAAAAGAAAAGAAATGCGTGTATTACTCAACTTCAAAATGACAAGTAATTAATTAATGGGTAAATTTGTCCAATCATACATTAATATAAAGTCACAATTAATAATGTGGTGGATAAGTAAAATTTGTAGAGGAAATAACCCCTCTTTTTATTTTTATTTGTTTTTTATTCCCTTCATTTCACTTGACCATAATTCTTAAATAAATGTGTTTGCGTCAGAAATTCACGATCTTTGAATGGAATGATTGTAAGTTGAGTAGTAGCTTGTTGGTGATCTTTATTACATATATAGGAGTATTTTACTTTCAACGGCAAAATCAAACTTTTAATACAAGCTTACGTGAGTCCATCTGATCAATTTTATGGGAAATGGTATGGAACCTGTAATACGGAGTACAAGTTTATGCCAGTCAATACCAATTCCAAGGGAAACGTACGTAGACTAATAATTCCATGTTATATATATATATATATATATATATATATATATATATATATATATGTAGCTCTACCTCTAAGTATTATTGAAAGGGAATGGGTTGACTTCAAATTAGAATGTGGAGCCGAACAAGTCTAACATCTCTCCCATCAAAATCAAAAATTCGAAAATAAATAGCGAAGAAAGTCATTCAAATATCATTAGTCTTAACAATGTTCAAACAATATATATGGACCTAAACAAGTCACACCTTCTTCGTCAAAATCAATGATAGTTCGAAAGAAATACTATAGAAGAAAGCCATTCATTTTCTTTTTCTCTCTTTGGTACAAATTGGGCTAAATAATTACTGAATTATGATATCTCATGTCGGATGTAAAATTTGTGTGTGCCTTATAAAGTGGTCATGACCCACTATCACTGGGCACCAACCTTCCATGAACTTTTGGGTGGGCTTGTAGTAGAGCTACTTAAGTTCGACTTGCATTTGCTTCGATAATACACTTGTTTGAGATCCGTTCGTGAGACAATCAAACTAATCTCAAACGAAATTTCAAGCTAGTTGGACATTTAAGCTCGACTCAATAACTTTACAACACAATATTTCTATTGAAATATCAAGTTACTTGAGCTCGACTTGGTTAAAAACTCGTTGAAGCAAACCAAGCTTGAATATCTTTTCAAGTTTGATAAAATTATCGAACAAACTTAAATATTCAAGTATTCGGCTCGACTCGGTTCGTTTTTACCTAGGTAAAAGAAAAGAGTCATTCAAATATCATTGATTTAACTCCAAATCAGAATAACTGAAACACTTGTAATGGGTTTCAACTTGAACTTGAATCATCAATACTAAATTGACCAAAACAAATTAAAACTATATGAATCAATAAACTTGCTTTCATTTAAAGCAATAGTTTTAACTTAAACTTGAAATGGTTGAGTGCTGAAGTCAAGCATCTAATACTATTGTGATTGGAAGAAGAAAAATATTTGAACGAGTTTTTAAGCTAACAACATGGAAAAAACAAAGTTCTTCAATCATTGTATGTAACATCTTTTCCAGAACTCTACCTACAAAAGATAGTTAAAATTGGGAGAGTAAAAATAGTCCTTTTCTCATGTTAAAGGTGATGGATGGGCTGTTAAGCCCATAAGTAATAATGATTTTAGCTAGGTGGATCATTTGGTGACCTAGAGCTTGGGCCGAGCGTTGTACAACTTGCTTTATATAGCGAGGGCCTGCCACTATGTGATCTAAAGTCCAATGAGCACAGCTGACTAAATTCGTGTTCAGTTGATTTTATGGTTTGTGTTTGTGTGTGTGTGTGTGTGTGTGTGTTTTTTTTTAGGTGAATTACAGGCCGGTCCCTTTTTTAATATTTGTAATCGCTCCAGTCTACTCATCTTTTTTTAAAATTAGAAAAGGTATTTTGGGGCGAAAAGACGATTATGCCATTAATGAAAGAAAAACACGAGTGCATCAAGAACCCAAGGCATCGCGATGAGTAATCTAAGACATCGCGTGGGTTAATCTTAATCATCGCGATGAGCAACTAAGGCATCACAATGAGTAACCAAAGCATCGCGATGAGCAACCAAGGCATCGCGATAAGCAACAAAGGCATCGCGATGAGCAACAAAAGCATTGCGACGACCAACCAATGCATCGCGATGAGCAACCAAGACACCGTTTGAATTTCAATTGCTTGTGGAGACTTGATTTTCGCACGGCGTTGCCCCGAACCCCACAAGGGACGCTGTCCCTCGACCCTGTGACTGACCGAGCGGGTTGATCCCGTTGCGTTGCTCAAAGATATCGCGATTGGTAAATTAAAGGCACCCCGATACCCAATTTAATATAATATCAAAATCGATCAAAATGGTTGTTTTTTGTTGGGAAATTTACATACAAACACGATATTGATTTCCTATAACAGTATAGTATTGATATTTTACAAAATTCAAACTCAAATCATTGATTAAAGTCCTAAAATCACCCAAGAACATCCCCTCGTTTTCGGACAGCACACCGTCAAGCTCGATTTGGATATCGAAAATAGTATTTTTTGGTAGAAAAATTGTGCACAAATGTAGTACTAAGTTAGGATAACAATATGAGATTGATTTTAAACAAATTCGAAGCTTAAAACATAGATTAAAGTGGCCAAAACAGCCCAAGAACAAAGAAAAACGAGATGAACTCAAAAAATTCGAATTTGATCAAATTGTGATCCAATTCGTGTTTTATGCGTGGAAATTGATCCCAAAATATGAGGAAAGACTATATTAACAACATGAAATAATTTATACATCAATTCGAACCTCAAATCTGAAGCAACGATGTTGTTGAGGGCATTTTATGAAGAAAATTCTCAAAGTGCCTTTTAGCAATTTAAAAAAAAATGGTGAACCAGAGAGAAAATTTTTTTTAAAAGTGGACCGGCTAGCAATTTCCTTTTTTTTTTTTCCCTCGTAGTTTTTACTTTCTTTTAACTTGGTCTTACTTTGATTCTCTATCTCTCTTTTACATTTCCTTACACAATAATAAAAGAATCACGAACCACAATACAAACCATCTATTGGACAGCAGGACCATGCTTGGATGTAATTGAATTCAATCAAGTCCATTAGTTTCAAGAAAACCCTAATTGAAGGGAGAATATTTCAAGAAAAAGAGGATACTTTTGAGACACAACACTAGTGAGCAAGAAGTTTCTGAAATTTAGAGCTAGTTTGGTAGTAGAGTAAGGATAAACAGTACTATTATTAATCCCTAGTATTACTAGCGACCTCGCTATTAATCCTCACTATTAAATTGAGGTTAGTTTTGTAGTTAAAAATATTAGTCAAGTATTTTTTTTAGTGAGGACGCTAATAATATCATCCTCTCCCTTGTTATTAATTATTAGGGAGGAGATAAGAAATTTATCCGGATAGCTCGTGCTATTGGTCTCGACCGCCTATTGCGTACCAAACATCTGATTATTCGGCTTATTAATATTATCTAGCCTTAATCTTGCTACCAAACAACTCCTTAGATCATTATAGGCCTTATTTACCTTGTGATTTAAGGTCTGATTTTAATAGTTTTAGACTTTCTCTCTATTTGATCCCACAGCTTTCTCTATCCCTCTCATACTTTTTCTTCATTTATTACAAAAATAAAACCTAAAATCTATAATCAAGCTCTTAAATCACGGAGGCAAATGCAACCATATCTTTTTGTTTGATAGTATAAGCATTTGTTAAACTTTGGGGCACACATTTCTTAATCGTAATAGGAAATAAAATTGGTGTCTAAAAATAAATTGCCATGTTGAAGTTATAAATTACTTGTGCCTTACAACATGTTTTTGCTACAAAAAAAAAGAAAAAAGATTTACTAGATTGGAAGTTAAACAGAAATTGGTGAACTGATATATAAAATGGAGTATACTGTATGTATATAAGTAGGGCAAGACAGTAAATTAATCTGTAGTGCTCAGCTCGATCAAAAACCAAAATAGCAACAAAGCTTATCAAAGAGGAGCATTTGGAAGCATTAACGTATAATTTTAGAAATTAATTACAAATAGCAGTAAAACATTTTCCATACTTAAAAAGAAAACTGGTTTTAGCAAAGCCCAATGTCAATTGGGCTTTGCGTGGATGCTTTCTTTTGTTTGTTGTTGCAATCTCAAAATTCCACCAAATTATTTATTTATTAAAAAAATAAAAAAAAAAACTTTTCCTAAGCATTATTGATTATAGGATCCACCCACCCACCCACAAATCTAAGAAAAGGTCCCACCCACCTCATATCCACATTTATATTCCTTTATTAGAAGAATTAATTAATGATCACAATTAAATACTACAAAAAAAAAAATTCATGACTAATTTTACTATTAAGATTTATTCTCCATCACAACACAAGTACTTTTATTTCTATATGAAGACTTTTGACTTTTTCTCTCTTTAATTTCATCTGTGTTTTTTTTTTCTCTTACAACATAACAAAATTCATTAAAATTGCAAAGTCAAACAGGTACTAGTAATTTTCAAGATAACATAAAAATATTATTGAATTGAATTGAATTGAATTGGTGAAAAGGAAGGAAGAGGCTTTGAAACAAGTTGGCCCTTTGGTCATGTGATAAGCCTTTACTCCTTATTAGGCCTTATCACAATTTACAAAAACTAACACATCAATCCTACTTTACCAAAACACAACATGGCTGCAATTCCGACTGACCTCAATCACTCTTTTAAGTCAGCAATCAATCATCACTCTCACTCTCACTCTCTCTCTCTCTCTCTCTCTCTCTCTCTCTCTCTCTCTCTCTCTCTCTCTCTCTATCTGATTGTCTCTGGAGGCAATGGATGGCTGGGATCTATCTTCCCACGCCACAATATTAATTGAGAGCCCCATTTACATTTATTTTAGATATTAATGTTCCATGCTTTGCTTTATTATCTATCTGATTAATACTCCTACTACTACTACTACTACTACTACTATTTGAATAGTAGTAGTAGTAGTATTTAAATCCAAACTAGTAGAAAAAAACATTAAAAACATACTACTACTACTACAAGTATGAAACACAAACACAATGATTAGGAGGCCCCACACACACCCAACAATTAATAATGATTTTGTACTTAAGACTTCGCAATTAAAGGAGAGACTACTTAATCCATTATGAGTATATATAAACATTTTTTCCTTTTTCATTTTACTAGTATCTCTTTAATTCTCATTCCCATGTTTCTATTAGTATGCATTTTCTTTCTTTAGATTCAATTTACCCATCGATCGAATCATTCATTCCCCAAAAGTCAAAAGAGAAACAACCACCGGCTAGCTGGCAACTTTAACTATTCAACATTTTCAAATTTAAAATTTTAAATATTCTCATTCAACACCCACATGACATAATACTTACCTATCAATTAATTTTAAGATATTATTATTATTATACTCCTAGTCACTATGTTAAAACAAGTAAGTGTCCTTTTTTTTTTTTTTAACCAAAATTGACTTTAGACAAATTTAATCATACATGTACATGAATGAATATCCATCCTTTAATTACGTACACTACATGATTACTATACACATACACATTCATTCCAACATCATTATTGGATTGGATTGGTAACAAAAGAAAAGTTTACTAGTTTGAAACAAAAAGAAGCAATCACTTGGTGGAAAAGGAACTGATTGAGCGATGACATCCAGGAAATGGGGCTTGGCTTGGCTTGGAAGCAACTCAATTTGACACACAAGACATATATATATATATATATATATATATATTTCTATCATAATTACTTCTCTAATAAATTTTTTTAAAAAAACTGAAAACAGTTCTCGAAAACCAAAACGAAAAACAACTCTGAAATACTAAATGAATAGACAAAGCTAAAAATAAAAAAAAGTTAAGCATTTACTAGTTTTAAAACGTTAAAACGAATAGACAGAGCTAAAACCAAAAATAAAGACGGTTCTTAAAATGCTAGTAAATAAATAGATAACAAAACTTTTACCAAAATCTAAATACAGTAAAAACCACCAAACAAAATCCCCAGAAAATTTGAGCATCTATTAAATTTGTGTTGTGTTAAATCTTGCAATAAGCTAAATAAAGAAAAATAAAAATAAATTGAGCTCGTATAAACTAAACTTTATTTATTAGCAGCATATGTTTCTTAGTTTTGCAGGGACCTCTACACTTAACTTTCTTTACTCTCTGCAATATACTCTTTTCTACTACCTCCTTTCTTCTTCTTCTTCTTCTTCTTCAACTAGAGCAGAGATACTCTATTACTTACATTCTCTCTCTAAACAAACCCTTGCAAGCTTCTTGCTTGCTTCCTGTGGTTTTTTTTTTTAAAAAAAAACCATAAACACGAAAAATAAAAAGAACTAAAAACCTTACATATTTGCTTTTTCTATCTCTTTCTTCTTTGCAACCCCCCCCCCCACCACACTAAATGTAAAAGAAAGACTAAAAACCCTCTGTGGTTGTTTCTCCTTTGATTAGGTATGATATGAACTCAGCAACGTAACTTACGTTTTATCTGCAGACTGCTACTGGTTGGAAAATTATGTAAAAACTTCTATCTGTTGTTTCTAACCCACTGAAAACTGGTCTTCAAATTTCTGTCCTCTTTCAACTCTACAAACCTCCTCTGTTCATATACGCTATATAACTGCTGATATTCCACTCCCTAGTGCTGATGCAAAAGGGCTATCTGGTAGATTCAGTCCTTGACTGCTGCAATTTTTCAAATATTCACAACATTATGGAGTTGCACCAAAAAGAATAAATGAAATTAGATAAAATAAATAAAAGCATCACAAAAAGAATATATTTCCAAACTTACGGCAAAATACAGTTACAAATTAATGACGAAATAACATTTTCTGAACTAATGACAAGATACAGATGGACAAGTTAACGTTAATCTTGCCCTCTTTTCTGAACTAACGACAATACATAGATATTCTCCCACCATAAGCAATCTTATGTTCCCAGATACAATATCTCAAAAGTAAGAAATTTTGTCAGATTGACGACATGCATACAGAAAAGCACCACAAAATAGATTTTTCCAAAATAACGACAATACACATCATTATAGATTTTCAGGCAATGAGTCATGCTAGAAATGGCAACAAGCTATGACGTAGATAATAGCACGACAAAATCGTTTTTTCCAGAATAACAACATGTTACCGTTGTAGACTTTAATTCAGACATAATCAGTCTACGCAAGAAAGAGAAACAAGAGTTATACTTCATTGCTTGACATGGAAGACACTTTATTTACACGAAAAAAATTGGGGCAATAAAGCGGGAAGAACTGATAGATATTCATTCCTATTATTGCCCCTAACTGAAAACTGCAGAGGGCGAAAAATATCATACCTCTCTTGCTCATTGTACTTGGTGTTGATGCGCCTAATATTTTCCTCACTAGTTGAACCATTATTCAAAACATCTAGTAAGTAACTGAAACGCTCAGCCGAAGTGAACTCCATTTGTTCTGCACGACCTATAGTGACAAAATAAGAGCAGAATAATCAAGCAAGATTGAAATTATTAAAAGAAGAAGGATTAAGAAAATAACTACAAAATAACACTAGACGAATAAATAATGCATTGCTAATCTGTTTCATGGCAACCTTCTGAATGCTTCGACTCATCAACTGAGTAGCCAAAATACGACATTTGGTTCGAGGCCTTAGCTGCTAACTGCATCTCTGACAGACGCCTTCTCTCAAACTCAAGTGCCTGCTCGTGTTCTTCAATGAGCTGCTTCCTAAGTAATCTCGCATTATCACACATTCTGGGCACTGCATGAAAACATAAAATAGTGAAATGACAGTCAAAATGTTGCATTATCCCAGAAGATGAACAAATTACACATTCCAGCTGGAGCTTATTCTCACTTGACTGAAACTCAGATTCTGCTTCATAGTACATCGGGTGCTGAAATTTTTCAATATACTTCCTGCTTAGAAAGAAATAAAGCTCAGAATAAATGAACGTGAAAAGGGAAAATGGAACCGAAAAATTCGAGAAAGAAAACAGAACAAATTACAGATTTTTCCAAATAAACCAAGTTTTATACCTATCGATAAGCCTTGACTTTTCCCGGTAAGGTTTCACCAAAACACGAGCCCCACAAACAAAATGAGGATTCCCTTTTGCCAGAATCTGTTTGACTGTCTCCGCAAAACAAAGGTCACAAATCCAAACATCCTCTTTTGCTGGCAAGGAATCCTTACATCTTGAACTGGTCCAAACTTGCTGAAGAAAAGAAAAATGAGGGAAGTTTAGAATGAAATAAACTACATTCAAATGTCCACCAATTAGCAACTATGGTTTCCTACTCCCTTACTTGAAATAGTTCGAAACATCTTGCTCAGTGAAAGTGCTCTCAGCTGGAAAAGTCAGATATATCTGCCTGGACCCCGCCACAATACCTCCATGTTCATTTCTTTCTCCAGTGTAATCCATGTATTTTGGAATGTCTTCCGCCAAAATGACCGAATGCTGCCCATGAGGTCTGTTTTCAAGCAAAGAAAATAATAATTAATAATTAATTTAAACATTCTACTCAGATACACATTAAGGGGAAAAAAAGGAAGAGGAGAGTCCCGAGATTAACCTATCAATGAGACGAATGCTATTCTTCAATCGTGCAAGAAGCTTAGTGAGGCTATAACCAGCCTTTCCATGTCGCTGGCTCTCTGTAAGGTACCCCTCAGCCTGAAGTGTCTTCCCAAACTTCTCATAGTACAGCATGGGTAAAGAAGCGATGGAAACGGGAATCCTCTTCTTGATTTCAGTAGCTCGGAGAGCTCCATCTCTAGTTTCTCAAGGGAACCTGGTGAGAAAATGTGATCGTCCATATCGTTTGAGGTGGGGCTAAGGATCTGAGAAAAGCTTTCTGGCATTGGATGGCCATGGAAGTACCTACAGTTGCTTCCGTGCTTACAGAACCCTTTACTGAAGTAATGGCACACCTTCACGGGGAACTCAGGCAAGCTTGGACCTTCGGTTGGCTCTAGGCCCCAATGCAGGTTCGGGGTAATAGTAATTACCCGAGAAATCTGAACCGATTGAGTTAATGGGCTCTAGCTGATCGTCCAAGGACAGGAACTGTAGTTGGTGCTGAAGACGGTACTCGTCAGGAAAGGAAGAGTAGCCTGGAGGAACCAATTCCACGGTTTGAGCATGGGGGTCACCATAGGGAGTTGGAACTCGAATGGTTAGTGGAGTAGGGCGAGTGGACACGGGTGAGAATGGAGTGAACTGTAATGGAAGATCGGAACCTGATACTTGAGAGGGTGACACTGGAGAGCAAGCAGCGGCCTTGGAGGATAATCCAAGGCCAGTTTTAGCCTTGTTAACCAAAGATTGGATCAAATTATCAGGGCCAAAGGCCAACCTGATCATATCCCTCTCACCATGATCTTGTAATAAGAGATAACCAATTATCTTAGAGACGTTGTCTGGCTCGATTTTCTGGATTCTATTGTATACAACTTTCGTAGACTCAGAAAAGTCCATCTTTAGTTTCCGCCTAACAAAAGAAGCATGGTGATTGAAATGTCAGTGAACCAAGACTTAAACAAAGGCCGTGTGATAAGAAGATGAAAAAGTACATCAACTTCAATCAAATTCAGGACTAAAAAGAGATGTTGACAAGATTAATAAAATTACATTTAACATCATGAAAAACTAAGAAATCAAAACCCTTCCAAAAACGTGGTTAAATGGAGATGATATGGATATCCAAATTCTGATTCCATTGTTCCTCAGTAAATTCATTTTAAAAAACAGACAAGAAACCAATAAAAGAAGAATCCAATGAAAATAAAATAAAATAAGATTCACTATGTAAGGAAGAAATAATAACGAAATTTTCATTAATGAGGAAAACCAAATTAGTTGCAGGGAAACTGAAAACAATGTTTATAGGTAGAAATTTAAATAGAGGAATATTTCAACTATAATCTGCCATTATTATTAATTACCTTCAGATTGAATTTTTATTTTCCAGCCAGAAGTTATGCATAAAAGAGCACAAAATATAAAATGAAAGCTCGAAAAACCTTTCCCTTCCTACTTAATTCCTGTAATTTTCATCTTGCATTTGAAATTCTGATACAAAAATGGCATAACAGATAACCCATCATGGTTGACCATACAACAAAGACTATACTGAATGAGTTCTTTGATTCCCTGAATAAGAATCAAGAAAGAAGCCATGTCTTTCTTTACCATTATATAAAGAAACCATAGAAATGGAGTTTGATAAAATGATTTGAAGGAATTACACCACGAATCCAAAAAAAAATTTACTTGTAAAACCACGTATCCAGACACACGAATATTTTCCATTTCGATATTCAACCTTGAACCACTTGTTATCCACAAGACAATTGTGTGCCCTCTCTCTAACAATTAAACAAACGTTTCTTGTATGAATTGGGGAGGAAAAACAAGCATACAGTTACATCTTAATAAAAGTTGCTGAAAACCACTCTACTTTAGAAACATTTTTTAAAAACCAATAATTAATTAAGAAAATAAATAAACATCCTTGTCTAGTTTTCATTTCTTTTTTATATATCAAATTTGAAAATAAAAAAAAAACAAAATTCAAAGTAATATTTTTGACATTCCACTTTAAAGCCAACAAATGGACAATTTTAGAGAATTTATGAACAAACCCATGTCAAAAATCACAACTTTTAGATAATTCAACACCTTCAATCATTTCTTCCCCATCATTTTGGAAACAAACCCATTTCAAAGTTCAAATTCCACAAATAAAAAATTCACACAGAAAATCATAAAAATTAAGAGTAAAGAGAGCATTTTTAAGCAAAGATCTGAAATACCCACCAAATCCAACAATTCCTTTGAACGCAGAAAACAGGGTCAAGCCAACTGAAACTCTGAACTGATTGACTACGCCATTGTTTCTCCTCCTCAAACCCTTTGGTTTCTTTCTCTCTCTAAAACACACAGGTCTTTCTCTCTCTAAAACTATCTCTCTATCTCGGGTGCTGTTGTAATTTTTATCTGCTTCTCAATTCTCCGCAAAAATGACACCATTAAACAAAGACAAACAATTGACAGAGAGGATAGCCTTTAAAGGGCGCCCTTTGTCTTTAGTTCAAATCAACTCTCTTTTTTTTATAAATACATTCACAAAAAACTCTCCCACCCCAAAAACACACACAGATTTTCTCTCTTTCTAATACAGAATTAAAATACCAGTAATACCCATTTGTTCAACTTGAATAATTCCTAGTTAATTAAAGACGGTAACATTTTAACCCTTATTTTATTGATTTTCAATTTTTCCAAATGTTCATTCACTTTTAAGAAATTTTATTATTTATATTTAAAATACTCTATTTTACAGGTTGTCTTACAAAATTTGAGGAATTTATTAAAATTATGCCTCAATTTTCGAATTTGTTTAAAAAGTGACAAATGACAAATATACCCTTGCAATTTTTGGCAATAATTTTTATAAAGAATACAATATGGCAAGAATTTTATAAAGAATACAATATTTGAAGCATTGAGCGAACCATAAGGAAAACTATATTTTGTGGGCCCATCTAAATTTAAAAATGCATAATCGGATATACCTAGGTGGCTAAAACCTTACCCGATTTAAAAATCTAAAATTGACACAAAGGTCAGTAAGTGGTCTAAAGTACTTAACGAGGAACACTATGGTGCAGCCATATAAAACAACGTTTACGGTATGAGCAAATACAGCCTGATAATCACTGTTTCTAAACAGAAGAAATTGACAAGATTCACGTGGGACCCGCTTCAAATCAGTTGGACCCACCATCAGTCGGTGGAAGTAAAGATCAAAAGGCTCTTGACCGGAGGTGCAGGATAAGTGGCAAAACACACAAACAAAAATACGTAAATAGTACAACAAAGATCCCTACGTACAATTGCTTTGCATGTATCCCACGTGTCAAGACAACCTTAATCTGTACACCTGGAACACACACTGGTTTTTCTATTGCCAGGTAACTTGCCATGTACAGATAAAAGAAATCTTAACTGCAAGCTCCCTCCACTTAATTGTTTGCTTGGGACCCACATTTGGACTGCGGTCAACTCCTACATGTCAAGTGGGTTGGTGGGTCCCTGTTTTGAAAAACGGTGGCACTTGGTTTAATTTTGGCAAGTAAGAGAGGGCATTAATGGTAGTTAAAATGGAAACTTACTGAATTTGGGGTGGTGACCGATTCAACCGGCGGGAAGAGTGGGGGCGGGGAGGTGACCGGTTACCGTCAACCCGAATTACGGAGGATCAGATTGCAAAATCCAAGTTGGATCTCCGCAGGAAAGAGAAGCGTATGGGCCGTTACGGATCTCCCCTTCAGAACCGGGCTTTCTCGTTGAAGGTTAAGCTACCCGTACGGTTACTCTTCGTTTTCCACGTGTAAATTTTTATTTGACGTAATTGATTTTATTTTAATCTTTTTAACCTAAATACATAAGTTGTTCCATAATACTAGTAGAGTAACATTCACCTTCAAAGGCAACATTAGCCAATGTGTCACAAAGTATCATAATTAGTTAAGGCACTAACCACATTTGCTTATAATTCTTAACATTAAACAACAACTATAGGATCACTCAGATATAAAGTCTTTTCACTTAAATTGTCCATATTTTTGCCCATGTTACGAGTATATATTGATGATAACAAAATTAGCTTTTTAGATATTTTCAAATTCTTTAAGATTTTTTTCCAAATAATGTAAGGACATATTTAATGAAAGATAACCTGGTTTGGAGATACGTCATGAAAGACTAAAAACAACATAATTAATTATATCCTCGCGAGTAAGAGGGCATGCCAATTATAGAACTCTCTTATACTCCTCTTTTGTTGCAACGAGTTAACTATTCAATTTTCGGACGTTACACTTAAAGAATTTACTTCCAAAATTTATGCCTACAATCTTTATAATTTTTATAACTTTATCCTTCACAGGTGGTATAAACATATTAACTATGTTTAAGTATTTTTGTAATTATGACTAATTCTAATCATTATACTTGTATATTTCTTAATTATTATATTTTTCAAATATAGACTCTTTCGGTGGAATAGAAGAAATAAATAACACTACAAAATTCACTAAGAAGTCCATTACAAGAGTTATATTTGTTCTGAATATTTAACGAGTAGCAACCACCCTTGTACTTGATTTGGTTATCCGACTTTAGTATATTTGTCTTGGATATTCTAGTGTATATATCTCAAAATACTCAATGTAGGCTTCCAAAAATGAATATCTTTAATTTCCTCATGATACATATATATATATATATATATATATATATATATAACACTATTCCCCCTCCCCCTCTCCCTCTCGTCTGGTTCTTAGTTCTTACCAACAGTTTTTCTCTTAATGGTGTATATTATAATTACAATTTTGTATTCATATGTCTGTAATTGAGTGTCTATATTTAGTTTTCTACAGGAATTAAGGAAAGTGACTTAATTTTGGGTCATTTAAGTACACATATAGGTGCTAAATACAACATTCAAAAATGCTAAATACAACACCTTTTGAAAAAATACTATTTTGCCCATCATTCAATTATTAAAAAAAAAAAAAAAAGGAAGACCACCTCGGGGTGGCGGTTCTCATGGCGTGGTGTTATAGTTCCGTTAAAATTTTAACGATTCCGTTAACTTTTTAATGAAAATGTTAACTTTAGGGTATTAAAGTGTAAAAAAAAAAATTGACAGAATAATGGATGGAAGTCAGAGGACCGTCTAGTCTGGGTGGTTGTTTGAAATAGGATCGCCTTGTCTAGGTGGTTCTTTGGAATAGGACTGCCTAGAGGTGGCGGTCTTGTCAAAAAAAAAATAATTTATTTATAACATGGGCAAAATAGTAAATTTGCCCGATAGGGTATTGTATTTAGCATAAAAGGGGTGTTGTATTTAGCACCTCTCTATATAAATGTCTTGAGAGTTCTCGTTATAGAATTACGGGTGCACATTAAGACATGACAAATAGTTAATAAGTACTCATACAATATGCGTATAATAGATGTATGTACGAATAATTATAAAAACTTTCGTTTCGTGTACACAACCAAAACTCAATTAAAAATACTTGTTCTCTAGGTTGAATTGTGTAGAACATAACGAACTTTGCGTACTAAACTCAATCGGGTTTAAAATTATGACTTAATTCAATAATTTCATACAAAAGCGCATTCATTATTTTAAGGATGACATTTTTCAGCAAAAATAAAAATAAAAAGACACTTAATTAGGACGGACGGAATTTTAATTTTACCACAAAATATGTCAACGTCAAACTAAAAATTATGAACCAATCATTCTCAAAGATTAGCTAGAAAGTCGAGAAGAGCTCTTCTACAGCATGCAAAACACACAAACTTAAGAATCTTGTCAGGCATCCATTCGCGGTTTGACAAACGAACCTGAAATCAGGGTCAACGTTCTTATGGCTTGCATCAATGAGAGTAGCTAATTTAATTAAGCTTATCCAAACTTATGCTTAAGAGTATTTAGAATTAAGTTGATTAGATATTATATATATATATATATTTTTTTTAAAAAAAAATAGTGATTGATGATGATATAGAAAAGTACAAATGATTGGAAGGAAATGACGGTTTCATAAAATTAAGCTTAATCATATGCATAATGTGCTACATTTGTTCACAATTTGGTGAGCCCAATGATTATGAATAAATGTACTAAGCTAGCTAGCTTGTTACTATATTATTTGTATCTATATATATACAATTATATATAGAGGTGTGAGAACTTAAAATAAAATCATGTCATGTTTTTTATACACATATGTAGTCTATTTCCACCATAAATTTACTTTTTCACTATATTCATTAATGATTAATGAACTTAGTTGTTGTCATGATGCAATTTTACTTCAAATACTAATTAACATTTTGAAGTAGTTGCCTAAAGTCTGACTAATTTGTTTTTTAATTCCCTTTGTAACTTAAAATTTGATTTTTATTGTTCTTATCTTCTCAAATAAATTATGTCTATTTGTCAATGCTAAAAATTAAATTCATCCATTTTTTTTTATCTCTTCAAAGGATTTTTTTAAGCTAATTGAATTTTAATGTAAAAAACGCTTAAAGATGTATAATTGCCAAGACATTCTACAAAAATTTAAGCATTCGCTAAACACATATTCATCAATGGGTTTACCATTCAACGTTTTTTTTGGAGATTTATAATTTATAATTTTATAATTCATGTCACCCCTTTGCCTAGTTCATTTTGTCATCTACATTTTTTTTCTTATTTATAAGATGAATTATCTTCCTTTTAGCTGTTCCATTTCTATTTTTAAATTTTTTTCATATAAAATTATTTATTTTCTTGTTCATTGTTTATGTTATTTATTTGGAAAAACGAAAAAGAAAAAAATTACAAAGGAAAACAAAATAATTAGTGAACTATGGAGAATTATTTTGATTTTTAAATCAATTGGTTTGAAGGACAAATGTATCAAGGTTTTAATTAACTTCATTAAATCATAATGAATATGGCAGATAAGCAAATTAATATTGTAGTAGAAATAAATTCTTTCTTTTTTATTACCAAAACTACTTTTAATTTTAAATTATAATTACTTCACTACTACTCGATTGTAAAATATCTGCCCATCATTTCCACTATAGTACTTAAACTTTTAACTTATGAATATTGTTTGAAATATAATAAATTATTAATGAGAAAATATTAAAGAACTTTAAAGACGTACACAGTCATTTTCTGGTGCTTATTTGTAAGTTATGTATAATGTGCGAGTAAAAAACAACTTTAAAGACATTAAAAGTACATTATTACACCATATCATACACTAATTCATAATTCATAAAATAAATTTAATTCTACTTCGCTAATACTATATATTTTCAGTAAAATGCATAATTGACAATAGAATTAGGCCAAAAGTATAAAATGATTATTTTAACTTTTCACATTTTTTTAACCACTGAAGCAAATAGTAGGGTGGTTGAAGAATTTTGTTATCTCGCCAAGGAATTTGGGTTTGATTCCCTCTTGCTACTGTGGGGTGAGGTAGTCCTTAGCCCGGTGCTCTGGCATGCAACAAAAACATTAATGGAGAGTCTCCCCGAATTCTTTTCGGGTTGTGACGGGTTTTGACCCGAATCAATTCATTATCCACAACTCTTCTTCATAATTACATTGAAAATTTTTTATTTTTTAAATGTATAAATTTTAAGTAATACTTAATTTTCTTCACATTCACATTTGTTGGGCCTACATTTTTATCAACTTGTTTACAACTTACATATATCATCTTGACACTTACAACTTGAGCTCTCCTACGCACCTTGACATTTTTTGCGGGTTGAATTATTGTTACATTACAACCTATTTTTTAGGAAGTATGTCACCGTGATAAAGGAGACGAGTCAACAAACGTTTCTTCATCAAACAAAGCCAAGAAGGGATCCTTATCTCTTCAAACCAACATTGTGGCGAGAATACCTCAACAACTTCAACCAATTTCCTATATTCTAGGCTTGTTTGTTTCTTTGTATTTGAGGTATAAAAGGGAGGAACACATGTATTTTACACACACATTCTCACTAGCTTAAGCTCCCTAGTATACGCTCTTAGTCTTGTATTCAACTTGGTTAATCAATCACTTGGTCAAGGCAGTTCCCTAAAACCTCCCGGGTTTTGTGCCGGCGAACAAGTTGTTCAAGGGCTTTCCCTAGTTAACAAAATCCTTTGAGTTCATTTCTATAACATTTTATAATCATTGTACCCATATTAACATTATCTTTGTCATCTTTCTTGTCACTAGTCTCCTTTTGAAATTTGACCAAAACAATTTGGCGCCATCCGTGGGACACTTTGATTATTTATATAGAAATGGCCAATCCATCGTCTGGTAGTCTTGGTGAGAGGAACCACCACTTCCTAGCTTCGTATCTCGTGCAATCCGTCTTCAAATCCTAAGCCGCCAATATGGAGCTAATGTCTAACATGGTCACGATATTGAAAAAAGTGATCGACCGGTTGGACGCTCAAGAGCATACAAACACTATGATACTCAATGCCATTGATTCCATGCGTAAAGGAAAGCAAACTGAAACTCAAACATCTACTCCATTTTCACCTTTGCATCCTAGATCTTTGTTTAGTGCAGGTACAGGTCCAAGCCATGTTGGAGATATCCCTATGTCTAGTACCTTACCGCAGAAAGTACAATCATGACGTCAATTCCAACCTCGCGGCCACGGTTCAACTTTACAACTAGCCAACCCGTGTTGACGTCTTGCTATACCTATGCCGCACTCGATGGGGCAAACAGGAGTTTCTTTAATACTTTTGACGCTTCGCATCCCATTAATAATAATTTCTTTGCGAAAGTCAACTTATTAGGGAAATGCAAACCATAAAAGAATTGCTTCGAGGTGTGCCGGAGTCAACTTGCCTCATCACCAAATTTCCCAACTTGCTACAACGAATCCCGTTTTGTTCCAGCCATAGCTAATGTGGAAATCCCAAAGAAATTTTCAGTCCCTCATATGAAGAAGTATGATGGAAGTACCGATCCAGCCAGAACATGTGTTGTGTATCAAGAATCAATGGACATTATAAGTATCCCCCGTTTTTAAAGAAGCATGTTTTGCAGGGGCTTTGGCTCAACTCTATCGTGACCACTTTAAAATGGCTAACAGACTTCCTCTTAACTCTATTTCTTCCTATGCTCAACTTGTCGATGTTCACTAATCAATTTTCATGCAACAGGCTTCGACAAGTTGACCAAATGACCTTTACGAATTGTGCAACACCTAATGAGAGTCTTAAGGAATATTTGCACAAGTTTAATAAAGAAGCGTGACCATACCCAATCTGGATATGTCCACAGCTACCGAAGCATTCCGTATTGGCCGAGAAAGAACTCTCCATTTTATAATGAGCCGGTGATGACACCCGCCAAACAACTTGAAGAAATAAGGACCGAGCCTTACGATTCATCCGATTGGAGGAGGACATCTAGCAATGGAAAAGTCAATTGGAAGGACCCTCTATTTGAGCCATCGGACGTAAAATCGACTCCCATCATTATAAGTCTAGCGGGCAAACCCCGTTAAATCCGAATCTTCTAAAGTTCATTTTGTAGATGATGATCAAGATGGAGATGATAATGACTACCCTAGAATTTCGACTATTGCTTTTCGTGGATATTGCAGAGTTCTTTGCGCCATGGAGAATCTTGGAGATAGAGCAAGATGGCCTAAGAAGTGACAAGCCCACAACTTGGAAGGATAAGTCCAAGTGGTGTGCATTTCATGAGGAATTCGGGCATACTACGAAAATTGTTTCGCCTTGAGGAAGGAGATTGCTCATCTATTGTCAAAAGGACTCCTCAAGGATCATTGGGTAAGAAGAGGGTCGAAGTGAATCCAAAGAACCCGATTACGTGGAGCATCCTGACCAGAAAGTTATACCTCCTCCACCACCAAGGTAGTAAATGTTATTTCGGTGGATCCTATATTTGTGGTACAACTTATTCTGCAGCCAAGCGTCATGCCAAGAGCTCAAAGGAGGATCGCCGAACGCCTTCAAGATGCCGCGACTTCACGATGGTCAAGTTATCTCCTTCGAAGATGAAGACAAGGATAACACGCTGGACCCCCATCATGATGGTCTAGTTGTCCAAGTTCGATAGCTAATTGTATGGTCAAGAGGATCCTTATTGATGGTGGTAGCTCGTTAATATAATCTTTACCCATGCTCGCAAGAGATGGGCATTCCTTTATCGAAGTTGTGAGGAATTCATCCGTACTAGTAGGGTTCGGTGGCGAAGTAAAACAAGACTTGGAGAAATCAAGTTGCCTCTCTATCCGGAAGGTATGAATTCTATGGAAAGATTCTGTAATTGAATGTTCTTCTTCGTACAATGTCATTTTAGGTAGGCCGTGGATCCACAACATGAAAGCCGTGCCGTCAACCTATCACCGAGTGTGTCAAGTTCCCAACTCCTTGGGGTGTAGCCAAGTTGAAGGGCAATCGCCAGCTTTCTAAAGAGTGCTACAAGGTCAACATGAAGGCAAGTTCACCTCGTCCCGCATAGCAATTAAAGAAAAAGGCCCAGGATGTTATTGAAGCAAATGGAGCACGAGACGAAGAGTGTTTCCGTTGATGAATCAAATCCCGAGGCCCAAGTGCAAGTTGGAATGATCTTCCAACCGAAGTTGAGGAAGAGCGATCGAATTTTGAAAAGTCGAAATCTGTTTTGCATGGAAGCACGAAGATATGACAGAATAAGCAAGGACGTCATTACTCACAAGTTAAATATTGATCCAACTATTCTGTCCACCGAAAAGGAGAAAGTTTGCCCATGAACGCAACTGATTATTAAAGATGAAGTTGAAAGGCTTTTGAGAGCCAAGATGATCAAGGAAGTACAATATCCAAGATGGCCGGCCAATGTTGTGGTGGTAGAGAAGAAGAATGGCAAGTGGCGAGTATGCGTAGACTTCACGGACTGAACAAGGCCTGCCCGAAAGATCCATTTCCTCTTCCTCATATTGATTCTTTAGTCGATGAGACATGGCCATGATATCTTGACATTCATGGATGCATCCTCGGGATTTCAAGAAATTCAAATGGAACCCTCGGACCAAGAAGATACGGCCTTTATGACTCCAAGGTATATATTGTTATATTGCTATGCCATTTGGTCTCAAAAATGCAGGGCAACTTATCAAAGACGGTAAACAAGATGTTCAAAGATCAACTTGGCAAGACGATGGAAGTCTACATAGATGATATGGTAGTCAAGTCCAAGCATATTGAAGATCACGTGGAGCATCTTGCCGAGGCATTCAACATCTTGAAAGCTTTCAACATGAAGCTCAATCCAAGTGCAACTTTGGTGTTAAAGCGAGGAAGTTCTTGGGCCATATGGTGACTAAGAGAGGAATTGAAGCCATCCCGAACAAATCAAAGCTATTCTCAACTTGGAATCTCCCAAGAATATTAAAGACGTCCAAAGGTTAACCTAGAGTAGGCCTTAAATAGATTTATATCTAAATCATCCGATAAGTGCAGGTTATTCTATGAAGTGTTAAGAAAGAATAAACTATTCCAATGGATGATCAACATGAGGCAGCCTTCAAACAACTTAAGGAATACTTGATGACGTCACCCCTACTTGCCAAACCGTAACGTGGTGAGCGCCTCTACTTGTATTTAGCCGTATCCGAGAATGCAAGTGCGGTCTTAGTGAAAGAAATTCAAGGTGAACAGATCCCGTGTATTATGTAAGTAAGTCTCTACTAGATGCCGAAACAAGGTATTCTCATCTTGAAAAGTTAATTTTAGCTTTAACTACCGCTACAAAATTGCGTCATTATTTTGAAACACATTCCATTATTGTTAGAACTAATTATCCTATAAGAAGTGTGTTGAGAACTCCGAAATGTCAGAAGATTAGCCAAGTGGTCGGTCAAGCTAAGCACATATGACATTTCATACGAGCCCGAAGCCTATCAAATCTCAAGCTCTAGCCGATTTCGTAGCGATTTTAGTCAAGTCCGCAACCCGAGGTAGAACAAGAGGTACAACGGCTTGAAGGTAAAACAACTCCTAGATTTTGGACACTTTATACGGATGGAGCTTCAAATTCCAAAGGAATTGGCTTGGGAATCGTTCAAGTCCCCCAAGGCGATATCATACCTCAAGCCGTATCCCGTGAATTCAATGCGACGAATAATGAAGCTGAGTATGAGGCTTTAATCATGGGTTTAACTACTGCTTTAAGTTTAAATATTACTCATATAAATGTATATGTTGATTCTCAATTGCTCGCTAACCATTTCAATGGCAGCTACATGGCAAAACATTCCAAAATGACTCTATATCTTCAACATGTTAAAGCTTTGGCTTCAAAATTTCGTCATTCTCATTGGAGCAGTCCCTAGAGAAGAGAATACGTAGGCATGCACCGGCCAACTTGGGATCAACTTGCAAATCTATGTTGCATACTAATATCCCCATTATTTATGTTAAATACCCGCTATAGACCAAGTGGAAGAAACTCAAGAAGTGACTCGTCTAATGGGACACAAGTTACAAGTCCATCTTGGACCCAACCTATAATTGAGTTCCTTCAACTTGGAACTATACCACCGATGTTAAGAATGCTAGATCCTTTAAAATGCGTACTTCAACTTTTGTTTTAATAGATAATGTCTTGTTCAAGAAATCTTTCGCAGACACTATTTGAGATGTATTGACAATGAACAAGTTGAACTCGTCTTGAAGGAGATCCATGAGGAACGTGTGGAAATCATTCGGTGGAAAGGCACGGCATCAAAGGCCCTCAGACTGGTTATTACGGCCAACAATGCGTCAGGATGCTATGAGCTACGTACAAAAATGTGACGCCGCCAAAGGCACGGTAACATCTTGCATCAACCTCGAACCTCTACATCCTATTGTTTCATCTTGGCCCTTCATGAAATGGGGCATGGATATTGTGGGCAAGTTGCCTAAGGCTCCTGGAGGCAAAGTGTTCATGTTAGCAATGACCGACTATTTCTCAAAATGGATCGAGGCAGAGGCCTATGTGCAAGTAAGAGACAAAGAGGTAATTTCATTTTTAAAGAAGAATATTATTAGCAGTTCGGTGTACCATCGAGATCATATGTGATAATGGATCCCAATTCATAAGTAAAAAGACGGAGATTTTTGTGCTCGTTGGGGCATCAAGCCGATCACATCCACACCGTCCATCCTCAAGCTAATGGTCAAGCTGAGTCAAGCAACAAGTTGATTGTCAACAACTTGAAGAAACGCCTAGATCAAAAGAAAGGAAAGTGGGCTGAAGAATTACCACTTGTACTTTGGGCGATGAACAACTACAAAAGGAGCCACGTAGAACTCCATATTCTTTGGTGTTTGGAGCGAAGTCGTAATTCCGCCGAGGTAACAATCCCAACAAGGTATGGTTTGTTAACTCAAGATGAAAATAACCTCTTGTTAACCCAAGATCTAGATACAATTGATGAGATCGGGGATTTAGCCAAGATAAGAATGGCACCTATCAACAACGGATTGCTAGAGCCTACAACAAGAATGTCGAATAAGAAGGTTCCAGGTTGGTGATTTAGTTTTGAGAAAAGTATTTCAAAATACTAGAGAACTGAATGCAGTAAATTGGCTCCCAAGTGGGAGGGACCATATCTCATTGATGCCGAAGGCGGCAAAGGTGCATCGGTTGTCAACCCCAAGTGGAGACAGGTCCCTAGGAGTTGGAATGCCATTCATTTAAAGCTCTATTTTATGTAAGTCAAGTAGTTAACAACTAGACTTGGGTATGAGTTAATTTATGTCAAGTTCATTTATGTATTTCAATTCTCAATTTTATTGGAAACCCTTACTAACTTAAGCATCGGAGGGGTGTTGGCTATGCTAACACCCAACCCTAACATGAATTTGTTTTGCAAGGTATACTAGCAAAGTAGGCTCAACATGTGAATACGGCTCGAACATGTTGAGACCTAAAATGGAGCAAACATGTTAACACGCCAGTCCAACATGTTCAGACTGAGACGAAGAAGTCCAACATGTGAACACGCCACGGCTCCAACATGTTGTGACTTTAGGCGGAGAGGGATGGAACATGTTGACACGCCGGACGGCCGATACTTGTTCTATCTCTTCAAACGACTTACCTCGATCAAAGGTACATTTTGGTTAAAAGATTTACATCTTTTCTAAAGAGTTAAGGTTTTTACACCTTCGCCCGTGCGCACGATTTCACATCTATACAAGATGTGACTATTGGTTGTAACATTAACATGTTACCTATTGCTTAAATAAACATTCTTATCTGCTAACACAAGCAAATGTTTCTAAAAGAAACCTAGATTACTTCAATAAAAGTTCATGTTCCCAAGATTAGTGGATGAGTTGGTTAAGCCAACAAATCCTATCAACCTATGAAAAGCATGGAGTACTAGACCAACCTAGTACCCCTAAATAGATTGTTTGCGCTCTTATGAGCAGGTTACATGACCAACGAATAAAAAGCATAAAATTGTTTGTGTTACTCTCCAAATCCCCTAAAATATTCAAACTTTGTCAACATTTTGGCCTACTGCCGTCGGTGTTACGTCCGTTTCCTTTTCTTGATTCTCGCTTTCAATTTGTTTCCCCACCATACTGCTCAGCACTTTGTTGGCATCCTCAATCAACTCCTCTAAGGCTGGAGAATTTACCTCCTCCGCATCCACTGGTTCACTGATGAAATCCTCCAAGGTCTTTCTTTCTTCCTCGAGGTCCCAGTGCACGGCGAGTCCACTCTTCATTTCTCCATCATCGAATCTGGTCTCGGCGGCGCCTTGGTGGCATTAAATTTGAAATCCTCTCGAGCGGCTTCAAGCTCCTTGACGTGAGCCTCGTTCTCTGTCAACCTTTCAGAGCATCCGCCAATTCCTTCCTTAACTTCACTATTTCATTACTCTGCATTTTAATTTCCTTCTTCAACTTGCTTATCTCTCCAGCACTTGCCTTCACCTCCTTTCGTGCCTCTTCGGCCTCAACACTGCTCCTAGCCGCCTTGATCTTCAGAATGGCAGCTTGATCCATGATAGGAGTCATTATACCCGAGAGCTGTGTAAGAAAGAATATTAGTACTTTATGAAATCCTTTGGTACATAGTTCAAGGTGTACACATTATTACCTTATCCGCAAAATCCTTCATTACCACAACAAACTTTTCCCTTGTTCTTTCACCATCCAGAATATCACTTGCATCAGTATCTTCAGATTCCACCGCTTTCTTTTCTTTGATTCTTCTTTATTCTTCGAGACGGAGGAAGCCATAGATCTTGGAGGGGAAGCTTGTTGTCCTTCCGTGAAGACCTTCTTGCCTTAGCTCCGGCAAGCAAGTCGCGATCTTGACGAGTGCTTTAGAGCAGTAGTTCTTTGTAAGAAGGAGACAAGGAGTTAAGAAAACTTGGAGAAACAGAGCAGTTGCGGATGAGCAAGAACTTAGATCAAACCTGTGGACATCTTGATAGGCTTAACTAGAGTCTCTTCTTCAATTTTTTCGGGAGAACAGACGGGAATGCCTTAAAAGACACGAGAGCAGTCTAATTCAAATATTTTCTTCACGTTAGCCTCGTATCGCTTGTTCAGGAACAGAACACTGAGTTTGGCAACTTCTACAAAGGAAATTCAAGGTGTTAAGGATTAAGATGTATAGAAAACTCTTGTAGATGAATAAAGTCGAGGAAAATTCCTCTACCTTGAGACCTCCATTTTTGAATTACACCACCTCTTGACTCAGTGTCTTTCCTAACAAAGAAGAAACGATTTCTCCATCCCGATCAGCGGGTCATTGTTAGATATCAAGATGGGCTCACCCCCACTTTTTACCCTAAAACAAAATCTTCCCAGGCCAAAACCTCTTATCTCGTAGTATAAGCAAACTCCTCTAAATCTACAACCAAACCTATTTCATCCCGCTCTAACTAGGGTTTGAAGGCATCGCCAACCCCGTGGCATGAGTTGGGCGTAATTTAGCTTCGTAGAAGCAAAAACACAGTGATTATGACGGGAAAGGGAATTTAAGGCCAATAGTGAAAGGGTATTCGGGAAGACATACCCACTCGGGGAATAGCATTCGGAGGTAAGGGAAGGATGGGTGAATAGAACGGCTTCAAGGGGCAAGGCGTGATTTTCCTAACAACTTCCGGATCGCTTGAAATTGTACATTTTTCTTTTTCGAGTTCTTTTAATAGATTCGGGTCGAAAAACCCTCTGTAAACCCTCTTCGCTTTCGATTATGCATATCTTCTTTTTCCCATCTTTTTCAACTTGAGAAAAATAGCAAACAAGGAATTGAGAAGAAGACGAGAAACTCACCGGCGTTGTTACTTGATTTTTCTTCGCACGCTCTTCACCGGTTTTTCTCCGGAAGGAAACCCTTTTGGTAAGTGAGGCGAGAGAGAAAGAGTTGGAGAAGGTTCGTCTGTTCACAAAAGAAGTTGTGAGCAGTTGTACAATTTCAAAACATCGAGTATAACCTTTTTCCGCCTTGAGAATACGCAAAACCGTCCCATCGTTACCTTTTGCATTAATAACCGCCGTACGTTGTCAGTTGCTTTTTTGGCAAACTTTTTAAATTTTTGTCTCTTTATATTCTTTTGAAAAATTTGAAAAGTTTGGGGGCAATTGTTGGGCCTACATTTTTATCAACTTGTTTACAACTTACATATATCATCTTGACACTTACAACTTGAGCTCTCCTACGCACCTTGACATTTTTTGCGGGTTGAATTATTGTTACATTACAACCTATTTTTTAGGAAGTATGTCACCGAGATAAAGGAGACGAGTCAACAAACGTTTCTTCATCAAACAAAGCCAAGAAGGGATCCTTATCTCTTCAAACCAACATTGTGGCGAGAATACCTCAACAACTTCAACCAATTTCCTATATTCTAGGCTTGTTTGTTTCTTTGTATTTGAGGTATAAAAAGGGAGGAACACATGTATTTTACACACACATTCTCACTAGCTTAAGCTCCCTAGTATACGCTCTTAGTATTGTATTCAACTTGGTTAATCAATCACTTGGTCAAGGCGGGTTCCCTAAAACCTCCGGGGTTTTGTGGCGAACAAGTTGTTCAGGGCTTTCCTAGTTAACAAAATCCTTTGAGTTCATTTCTATAACCTTTTATAATCATTGTACCCATATTAACATTATCTTTGTCATCTTTCTTGTCACTAGTCTCACTTGTTGAAATTTGACCAAAACAACATTTACATTGACGATATTGTTATAGTAAAAAATTTATTGAAACCAAATCCTCAAAGAGTGTGTTACACATGAATATACACGCTCGACGATAATGTATACTCTCTTGTATGCAGTGTGAAATTCGCGAATAGCAATGAAACATAGATTAGTTAAGCACAACAAAAATTACTCTAATTCTAATTAATTTTTAAATTATAACATTGTTTAGAGGGTAATCTTGACACAAACGAGACTACTTTATTTCGTGCTTAACACGTCGGCTTATAAATAAAGATGATTAGAGTTGTACTTGGATCACATTTTCAATATTATCATCATTTGTCTTGTCGAAATGAGTTCCATATAAAACCTTTGCCCCTTTCCTACAACTAGGAGAGAGAGAGAGAGAGAGAGCAAATAAAATAAGAAAGTAGTAAAAAAATGAAATGGCAAACCTCACTTTGTGTATTAGCTTTTCGTTGTTACATGTTAGTGTTTACACAATTTAATCCTCCCTCCGTTTCAGGCAAATAGTCTATTTTTATTTTTATTTTGGTCAATTTAGTTAAACTTTGACTAATAATTTACATAAATTTAGTTTTTTTACAAAATTATGAAAATTGTAATCCATAGTATTCTTAAGATAGTTTTTAATTAATAAAAATTTATTTCCTAAAACATAAGATAAGTATGTAAAATTTTGATTTGATTTAATCACGTGTTGACTATTAAAAAATGAAAGTGGACTCTTTGCCTGAAACGGAGGGAGTAAGTAATTAGAATGATTTTTTAAAATTTCAAAATAATATTGTCCTTGTTGATGAATATCATAAGAGGTACAAAAAATTTTTGCCAACGGCAAGCTTAGTACCACAAGTGAGAATTAATCTCAAATTTACCGTTGTATGGGGACACCTCGTCAAGGACAGAAAGAAAAAAAAAAATAGCATAACAGCTGCCGCGACCGAGAATTAATTTAAAATTCAATGTTATATGGAGACATCTCGTGAGAGAAAAAAAAAAAAATGGAGTGCATACAGGTACGGTACTGCGTGGTTGTATTGAAAAGGGAGAATAGGTTCGTTCGTCCCTATACTATCACTCTTTTTCAAGTTCGTCCCTGACCTATTTTCTTTGATTGAGTTACTGTAGTATCAAAAATGTAGTTCAATCTATGTCATTGCTCTTAATAATGTCAATTATTTAACTAAAGTTGCTAATGTGGCACGCTCACGTCATTTTCTTTGCTCAGTTGGTCTTCATGTGGTGCTGAAGTGGCACTAATGTCATATTTTACTTAATTGTTGTTAGTGTGGTGCTAATATAACACTGACATGGTATTAATATCATATTTTTTACTTAGTTGGAGATAATGTGTAATAATATTTTAATTTTAAAGAGTTAAATAATAATAAATACTACATATGCAAAGCATACAACAAAATCCATTTATACCATGGATTAAAGTGTTGTACATCAATTGAACATACAACACTGTAATGCATAGTATAAATGCATAATTAGCCTCCTAATTAGCCCCCACTTCTCTCACAAGGTTTGCCCCGGCCGTTGCCGCCGCCGCCACCGCCACCACAGTCATAGCTGACACATTTCAATGTTGAAATCATCGCCTCCCCCCCCCTCCCTTAATATGCCCTCTCCCTGTCGCATAGCTTGGTTTAATCCTTCTGAAAAAAACAACAACATTATCGTCTCCTAGTCTGATCATAGTTTTCGGTGATTGGGATTTCTGCTTAAACTTTCTATCTCTCTCCTCCATCTTACTTACATACCCCTAGACAAACCAAAATCGAACACTGGAAATCAAATTCACCACCAAATCAACGGATTAAAAATCATAACCTAAAATCCAGCATTTAAGTTGACCACAAGGTTGCTGCATGAAGTAAAAAAAATTTAAACCCAAACAAAAAAATAGGTGATCTAACCCAAAAAAATCCTAGAAAATTGTTGAAAAAAGTTTTACTTAAAATTAAACATTTTATACATTTCTGTTTGAATCTGCATTTATCAAAATCAATAAACAAAGAATTTAATTAGTGGGGCGAGCGAGGAGACTAAAAATGCGGCGTTTACAAAATGCGGTGTTTTAAAAGCGGCGTTTTAAAAACGCAGTGTTTTAAAAACGGAGGTCTTTCCTTATAAATACGTTTGGGATATCACTTCAATATGGAGCTTTTTTTTCCTAGGAGTGTTTTAAAACATGCGTTTTGGGAAAAAGCTAGGAATTCCAGTGTTTTAAAACGCACCTGCGTTTTGAAAACGCTGCGTTTTCTACCGCAGTATTGAAACACATTTTTTGCAAATAAGCTGCGTTTTATCCCTATATTTTGGCCAAAACGCTCGACCAAACAGGCTCTTAAAAAGCTATGTTAAACTTTTTATTTTAATTAAACCATTTGTCCTATTAAAAAGAGATTATGTTGGATTTAACACTTTAATACCTTACTTTTATATAACTTGATATATTAGCTTCACCCCAACAAAACTATAATAACGTGTCACATCAACAACTTCTGTTAAATAAATGATTTCTATTATGGTCAATGACACATATTGCATTAAGTTTAATACTTCCTTCGTCTCTAAATTATTGTTTTTTTTTTGTCTGTCCTAAAATAATTGTCTTGTTTAAAAATTTTCTTTTTTAGAACATTATTTTTACTATTTTACCCTTACTTTTTTTTTCTACTTTAATTATGGACCACATACACATAGACATTAAAAAAAATTATACATTATATCAATATTAATAATCAAATTAATTATTTTTTTTAATTTATGTATCGGATTAAATAAGACAATAATTAAAGAATGGAGGGAGTACTATAATGAGTCAATAAAAAAATTAGGTTAATTGGGAACGAACGTGAAAAAGAGTGGTAGTACAAGATGTCAGGAACAAACTGACCTATCCTCCCTATTGAAAATTACTCCACCCATCTTACTAAAATAGTCTTTTTTTTTGGTATATATTAAGTATGACCTTTTGATCCGACAAAACAACTTATATGTCCTTTGACTAAAAATTAACACAAACTTTCTATAATACCCCAAAGCCCTTAAAACCTAACTCGGTCTCACTCTCTCAAATCTCGGCTTCTCTCAAACCACGTCGTCTTCCTCCCATCGTCGTCATCTCCCCTCACATCTCCGACCACATCGTCGCCGTCTTCCTCCGTCTCTAACCACATCGTCTCCTATCTTGCCATGGATCCGTAAGTCTTCCTCCATCTTCTTCCCATCTACTACCATGAAGTCCTATCTTTGTCTTCCTCCGTCTTTCTCCCATTGTCTCACTTTGAATCGGTTAAATGATCTCGTGAATCGTTTAAACAACTCGAAAATGGTTTAAACGACTCAGTGGATTGTTTAAACGACTCGTGAATTGTTTAAACGACCCGTGAATCGTTTAAACGACCTCGTAAATCGTTTAAACGACTCAGTGAATTGTTTAAACGACCCCGTGAATTGTTTAAACGACCCCGTGAATTGTTTAAACGACTCCGTAAATTGTTTAAACTACGCCGTGAATTGTTTAAACGACTCCGTGAATTGTTTAAACTACGCCGTAAATTGTTTAAACGACTCCGTAAATGGTTTAAACGACTCGTGAATAGTTTAAACTACACATTGAGTCGTTCAAAAATAAGGGTATTTTCGGATTTACAAGTAAAAAGAGGCTATATAAGTTGTTTTGGAATAAGTCAGACCATATAAGATGTTAGGGGGTTTGACTAGGTTATTTATGAAGAAATCCCATTTTTTTTCGCTTAAGTTTGTCAAAAAAAAAATCTTATTTAAAAAGAAAAGGTACTCTCACCATTCCACTCAAAGAGTTTACGTTAGAAAAATTTAATTATTAAGTGATATATTAGTGTCATTGGAGTTGGTTATAATTACAAAAATACTTAAGCACAACTAAGATGCTTACAACACAAATGGAGAGTAAAAATGAAAATTTATGAAAATTGTAAGCATAATTTTTTAAAAGTTGACTTTTTAAGTGAAATATCCAAAAATAGTTTAGTGTACTTTTTTTTTTTTAGGCAAAACACGTAATCAGGCCACTGTAACTTTGGAGAAGATTGCAATTCGGGCACTGATTGTTTGAAAATGTTATTTGGGCCACTGTACTTCAGTTATTTTGCAAGCAAACCCACCAGCACATTAATTTTAAATAAAATCGATCCCTATTTTACCTCTGTCTTCATTAAGGAAGATGAGGACGAAGACAGGGTAAATTACGAATTTTATTTAAAATTAACGTTCTGGTGGGCTCGCTTGCAATATAACTGAAATACAATAGTCCAAACAACATTTTCAAATAATTAGTGACCGAATTACAACCTTACCCAAAGTATAGTGACTGATTGTGTGTTTGTCTTTTTTAAAAGAGGCGAAACCTCTAAATTTATTAATAAATAAAAATAAAAAATAAAAAAAAAAGTGGGGGGCTTAAAACCTAGCCACTTAGAGTGTCTTTAGGCTATAACGAAAGAGACATAAGATTTATCTAAACAAAAGGAATGCCTCTAAAACTAGACAATATGAAAAAATTAATAGTTGAAACGAAAGACGTGTTTCTTTTTTCAACTACCTCGACGAATTCTTTGCCTAGAATAGAGGGAGTATAATTTTAGTGCAATATAAAGGTGGTGCGATAAAAACAAAACTACAATCTTAAAAGTTTGACGTTTGATTGTTTTTTTTTTTTGAGAAGGAGGGAGTAGTGTTTTTCTAAATCTCTCTAACCAGTGGCGGATGCACACCAAGGGTGGGGGCAAGTGACCACACTCAAAAAAAAATTTTAACTTATAAAGCGTGAATTTTTAGATAGTGACCCCACTCAAAATATTTTTTTCCTTTTAAGTCACGCATAATAGCAACAATGAGGTAAAGACTAGTGGTAAATTGTAATTTAAGCTTTTTATGTAATAATTAAATTTTGTGACCCCATGAAATAATTTTCTGATTCGCCACTGTCTCTAACCGTTGTCATTGTCCTAGATTTAGACATGATTCATCAAATACCATGTCGATCACAAAGCATAATTTACTTGTCAAATCATATACCGACAAAGACATAAAACCTAGGATTGAATAGAGTTTATAAGAGCATCCCAATGGAGAATTCTTAAGCAATTCTTATTTGGGATAAGATGGCTCTCCATTAGGAGCAATTCTTCAAAAACAATTCTTAAAAATTTTTGCAGAGGCAATTTTAAGAATTTGATCAAACAAAGGGCAAGAGCACAAACACAGGAAGGTGAGGGACACGGAAGCCTTGGATAAGACGTGCGCTCTTCAAGTTCCCTCAAAGCAAGTGAACGCCCCCTCAAACCTTGTCTGTCACTTTTTTTTTTTTTAAAAAAAATTTGTTGTGTAAATAAAGTGAATGATTTAGTAGTGGGACCCATGTAAGAATAGAGAAATAATAGAAATCACTGAGAAGATAAATTTTTAGAGAGAAAAATTCTTAAAACTTGGAGGTGCAGTGGGACCCAACTGAAAATTGGGTAAGAATTGCAAACCATTGGAGATGCTCTGAGTAATGAATTATTAAGATGATTACATCCAATCCAATCAATAAACCAACAGTGACGCACGAATGATGATTTGGATTAGTATACCGAAAGAACAAGAGGGTTAAAAATCATTTGCATTTCATTAAGAAGCAAGTGCTCTGTTCTTCGTATGTTGGAATATCATGGACTGAAAAGAGAGAGTTAAAAACAATTTTGAAGCTAATTCAAACAATACTGATTGTAAACTCATGCTATATTCAACCCCCAATATTAATTTGAACCTGAAATCTTGAAAATCCAGATAGAATATCCAATAATAAAACCATATTGTAAAACAACGATTGCACCCAACTTTAACCGATTCCATTACACCATGGAAGAACATATAATGTCAGAACTTGGCTTCTGATATGAGCTTGGAGCTTCTAGATGCATGTTATATTGTTATTATGTTTGCATAGCTTGATTTGTTTGTCGACGAGTCAAACAACGCTTCATGGGAGGGGCCTGAATTGGAGCTGCACAGATCGATAGCAACAACTTAAGTAGGACAGATACTGCTTAATTACTGCTTAGTAAATAGTCGTGAAAAATAATAGAGAAGAATCGACCTCTAAATCCTAAAGATGATTGAGTATTTAAAGATCTCAGAAGAAAACGAAAAGCAACAATATTCATGGAATCGTTTTATAATGCAGAGAAATTGTCTTGTTTTTCCGTTGAATCGCTTTTATATAAATTTACCTGATAACTTTCTCTGATACTGATAGCATCTGCAAGTGAAATGAAGCTTGGAACATAACAAACTGGACGACATATAGAGGTTATCGTTGCAACACCAACTACTCTTTCACCTTCAGCTTTAAGACCGTATGCCATCAACAAGCTACAGCGTAACTCTTTTGTATAACAATATAAGATCACAATATATATCTGCGCCTTTCGAATAACTTACAACTTCTAAGGGACAAAGCAAGAAGTCTTGATTAGAAAGTTGATCGACATAAGGAACAGTAACAGAAAGTGCTTTGGTCCATGACTTCTCCACCCCATAATAATCTTTCATAACCCACATGCCAAGACAACCATGAGAATTCTTTGATATATAGAGATGACCTCCAGATTCTCCTAATGACATATCTTCAATTCCTGAACCATCCTTGTGGAAATCTTGCAAATCAAGTGTGGGAATTAGTCTTAAGGGGTGGTAGAGGCAGGCAGAGTGTGGTCTCGGGTTCGATCGTGCACATCAAAAAAAAAGTGTGGGAATTAAGCTAAATCGCTCTCGTTCAAGATCAAAACAAGATAAAGATACAACAACCAACAATTAAGATAAGCACGAAAATAAAAGCTAGAAATACGATAGACCCAATACATCGAAACTCATTGCCCAGATAAAAACAACATCAAAAACAACAACACCATTGACAATAATCAACCAATGAAGAGCACTGTTCGAGTAAGTCCCAATAGGGTACCCATCCCCACGAGAGTCACGTTTAAGATGCTCCGGGGGATTAGCTTGAATACTTCTCCAAGTGCAAGTGCCAACCGTGTGTATTTCAAGAACAATTTTATCTCTCTGGTGATCATGAATTTGCATAACCTTGTATTGGTTGGTAGAAGGACAAAAACCAAACCCGCGAAAGGATCTATAACCTCTCTCGGTAGTAGTAATCTCACTAGAATAAGGCAGCTTCATGGACTGTCCCATGATTGGATTACTAATGTAGTAAGTGTCCATGTAACAATAATCAGTTAGCTAGAAGAACTAAAGCCATTACATGATGCAATAGGTCTAGATATATAGGGGATGTACTGAACCCATATTGTCATAAGAGTCAATCTCCACCGTCACACGACTTAGATAATTTTTACAGATATGAAAATCAACTATAAATAAGCCATTATCAGCCATTGTGTTATTGCCGAGAAGAACAAGACTAGCTGGTGGCGATCTAACAAGGTATAGCTTAGAGAAAGGAGATGAGATTGCAAAAGCTTTTGCATACACACCTGATCTGACATATGGCGTGGACAGGAAGTCTTGATACGATATCCATCAATATTTCCGAGGGGAGTGAGGATTGCCTCGATATATAATATCTCTTGCTGCTGCGTCTTTATCTTTTTCTAGATCTTCTTCTTCAGAATCTTGGCTGTTCATCATATCTGGTTATTTTTGTTCTGTACTCAGAACACGAATGACAACGTAACATCTAAATATACCAGTGTAGTCTTAAATATGTATTCTCTATCGGCTGACCCACCCGTTAGGAAGGAGTTGTCTGAACTCTTGTGCAGGCGGATATTTTGTCATCTTCAATCGCACTGACGGATATACAGAAGCAAACGAAGTAATTATTATCATTTGTGATTTTATAATGAATCCAAATCAAGAAAACAACGTTGCCATTATAAAAGTTCATCAATAAGTTTATTTTTTGTTTCGATGCAAATTACAATAAAAATTGGGCATTCTGTGTTGGGTTTTTTTCTTTTTTCCCCTATTGGTGGTCCACATTGTGGATGGAGCAACCGCCGGCAACCGCTCCATAACCACCCATCATCCTTAGCCACTTACATGAACGTGGAAACCGTCAAAAACTACCCATGTTCAGCAACTTCTCTTTGATGGAAAGAGACTATAAATTAAAGCTTTTTGAGGTCCCTAAACTCACTGATTCTCATTGAGAAATACACACCATCGGTAAAGAGGGAGTAAGAGTTTAGAAGTCTTCCAAGTTCCCCTTCAGTGCAATTTCGGAGCAACTCCGACTTCATCTCGATTCCGATAACGGCGCAATGGCTGGAGGTATGTCGATCTATTCTTCCGCTGCAGATCATGCTATGTGTTCTTTAGGATTTCGAACATGCTAGTGTGATTAATTTCTTACATTCTGATCAATGAGATGAAGGGAACAGTAAACTCTATGCAGGAACTTTATCAATAAGCTTATTTTTAGTTTCGATGCAAATTATAACAAAGATTAAGCAAGGGTGAATTACAGGCGGATCCCTTTTTAAACATTTGTAATCGCTCCAGTTCACCCTTTTTTTTTTTTTAAATCGGAAAAAGGCATTTTTGGGGTGAAAAGACGATTATGCCATTAATGAAAGAAAAACACGCGCGCATCAGTAACCAAATGCATCGCGATAAGTAATCCAAGGCATCGCGTGGGTTAATCATCGCGATGAGCAACCAACGCATCGCGATGAGCAACAATGGCATCGCGATAAGCAACCAAGGCATCGCGATGAGCAACCAAGACATCGCGATGAACAACAAAAGGCATCGCGATAAGCAACCAAGGCACCATTTGAATTTCAACCGCTGGAGGGGACTTGATTTTCGTTTACCTTTTGGGGGCGTTGCCCCCGAACCCCCACGAGGGACGCTGTCCCCTCGACCCCTGCGACCTGACCGGCAGGTGATCCCCGTTGCATTGCCCAGCATACTGCGATTGGCGAATTAAAGGCATCCCGATGCCCAATTTAATATAATATCAAAATCGATCAAAATGGTTGTTTTTGGTTGAGAAATTTACATACAAACATGGTATTGACTTCCTATAACAGTATGGTAATGATATTATACAAAATTCAAACTCAAATCATTGATTAAAGTCCCAAAATCAGTCCAAGAACATCTCCCTCTGTTTTCGGACAGCACACTGTCAAGCTCGATTTTAATCTCGAAAATAGTAATTTTTTTTTTTGTAGAAAAATTGTGCACAAATGTAGTACTAAGTTAGGATAACAATATGAGATTGATTTTAAACAAATTCGAAACTTAAAACATAGATTAAAGTGACTAAAACACCTAAGAACAAAGAAAAACGGGATGAACTCAAAATTTGAATTTGATCACAATGTGATCAAATTCGTGCTATGCGTGGAAATTGATACCAAAACATGAGGAAAGACTATATTAACAACATGAAATCATTTATACATCAATTTGAACATCAAATCAAGCAACGATGTTGTTGAGGGCATTTTAGGAAGAAAATTCTCAAAATGCCTTTTAGCGATTAAAAAAAAAGTGGAGATAAAAATATTTCAAAAATGAACCGGCCGAATTTCTTGATTAAGCAAATGATGCAAATTTTAACTCTATCTCTCGAGCTTAGAATCATACATTCCTACAAAGTCGGTCCCAATCCCAAGTAAAGAGGAGCCAATCCCAAGCCCGGGTAAAAGAGGAGTCGGTCCCAAACCCGAATAAAGGAGGAGGGTTGCGTTAAGTAGCTTGACAATCGGCGTAAAACTTTATCGAGTCACCATAAACATAAATATAAGTTATTTTTGGGTAACATGAGTAAACGTGGGAAATTTTCACAATCAACGAAGCTTATATTAATAAACTAGGATTGAACTATTATCTTTCCAATTAAGCTTTCCATAAAGGTCTCATTAGAGTATTTTCCTCAAAAGACTTGCCTAACAGTTTTTGACCCTTGTACAAAAGGGAAAACATGGTTAGTTTCGGAAAACTGTGGTTCGTTGATGGGTAATCCAAATGCAAATCTGGGGATAAACTTTTGATTAACCTCCTGATTTCAACATGATCTAGACAACCCATGTCTAATTAAACCATCGAGCTTAATTGACTAATCCTTTTCTTTACGGAGAAACGAATAAAGAAATTGTGTTTAGTAAACATCAAGGTAATGCCTATATATAGACTATATATAGAAAGATTTAAGGTGATAACAATTAATACATTACTATATATTTTAAATATGCTTTGAAGTACTCCCTCAGTTCGGCTTCAAGAGTCTGCAATTGAAAAGTATAACAACTTTATAATCATTAACTAAAATTAAAATTTGGAATTCGAATGATGGGAGCAAGTAAAAGGATAAACATGGCACTCAAATGTCAGTGTTTCATAAGTCAAGGAGAAAGAAACTGTCAAAGGTGGCTTCACAATTTTAGTGTCTTTGATATTTCAAGATTTCAAGGTTTTTTTTTTTTTTTTAAATCATTGAAAATAAAGTAAGCGGGAAATGGAGAGAAAGTTCATAGAATCAAAGTTAAAGAAAATCTAAAATAACAATGCCAAAATTGCTAAATTTTGATGAAAAACATACCGTGATGTTTTAATAAACAAGCTTATAGATCTTACTGTCCTTATGGATGTTTAATGGAAAATTTGTGAGCCGGTACCTTTTGTGGAATATTCAATCGCTTAAGTCACTATGTTTGTTTTCATTCGCTTAAGTCCATTTTAAGTGATAAATTGACTATCTGTTTCAAAACTGGCCCCGTATCAACATATTACGCTTTTAAATATATTTTGTGCATCGTCATATGTGTGAAATGTGCATCATTAATATATTTTGTGATTTGTGTTAAAAAATGTGCATCGTTTGCCACATCAAGTATAAAGTGTGCATCGTCAATGTATTTTTATAATTTTTTGTCTTAAGAAATGTGTATCGTCAAGTATATTGTTGTGCATCGTCAAGTATAACATTACTGTTTTTTTTTTTTTTTTTTATGTGTGTAAGAAATGTGCATCGTGAAAAGGGTTATTATGTGCATCGCCAAATGTACTAACGTAATTTTTTTGTTCCCAAAGCTGTCCCTGTAACAATCTATTACGTATTTTTAGTTGTGTGATTTGCTTGATTTACTCATTTTAATTAATCTCGTATTTATTTCCATTGTAATTTCTTACTAAAATTCTCATTCATATCAACTTGAAGAAACTTAAAAAATACCAAAACAGTTCAATATCGAATTCATTTTGAAATCGAAATCAATGGATTCAACAAACTAAACTGTCATGTTGTTGCTGAAATTCAGAGTAGATACTATTGTTTTGACAATTTCAGAGAATTTTGGTTTATTTGACATGATCGAATACATCAGACCTAAATATTCCAATTTTTAATAGGATAATTGTATTTTGAAATACACTGTAGGATTGCATAACAATTGTGGTTTAACCAACGAAGAAGATTTCAAAAATATGTTGACATTGGCCAAAATTTTATCAATTTCTATTATCATTGTTAATGTGTTTAAAGCGTCTTGGTTTGAGTTACGAGATTAATAAAGAAGGGATAATGGAGATGGGATTGCAGAAGACGATGCAACTGTTTATGAAGATGACGATGCACAAAAATTGCATTGCGATGCACAAAACCTTGACAAAGGTAAAGGAAAAGTTGTGCATCGTGAGGAGTGCAGTGATAGAAGTTGTACCAATTCTTCAAGTTTTGAAAGCGATGTTGAAAGTATCCCAACATACGACATGTGTCCTGTTCAAATAAGAAAGAAACTCTTGAATTCTGGTTGGGCAAATCTTATTACTGGTGTTGGTCAAATATTTAAAAGTGGAGTGAAAGATTTTTGCACACAACTTATAAAGTCTTCATTCAAGATTGGTTTTGAATTCATTTACATTAAGAATAACAAAAGTAGGATTAACATTGCATGTGGGAAGAAATACAGTGATGATTGCAATTGGTTCATCAAGGCATTTTCAAGTGTTGATGAATCAGTATCCATATACAAATGTAACCTTTCACACAGTTGTCATTTGACCATGGTTAATGATAATAACTCGAAAAGGATGGGCTGATTGGGCAGTTGATTCTTGACCATGTTCGCAGTCGATCAAGTTATTTGCTGAAGGATTTAATTAATCACATGAGGACTAATTAGCATTGAGATAACATATAGCAAGGCATGGAAGAGCGTAGAGAAGACTCGAATGAAGCTATTTGGCTGTTACGAAGAATCTTTCCAGGAGTTGCAGTGGTACGTTAAAGCCTTGCATAAGAGTAATCCTGATAGCTTTACTTTCTTGGAATTGGACGATGATACGAATCGGTTCAGACGGTTGTTCATTTCATTTCGGGCATACATAGATGGTTTCAACTACTACCGTCCTATATTGTTCATAGATTGGACGTTTATGAAATCTCGATTCAAGGGCACTTTTTTGTCTGGCAAGGCCAAGGGTGGAAATCAAGGTACGTCCATTTGTTCTACATTTTTTCTTTTACATTTCAACATTATTTTGATTAATATCGAGGCGATCATGTGTTCTATGCCCTGTTTGTACTTGTACTTAATAAGAGACACATTCAGTACATTATTGTGCATTGGGAATGAAAGTGGTGCATCACGATGCACAAAATTAGTACTTTTGTAGTACACTTTTTTGCATCGCGATGCACACTAGTATGCATCGCAAAATCTGTTGTTGTTAATTAAATATTGTTCATATGCTGCAGGTCTATTCCCGTTTGCATTTATTGTTGTAAGTTCTGAAAATAGGGATAATTGGGCTTGATTTCTATTTAAGATAAAAGGAGCAATCGATCGTAAAGTATTATTTATATCTGATCGTAATGTTGGTTTAATGGAAGTAATACACGACGTGTTTGGGAGTTCCAAGCATTTCTTTTGTTTGATGCATCTTTATTGAAACTTGAAAGAAATGTTTACCGATAAACGCTATTCCAACACGTTTCGCGGTAGCTTGTGTTCAAGACTCAAGGATGCGTGTATGCCCCAATATTAGCTGTTTGATGCGAAAATTGAGATATTCAAAAATGAAGGGGACGACTTGCCTATGATTTCTTGGCCACCATTCCATACGAGAAGTGGATGATTGCTTGCACATTGCCACGAGAATAGGTATGTCGAAATGACTTCAAATGCCGCTAAATCGTTTAACAATTGGATTTTAGAGGCTTGCGGTCTTCCCATCACTCACATGGTGGATTGTATAAGATCAAAAATAATGAAATGGTTTAATGAGAGACTTGAGAATGGAAAAAAATTGAAAAAATTATTATGTAAGAATATGGATACAAAGTAGAAGGAACACCTTAATATTGGGATCACGTGGCGATTCGTTTGACACCCAACTCAATATACGAGGTTTTATCGATCCAAGCGTTCAGGTTGACTTGGGGAAGCGGACATGTTCATGCTATTAATGGCAAATTCAAGGATTCCCGTGTTGCCATGCAGCCATTGTGATTGTTAGATCCCAAAAAAATATCAATGATATAGTTGATAACTACTTCTAAACAAGCAATTACATCAAGTGTTACGAGGGAAGCTTGATGCCAATTGCCACTACGGAAAGGTACGAGCTTAAGAATTGTTGCGAAGGTGTTGGAATATGCCTTCCAAGGATATTTTTGGGTTTTCATAATTAGTTAGATTTGAGATTGTTTTTGCCTTTCTTAAATTCTATCTATACATGGATGATTGATGTATTTTTGGTAAATAAGCTTTGACTTGTTTGATTGATTCAATCAAGGTTTTGATTGATGTAAATATAGTAAAGTGTCTTTCTAACATTAACATTGCCTTCTAAGTGTTTTCGTGTAGCCCTGGAGCCTATTTAAGAAGATGGTGTCTTCTTCATTCAGCACGCTTTGGAGAGAGATCTGAGAGAGAAAAAATCTAATACACTGCTGTGTCGTGTGATGAATGTGAGCAGAAATACAGACACATCTTTCAACACATCTCATTCTGAAACTACTAAAACTGTGTTGAAGTTTCTGTCCTCAATGGAAGTCAGTGTTTATTAGACAGGATTGTATTACCAAAGCATAAGTTTGTAGTCTCTTTTGTCTACTTTCGTTGTTAGATCTTTTGTTAGAATTTCGCTAGTTGTTTTCTTTGTAATCGGTTCTATATTTTCTAGTGAAAAGTTTTTGCCATATTGGCACGTCTACAAGTATTTATACTTGTAGACAAAGGATACATAAATCTTGTTAACTTTCTGTTTTTATTAATTCCGCTGCAATTTTACTGGATGTTATAGTAGATGTTATCACATCTTTGATAACATTTACTATATTCCAGCATTCTGTTTTCTTAGTTACATAGCTATAAATCTTTCATTTGGTATCAGAGCCTACACTTGACATAACTAAGTGAGATTCCTGGTTGTAGCTATGTCGGATACTCAGTATGGTACTCAACGTCCTCCTGTCCTCGATGGGTCTAATTACTCTACTTGGAAACCCAAGATGCGCATGTACCTCAAGTCTCTTGATGAAAGAACATGGCTCTCTGTGGTTACAGGGTGGACTCCACCTAGAGTAATTGACATCGATGGAGATTATAAAATTACCTCAGAAGCTAGTTGGACGACCGAAGAAAGAAGCGTAGCAAATTTTAATTCAAAAGCTATTAATGCTATCTACGGCTGTGTGGAACCAAATATTTTCAAAATAATTGTTCATTTTGAATCAGCCAAAGAAGTATGGGAAGCCCTTCAAGCTCATTGTGAGGGACCCGATAGCGTTCGTTTAACCAAGCTACGTTTACTTACTACTCGTTTTGAATATTTAAAAATGGAAGAAGATGATGACATTTCATCCTACTATGACAAGTTGGTAGATTTGTCTAATGAGTCTCTAGCCTTGGGAGAACCTATTTCCAATGCAAGACTTGTTAGCAAAATGATGAGATCTCTTCCGAACGTTTCAATATAAAAATCTCGCTATAGAAGAAGCTCATGACCTTTGGAAGAATGAGTTTAGATAAACTTTCGGTATTCTTCAAACCTTTGAGTTAAATCTATCTTTGCGGAACAAAAAGCAAAATAAAAATGCTAAAAGTATTGCTTTGCTGTTGCACAAAATCAATCGACTTGTCGGAGGAATTACTTGAATTTACAAATGATCTTGGAAAGGCGATTTTGGAGAAGAATCTCGTGCTATGTTGGTCAAAAGTTTAACAACATTTTGACCAAAGGACAAAACTATCAAAAGTATCAAAAAACAAATGTCGCTCCAAAATTTGCTCCAAGAAAATTTTCTTCGAAAAATTCGATAATTCGATAATTCCAAAGACAAGTTTACTCCTAAACTTCCTTCAAAATACAAATCAAAAAGGAAGAAACTGTTCAATGCGAGAGAATGTTTTGGTTATGGTCACTATCTTTGCCGAATGTATTAATACTACAAAGAAAAAGGGAAAAAGTTTGGCGGCTACCTAAGTGACGATGATGATCAATCCGAAGAGAAGCACTAAACAGTTTTTGAAACCCAAAAGTGTTACAAATAAATCCTCATGGTGTATCTAAAGGTGTTGCCTTAAATGTGGCTCCAAGCGTGATCACATACGTTAAAGATTCATTCCGGCTGAATTGTCTCAACTCTTCCATAGTTGATGACAATCATGTCCACAATGAGTCCGATTCGATTACGAAAATGGATTTATTAGAGGATTATAAGGCACTTTATGAAGATTGGGTAAAGAAGGAAGAAAAGTTAAATCTTCTCGAAGAAAATGAATATCTTTCAAAAGAACTTGAAGTTCGAAAACTTCAAATGAGTTGCTCTCAAAGAGAATGAAGTTGAAAGCTTCCATTGCTAGGTGGAAGTCATGCTCACCAAGAAAGATGTGGATTTTGAAAAAGCCAAAATTAATCTTGAAAAAGCAAATGAAACCATGTCCAAGTGAACAAAGGCAAGGTTAAACTTGATGAACTTCGACTTATGGTCAAGAAGACAACTGTGGATGGGATTCAAACCGGTTGCTTTTGTCAAGGAAAGAATGAATGGTGAACATGTTAATCAAAACCAAATGGCTAACGAGAAAAAGGTCTAGACACGGAAACGTCGGTATATTTGCCATTCTTGTAATGTTTCAGTCATATCGGACCTTATTGTTACAAAATGAAGGCAGATTTGGCAAAAAATTTCACAAATCGCTCAGGACAATGTCGTGGAAAATGTCTCCACATTTGAATCGGCACATTCCCGAAATTCGGAAAAATATGGGTCAAGAAAGGCGATGTAACATGCAATGTTACATACACTTCCTTTAAAACCAATGTTCTTGGCTCATGGTTTTTGATAGTGGATGTTCCGTCATATGACAGGGACGAGATGAATACTTGTCCGAATATTCTAGCTTCAATGGTGGAAGTGTGACCTATGGGGGTGGTGCAAAAGGAAAATTGTTGGTAGAGGCAATCTTGATGTTGAGGGATTGCCAAGGCTTAAAAATGTTCTTCATGTGGAAGGTCTTAAAGCAAATCTCATCGGTATAAGTCAATTATGTGATGATGATTTGCATGTTAAATTTGACAAAAACTCATGTGAAGTATTTGATGGTACTAACAAATGTATTCTTGCGGTACTAGATCCTCGGATAATTGTTACATGTATGGTGAAGTTGTTTCATGCCATACCTCAAGTGTTAATGATAGTTCTCTTTGGCATCAAAAACTAGGACATGCTAGTTTTCATAAAATTCATGATATAATCAAACATGATGCCGTTAGAGGATTACCAAAGATTAACACAAAGAATGTGGGTGTGTGTGGTCCATGCCAAAGGAAACAAACTAGAGTGTCCCACCCAAAATTCAACAACGTTCCTCAAAGCGTTGTCTTGAGTTCATTCATACGGATCTTATGGGTCCAATTGAAGTGGAGAGTCTAGGGAGAAAGAAATATTCCTTTGTGTGTGTTGATGATTTTTCTCGGTATACTTGGATTATTTTCTTGAGAGAAAATCGAAACTTTTGAAGCTTTTAAAACTTGGTACAAAAAGGTCAGGAATCTATATGACTTAAAAGTTATTAAGATTCGTTCGGATCATGGTACAGTATGAAAATTCTTCTTTTTCCAAATATTGCGATTCAAAGGGGATTACTCATGAGTATTCAGCCCCAAAACTCCACAACAAAATGGAGTAGCGGAAAGGAAAAATCGCACACTTCAAGAAATGGCACGTGTCATGCTTAGTTCTCAAAATCTTTCAAAACGTTTTGGTGAAGCCTTAAACACTTGCTTGTCACATTGGAAATCGTGTATATTTGAGACCGGTTGCACCATGACTCCATATGAAATCCTTTTGGGAAAAAACCGAATCTCAAATATTTTCACGTTTTGGGTGTATATGTTATCTCTTAAATGACCGAGATCATCTTTCAAAATTTGATTCTAAGAGTGACAAATGCATTTTTGTGGGGTATTCATCAAATAGTAGAGCATTTCGAGTCTTTAATCTTCGGACTAAGACTATAATGGAATCCATAAATATTACTTTTGATGATTTTGCAAACCTTGAAGAAAAGCTGAAGATGATATTACGGGGTTCTTTGGATGATGCGGGCGAAACAGTGTGCCGAAAAAAATTATTCTTGATTCACTAAATCCAGCATTGAATGATTCGAAGGAAATGTGTCCGAAAATGTGGGGACATCCTCGAACACACCTACCAACGACTCGGGATCAGTGAAACAGAATCGAAACGAACGGTTGAATCGGTTGATGGTGAAACGATCAAAGGCGGGATGTGTCAAGCGGAATTGGAAAAATCACCCTACAACTCAAGTGATTGGTAATGTGTTTGATGGAATGAAGACAAGACAAAAAGGTAAAGTGGATTACAAAAAATGGTAAGCTTGGCCTATTTGTCATCAGTTGTTTAAATGCTAGAACTTGTTGCTTCATATCAAATCTTGAACCTAAAAATGTGAAAGAAGCTCTTGGGGATGATTTTTGGATAAGCGCAATGTTGGAAGAATTAAATCGGTTTTCCAAAAATGATGTTTGGTACTTAGTTCCTAGACCTAGTCAAGGTAATGTAATAGGAACTAAGTGGATTTTCAAAAATAAAGCGATGAGTGCGGGAAAATAGTTAGAAATAAAGCACGATTGGTAGCTCGGGGGTATACACGGGTAGAAGGGGTGGACTTTGATGAAACCTTTGCTCCTGTAGCCCGCATTGAGTCTATTCGATTAATGCTTGCCATTGCTTGTCATCTTGGAATCACACTCCATCAGATGGATGTGAAAAGTGCTTTTTTAAATGGCATTTTGAATGAAGAAGTTTTTGTGGAACAGCCAAAAGGATTTGAAGATCCTCACAAACCAAACCATGTTTTTAAATTGAAGAAGGCTTTGTATGGTCTTAAACAAGCTCCTAGAGCTTGGTATGGAAGACTTCTTGAATACCTTCTTGAAATTGGTTTCAAAAGAGGTGAGGTTGATAAAACTCTGTTCATTCAAAAGAAAAAATGATATTCTCATTGCTCAGATATATGTGGATGATATTGTGTTTGGATCTACATCTGAAAAGATGTTAGGACATTTTGTCAACAACATGACATCCACATTTGAGATGAGCATGGTTGGTGAGTTAAACTATTTTCTTGGTCTTCAAGTGAAGCAAAGCAATGAAGGAATTTTTGTGTCTCAAACCAAGTATGCTCAAAACTTGGTTAAAAAGTTTGGTCTTGAGAATGCATCCCATTTGAAAACTCCCATGGGATCATCTCAAAAGTTGTGTAGGGATGATGAAGGTGAAGGTGTAGATCACACCTTGTTTAGAAGTATGATAGGAAGTCATTTGTACCTAGCGCGGCGGACCGGACATTATGTATAGTGTTTGTGTCGTGCAAGGTACCAAGCAAATCCCAGGTCTCCCATCTAAAGGCCTTAAAACGTATCATTCGATATGTTAGTGGGACAACCAAACTTGGGTGTGGTACACTAGAGACACTAATACCAATCTTGTTGGTTTTAGTGATTCGATTAGGCGAAATATCGATGATCGTAAAAGCACCACTGGGGTTGTTTTTACTTGGGGAACAATTTGGTTTCATGGTATAGCAAAAACAAAGCTGCGTTTCTTGTCAACCGTGAATCGAATATGTAGCGGTTGGTAGTTGTTGCTCTCAACTTCTTTGGATGAATCGGATGATCAATGATTATGGGCTAGAGTGATACTCTTGTTGTTTATTGTGATAATTCGATGCTATAGATATCTCGAAAAATCTGTTCAACACTCCCGCACCAAACATATTGATATTCGACATCACTTTATTCGGGATTTGGTTGAGCAGAAAATTATCCGCATGGAATTTATAGGAGCGAGAATCAATTAGGCGATGTGTTCACCAAGGCTCTTGATTTTGAGAGATTTTCTACTCTTAGGAAATCTCTAAGTCGTGTGCTATTTGATTGTCTCACAACATGTGGTCTCAAGTGTGACCACATGTGCTTGTTGTAAAAAAAAAAAAAAAAAATCATCATCATCTTGCATGTTGTCTTGGGCACGACTTTGTCAAATGATTTTTAAAAAATGTGGTATTTGAAAGACATTTTTTTGAATGTGGATCTCTATTCAAAATAAAAAAAGAAGTTCTCCCGTGAATGAGCCAAATCGGTGATTGGAAGCCTTTGAGGGAAAAAGCTACCTTCTCAATGTGTATGCGACCACTCATATGTGATCTTATAATCTAGATCAATATGTTCTTTGAATTTTTGGCGTGATCATATGAGAAAGGGCTATCCTTGAGGAAGAGTGAAAGCTACCTCTTGGTTAAATCCCTTCATCTTTAAGGCAAAAATCATCATATAAAGGGGCGGGAGAAGAGGATCTTGATCCATTGAATTCAAAAATTGCAAAATGTGTCTCTTAGTGTGCCAACATTTTTCTTCTTCACATTCATTGAACAAAGTCCCTCACTTGTGTGCGCATTGTCTTATTCTTCATGGTTAGGCATACCTATAGGGCATTTGGTCAGTGAATATACTCTCATGCTATAAGTTTCTCATCATCTATTTTCTCCAAAGTGGCCTATTATTTGTGAATCTTTATCCTTCATTGTGTTTGTCTATAAACAATTTGAATGGTCTTGATTTTTGAGCATTAAGATGATTTGAGGGTTCCTTAGCAGAAGATTTATCACAGGGACATTTTGGGTAATATTCAGATGCCTATTTTTGATGAGAATTTGAAAAAAAAAGGAAGTTATTTTACCAAAAATATTTTTTTTGGTAAGTAGCGATTTTTTGGAAAGGAGCGGTTGTTCTCCTTCAAAATCAGTTCCTTCTTTCCAAAAATTAAACCGTGCCCTAGCGTGCCCTAGCATCTTCTCTCTTGTATTCTGACAAATTCGTTCAAGTGCAGTCTCTCTCTCTCTTTCTTTTCCTCCAGATTCTTCAATGGCATCCAAGGCTGTGGGTTCTCCTTCTCCATCTCAGAATCCAGCATCTCCTTCAGCTAATGTTTCCCAAAATATGGAGACATCCGCTCTTCACAGTACACCCCCTCTCACAGTTGTTCCATTCGATGATGCTCCTGTTCCTATTGACGCCATTCTCCCAGGCGAAGCAGGCAACGTCATTGATGTTGAAAACCCCCCTGATTTGAAGCAAGTAGGTGCCTCTCTTGGCCTATTGGGCGTCCTACGGTGCGCTTTTCAAAGCGGCAAGGGGCTTACTCCAAATTTGGAGCCTCTGTCTCCTACCTCGTTTACGAAGCAAAAGGGGCGCTTCGCAACAAGAATCTCCGGTTCACCTTGAAGATGATGACCCCCGACACGATTTTGTTCCGCCTTCATCAAATGAGGATATGGACTTTCCTCATGTATGTGTGGTTCGCTCTGTTGTTCCTCCCTCCACCGAGCCATCTCTTCCTTACGTGGTGCAAGAAGAGTCGATGATCTCTTTGAAGAGATTGACAATTTTCAGCCCAATGCGTCCGGGCGATCTGTGGCACCCGTTCAGCGGCCTCTCCTACTCGAAGTGAAGGTCTCGATGACTCCACTCTTGCGAAGTCATGCTAAAATTAGGGAAGAAACCTTCTTGCCCTAAGTCCTCGTCTTCCCATCCGGTGATAGTGAAAGAACAAATTCACTTAATAGGGATTACGTGGAACCATCTGGACAAGTTTCTTGAATCATTGAAGATCTTCAATCGATGATGACGAAGATGTGGTGGCATCCTCTCACATCATCTCCTCCCTGGATATTGATTCGGCTTTCAATCCTCTTTTCTACACCCGTGAGGCATCCTTGAGGTATGATCGTTTCATCACTCGCAATTTGCTTGAGGAAAACGAGTTCGGTTAGAGGTTCTTGATCGATTTAATTTGTCTCAATTTTTAATTGATCGCAAACTTTTAAATCTTGTGACCTCTTCCTCACCTATGTCAAAACTCTAGTCATAGAGTTTTATGCCAATCTTGAAAAAGCCATGTGCATGGAAGGCTCGGCAGATTTGGTCGGGTTTTTGTTCGAAATAAAATTATAAATTTTACTCCTTCCAAAATAAATGAATTTTGTGCAGCGAGAATGTTGAAGTATCATCGTGGTTGATAACTTCAATGAGATCACATCTGTCTTGGTGGGGAAAAATCGCAAATGGCCTATATCTCTGAGAAACTTCAATCGCCCAATTGACTTCTTTTACTCGGTCTTGCACAAATTATGCCTTGCAAATTGGGTCCCCTCAAACAACACTTCGTGGTGACTCAATCCCAGCTAAACTCATTTTCCAAATTGGCACTGGCCTTCCTTTTAATTTTGGGCAATGGGTGTTTGATAGTATTACCTTTTATCTTTGAAACTCTCTCGGATCGGTCCTTCCCTTTCCCGAGTTTGATTTTTCGATTTTTGGTGCATCACGGTATCGTGTGCACTGATCGTATCACAAGTCGTCCCAAAGTTTTAAAGATTTCTGCTCAATTGTTAAAAGGGGATAGGGTCATTGACTTACCCTTGGCCAGTTCTTCTCGATCTTCTTTGGAATTTCTCCATCTTCTCCAGTTCATATGTCCTCTGCAGATGTCCCTACATCCTCTACCTCATTTATGCGTGTCATTTGTTCGCTCATGACTTCCTCTTCTTCTTTCAGATTGCTGCTACTCGCACTCACCTTGTATTTCTTGAGGATTTGCATTCCCAGTTCCAGACTTTTCTTGATGCCCAAGTGCCACCCTCTTCTGGACAAAAAGGGGGAGACTCCTCTAATGCAGGGGGAGACAACAATGCAGGGGGAGACAACTCTGTTTGACATTACTGCCTCAAGGGATGTTGGTTTAAATGTCATAACATTTCTGTGTTTTTTGGTTGTTAACAGTTTAAACAATTTATTTTTTATTTTTTATTTTACTACTCTGAACTCTCTGATATTATATTATATCTTTGTGTTATATTACTCATATCTTATTCAGGGGGAGTTCATTGTGTTTAATTGATGTTTTGTCCAGAAAGGCAAAAAAGGGGGAGATTGTTGGAATATGCCTTCCAAGGATATTTTTGGGTTTTCATAATTAGTTAGATTTGAGATTGTTTTTGCCTTTCTTAAATTCTATCTATACATGGATGATTGATGTATTTTTGGTAAATAAGCTTTGACTTGTTTGATTGATTCAATCAAGGTTTTGATTGATGTAAATATAGTAAAGTGTCTTTCTAACATTAACATTGCCTTCTAAGTGTTTTCGTGTAGCCCTGGAGCCTATTTAAGAAGATGGTGTCTTCTTCATTCAGCACGCTTTGGAGAGAGATCGAGAGAGAAAAATCTAATACACTTTGTGTCGTGTGATGAATGTGAGCAGAAATACAGACACATCTTTCAACACATCTCATTCTGAAACTACTAAAACTGTGTTGAAGTTTCTGTCCTCAATGGAAGTCAGTGTTTATTAGACAGGATTGTATTACCAAAGCATAAGTTTGTAGTCTCTTTTGTCTACTTTCGTTGTTAGATCTTTTGTTAGAATTTCGCTAGTTGTTTTCTTTGTAATCGGTTCTATATTTTCTAGTGAAAAGTTTTTGCCATATTGGCACGTCTACAAGTATTTATACTTGTAGACAAAGGATACATAAATCTTGTTAACTTTCTGTTTTTATTAATTCCGCTGCAATTTTTGGATGTTATAGTAGATGTTATCACATCTTTGATAACATTTACTATATTCCAGCATTCTGTTTTCTTAGTTACATAGCTATAAATCTTTCAGAAGGTAAAACCATTTTACCTCCTATAATGAAGAGATTACCCAGACGTCCCAATCAGACAAGGATCCCATCAAATGGTGAATCAATAAGAAAAAAAAAGAGAAAATGTTATATAGTAGATGTCACAAACTTTGTAACCATAACTTTAGGTGATGTAGAGAGGCTATACAAATTTAATTTTTTGTTATGTTGTAATTTTTTGAAGTTCATTTGTATATACAAGGTTGATTTTTGTAATGTTGATTTGTGCATCGTCAATATATTTTGTGATTTTTGTGTTAAGAAATGTGCAATGTCAGTATAAAATGTGCATCGTCAATGTATTTTTGTTATGTTAATTTATGCATCGTCAATATATTTTGTGATTTTTGTGTTAAAAAATGTGCATCGTCAATGTAATTTTGTAAATTTGTGTTAAGAGATGTGCATCGTCAATTATAACAGTACTATTTTGAGTATAATTTGTGTTAAGAAAATGTGAATCGTTAAGTATAATTTTGTGCATCGTCAATTATAATAATACATTTTTTCAGTATTATCTTGTGTTAGAAAATATGCATTGTCAAGTATAATTTTGTGCATCGTCAATTATAACACTATTATTTTTCAGTATAATATGTACATTGTAAAGTGTTGTTTTATGCAACGACAATTATAATAATTGTAATTTTTATTTAATTCCTATTATTTTTACCAAAGTTATCAAGAATATAATCCATCTCTAATACAAGTATACAACTCAAAGAATTGCATTCCCTTAACATGGGTCATGGAAAAAGAAAGATTTAACACTACTCCCACCTACTACAGAGCTAACGATTAATTTTGCAAAAGAACATGACATCCTTCACATTATCTCTGATCCTTAAATGCAGAGCTAACGATTAGCTTTCTATTTAGCAATAGAATATGACATCCTTTGTATTATCTGATGGTTAAATGTAGCCAAATGCGCGTAGTAAGCAGGCGGAACTGCAAAAGCCATCAAAACAAATGTGAAATTAAAGTTGGCATAAAGAAGGCCCACAAAACAAGTTGAATGGAAAGTAATTTGTTTACAAACCTGTTGAAAACAGATCGAGTGCACCTCGCGTATCTGAAAAAATATTATTGAGATTATAATAGAGGATTTGATTTTACGTGCACATATTATATTGAGGTTGTGCATCGTAACGCACAAAAACAGTACTTTTTATAGTACAAACTTGTGCATCATGATGCACAAAACGTGTGCATCGCAAACGTAATTTCAAAAAAGAGAGGAATAATACGAAAAATGTAATATTTGTATACATATTTTACTCTATTCGGTATGTGCTAAATAAAAAGTATATTTATAAAAGTTTTACGTGCCTGAGATCATATAAAATTCTGGATTTAAACTTTTTTTCGTGAAGATTTTGCTAAAAGATATGTGTGAGTGCTTCTTGGAACTCATATCTTACTCCACTGACCAACCGTAAGTAACAATATACTAGATTTTGTGCCCGTGCCTATGGCACGGTGACAGTAGGGATCAGATTATTATATACTCGAGGTTAATGATCCTCGAAGTTTTGTAAGAGGTGAGTAAGACTGAATGACACAAAAATAATAATGAATTATAATTCATTTATTTCGTAACAAAACCAATAATTAAATATTAATTCATTTATTTTGTAAGAAAACCAATAATGAAATATTAAAATTGTAAAAAAAAAAAACTAATTTGAAATGTGCGAATCCCTAGTTACTAATCAAGACATCATCGTGAATCTTCTCAAGCAAGTCACGCATTTTTGCAATCAGCTTGTTCATAGCCTTGCGCAGCTTGATCTTATCGGACTTATTTGCATGGAGTTCTCTGTCCATGTCCTCGCATTCCCACATATTTTCTCTAATGAATTCGGTGAAGCCAATTGTTCTTTTCTGAAGCTCATCCCTAGTCAATTCTAATTCTCATTCTAACTGGTTCACCCTTTCATCAGCTTGTAGGAGAATGTCCTGAAGGTTAGCAATATGCATATCATCATTATTTCCTACTTCGTTATTCTCTTCGTCATCAGAATGTTCGTGAAGATTCTCTTCGGGATCCTCCTTAGGATTCTCCTCCATATCTTCTATAGGGTCCACAACGATAGGGTCTTCAACATGACCGTACTCTGCATCCTCCATTCTATTGGTAATCAAAAGATACGTAAGTTTCAAGGTATCTTTTGATTACCAATAGAATGGAGGATGCAGAGTACGGTCCGCAACGATAGGGTCTTCAACATGACCGTACTCTGCATCCTCCATTCTATTGGTAATCAAAAGATACGTAAGTTTCAAGGTAGACAAGTAAGTGCAGCTCAAGCGGTAAGACGTTTCACCTACAACCGATAGGTCGTGGGTTCGAGTCACCAAGGGGTAAGTGGGGAACCACTATTGATCCCATTTAAAAAAGAAAAAAAAAAGAAAAAAAAAGTTTCAAGGTGATAATATATAAATAAAATTCACTTGGTTGTTAAGAAAAAAAAACACAGTAGGTTTATAAAATAATGCTCCTTTAAATTTCTAATTGAGATTTTTTTAGAGATCACAATTTTAAATTAAAAAAAAACAGAAGAATAAGAAAATATAAGCATTTGATGCATAATTTACATTCCAGTTTTCTTAGACATCAAAATACTCTGAATGAAAACTGATTAGAAGGAAATTAGAAGTTGAGAGCTGGGAAAGAACTTGCAAAAAGAATGGGTATATATTATATGCTACTCCAGAAGAAAGGGTTGAGTTCTAATTGAGATTTTTTTAGAGATCACAATTTTAAATTTTAAAAAAAAAACAGAAGAATAAGAAAATATAAGCATTTGATGCATAATTTACATTCCAGTTTTCTTAGACATCAAAATACTTTGAATGAAAACTGATTAGAAGGAAATTAGAAGTTGAGAGCTGGGAAAGAACTTGCAAAAAGAATGGGTATATATTATATGCTACTCCAGAAGAAAGGGTTGAGTTATATAAGAGTATTCATAACTTCTTCTTTTTTTCTTTTCTTTTTTTTAAATTTCTTTTTACTTAATGGAGGAGTATTCATAACTTAAGTGAGTATAAAAGATGAATAAAAAAGCTACGATAAATCTATTTCGAAATTCTGCTAAACTTTTGAGGCTAATATAATAGCAGAGAAGATGTATCAGAAATTGACTTTGTGTTGCGTTGTGTTGCTTATGAATGGAATACTCTAATTTTGTTTGCTAATGTCGAGTTTCTGGGAGATCAGACAGACCAACCCCAAAAAAAAAAAAAAATTACTATGAACAATGTAATATTAGGGAGTCAAATGTAATTTTCTAAATAAGAAATAGTTGGAAAGAATTTTTAAAAAATGAAGCAGAAGACCTTTGAAGGTTGGTCCATGGGCGTTTACAGGAAGATAAGACATAAAAATTAAACAAAAAACACAACCCAAATTAAGTGAAAGGTAAAGTTGAAAGATTTATAAAAATTGTAGACACCTCATCAAAAAAAAAAAAAACTTGTATGTGATTTTTAAATCCTTCTAACAGCTTCCACTAAAATTTCCAATTTTCATTTTTCATTAACATGTTACCAGAACAATTAACAGACAAACAATTAACAACAAAAAATTTAAAATGTGTATACGTGTATAAGAGAGAGAAAAATTTGTAAATGTAAAATTTAAAATATTAAGTGGGATGATCAAAAGTCCTCCATTGTTCAACTAAGTGGCAGGGGAGAAAAGAAGCAAATGACTTTATAAATATTATGAAGTTTCTTACCTCAATAGTTATATAAACCTCATTATTGTTATCTTACCATGTGTGTTTGGTTCCACACCCTAGAATTTAAATTAAAACATTTATTTGGTAAAATTATCAATAGTCAATCTTGTTTCTTATGTTTCCCACCCCAAATTCATGCTTCTTCAGTTCTTCATATTTCCCCTCTTTTTCTTTAAAGTGTTGGTGCTGACATTTGTGCTTGGGTGCTCAAAATTGTGTATCACGGGACGTCATAAAAACAGACACAGCAATCAAAGAGATGAATCCAATCCAAGCAAAAACGAAATCAAATTAGACACCTATTTTACCTAATGTCGATACCCGGTTTACATATCTTATAAATACAAATTGGGTGCTCAAAATTGTGGGTATTTTCAAATCCATAATCTCTCGAAATAGCCGAGCGAGTCGGCCTATCCGGGTCGTAAATTTTACTTTCTTGGAGGCGAAATCGCAAGTTTCGGTGACAACCCACAAGAATTTATCAAGTAGGAAGCGTAAATGAGTATTCTTCGAATCTTCAACCACATTTTGATCTTTCCATTTTTTCTAAAGAGAAATGCTTTTTAGTAGATAACAATTTGATTCCTCCATTTTGGAAAAAACCAAATTGGGAAATACCCAAATTTCTCACATTTACTACAAAACCATCTCGGGAGGATAAATTTTGTTTACAACAGGAAGTAAACATTTCATTTACAGTACAGCATAATGATAAAGCCATACTGCAAAATTGAAGGAAACAACCCTAATAATAAAGAGATATTGACAAAGAAAAGGGCAAGGACTCACCAAGAACTTGGAGGGCAGTTCTTTGCAATCACACAAACACACACATACACACACACACACACACTCTTTCAGGCCAATCCACAAGTTCAACTCTCGGGCTTTTTTCTCTTTTCTTTTTCATTTTGTTTTCGGGTGATATCCCGTTTGATGAAGTTACAAAAATCTATGGATTGTAGGTGCCCAATGAACCTTTGCCACGTAAACTCGATCTAATGGCTGAGTTGACACAGCGATAGAGAGGATAAAGGGAATAATGAACAAAGGGAGGGAGGGAGGGAGAATACCTGAAAGATTTTTCGGCAGTTAACGATTTTTCGGCGGCCTCCCCGACAACGATCCCCTCTCTACTACCGATTTTCGCCTCACGATTTTCCGGCAGTTAACGATTTTCCGGCAGCTCCCCGAGAACGATCCCCTCTCTGCTACCGGTTTTCACCTCACGATTTTTCAGCGGCCTACCGGTTTTCGCCGATTGATGAGTTTTTGCTTTCTTAGTTTCTCCGATTGATGGGTTTTGTAATTGAGTGAAGAGAGTGAATTTTTGTGGGTTTTGTAACCACAATCCTTTACAAAGTCGTAATAGGATTTGTGGGTTTTGAAATCCTTTACAAACTCGTAAAGGAGAGAGAGAGAGAATGAGAGAGTCAGACGCAGAACTTGAATTTTTTGTGGGTTTTGTAACCACAATCCTTTACAAACTCGTAATAGGATTTGTGGGTTTTGAAATCCTTTCACGGTGGAAGGAAAGAGAGAGAAGGAGAGAGTCAGTGGTGGAAAGAGATAGAGAAGGAAAGAGTCAAACGGCGAACCCGTAGAATTTCCGAAACCGTCAGTCACGCGTGTGAAAATGGGAGTAAATTACATCCGTTAGATTTCAGTAACTCAGTAAATCTGGGCCAGTAGTTAGGTTTTATCAATTGCACACGTACGAAGTGATTGTTATTGTATTATAGATATTACACAACCTATTGATTTATTAAAAAGATGTTTGCTCTATTTTTGAAACCCTAAAATGTATTCAGTAATATTAAACTGATATTCAGGCATCGTAAAACATTCTACAAACTTGTTGGAGGTGGAGGGTTTTAAGTTTTTTTGCTCCTTTTGAAGTGAAGATTGTTGTGTTTTTGAAGTGAAGAGGGTTAGTTTATTTTTGTGGTCTGAAAGCCGTGGGTTAGTTAGAATTGCTAAAATGTATTCAACAATACTAACCTGATATTTAGGCATTGCCAAACATCCTTCAAACTTGTTGGATGTTTAAGGACGATGCAGCAACTATTTGGAATATAACCAATAGAATATCATAATGTTTTCAAAAAAAATTTGCAAAAATTCGGAAGGGTTTGAATATTTATTCAGTTTGGAGTAAAGATTTGTTAAAGTGAAGAGGGTTAGTTGTGGTTTGACAGCTGATGTAATGTGTACGTGTATCGTAGAGCCGGCAAAATTAGCCCAGCCCAATGGGCCGGCCCAGTCAGCCCGATGTTTGCATGGGCTAAAGTTTAATTTTTGGAGGCCCAAAAAAACGCGGGCCTTTTTGGCCCGGTCCAGTAGGCCCGACGGTTCAATTGGGCTTGCATAAAAAAAGCCCAGGGCTTTTGGGCTAGGCCCGACCCGCACAATTTTATTATTATTTATTTATTTTCACTCAAAAAATAATTCTAACTTCTTAAATAATTAAAGACAATTCTATTTTAAAGCTAAGTAGAATGGTCATGTTAGCTTTATTGTTTGATATTATGATTTATACATGCTGTAATGCAATCTCAAACATTGAAGCAACATGTTCCAATTTGATTATTGTTTTATTGTTTAATTATTGCTTTAATTGACCAATAAAGTTAACTTCTTAAATAATTAAAGTTTCGGACCATTCTAGTATCATATTTATTTTCATTTTAATTAATGTTTGATATGATGATTGCATTATTTTACCTTTAGTAGTTAGCAGTTAGGACAAACAATAAATCATAGTATTGCTTTTGTTTAGTAAGTAACTTAGAATTTAATTTGGTAATTGGCATCACCATTTTTCCTTTTATTTTATTTATTTTTCCAACAAGGGCTTTTTGGCCCGATGGCCCGATGGGCTTTGATGGGCTGGGCTGGGCTTTACTTTTCTTTGGCCCTAGTAAAATTGGGGCTGGCCCAGCCCGACCCGATATTGAGTATTGGCCCGGTGGGCTTGCACTGGGCCGGCCCAACCCAGCCCATTGCCAGCTCTACTGTATCGCAACGTATGTGTGTAGAAAGTTGTGTATCGCAAGTGGAAAAAGGTATTTTGTGGATCGCAAGTGAAAAAAGGTAATTTGTGCATCGTATTGAGTTTGCGATGCATCAATTTTTTATTTGCGATGCACAGTTTGTTGTTTCGTGTTTGCGATGCACAATGTGGGTTTCCGTATTTTTATTTGCATCGTCTTGTGTTGCGATACATTATTTTTTATTTTTTGCGATGCACAACGTGCACTGTTCCATTTTTTAAAAGGGTATAAATAACATTTCGCAATAAAAATGTCATTTAGCGATTGAAAACAATTGTATTAAACTTTAGCGAATGAAAATTGTCTGGGACCGGTCCAAATTTTGCCCATCTTAAATTAAGGCCCAGCCCAGGGGCGCTCCAAAAATTATAGGCCTTTTATAAAACAAAGAATTGACGACGGACTCTAATGTATTGGGTTCGGAATGTGACTCATATAAACCCAATACTGAAAAGGAGCACGGGGCGGGTCCAATGCGTTGAAAACATGTTCATCATCAGTTGATGATCTCTTCTACTTTTCCAGTGATTCCTCCGATTATCCGTTTGAGAGAGAGAGAGAGAGGAAATTCTGGTGTAAGGGATGTACCAGTGGAGGAAATTCGAGTTCTTTGAGGAGAAATACTCTGGCAAATGCTCGATTCCCGATGAAGTCCCCGGGAAAATTGAATGTTGTTCTAGCGGTAGGGGCAAGATCGCGATTGGATGCAATGACGGCACTGTTAGTCTTCTTGATCGAGGGTTGAAGTTTAATTTCGGATTTCAAGCTCATTCCTCTTCTGTTCTATTTCTTCAGCAGCTAAAGGTTTCATCTTTTCTTTGTTTTCAAATTTTTTTTTCTGTTGCTCAATTTGTCTGTTTTGCTTCAATTAATACATTAGGATTTAGTTTTGTTCTTATTAAAAAAGAATCGAGTTTGGATGTTCGATCGAATCCAAATTGTTGAGGAAAGTTTGATTTGTGTAGGAGAGCATGTGCAGACACTTTGGGACCCTAAGATTAACAATACCCACACATACTACAACTTTGAGCGATTGAACTCTAATTTTAATTCAAGATACTCTTTCTAGTTGTGGTTTATTTACTTTCTCAACTAATGAGATCACTTTAACGGCCTCCTATATCATGCATTCATTCCTTTTATTCGTTGGCTCCTCCACATTTTGTTGTTGTATTCTCCTTGTTTGTTTATGAGTCCTAAATAGCACATTACCAATGATGTGCAAGGTAAACACGGAAGCAATGACCAGATGACAGAAGTACACTAAAGATCTAATGTTTTTCAAGAATTAAAATATTAGAAAAGCTAAACTATTGTATGTTAAGTCTTGTTAATCAAGGTGCAGCGGCTGTTTGGTATGAAAAATACTTGTACTCTACATTATAAAATTATTTCAAAGGTTTATTGGAGGTGGTTGCCAATACTGACATTGGCACCTCTCTTTTCTGTTTAAGTAAGTTTGCATGTCCTTGGACGGGTAAGGCCTACTTCATCTTGGTTGTATGGTGAATTTAAATGGGAAAATTGAGTGTAAGTCTCGAGTCAAAATTGGAGACCTTGAGAGGCTTCTATATATGAAACACCTGTGAAAGTTATTTCATGTAGAGCTTGTGGCTAGGCTGATCCTATCTTTTGCCATTGGTGGAAATGTTGAATTTTTTAATTTTTTTTTGTTTATAATATCAGCAACGCAACTTCCTAGTAACTGTTGGAGAAGATGAACAAATGTCACCACAGTTATCGGCCGTGTGCTTGAAGGTTTTTGACCTTGATAAGATGGAACCGGAGGGTACAAGCACATCAAGTCCTGATTGTATTCAGATATTGCGGATATTCACTAATCAATTTCCTGAAGCAAAGGTATTGCGTGTTATACCTGTTTTTAGTTTGTTTAATCTCTTTCTTATTCCCCAGTGGACTTGTTTGGGGAGATTGACTAGTATGTTGATCAGCAATTCCACTTACGGATATTTGAAAAAGTTGGCACTCTGCAGATTACATCGTTTCTAATTCTAGAGGAAGCTCCACCAATATTGCTCATAGCTATTGGATTGGACAATGGCTGCATTTATTGCATCCAAGGGGACATTGCCCGTGAGCGTATCAAACGCTTCATGCTTCAAGTTAATAACCAAGCAGACAAAGGCCAGTCTTCTATAACTGGCATGGGGTTCCGTATTGATGGCCAAGCCCTTCAATTATTTGCAGTTACTCCAACTTCTGTAAGCTTGTTTAACTTGCAGACTCAACCAGCTATCAGGCACACCCTAGATCAGATTGGATGTAGTGTCAATAGTGTTGGAATGAGTGATCGCTCGGTATGCCGTTCTAAGATGTCGATTTTTTTTCTTTCTTTTAATTGTGTTGCCATGTTTAAGTGTCTTATTTATGTATCCACAAGTAATAGATATTCCAATCGCCGTGTAATCAGGAGCTGATCATTGGTCGATCCGAGGCGGTATATTTCTATGAAGTTGATGGTAGGGGTCCTTGTTGGGCCTTTGAAGGAGAGAAGAAATTTGTTGGGTGGTTTCGTGGATACCTTTTATGTGTTATTGCAGATCAAAGAAATGGAAACAATACTTTCAACATTTATGACTTGAAAAACCGTTTGATTGCCCATAGTGTTGTGGTTAAAGAAGTTACTCACATGCTTTGCGAATGGGGAAGCATAATACTTATAATGGACAACAAATCAGCTCTGTGTATTGGGGAGAAGGATATGGAAAGCAAGTTGGATATGCTTTTTAAAAAGAATCTTTATACCGTGGCTATTAATCTTGTTCAAAGTCAGCAAGCTGATGCAGCTGCAACTGCTGAAGTGTTAAGAAAGTACGGGGATCATTTGTATAGCAAGCAAGAATTTGATGAAGCTATGGCTCAATACATCCATACCATTGGTCACCTTGAACCTTCGTATGTGATACAGAAGTTTCTAGATGCGCAAAGAATTTACAACCTTACCAATTATTTGGAGAAGTTACATGAAAAGGGGCTTGCTTCTAAAGATCATACGACACTTCTTCTAAACTGTTACACCAAATTGAAAGATGTTGAAAAGCTGAATGTGTTCATCAAAAGTGAGGATGGTGCTGGTGAGCACAAATTTGATGTTGAAACTGCAATAAGGGTCTGCCGAGCTGCCAATTACCATGAGCATGCTATGTATGTTGCCAAGAAGGCTGGGAGGCATGAATGGTACTTGAAGATTTTACTTGAAGACCTGGGTAGATATGAAGAGGCCTTGCAATATATTACTAGTCTTGAACCAAGTCAAGCTGGGGTGACTGTGAAAGAGTATGGCAAGATTCTCCTGGAGCACAAACCCGTGGAAACAGTTGAAATTCTGATGAGGCTTTGCACCGAGGAAGGAGAACCATCAAAGAGAGGGACCTTGAATGGGGCATATATATCCATGTTGCCATCCCCAGTTGATTTTCTCAACATTTTTGTTCATCATCCGCAGTCACTTATGAATTTTCTTGAAAAGTACACCAATAAAGTGAAGGACTCACCTGCACAAGTAGAAATTCACAACACATTGTTGGAGCTTTATTTGTCTAGTGACTTGAACTTTCCATCAATGTCACTAGCTGACATTGGTGAAAATAGTGATCTCAAAGCTATAGCTTCCCTATCAAGAGTAGAGTCAAATGGAAAATTAATTCCTGAACGTAAGGATTTGATTTTGGAAAAGGAACGTCAAGAAAGACTTCAGAAGGGGCTTCACTTGCTTAAGAGTGCGTGGCCATCTGACCAAGAACATCCACTCTATGATGTTGATCTTGTTATTATTCTCTGTGAAATGAATGCTTTTAAGGAAGGGCTCTTATATCTCTATGAGAAGTTAAAACTTTATAAAGAGGTGATTGCTTGCTACATGCAGGCGCATGATCATGAGGGTTTGATTGCATGTTGCAAGAGACTAGGGGATTCAGGAAAGGGCGGTGACCCTTCTCTTTGGGCAGATCTGTTGAAATATTTTGGTGAACTTGGAGAAGAGTGTTCCAAAGAAGTTAAGGAAGTTTTGACTTACATAGAAAGAGATGACATTCTTCCTCCTATAATAGTTTTGCAGACCCTGTCTAGAAATCCATGCCTCACTCTCTCTGTTATCAAGGATTATATAGCTAGAAAGCTGGATCAGGAATCAAAGCTGATTGAAGAGGACCGCCGAATGATTGACAAGTATCAGGTTGGTCTTTATTTGTCTTAAGATTTCTTATATAATTTCATATTTCATGTATGGACCAATTTCCTGTTATTGGACTGACCTTGAGTGATATGTTGCTACTAAAGTTAACCCTTCTGAGCACCTTCTGTAACGTACTCGGTGTAAATTTCTTATTAACAGGAATAGGGTAGCATAAGAAGGAAACATATGATTTGCATTTGTGGGGCTTGCGAGGTCTGATTAGGCATTCTTTTCTTTTTTGGTAGAAGTAGCTATTTCTCTATTTGGGGCATTTGCTAGTATTAAAGTTATTGCTGGTGAAGTTATTACTCCCTCGGTCCCAATGAAAGAAGTGTACTTATTTTGTTAGTTTGTCCCCCAAAAGGAGACATACTTCTAGAATTTAAGCTAGAAATCTCCATCATTTTTTCTATTATAGTTTTATTGCAATTTAAGGGAAATATAGAGAAGTTATATCACGATTAAGAAGCTCGACTTTTCAAGTGTGACTTTCTTTTTGAGGAGGAGGGAGTATTGTACATTAATTCCTTTGTTGGATGCAACAGGCATTTCTTCAGGTTCATTATACTGACTAAGTGTGGACTTGTAGTGTAGCCGTGTAGGATACATGAAAACCTGAAAGCTTTTTAAAACTTTAATGATCAGTGGTTGGTCTTTTACTATTGAAATATCATGTATTTATGTGTTCTAAATCTAATCATGTTAAGTATGAACATAGCTGAAATCCAGATTCCCCAAGTTCATCTATTTCAGGATTTTGTTTGTACGTTAAGTATGTGTTATGTGTTTGTTCTACTTAATTCTTTTTTGGGAGGAATTCCTTTATCAGAAGAAGATGAGAATATACAGATTGGCAACTTGTCCTTAGGAACAAGTGTAAAAGATGGTGAAAAAAAAAATAATAATAATAAAGAAAAAGCAACCCAAGGCAAATAACCAGCCTCCCAACCCTACAATATCTGAAATAGCACAACTCGATGTGTTATGGAAGTAGGTGGCATGCGCCTTTGGTGAGTGGTAGTCTTGCATTTATCACCTGACGGCATTATAGAAACTAGGTTACCACTTCCCTTTGGATTCTTACTGCGCGAAGTTTGAACTCTGTGTCCTCTTGATTAAATTGAAAATTTTCTCCAATTTTCTGTCTCCCTAAATGGTAATAGAAATCGAAGCTGCTATGCTTTTGATATCATGCATATCACTGACAAAAATATAGATCCTATGACCAACCAAACACTTGCCAAATGAGAGACTTCTTACTTCATTTTCCAACTAATTTTACAGGAAGAAACATCAGCAATGAGAAAAGAAATCCAGGATCTTAGAACAAATGCCAGAATCTTTCAGCTTAGTAAGTGCACTGCGTGCACGTTCACCCTTGATCTCCCTGCTGTCCACTTTATGTGTATGCACTCGTTCCATCAACGTTGCCTCGGTGACAATGAAAAAGAATGTCCTGAATGTGCACCTGAGTACAGGTCTGTTCTTGAAATGAAGAGAAGCTTGGAGCAGAACTCCAAGATCCAAGATCAGTTCTTCCAGCAAGTTAAGAGTTCAAAGGATGGATTTTCAGTGATTGCTCAGTATTTCGGAAAGGGTATAATTAGCAAAACTACCATTGGGCAGGCTGGCACTCTTAGATCCAGCAGTACTTCTTCCGGCAGTGGCTACTAATATTTGCCTGAATCTTTGATGAACACGCTGCTAATTCATTGAAAGATAAAGGGTTACCCTGGTTGCAGATGCCCATCTCGAAAAGATGTTTGAACCCTACTGGGAAACTATATTCCTGGAGGGTATTTCTGCCTCAGAAAGTTCAGGAGACAGGCCTATTTTCTCAGTTTTCTGTGCGATTGAGATTTTCAAGTTTTAAAGAATTTTGGTGTATCACGTGCTTGTTTGGAGTTTGCCAGTGTGTAGCTTGTATTGTTTTGTGCAGATTGTTCAATGCAGTGATCTTGTATTTTTGTTATTATAACTGGTTTTTCATCAGTTTCAGTAGACAGAAGGAACGAGCTACTCACACTTGATAGATTATTTATGCTTGAATCCAGGTACGGTTTTTTTTCTAATTGATTCTCTGTTTATTATCGATTCAGATGTTCAATCGCATTCTACTGAATTTTACATTTTGCCCTAGGGAGTAACTAGGGTTAGGCCGAATTCGGAGATTTCAAGTTTGATTGATTGGCAAGTCAAGCTCGAAATTGTGGCAAGTTGAGCAAAGCCAATGCGTAAGCTTGGTTTGGTTATTTCATCTGCCATGCTGTAGTAGGAATAACCTAATCAAGTTTTGCTAGATATGGTATGGGAATCTGTTTTGTATGATTATGCTAACCAATAGTATTTGTTAAAAATGATTACTATGTTAACTATAACAAGTCATTTTAATTGTTTAGGTACAGGAATCATGTAATCATACATTATGATTAATATGTGCACTTTCTCAATAATCATCAAGATTAGAGGAGGCTTTAGTGTTTCTCAATAATCATCAAGATTAGAGATAGAGGGGAATACAATAAATAAAATGCCTAAAAATCAATGTATGTATGTATACTATTATACATACATAAACCTAGCAAATATCCCATCATTAATTCATTATCATGGGGAGGATGAGGATGGGGATGGGAGGGTTCCACCTGTTCCAACTTGTTTGTTCAAAAAAATACTATGAGATATTAGACAAAGCTTGACCCACACCCACTCTCTAAAATCTAAAGAAAGCAAGGATTTGGTGGATGAACATGTTTCCATGTGAGGGGTCTCCCTCGTTTCATTTAGTATAATAATCACATAGGCCATAGCTACTCCGTAACTAATACTAATAGTTGATTATAATCAATCAATCAATCAATCGGTCAAGTTTTTCCCCCTCATTCTCCTCCACATCATACTCCCTCAATCAAGAGGATAGCGATTCATGGTTGAACTGATAATTTAATTTAATAAAAGTCGATCCGCATAATAATTTTATTCAACTATCTTTAATTGGTTCAAATAAACAACTCCACCAGTTTACTGCCTCATTTACTATTCAATCGCATGGTTTGTTGTTGCCCTCATAATTACTCCATCAAAGATAGTTAGTTCCACTATCTCTTTTTGTTTATTACAGTACAAAGAAATTGTCTTATTTCTAGTTTTTTTTTTTTTTTTAAAATATACTCCCTCCTCTGTTTCTGACAAAAAGTCCACTGGTCTATTTTGAAATGTTTCACTTAAAAATTCTAATTTAAAAAATTATACTTTTAATTTACTTAGCATTTCATCTTTATCTTCCACTTGTGTTGTAGGCATTTTGGTTGTGTTTATTAATTTTTTAATTATGATCAACTACAATGACAATAATATATCCCTTAATTATTAGACTTTTCAAACGTGAATTCTTTGGGTGGAACGGAGGTAGTAAAATATTTTTTTAATTTATTTTTGTTAAAAAAGATGATATTCTTATTACATAACACACATTTACACAAGGAAAGTATCGTGTTAATGCAAATTATAGAAAATTTACAATAGCAAACATACAATATTAATTTTTTTTGAGAATTGCTATTTGCACCTAGCAAATTGTTGAGTACACCCCCCGGAGTGTTCGGCACCCCTACCGAACACAAAAATGATGCATTAGACGGCGTTCGGTAGGGGTGCCGAACACTCCGGGAGGTGTACTCAGCAATTTGCTGGATACAAATAGCAATTCTCTTAAAAAATTTAAATTTTGTTTGAGGCGAAGGAGAGAGTAGTTGCTTGTGTGTGGAAAAAGCAAAAATGTCATTCGGGCAACCCTATTTTTCATACGGGTTTTTTTAGACTAAATACTTATAGTAAATCGTAAATATATTTTAATGTTGGTAAGCAATAGTATTTAAACAAATTTGATACTAAAATCAAAATTGAAAAAAAAAAACAAAAACAAAAACAATCAAATGCCTAAATCAATAGCAAAATGAAAACCAATTAATATCAAGTAGGAAATCTCAAATTTGGTGTCAATACAAAGTCAAAGAAAGAAAAAAAATAAATGGATCTTAGCTCACTCAGCTCAAGAAATCCCAAGGTAAAGAAGACCATAGCTCCATCCTTAGCTTGACTAATTTTAGGGTACGGAGAATTTCTTGGCTTATAAATGATCTTCAAAAAACACCCCAACCTAAAATTGCATGCAGCCAATAAGTTATTTTTTCTACCTAAAGCTCAAACACGAAAATGTAGTCACTTTGGGACCTTTTTTTTTACAACGGATCCTCTTCTAAGTATCCCAAGACAAAGGGTGAGCTTCGGGGTGACTCAATAGTCCCTAAATGAGTCTCTTCGATGATTTTCATTTGCTCTCTTGATTGAGTCTAGACTTTCAACGCCAGCTTCTGAGCAGCGAGAGCTTCAACCTCGAGTGTTGGCTCCCAAAAAATTGTAGTTTCGGCAGTAATCCCGTCACAATATATGGGTCTACTTTGAAGCTGGACGTCTATCCTCCAAGTAACCTAACACAAAAGAACCGCAATGAAGGAATGTGAAGAAGGAAAAGAAGAAAAGAGGAGAGGTATAGGAATAGCAAAAACAAAAGAGGAAGAACGTGTTTAATACAACCGTTAAAGGGAATATCTTTCCCCTCCTCAGTGTCACGCCCAACACGGATAGAGCAACCACGATTAGCTACTCCCTGCAAGTTGATCCAAGTGATCTAGTCAGAAACATACTTCTTATTCCAATATCCTGCACATTTAACTAAGACAACAACTTATTATATCATAACATACCTATGAAAATGTGTTGATACTGGCAGTCTCGTGTTTCCCCGTCAATCTTCTCTCATTTCCTTCGCCGCATGCACTGATGTGCTCTTTGTGACGAAGTGAAAGGTTCAGCATTGCCTTCTTAATTACTTCAAATACACCCTCCTTTCTTATACTCTTTGTACTATTGATCCAAATATCAATCAAGCATAATAAACATTATACACTATGTATCTAAAAACTAAGACATAACGTTCAAGTATAGGAATCAATGAACACAAACAACATATATGGTTTATGTAAATGAAGTACTCGTATACGTTTTCCTAGAAATTAGTTATTGATTCTCATTGACAATTTAGTACCTATAATTAGTATGACGTCCTCCTCCGTTCCATTCACCCTCGATATGGTTTATGTAAATCAAGCACCAAAATCACCTAATACGGGTCTTCCTCATGTTTTGCAGTGATATCTGTGCTATATACACATGCACTTATAAGGTCATCAACAAAAGAGATGCTAATGGAAGTTTTCATTACGAATCCTTCATGGGAAAAGAGCGAAACTCAGAACCCAAAAATTATCGTTTAAGAAATTATGCCCACACCAAATCTGTAACACCCCGGATCCTCTTATGCATGATTTACGTATCTTTATGTGTGATTTATGAATTATTACATGATCTTATGTTGTGTTAGCACGTGTACAAATGCCATGATAGTATATGAGCTTTGGTTGCGTAGTTTGTAGAGTATTTTAGCTTAAAAATACTTGTAATATTTACCAAAATGATTTGGGGTGACTTTGATGACTTATAATAGCTTTGTATCCAGTGATTTTCATACTGGAGACAAAGCGATCGCTGTTTTGGGAGAGGCGATCGCTTTGTTTCGAAACTTTGGCTTGAAAACTAGGGTACAAAGCGATCGCTTTGTTTGAGACAGGGCGATCGCTTTGTTCCCAGAGGGAAGGGCGATCGCCTTGGTTCGAGGGAGAGCGATCGCTTTGGCCCGCTGGTTCAAAACTCTATTTTCCGAAAATGACAATTTCACCCCCAAACTTATCATTTGAGTGGCTCTCCTTGAGCCACCTCACTACCCTTTTCCAATCTGAATTTTTCACCCATTTATGAGTGGAGAGGCTTCAATTCCTCTCCATTCTTCCCTCCAAATCCTCCATTGTTGCTTGAGAGTTTGTGTGTGGGAGACATAGTGAGAATAGTGTGTGTAAGTGTGTTCCCAAAGATCTAGCCACCCGATCTTCGATCCGAGACCACCATTGTGTTGCTACGGACTAGGAGATCATCTTAGAAGGTCTTGATTTCGTTTTAGTTGCTTTGATTTTCGTCACAAGGTAAGTTACTAAACCCCCTTTGTATGCTTCAAGCTTCAATGTGTGTTAGACCATTAATATTCATGTATAACTTGCTTTATATGTTGTTTTCATGTACAAATCTCTAGAATGAGATGGGTACATTGTACTTGTGATATGAGTATGTGTTGGATGATGTTAATGAGCTAAGGTTGGTATACAAATGTTAGGAATTGAACAAATAGAGGACTTAAGCCTTGAAAATGGGTGGCCTTGCATTTAGCATTGAAACCCTAATTTGGGGAACTTGGGTAATGACTCGAGAATTAGATTTTAGGGAAGATCATGGCTCCCGAACAACATGTTAGATTACTACGAGGTTTAGAGTCCGATTGATCGAGATTCTAGCCTCCGTACTTTTGATCTTGTTAAATTAGAGACTTGTGTATGGCTCTAATGTGTTGAATCGAATGTTTATATATTTGTTAAATTATGATGGGTGATAAAATAGAATAATCTACTTGTCATTTGTCAAGTTCACTACTTTTGAACTTGATGGTTATTTGCATTAGATGATTAAGAACATCTATTTGTGCATTGTGTAAGTCCAGTGGCGTCGTTAGTTGAGTAAGGTAGGACGACCTATGGTCTTCACAAATTAACGTTTGTGATCGCCATAAGTCGCCGTCGGAGTTTCACACACACCTCTTACGTTGGCCACGCTGAGAAGTAGCCCCAATGTTGTAGCAATACGCATGGCTTTGGTTTGCTAGATTGAACTCGATGGTATTAATCGGGACGTCGATACTACCACACACGAGTATCGAGGCACTTTTGGCTATTTTGTGTATTGCAGAGCAACGCAAAGAACGGATAAAGAAATATCATATCCTTTATAACCTGGTTTATTTCGAGTACTTATGTGGACATCAAAGTGCTCATTGAAATGTGTTATGTGTATATCAAGGTGATGATACATGCGGTTGTGATATATAAGTATTACAATGTTAAGATTATTGTTGAGCATTATGCCATGACATGTAGTTGCATTTAGTAACTTATTGAGTTTCGACTCACCCCGTTTGTTGTTTAATTGTTTTCCTTAGATCCGAGCCAGGCGGGAAGTTCGCGGTGAGGACGATTAGTTCGGTCACGTAGCTCGCAGGTGGTCCCTCGTTTTGTCTAAGTCATGGAACTCTTTTGTTGATAGTTAGCAAATTCTTTTGGTGAGGGCGATTGGTTAAGTAAAGTCATGTAGACTTTACTTGGGTAGTATGAATACTCGTATCTCTTATTCTTTTGGTAGCCGACACGTGTATGTCGAGCTCGTATATTCTAGTTTATGTCTAATGTGGTTATTTTCCGAGCATGTCGTAGCTCGTGGTTTTGTATAAGTTGGTTCCGGCATGTTGTGGCCGAGGTAGTTAATATTATTAAAGATGTCTCTTCAAACTTATAATTGTGTTTTATTAGTTGGGTTCCGGCTGTAACGTCGCCGATGATTGGTTTTATTTTATCAAAAGTTTTTGTCAATCGGGTTTGTGGTGTATACGGATTGTTGCGCCACGTGTTTTTATTATTTGTTACCGTATATTGTTCGTTGTTTTGACGTGTCGACATCGGGATTTCGTATTGGAATTCGGGTCGGGGCGTCACAGTTGGTATCAGAGCAATAGTTTTGATGTCGCCAGGATAGGTTCCTTGGCCTAGGTGGGTATGGTTTGTTGTTGAGAATCCTAACGTCGAGTGATGTGTGTAGGTCATAATGGTGGAGACTAGGAACGGAACGAGTACCAGTAGGGCTGGTGCGAACGCTGGAGAGGGCGATGAAGGAGCGGGGAATGTCAACCGTCCTCGTAATGATCCCCGAACGTAACCAAAACAATCAAAATGAGGAGATGGCCAACATGTACCGGAGAATGCTTGAGTTGATGAATGAGATGACTCAGCGGATGAATGCGGGGGCAAGGCCGCAACCTGAGGTGGAGACACCACAACCGGAAGTGGAGGCACCACAACCGGAGGTGGTGGTACTAGAACCGGAGGCAAGACCGAGGAACAACACAACCACACTGGAGAGATTCTTGAAGATGAAACCCCGAGCTTTTCTGGGAGAGCCCGATGCCACTAAAGCAGAATTGTGGATCGAGCACATAGTGAAGATATTTACAGCTCTGGGTTGCAGTGATGACGAGAAGGTTACTCTAGCGGTGTTCAAGCTAGGAGCAAGCGAGCACCGGTGGCAAGTGCTACAAGATAGTTGGGATTTAGAGAGTACCTCGCACTTGGCCTAATTTCTTGAGGGAGTTCAAGGCCCAATACATCCCGGTGGTCCGGAGAAGAGAGAGAGGGAATTCTATGATCTTGAGGCGCATGTCTATGGCTCAAGATTCGGCTAAGTTCACCGAGTTGGCACGCTATTGTACCCACTTGGTTCCGAACGAGGCCAGGAAGACGCAGAAGTTTATCAAAGGGTTGAAGACCGAGTACTGGAAGCAGTTATTGTCGCTGCAGCTAGCCGATTACCGTAGTGCAGTGGACCGAGCTTATGGGATAGAAAGTGACATTAAAGAGCACAAAGGAAGAATGAATGCGGGTTCTCAACAGTCTTTGCAGTCCTATGGGCGAGGACAAGGTTCAGGTAACAGGGGTAATAGCAACAACAACAATCGCAGGGGAAACCAGAATAGGGCACCCTCCGATGGACAATCGAGACAACAATCAGGTGGACGAGGGAGCAACACCTCTTCTTCTCAGGGGCAACGAGGTGCTCCCTTGACATGTAACTACTGTGGGAAACTGGGACATTCAGAGGAAACATGTTATAGTAAGGGTGGTAATAGGTCGGGCCAATGCTACTACTGTAAAGAGGTTGGTCACATAAAGAGGGATTGCCCTAAGCGAAGGGTAATCGGTCGGAGTGTGAGTCACCGTCTAGCGGTACGAAGAGAGACGACGGGAGGCCCAAGGTTCGTGGTCGTGTTTTCGCGCGACCAACAGGGAGTGCCAGAGTCTACGTCCGTGATAGGAGGTAGTCTTTCTGTTTTCGGTAATAGAGCACGAGTTCTCATAGATCCTGGCTCATCGCATTCATATGTTGCATCTCATTTTGTGAAAAATTTGTGTGTATTACCCCAGTTATTACCTTTTGTGCTTGAGGTATCTACCCGGGGGAGCATATGTTGGCTTCTAAGTATACCGAGCTTGTGACATCCGATAGGTGATCACACTTTGCATGCCGATTTGGTTGTTACGCCCATACGTGATTTTGATGTGATACTTGGCATGGATTGGTTGTGTGTTTATCATGCTTTAGTAGATTGCCATAGTAAGAAAGTTACTTTTGCTATGCCGGTTGTTCCCGAGTTTGTATTTGTGGGTGATGCTGTCAAGAGTAGTATACATGTTATTTCGGCCTTGAGGGCTAGAAAGTTGTTGTCACGTGGGTGTGCGGGTTATTTGGCGTGTGTGGTCGACAAGAGTATTTCCACACCAAAGTTAGAGGAAGTTCCGTAGTTTGTGAATTTCCGATGTGTTTTCGACCGACTATGATATGCCTCCCGATAGGAAGTAGAGTTTTGTATTGAGCTATTACTGTGGACCGCCCTATTTCTAAAGCCCCTTATAGAATGGCACCGCGGAGTTGAAAGAATTGAAGGAACGACAGGAACTTCTTGATAGGAGTTCATTAGACCAAGTGTGTCACCTTGGGGTGCGCCGCTTTATTTGTAAGGAAGAAGGATGGTACTTTGAGGTTGTGTATCGATTACATGACAATTGAATCGTAAATCAAGAACAAGTACCCTTTACCCCACATCGATGATCCGTTCGACCAATTGCAAGGGTCGGTTGTGTATTCCAAGTTGGACTTGAGGAGTGGGTATCATCGGTTGAAAGTTCGAGCGGAAGACATTCCTAAACGCCGCACGAGATATGGGCATTATGAATTTGTAGTGATGCCGTTTGGATTGACAAACGCGGCGGTATTTATGGATTTGATGAATCGTGTGTTTCATCAATATCTGGATTGCTTCGTGGTGGTTTTCATCGACGATATACTTGTGTACTCTAAGTCACGGGAAGAACATGAGCAGCACTTGAGGGTAGTATTATCGGTTCTTCGGGAGAAACAGTTGTACGCTAAATTTAGCAAGTGTGCTTTCTGGTTAGAGAAGGTATCATTTTTGGGCCATGTGGTTTCGAAGGATGGAATAGCAGTTGATCCGTCCAAAGTGGAAGCAGTGACAAAGTGGAAAACACCGAGTACAGTTACCGAGGTTCGTAGTTTCTTGGGTTTGGCGGGATACTATCGGAGATTCATTGAGGGATTTTCCAAGATTGCTACACCTCTGACGAATTTGACGAAGAAAACGACACCGTTTGCGTGGAATGAGAAATGTGAGTCTAGTTTTCAAGAGTTGAAAAGACGCTTGACGACATCTCCTATTTTGACATTGCCTAGTGGAGGTGACAACTTCGTGGTGTATAGTGACGCCTCGAAAGAGGGCTTGGGTTGTGTGCTTATGCAGAATGGAAAGGTTATTGCGTATGCTTCGAAGAAATTGAGAGCTTCCGAACAGAATTACCCCACTCATGATTTGGAGTTGGCTGCGATTATGTTTGCGTTGCATAAGTGGAAGCATTACCTATACGGAGCGAAGTTTGAGGTCTTCACGGATCACAAGAGTTTGAGTTTTCTCACAAAAGGAATTGAACATGAGACAACGTAGGTGGATGGAGAAATTGAAAGACCATGATTGTACGATCCTTTATCATCCCGGGAAAGCGAATGTTGTAGCGGATGCATTGAGTAGAAAGACGTATGTCTCTTGCTTAATGGTTCGAGAATGGAAGATGTTGGAAGATTTGCGAGATTGGAATCCTTCCGAGACAGAACGTGGAGTAATCTTTGCGAATATTCGAGCTACACCAGTTTTGTTTCAACAGATTAAAGAGGCTCAAGTTGATGACCCAAAAATTGTTAAGATAATTGGTGAGTTGGGCGAGGGAAAGACACCCGACTTTGCGATGAACAGTGATGGAATTCTTACATTTCGGGGAAGAGTTTGCGTTCCTTCAAATGAGGTGGTTAAACGACAAGTTCTCGATGAGGCCCATAAGGCAAAGTATACTATACATCCGGGGAGTACCAAAATGTATAGGGATTTGAAGAAACAGTTTTGGTGGAGTGGGATGAAACGAGAGATTGCGGAGTATGTTTCGAGATGTTTGACTTGTCAACAGGTAAAGGCCGAGCATCAGAGGCCAGCAGGTTTGTTGCAACCCCTTGAGATTCCCGAGTGGAAGTGGGAGCACATCACGATGGATTTCGTGACAGGATTACCCCGTACTCGTCGAGGATTTGATGCCATTTGAGTTATTGTCGATAGGTTGACAAAATCGGCACACTTTATTCCTATTGCGATAACATATTCGTTGAGCCAGTTGGCGGCATTGTATGTTCAAGAGATAGTGAGGCTGCATGGGGTTCCAGTGAGTATTGTGTCGGACCGAGATCCGAGGTTTACATCGAGGTTTTGGCAGGCATTACAGGAGGCTATGGGGACGAAATTGAACTTTAGTACGGCCTTTCACCCTCAGTCGGATGGACAATCGGAGAGATTAATTCAAGTACTTGAGGATATGTTGCGTGCATGCACGGTAGACTTTAAAGGAAGTTGGGATACTCATTTACCCTTAGCGGAGTTTGCCTACAACAATAGTTTCCAAGCAAGTATTGAGATGGCATCGTACGAGGCTTTGTATGGGCGGAAGTGTAGATCGCCGATTTGTTGGGATGAGGTCGGCGAAGCAAAAATTTGGGGTTCGGAGTTGGTACAGCAGTCGGTTGAGAGTGTGAAGGTTATTCGGGATAGACTACTTACTGCACAGAGTCGACAGAAAAGCTATGCCGATAATCGGAGACGAGATCTCGAGTTTCAGGTAGGGGACTATGTGTTTCTTAAAGTATCGCCACGTAGGGGTACTAAGAGGTTCGGCAAAAAAGGGAAATTGTCACCGAGGTATATTGGCCCGTTTGAGATTCTCGAGAAAGTGGGGACATTAGCATATAGAATTGCGTTACGGCCTTCATTGTCGGAAATCCATAACGTGTTCCACGTGTCTATGCTTCGGAAGTACATGAAGGATGACTCACATGTGTTGGAATATGAGGAGATTACTTTTGAACCCGACCTGTCATATGTCGAGCAACCGGTAAGGATTCTCGACACTAAGGAACAAACCTTGCGAACCAAACGGATTCCCCTAGTTAAAGTCCTTTGGAGGAATCACGACATCGAGGAAGCTACTTGGGAAACCGAGGCCAATATGCGTGAGAGATACCCTCATCTTTTCGATGAACTTGGTAAGGAATTTAGGGACTAAATTCTTTTAAGGAGGAGAGGGTGTAACACCCCGGATCCTCTTATGCATGATTTACGTATCTTTATGTGTGATTTATGAATTATTACATGATCTTATGTTGTGTTAGCACGTGTACAAATGCCATGATAGTATATGAGCTTTGGTTGCGTAGTTTGTAGAGTATTTTAGCTTAAAAATACTTGTAATATTTACCAAAATGATTTGGGGTGACTTTGATGACTTATAATAGCTTTGTATCCAAGTGATTTTCATCGGAGAGCGATCGCCCTTTTGGGAGAGGCGATCGCTTTGTTTCCGAAACTTTGGCTTCAAAACTAGGGTACAAAGCGATCGCTTTGTTTGAGACAGGCGATCGCTTTGTTCCCGAGGAAGGGCGATCACCTTGGTTCGAGGGAGCGATCGCTTTGGCCCGGTTCAAAACTCTATTTTCCGGAAATGACAATTTCACCCCCAAACTTATCATTTGAGTGGCTCTCCTGAGCCACCTCACTACCCTTTTCCAATCTGAATTTTTCACCCATTTATGAGTGGAGAGGCTTCAATTCCTCTCCATTCTTCCCTCCAAATCCTCCATTGTTGCTTGAGAGTTTGTGTGTGGGAGACATAGTGAGAATAGTGTGTGTAAGTGTGTTCCCAAAGATCTAGCCACCCGATCTTCGATCCGAGACCACCATTGTGTTGCTACGGACTAGGAGATCATCTTAGAAGGTCTTGATTTCATTTTAGTTGCTTTGATTTTCGTCACAAGGTAAGTTACTAAACCCCCTTTGTATGCTTCAAGCTTCAATGTGTGTTAGACCATTAATATTCATGTATAACTTGCTTTATATGTTGTTTTCATGTACAAATCTCTAGAATGAGATGGGTACATTGTACTTGTGATATGAGTATGTGTTGGATGATGTTAATGAGCTAAGGTTGGTATACAAATGTTAGGAATTGAACAAATAGAGGACTTAAGCCTTGAAAATGGGTGGCCTTGCATTTAGCATTGAAACCCTAATTTGGGGAACTTGGGTAATGACTCCGAGAATTAGATTTTAGGGAAGATCATGGCTCCCCGAACAACATGTTAGATTACTACGAGGTTTAGAGTCCGATTGATCGAGATTCTAGCCTCCGTACTTTTGATACTGTTAAATTAGAGACTTGTGTATGGCTCTAATGTGTTGAATCGAATGTTTATATATTTGTTAAATTATGATGGGTGATAAAATAGAATAATCTACTTGTCATTTGTCAAGTTCACTACTTTTGAACTTGATGGTTATTTGCATTAGATGATTAAGAACATCTATTTGTGCATTGTGTAAGTCCAGCTGGCGTCGTTAGTTGAGTAAGGTAGGACGACCTATGGTCTTCACAAATTAACGTTTGTGATCGCCATAAGTCGCCGTACCGGAGTTTCACACACACCTCTTCTGTTGGCCACAGTTGAGAAGTAGCCCCAATGTTGTAGCAATACGCATGGCTTTGGTTTGCTAGATTGAACTCGATGGTATTAATCGGGGACGTCGATACTACCACACACGAGTATCGAGGCACTTTTGGCTATTTTGTGTATTGCAGGAGCAACGCAAAGAACGGATAAAGAAATATCATATCCTTTATAACCTGGTTTATTTCGAGTACTTATGTGGACATCAAAGTGCTCATTGAAATGTGTTATGTGTATATCAAGGTGATGATACATGCCGGTTGTGATATATATAACAGTATTACAATGTTAAGATTATTGTTGAGCATTATGCCATGACATTTAGTTGCATTTAGTAACTTATTGAGTTTCGACTCACCCCGTTTGTTGTTTAATTGTTTTCCTTAGATCCGAGCCAGGCGGGAAGTTCGCGGTGAGGACGATTAGTTCGGTCACGTAGCTCGCAGGTGGTCCCTCGTTTTGTCTAAGTCATGGAACTCTTTTGTTGATAGTTAGCAAATTCTTTTGGTGAGGGCGATTGGTTAAGTAAAGTCATGTAGACTTTACTTGGGTAGCATGAATACTCTGTATCTCTTATTCTTTTGGTAGCCGACACGTGTATGTCGAGCTCGTATATTCTAGTTTATGTCTAATGTGGTTATTTTCCCGAGCATGTCGTAGCTCGTGGTTTTTGTATAAGTTGGTTCCGGCATGTTGTGGCCGAGGTAGTTAATATTATTAAAGATGTCTCTTCAAACTTATAATTGTGTTTTATTAGTTGGGTTCCGGCTGTAACGTCGCCGATGATTGGTTTTATTTTATCAAAAGTTTTTGTCAATTGGGTTTGTGGTGTATACGGATTGTTGCGCCACGTGTTTTTATTATTTGTTACCGTATATTGTTTGTTGTTTTGACGTGTCGACATCGGGATTTCGTATTGGAATCCGGGTCGGGGCGTCACAAAATCCCTCCAGCGATCTTCCCATATACAGAAATAAGGAATCCTACAATTACAAAGAAAGCAACATTTAATTAGAAAGAATATTTAACAAAGCAAATAGATTACAAAGAAAATGTCAAATTATGAAGCTGTTGAATATATTCAATAATGATCCCTCACTTTTAGCAAGCCATCCTAGTTCATTAGGAATATAAGCAACCACCCCCTTTACACAACCACAAATATAAAAAGGAAGAAGAAGAAGAAAAATACCCAACCAGTTCACACTCACAAAAACCCCTAAAAATTCAATCTTTTAACAAAAATTCCCAACAATCAAACTAAAATAATTCAAACCCAGTTGAGAAAATTAGAAAAACAAAATATTTAGTTGCAGAAACTAAATTCCTTCAAAAAAAAAAAAAATCAAACAAAAATTGGTAGATATAAAATAGTATATGAAAAACCCCAAACAAATTTACCAAATAAATACCAAAGAGTAAAAATGATTTAAGGTAACCAAAGGAATAAAAGAATCAACAATGATAAAAAAAGTCAATTTTTTTTAGGGAATCGAAGGGTCAAACCAAGGTGAGATCGAAGAGGGTCCCCTGATCGACTTTCACAAACTCAGCATTGAAATCGACTTTTCCCACACTTCCAGTCTCTCCCGGCTGTTAGGCGATAGAGTCGCTACCAGCGAGTTGAACACCGCGGCTTCAATGAATCGCTGTAGGAATAATGGGTGGTTGTGTGTGTGTTTTGGGTCGTTGTAGGGGAAATTGGTTGAAGCGTTACGAGAGAGAGGGAGCTATCGGTCGGTTGGGCTCCGATGAATGAATTTGAGAGGGATTGAGATTTTCAGAGACAGTGACGTTTGAGATTCTCGGCCAATTGCTAAAACCCATGAACTATTGTTAATTGAAGAAAGGCTATATATAGATGAAGTAATTTACTAATATATATATATAAACCCACAGACCTCCTGACCAACTTTAAATATATATATATATATATATATATATGTGTGTGTGTGTGTGTGTGTAGGTTATCCTAGTTTCAAATTATTCAATTAGATCACTTCACTCGGTTTTTCTCTTTAAATTGCCCCATTGTTTAACTTCTGTTAGACTTTGCCGTTAAATTCACATGAACTCACCGTGTTACCCTTTCTCAGCATCCAACGACATCTCTCTAAATCATGTATATCCAATTATCAATACATATATGTTTATAAATTTTCTAGGTTTTAGAACTTTATCATCATCACCCAAAATGTTCAATCTTTATATCGACCTAACTGTACTAATGATGAAGCAAGAACCCGCCGCCGCCGCCGCCACAATCATCATATGCAGCATTACGGCATTGAGGTGTGCCGCCCCTTCCATCAGCACGTCTGCCATCAAGGTGTCTTCCACCACCTCTGCACTACCTGTGGTGGCCACCATTTCCACCCCAATCCTTCTGCTTTGCCCCAACTGCTTCCTTGTCGACAATTAGGGAGTAAGATAGTTCGTTTGAGTCCGTTTTCACCCAACTCAACTAAGTCCACCCAACCTAATTTGTTTCTTTGAGGAGTCAGCTTAATTTATTTTTCTAGAAAGTCGAATGGACTGACTAGCTCATGCTTGGCTCGCATATCCGAAATTACCTCCCATTGATTAAATAGTTTTGGAAGCAAACTCAGCTATTATTTAAATTAACCTTGTAATTTTTGTCAATATCTTAAAAAATATGTTATTGATAGAGCTCAGATATTTAGTACAAATGATTATTAATGAATAGTTGGCATGAATTGTGAAATTTCTGTCAATTGTCTTAAATTTCGTTTTTGTTTAATTGTTTTACAATTTCACCGCATTAAAATTTATACTACATTATACCGAATTAGTTGCATTTCTAATGTAATCAACTAATATAATCGAAATTCACGTACTGAATTTGTTAAAATCTACTAACTATTAGTGAGATCTCGAGTATCACATTTACTAATGGTGCCTTAAGTAGTTGTCTATTATCTAATTAAGAGCCCGTTTGGTTGAGCGTTTTGGTCAAAACGCACGGCTAAAACGCAGCTTATTTGCAAAAAATGTGTTTCAATACTGCGGCAGAAAACGCAGCGTTTTCAAAACGCAGCTGCGTTTTAAAACGCTATGATTTCCAGCTTTTTCCCAAAACGCAGGTTTTAAAACACTTCTAAGAAAAAAAAGCTGCGTATTGAAATGATATCCCAAACGTATTTATAAGGAAAGACCTGGGTTTTTAAAACACTGCGTTTTTTAAAACGCTGCATTTTTAAAACACTGCGTTTTGTAAACACTGCACCAAACGGGCTCTAAGAATATTTATTTTTAGAATTAATACATTAACAATTCCTTTAATTTTGGTGTCTTACTATAATGAGAGAATCTTTTTCCTTTTTTGGGCTAATGAGAGACTTTACTGTACTTTTAAAGATTTAATTAAACTTAAAAATATGTTATATTGAAAAACAACACCAATATATTGGAAGGATTTTTGATGCGTCCATGTTATTTTTGACATAAATTATTGTTAATTAGTAACCGCAAATTTAAGAGAAAAAATATAAATTTTAACAACCACTTAAATGTAATCATTTTCAATATATGTTTCAAAATGACTTTTACGTCTAATTTAGTTCAAAAATAAATTGAATCTCATTTTAGAATGAAACAAAAATAAGACTACACCGTCTTAAATGTTATTGATGTAAAATAAAGTTTTAATAAACATAAAAAGAGAAACATACTGTCACTGTTCCGCTCAAGAGTCCACAAAAGGTCTAATATTGAGATATATAAATATTATTAAAAGAGGTTATAATTACAAAAATATTTTAACATAATTAATATGTTTAAATTAAATGTCGAGGATAAAATTATAAAATTATACAGATTGTAGACATAATTTTTTATAGTAAACTATTTAAATAAAATATTACAAAATAGAATAGCGAATTTTTTACTTAAATTGGGATGGTGTGTTACCTAAATGAGTTTATTTTTCAAAAAAGAAAAGAAAAGAAAAGATATTACCTATGAAAATAGAAGAGGGAAGAAAAAAACAAAAAACAAAAATGTTAAAAAGGAATCAATTTGCCGTAATGGTTATATGCGGACACGTCTGTCCAGCAAAGACCAAAAACCTTTCACCTTGACCACACCGTTAGCTGGTTCGTTGACGCGTATGTTAACTAAACTGTGAGCATTTCAGGCGAGTGTAACACACATCCGCGTGGTCATATCATAAGGTGGGAATTGCTTTAACCCAAATTCCAAAAATGGCAACATCCCATACATTCATATAATTCAGGGTTTATTTTCAGAATCCTCCCCCATCTTTTTCGTTTTCCAGGAATCTTCCCTTATCTATTGAAACTCTTCATTACATCCCTTTGTGTATAGAGTTGTAAAGTGAGTCAAATTATTTGCATTGGACTCATGATTCACTTGTTGAAGTTTAACACGACATGGTGAAGTTTAAGAAATGAGCCTAGGTCAAACCTAAAATTAGGCTAATTTTCCAACTCAAGCAAAATATGTACATCATTAGTTTGACCATATAGGTTCCTAAACTTGTATGATTAAAAGCCTAGCTCAAATTAGGCTCGACCACCAAGCCCAACTCGACTCATAAGGCCAAGAATTGAAAAAACTCCCAAGTCACACCCAAAGACCATTATAAATATTAAAAAGATGAAATATTAAAAAGGCGCAAGAGTTAGGACATATGAAATATTGAAAAGGCATAAGAGTTAGTCTAAGTGGTAGTTAAATTTACTCCTGAGGTTCGAGTCTTATGGTCAATACTGAGAGATAATTTAAATGCATGATCAAAGTATCGGGAGTATACCTTTGAACCCGCTCGGGAGGTGAATTTAGTTAAAATGTGCGCAAGCTCGCCAAATGACCCACCACAAAGACCAAACAAATAGTAAATGAAGAGAAAAAAAACAAGTTGATGTTTAATAGTTAATTCGTGAGGAGTAATGACAGAGGGCATGTTACCGAGAATCTTAATAAGTTAAAGGACGCAACGGAAGAAAGCCAAAGTTTAGGGGAAATTTTCTGGCAACAAAATTCCCATTATTCAGCGAGCTGCTTAGCGAAAAGCTAGGTGGGACCCACCTTGTCCATTTGACAAACAAAAAAGGAGCTTCGGGGGTTAAAGTGAACAAAGCTTCAGTACAAAGAACCCACTCGCCCAACCTCCCTTCTCTCTCTCTCTCTCTCCTTCTCACTTTCTCTCTCACACCCAAACACGCACTCACACACTCTCAGAAGCATATCATCACCAACAAATGTAGAAAATCAGAGCCTAATCGCACATTCTCACACGTAAGTTAGTTAATCACTCATTTCAATCTCCACTATGCTTTTACTTGCAGTTTTCCCCCAAGTTTTCTGATTTTCAATCAAATTATGTTGAATTTCGACCTAAACTCTGTATTTTTGTGATTTGTGAAGGTGGGGATATTTTGACTACGGATTTGGGAGATGAGTAAAGAACGGCCGCCGGAGCCTCTTGATTTCTTCATTTGGACTGTTGAGGTACTCCCCTTTTCATAATTGCTTATATTTATATTTATAGATCTTGTTTTTGTGCCTTGTGGTTGATGTCGAAATGTTGGAAATATGAAATGAATTGAAATTTTGGATCATCATTTTCGTCCTTGTAAAGGATAATGAATTTTAGTAATAGGTAGTTGATTGAACTATGCCGCTCAAGTGAAGTTGAGTTGTTCCATTTTTGTGATCGGAGTTAACCCAATTTTGGGTTTTTGTTCAATTTTCAATTTCTAATGGTGATGCTTTTGGTTGCGGTTGCACTATTATGGTTTTGTTGAATTAGTTGCTGTCATGCTGAGAACTAACTTCTGGAAACAAATAGAGTTAGATTTTAAGTCTACAGTTGAACACCTAGGGCTAACGAGTGCTCTGTTTTGAGTTTTCGATTTATGCCAGTTTTGTGCAACTTAGAATATAGGTTGTTTGCATAGGCTGAGTGTGAGTTACGATTTATAATTTACTATATTGTACTACTTATAAAATCACCATGTGATGTGAGTCAGTAGTTGGTAATCCAAATGCTTCTTAGCTGTTGTAGTTATTGTTTCAATTTCTGTAAGTTATTTACCAGTTGTAAATATGGGTGGTTGTATTACTTATAAAGAAGGGGGGGGGGGTTGTTTATTATTTAAGGATTGATGGGAGGTGAATGACGGACCATGGCAAAATGAGTCATATGAAAGAAAAGAATACAAATTAATCTATCTATCTATCTCTGATTCTGTAGCTTAGAGAGAACTCAACCCTCATATTTTATCATCAGTCTCACCATCATGGAACGAGTGTATTTTCTTATCTATCTATGATTCTGTAGCTTAGAGAGAACTCAACTTAATGCAGCCTCATATTTTGTCATCAGTTTCACCATCATGGAACGAGTGTATTTTCTTATCTCCATGTTGGATAGCTATTTGACACCCAAAAAGAAAAAGAAGAAAGAAAGTAACGTGAAGGTTTTTCTCTCAAAGTGGACGCACACCAGACTACATACATGTCTTACTCGACTCATTCATCTTTGCAGATATATCTTCTCTAAGAAATGTATAGGCTAAGAGAGAGAGTATTAATAAGATGCTCATCAATTTTGTTTGGGAGAGAGAGAGGGAGGGAGGGAAACCCATAATGTTGTTTTGGCAACATCTAAGTTGACCCCCTTGGCTATATAATTGGAACACTAGTTAAGGAAAACATTCTCCCACGTGGCGAAGGGTCACACCTTCACTAACCTAGAAGGTAAGGATTATCATAATCACAATTAGTTCCCATCAGCCAAAATACTAAATATAAATTGAAGGAATTACATGTATCTTGAGTATCACACTCACACAGCCGCCTCGAGTCACAATAATAGAACTTCCCCAAACGTCCTAGGCTCCTTGCTAAATTGCTTTATAATCATAAAAAATAATGTTTTTCTAAAATAGCACTGGAATCATGTTCATAGTGTTCAGTTTTAATGTTAGTGTCATAATGCACATTTGACAAGAAGCAGATAACCACAAGTGACAACATCTAGATTCAAAATAAGGTGATCACTTTTACTAATGTCTCTAATCAAATATCCTGTCAGCTAATTGATAAGATAGCACTAAAACCCATGCCAACAACATGTTGTCAATAGAGATTGGGTGGTAACCCTTTCATCTTTGGATCAGCTAACCTGGTATTGTACTGATATAATGGTTTGTCTGGACTATTTCCATAAAAAGAGGATTCTTAATATTAGTGTGTTTCCAAGCAACAGTTATACACCATCTGAAGCTGCATAGGGTGCTATGAATGTTGCCTCTATAGTTGAAGATGCCATTGTGATTGCTTTGGTTTCTATGAAATAAGTCCTCTAGTTAGCATAAATAGTTAACCTTCTCGTGGCAGTGTTATTGATATCCGGACAGCCTACAAACTCGAGGCTTTCAACAACTTACATCTTTGTATTCAATCATTCTCTTTGATTATCGAGATAGATTGACTAAGTGACAGAAAAAAACCTGCCTGATTGAATTTGTATGCCTGCTCTTCATACGGGTGCCATATTTGGTGAAATAAATGGAGCCTTAGACTGTTGAAACTAGCAATGTTGCTGACATTGACTGCCAAAACCTATACATTTAAAAACACTAGTGTATAACTCTCTCTATATATTGACTTCTTAGTGATATTGAATGAAATTATACTTCCCTCCGTCATGATTGAAGAGGTACACTTTCCTTTTTAGTTTGTCCGAATTGAAGAGGTACTTTCTGTACTGGGAAGCTATTTTCTAACATAATGTCTTTAATACCTTTTGAGTTTCTAGTTGATAATAATCATGTCATATCAACTAAAGCAACTTGAAATTGTGGCCACTCAGTGATAGGATGGTTTAGAAAGTTAATGGTTATTCAATTTTTTTTTTAATTTGGGTAATAAGTCAAAGGATACCTCTTCAATTGTGACGGAGGGAGTAATCTAAAATATTTGGCTGACAGACTATGCGTACGTCTTTTTCTTCCAGGATGTTGGATTGTGGTTGGAAGAGATAAATCTCGGTGGCTATCGCCAAATATTTAGAGAAAATGGTGTTAATGGAGAATATTTGGAAGGTATGTCCATGTTTACAACTGAGCAAATACTGCGGTTTATTAGGCGGTGCCACATGAAATGGGGTGACTTTATTACGCTGTGCAAAGAACTCCGGCGAATTAAAGGTTCTCTCTCTCTCTCTCATATGAAGATTTTCCTCAGTTTATTGCTCACTAATTTCCTGGTCCTTGATATATTTGCACCTAGTAACTTGGCAAAGATACTTGTAATCTGATATCTAAGATGTATTCTGATTTTTCCTTCTTGAACTGGATTCTGAAATTGCAAGGATTTCTGTTCTAACTTCCTTTACAAATCCTACTTAAGCAAAGATTACTTGTCTTCAAATGTGTTTCAGTTTATTTACTTTACTTCCTGTGACGGCATTTTCGAAACAATCATAGTCTCTTAATCTGTGTGTGTTTTGCAGTCGAGGGAGTGATAAAGACAAGGAAAATTTGACGTTAGACACAGGAGTAGAGAGAGAGAGAGTCGGGGCCGGCCCTGTGAAATTAGGGGCCCAAGGCCAGTAATGTCGGCCTTCCAGTTTGTAGCATATTTTTTTTTTATTTCTTTAAATCTAAAAAAATAAACATAAAAGATAATAAACAAAGCACTTCATTCCAAAATCATGTGTATTTACTGCTTCTTCGCACACCAAATTTTTAATATAAATAGTTTCACTTTCACCCAACTCACTAGAGGTAAAATACTTGTTAAGAGAACCACTTAAAGCTTGCGTTAATTGTTCATGTTTTTGCTTCTTCTTCTTTTTTTCATTTCCACAAAGATACTTTCGTGATGACATTTTGTCTACAGTCTACCTATAATAATTCCAACAAATCTTCTATTACAAAACAAATATATATACACACAACAATAGTTCAAACCAAACAAATTCCCAAACATCACAATTCACACACAAGTAAATGAGTAACAATAAGAGTCCGTTTAGTGTAGCGTTTTGAAAACGCAGTGTTTTGAAAACACAGCGTTTCTAAAAAACAGATAATTTAAAACGCAGCTTTTTTCTTTATAAATGCGTTTGGGATATTATGTCAAAACACAACTTTTTATTCCCTACTGCATTTTAAAATCTGCGTTTTGGGAAAAAGCTAGGAATTTCGGTGTTTTAAAACGCAGCTGCGTTTTGAATACGCTATTTTTTATAACGCAGCATTGAAACGCTAAGAGCCCGTTTGTTCGCGCGTTTTGGCCAAAACGCAGGGTTAAAACGCAGCTTATTCCTTAACTTAGCGTTTCAATGCTGCGGTAGAAAACGCTGCGTTTTCAAAACGCAAAACGCAGCTGCGTTTTAAAACGCTGGAATTCCTAGCTTTTTTCCAAAACGCAAATTTTAAAAACGCAGTAGGGAATAAAAAGCAGCATTTTGACATAATATCCCAAACGCATTTATAAAGAAAAAATTTGCGTTTTAAATAATCTGCGTTTTAGAAACGCTGCGTTTTTAAAACACTGCGTTTTCAAAACGCTACACCAAATGGGCTCTAAGTTAAAGAATAAACTGCGTTTTAACCTTGTGTTTTGGCCAAAACGCACGAACAAACGGGCTCTAAGTAAAAAAAAAATCTAAATAGAAAAAAATACTAATTTTGGATATAAGCTCAAGAATTTCAAGAAACTGAACAATGAGTTACAAGCCAACAAATAATTTCAACAAATCTAATATTACCTTCAAATTGTTCTAAGATGCTTACCAAAGCTCCAAATGTTATTTTCCTATATAAATCTATCACTTAAATCAATTATTTAACCACAAATCAAAAGTCCTAATTTCGGATTAAATAAAGAGGGAACATAGAGTGTATTTATTACCAAATTTTTTTTGAAAAACTAGTTTCAATCAACGGTCTCTTTGAGCTTTGTGCCAAAAGCCACATCAAAATCACAAATGTCGTGTGTGTGCGACTGTGCGTGTTGGTGGGACTTGGGAGGTTTTTTTTTTTTTTTTCTTTCATGGTGCGTGCTGTGTAAAAGGGAATGAGGGATGAAATATAAACTTTTTAGTGAGGCCCCTCATCCTTGGTTAATTTACAGTTAGATCTCAAAAATTTGGGGCCCAAAAATTACACAAATTTTGGGGGCCCAAGGCCTGGGCCTCAAATTCCTTGCAGCTGGGCCGGCCCCGGAGAGAGTTCACAACAACATGGATGCTATAGAAGATGAAGCTAGCATGGGGGGCCTTATTGACCTATTAGACTAACAAAAGATAACAACATAAAATTGTCTCTCACCTAATGCTAACAAAGGGTGTCCCTTATAAGCCTCATAAACGATTTAGAATGCCTTCATATAGTAGTTGTAGATACATACCACCAGTGAGCTGATGAGGAATTTGAAAAACACAACTTCCGCCCCAGGCTTGCAAATCGTGCCATTTGCTTAACCTGATGAAACCCTTCACCACATTACTGCAAAATATGAACCACTTGGTACAGAGGTTTGTTTTGCAAAAAATAAACAAATTTAGATCCATATTACCTGTCTACATAAAATTAGGACAATTACTAAACAGTTATTTAAATCAAATTATGAGAAACTACTGCTCTCTCTCTCTTTCTGCGTCTCCCTAAATTTGGTACCCTCATTATTTTCTCTCTCTCTTTCTGCATCTCCCTAAATTTGGTACCCTCATTAGTTTGTTTGTTTGGTGTACTGATGGCATATGTTTCTCCAGTGGCTTGTTTGAAGGGTGAGCAGAAAGTACGCCGGCCATGGTGGGCTCCATCTTGCCTCTCCGTCGTTTTTGTGAAGGTGGCAAAGCGTAACAGGCAGTCACGTGTTGTTTCCTTGAAGCTGGAACCTTGAATAGGGAATGTGTGGTTGGAAGGATGTACCAAACATCTTCAATTCTAATCTATATGTACAGCAGGTTCTATGTGCTACCACGTGTGTCCTTTGGTAATACTGGAACCAGAGTGGAGGATATTTGGTACATCCTGCCTATCTACCCCACAGTACTTTTTCCCGTGAATATACGGTCTGCCTATATGTACTTCTCTTTTCCTTAGTAGAAACCGATGAGTAGGAAAGAACTTACTTTTTCTATTCATGTTTCTCTTTTTGCTGGAATATGACCTGGAGGTGCTATTGCTTTGTTCTTCTCTGGAGAACTCCCATGTATGTGCAGGCCCTCTAATATATCTATTTTTGGTTAGTTTTTGTAGCTGCCTTGTTGATCCAAAAAAATTGTGGGAAAGAATATGATAATGTTGAATGATATGATCAGGGATTGTACTACATTTTAGTGGCTGTGACCCTTATTACTTCTTCCCACTTGTAGCTGTTTGTAGATTGGTCATGTTCATCTGGATCATCGCATGTTTGGTTGTTTGTTAACCCGTTTTGGTCTGTGTTTGCACTTGGTAGATTACGTCTTTCTTTCCCCCCTTCCATCTAAGCCCCAGTTTTGGCCTAACATTTGGGTAGAGCTTATGCATTGCCCAAAGTCATAAGCTTTTTCCAAGATGGCTACCCTGAAGTAGAGGGGACCATAAGCCAGCTTATGGTTCCAATCTGAGCTTTGTTGTATTTTCATGTGCTTTGCTTTTAGCCAAACTCATGTTTAAAGTTTGAGCTTTGGGTTACTGATTGACCTATTCTCACTGTAGCTGAAACTTCAGTTGATGACGGGCAAATACTAGTACCTAGTTCCCATACAACAACGATTCAGAAGTATGCGTGCCCTAGCAGCACCGTTTTTCAGTGTGCCATAGCTAACACTTTCTAGTTTCTCTGTCTTGAAATATGTGTATTTCAATTTTTCTAAGAAAATTAAGGATGTTAATTTTTAAGAGCCTGCCAACTGCCATTGGCCCAAGGGATGGGAATTTCTGATGGTCAAGCCGCTGAGTCAACCCTTTGGGTTAGTATCACATATACATAAATAGCCTTTATATCATTACAAGAGCATATTGAAATGTAATATATAATTGGCAATGGTGATTTTAATAGTTTAAAAAAAAATACACTCAACATGCGACAATTCTTTTTTTTTTTTTTTAAATTTGCGTCTACATTTTGAAATGAAGGGAGTATAATTTATTTGATCTACATGTTCATTATTAGTTACTTGATGGTAGACTTGGTAGTTGTAATTGTAGGTTCTTTTTACTTGATGGTAGGTTTGAATTCTGCAATGGCGCTCGTTTCATTACGGGTCGCTTTTCGGAAGCTCATACAAAGCATCTTACCAGAAAAGAAAAGAAAAAAAAAAAAAACTAATATGTGAAAACTCAAGATCACAACAAATGAATAGTGATTAAACTTATTTGGAAGATTGTATTCCGAAGATTATGGTTTACTGTAGTTTAACTTTACCCATATATGTTGCCTTGTCTTGTAAATTTACTTTATGATCCTTTTTGGTGTTCTTTTGCGTTTCTTTGAAATGTCAAAGTTGTCCGTAACCTGTAATCATATATAAATTAAAATGACAACCACCAATAATATATCTTACTAGTTATTTTATAAAGTATCTCTACTAACTAATTTATCATAACAAAGTTATAAAAATATCTGATTTCTTAACCCTATATATATATATATATATATATATATATATATATATAAGCACAAAAAAAGAAAAACAAATATTTATTGGTTTCCAATAAGCATTAGGCATCCCTCGAGCACAAAAGGGAAGGGGAGAATGGGGCTGGCCGAAAAAAGTAAAATAAAAATAAGAGGATCCTTATGGATTCTGTCTTACTTGACAAAAAAGTATGCTTCGAGTTCCATCTCATTGTAACAAGGTAAGATGTGTATTTGTCCGGTGATTTAGATGGTCCTATGATTAAGATGAATCATATTTTGTGTTCAGCCTATTTAACAAGGTTATCAAGATGTTACACTTTTTTTTGTACAAACAATTTTCAGCGTATCCAAAAAGAGGAAAAAAAAAATTTCTCGATGTCTCAATGTGACCAGTCATATATGATCAATTAGTAACTTATTAACACATGTAATGAGGTTAAGGTCTAGCTTGTTTCTAAGACTTAGTCTACCTACACACGATCACACTTTTTAATCTCACATAAGGCAAGATATTTTTTAGAGAAGGAAATATTATTAACGTATATATCGTTATTTTATTTGATGATGTGGTTGGATAGTTGAGATAAAAGTGTACCAAAATACTCTTTTACCGTTGTGGTTTCTAGTTTTTTTTTTTCTTTTTTTTCTTCGTAATTTTTACTTTCTTTCTCATCAGTTTTACATTTTTCTCTATAATCTCTCATACTTTTTTAATTTAATTATTTTAAAAATTATAAGATTCGCATACCACAAAATAACTATGAATCTTAACATTAAGCAAAAAGTATTTGGACCATTTACTAAATGAAATATCAAGACTTGACTGTAACTGCAAACTCTAGGATCCGCTGACTTGAGGGGTTAACAACTCGGAAGGCAGCGCACTCGAAAGGATCGGATCCCACTTGTAGTACAGCCGAATAACTAACTCAGACTCGGACTCAGAGATGGTTGCAAGCAAGTGCAAGGCGGTACGGAAACAAACACGAAAACCTCCACACTGACAAATTCAAAATTCTTCCCCTCCTCCTACCTCTCCTATCATTTCGGTTCTCCCATAATCTCTAATTCTCACTGAAAGCCCCATATACCTCTCTATCTCTCTCCATTTTCAAATTTCTCAGCAACTCCTCCATTTCCGCTCTCCTAAAACCCTAAAACCTTCTTACTAAACCTCTCTGCTTTCAACTCTCTGCTTTATCTCTCTCATTCTCGTTCAACAATGTTTTCTCCTGGCACTAAGAGATCCAACTTCAAAGACCGCACCAGTCATCATCAACCAGCTCGCCTGCAACCTGATAATGGTGGCTCTCCAATTACGCCGCTTATGGAGACTCGGAGATCGGTTCCTCCCGACAGTTCAGTTCCTAACCGTCCCAGCACCGGCACTCCTGCTCCTTGGGCTTCTCGCCTATCTGTTCTTGCCAGGTACTATTTCTTCCATCTTCAACCGACTACAATAATCTCTAAGTACTCCTACGATGTATCACTATCCACATATAAGTATACATGTATTTATTATATTATAATGTGTTTACTCGTTGAAGTTAATTTTATGTTCCTGTAGTTATTACAATGCCTCGAAATTCTGTGCCGTACGTTTAGATTGCCAGTCCACTGATAGCGAGCTTAAAACTTTGTCAACTTCGTTAGATCCATGTGGACATGAATTTGCTTCAATTCTAGGACTAGCTGACTCCAATTAATTTAGACAAAATCTGTGTTGGGTTGAGTTTGGATGAATTGTGTTTTTCAAAATTGGTGTATGATCTTAGCCGTGTCATATTGTTTGGAGATTACATGATTGTAATTTCCTACGGAGGAAGCTATTTATGGAAATGTGTACAATTAAGGAAGATGACTCGACAAAGTCTGTATGATTATAATTTTGTGAAGTAAGGTACTGTTAGATCCCTATGAACTTGAGTTTACGAATAGTTGCATTATTGCAAGGCCAAATAATTGAGACAAGGCCTGTATTGAGTTCAGGCTATGAGTAGAAGTTTGGATGAATTGTCTAAAGCAAAATAGGTGTATGATTGTAGACAAATCCTTTTTTTTTTTTTTGGAGATCATGTGATTGAAACTTCCTAGGGAGGAAGCTCTTTATGAAAATGTGTACAGTTAAGGAAGCTTATTTTGTCAAGGGTTGTGTTCAACTCTGAGAATGAGAAAGCACCAATGCTGTTTCTTGGGCTGGTTGTGTGTGTGAATTCTGATGTTTGGCTGTTGATGTCATTTACATGTTATTCTTTTTGTTGTTTTCTTTTCCGTATTGCATTCTCAGATGAGTTATGTGACACTTTTATAGATTGGCAGATACCGTATTTGTAGTTTGTTTCAAAGTTTCATTTATCCTTCACTTTGTTTCTCTATGTTAAGGTGTCACTCATTGTTGGGCACTATCTCTAATTGCTTAAGCTTTTAAATAAGTTGCTAAATTAACATTGTATTAGAGCTCTGCTTATGCAAGGTCTGAGGTCCAGCCATCACACTTGCATTTGTTTCCCCCAGTTTTTTTGGCGCACAAGTTAGCGCTTTGTTTGGTTTGTGATGCACCTACTGATGCATGTTGGTCTATCTTCCCACATGCGGACCCGAGTCACACATGAGGGGAGTGTTAAGGCTTGAGATACATTGTTGGCCACTCTCTCTATCAGCTTAAACTTTTAGATGAGTTGGTAACTTACCATCCTTTTTGATTACTTGCATTATGTAATGATGAAATCTGTGCTTGAATAATGCTTGTGTGTGGAAGTTGCTTATTTGTTACTTGGAGGTGGATATAATGTGTTTAACCGTTTCAACCTCAGTATAATGTTCAGTGGACTAAATTATAACTGAATCGCAAGGTGCATGAAGTTGCATTAATTATTTTGTATAGTTTGTTTCAAAAAAATTGAGTGAATTTGGGTCTCTCAGGATGTTTGGAAAACAAGAAGGAATTAGCTTAATGTTCATGTCCAGTTGAGCGATTGACTTAATCACCTTTACAAGGCGGTCTTTCAGCTCATGATGCCAAATTCTTTTTCATGATGGATTCTCTCTCTTTGGTGAATAATACTTTTATCATTGTATCATTTGCTTTCTATTTACCCAGAATCCCTCAAGCGAAGAAAAGTGAGAAAGGGGATGACGCAGATTCAATTCAGCCTGTATATGTTGGAGAGTTTCCTCAAGTGGTCCGTGATGAACAAGCCAATGTCTTGCGGAGATGTGTTTCTGGTTAGTATGGTTAGTACACTTGGTTCAGTCTCTTAAAAACTTGCATGTCGTTAAATGATATTTGATATTTATCTCATTTGGCAGGCGATGCTGGTATATCCGGTGGGATGGACAAAGGGACCTCTCTGGCATGGATTATATGTGGTAGCAGGCTTTTTATCTGGAGTTACTTATCACCTGCAGCTTCAAGAAAGTGTGCAGTTCTTGATATCCCTTTCGATGCATTTGGAAATGGAGATGTTAGCAAGAGCAACAGTTGGCTACTCTGTGTTGTGGATTGGGATAGCATGCATGGGAGTTCTGATAAATTTGTTCAACAGAGATATTCTGCTGGTGTCCTTTTGAGTAATAGGAAAACTCTAGCTCTTATATATTGGCCAGACATTTATGCTGAAGAAATTATTACTTCAGTCTCATATTTTAGCAAGTCAGATGCCTCTTCTTTGATTGATGATGGGACCACCCCAGGCAAGCAGCTACAGCATGCTAGGACTGTAAGCAATGCAACTGGATCAAGTTCTTTTAACTCTTTGATCGCTTCATGTATCCCTCATAAGCAGAAAGAATGTATCGCTCTTGCATCTTGTTCTAATGGTCAGCTTTGGCAATTTCACTGCAGCTATGCTGCTATTAAGCTTGTAAATGTTGAAAGGGACATAGTAAGTGTAACCTCTCTGCGTAGTGAGGGTGGCCAACTCCTTGGAAGCAAGGGGTATCCAAGGTCACTGATTTGGCATTTCCCACGTCATTCTTTGGCAGAACTGAAAAGAAAATTTCTTCTTTTGACAGATCATGAGATACAATGTTTCTCTGTTGATCTTTCTCCTAATTTTGATTTGAGAAAGCTATGGTCTCATGAAATAATTGGCAGTGATGGTGATTTTGGTATTCAGAAGGGTCTGGCTGGTCAAAAGCGAATCTGGCCTCTCGACCTCCAAATTGACAATAATGGGAAAGTGATCACTGTACTTATTGCCACCTTTTGCAAGGATCGGGCCACTAGTTCAAACTACACAGAGTACTCGCTTCTGACGATGCAATATAAATCTGGGCCGAATATGTCCTTGGAGTCCAACAATCAAATGCACGAGAAGATTTTGGAGAAGAAAGCGCCTATTCAAGTGATAATACCAAAAGCAAGAGTGGAGGACGAGGAATTCTTATTTTCCATGAGGTTGAAGGTTGGGGGCAAGCCCTCTGGATCTTCAATTGTGCTCTCTGGTGATGGAACTGCAACTGTCACACATTACTGGAGAAACTCTAGCAGGCTTTACCAATTTGATCTACCGTATGATGCTGGAAAAGTCGTAGATGCTTCAATCTTCCCTTCTGATGATGGAGAAGATGGTGCTTGGGCTGTGCTAACTGAGAAAGCTGGAGTATGGGCAATTCCTGAGAAGGCTGTTCTGTTGGGTGGAGTTGAACCACCTGAGCGAAGCTTGTCACGCAAAGGTAGCTCTAATGAAGGATCTGCACAGGAGGAGAGGAGAAACTTCTCTTTTGCTGGGAACATTGCTCCCAGAAGGGCTAGTTCGGAAGCATGGGATGCTGGAGATAGACAAAGAGCAGTATTCACAGGAATTGCACGTCGAACTGCTCAAGATGAAGAATCAGAAGCTTTACTAACTCATCTTTTCCATGATTTTCTTTCAACTGGGCAGGTTACTGGTGCACTCGATAAACTTCAAAATTCTGGGGCATTTGAAAGGGATGGAGAAACAAACGTGTTTGCTAGGGTAAGCAAATCAATTGTTGACACCTTAGCCAAACATTGGACAACAACTAGGGGGGCTGAGATTGTGGCTCTGGCTGTTGTTTCCACCCAACTATTGGATAAGCAGCAGAAGCATCAAAAATTTCTCCAGTTTCTGGCTCTGTCCAAATGTCACGAGGAACTGAGTTCTAAACAGAGTATGATCATCTTCTCTCCATTGGCTTTCCCCTCCATGTTTACTTATAGTTGTCTTACTAGTTTTACTAGCTAACCGCTAATGAACATCAGCCCATGATACGAAATTGAGGATCGGTACTTGCTACAAAACATACACATAATTCAATCCAAATATGCATGTATATGGTATGTGTGCTCATTTAGATCACCTGTACTAATCCTAATCCAATCATGTATGAAACTAATTGGCAGCAATCAATGAATGTCAGGGGTTTGTGTGCGTTATAATTGAAAATGCACCCTTCTTGAGGGGGATGCAGTATATCTACTGTAAATTATAATTGTTGAAGTGAATCTGCGCCTAGATGTTTCTCAATTTATTGTACCACATTGTGGTTAAGAGCAGAGCAACATGTCCTTCCAGAAACTGCAACAATCTAGCTTTATTACGTTTAAAAAAATTACAATTTAAGATATGATTAAGGAAATGATACAAGCCAGCTGTCTTGTCATCTCGATTATGTCTCACTTACATTCTGGTTCTCCTGCACTTTTCAAGTCAAAAAATGTTTTCTGTTATCAGGACAATCTTTGCAAATAATCATGGAACATGGTGAAAAGCTTGCTGGTATGGTTCAACTGAGGGAACTCCAAAACATGATTAGGCAGCAAGGTTCTAGTGGTGTTGACTCTTATTCTACTTCACAAAATGTACTTTCTGGTCCTCTTTGGGATCTGATTCAACATGTTGGTGAGAGAGCCCGGCAGAATACCGTTCTTCTGATGGATAGGGATAACGCGGAGGTGTTCTACAGTAAGGTTTCAGAACTTGAAGAAGTATTTCATTGCTTAGACACACAGATGAAATTCATCATTAGCTTAGAGATGCCATTCAAGGTTCAGCTTCAGAGAGCTTGTGAACTTTCAAATGCATGCGTGACTTTACTTCGTACAGCAATGCACTACAAAAACGAGAATCACATGTGGTATCCTTCGCCTGAAGGTTTAACACCATGGTATTGTCAAACTGTGGTAAGGAGTGGGCTGTGGAGCGTTGCGTTCTTCATGCTTCATCTGTCAGATGAAGCATCTTGCCTCGATAGATCAGCAAGCTTGGATTTTCATTCACATCTCGAAGTATTGGCTGAGTTAGTACTTGAGGCATATTCTGGAGCCATTACTGCGAAGGTTGAGCGTGAAGAAGATCACAAAGGTCTATCAGCAGAGTATTCAAATAGGAGAGACACACTTCTTGACTCCCTTTATCAGCAAGTGAAAGGTTTTATCCAAGCCAGCTACCAGGTAAAGTTTTTTTTCTTAAGTTTTTCTGTGTGTAATCTGGTGCTATAATCATGTGCATGCATGCAGTTGTTTAGGGTATTTGCACTTGCTTTATTGTACTTGTACACGTGAACTTTTGCTGGAGCATGCTGACATTTACATGCCAAACTATGTAGTTGGAGCTAGAATCATTCAGGTTCCAGGCGTACCCTGAGAGACTGATTGGTGCACCTGTAAGAATTTGTTGAGTTGGTGAAACCGACACTTACTGAGTTAGCTTGTGAAGTCACCAGATATGATCTTGGCAAGATTGCTTCAAAAAAGTCTTCCTAAAACTGATTCAGCCGTTACTTGGAACAACCATGCACATAATTTTTAATTGTTTGGTAATTGGTGTATAGGGTTCTGTAGTACTATGTTTGTGTACTCTTCTCATTCTTTCCTTCTGGTTTTCCGTTTTCAGCTGATCCGAGTCGGTGTCTGGTTGTAGGTTGCTTAATTGCCTGTCTTTATGTACTCTATACACATAATATATACCCTCTCTACCACAAAATGAGTGTCCATTTTTGTATAAATATACTAATTTCACCTTATGACCCTATCATGTCCTAGAGTGGACTTGTAATATTATATGTGGATACTAAGGGCATTAATGTATATGGGCAACTAAAATGACCCAAAAGTCGACTTCCTTAATTTTAGTGAAAAACAAAAAATGGACACTCATTTTGGGATGGAGGGAGTAATATCAACTTAGATACAGCCAGTTGATATACACCGAGAGTGAGTATGCTTCATAAAATACCACCTGATGGCCTCATACTGTAAACATGTATGGGTAGTGAAGGTTATTCAGATGGGAAACTATACCTTTGTGGATGCACATTAAGTGGGCTTTTCTAGTAGAAGGTTAGCTTGATTGTAATAGGGTTATTCGACGCAGCCAATATCATTATAACTGTCTCTGTTGAAAGTTGTTATGCATCAATAATAATTATGGTTGCCAGCTGTCTGAGATATCGTATGTTTTTTGTCATGTAAAATGCTACATATTTGACGTAAGCCTAGTGTGGCTTAAGTATCACCATTGGCTTTGAACTGTCTACCCTTTCTGTTCAGGAATTGGTGATCTTCCTCCAGCCATGTTGTAACTGTTTGTTAATTCTGTTGCCAAGGGGATCAGTTTAGTAGCTATTAGTTCCCCTTTTCTTGATGGCCCATGCCCATGTCAGCAACAGTCAGTGGGTGGTCAGTTACTTCCATTAAGAATGCTCAAGCCCGTTGGAAGTCCAGGGGAGGGTAGAGCTTCATGAGGTAAGTAGGTCAGACCTAGCAACATGTTAAGCTTTTTGGCTGCTATGGTGACAGTGAAATGTTACTTGGGTCATAGTTATTAAAGGCCCATGGCAAAGAGGTGTGAAAGTGTCTCCCAGGACCTCGGCGCAAGGTTGAGCATGCGCCTTAGAGAAGTAAAGCACAAATTAAACAAAAACTAAAATATATATATATATTCTCGTGCAAAATTATCCAAACAAACAAGGAACTTCTATGATGATTGTTGTTTGAGAAGTAGTGAAAGAGGAGAATAAGAGAATGTAGAAGCTGTAACCTAAATTGGTTAGGCATTGAGTATATATATATATATATATATATATATATATATATATATGGGGGAGTATTTAATGGTTACTTTTTTATTTAACCATCAATGGTTACTCTCATTATCAACCATTGGATCAAAAATTAAAGGGTTGAGATTTAATGGTTAGTTGGAAAATGCAATTAATGCAAGTAGGTGAGTCATTTAATGCATTAAATCTCAACCTTTAATTTTTGATCCAATGGTTGATAATGAGAGTAACCATTGATGGTTAAATAAAAAAGTAACCATTAAATACCACCCTATATATATATATATATATATATATATATATATATATATGTTTGGGAAATTACAAATTACATTAAGACTCCCAAACTTATAATAATATACTGCATGCCCAGCTTGTTACAAATATAACCCATTCTACTCCCATTTAATGCCTTAGTGAAGACATTTGCTAGTTTATCCCTGGTCCTAACATAGCTCTATGTGTTCCTTTTGCTCATGAAACATTGGATTCGAATGTGAATAGCCTGCATAGGCATTGGATTATCGATCCCAACTCCACTAAGAGGAGCTGAGGAATCCCCACAAGCTCTCATGTCGCGTGAGCCATAGCTTTGTATTCTGACTCAACACTTAATTGAGTATGGCGTGTAAAGCTTAGTTAATTATAAAGGGATGAATTGATTTCATGCTAGAAACTCCAGCTTGTCATATACACTCTTTTTTGTGAAGAACCAGCAACTTTTGGGCATTCTCATAAAGAATCCTTTAGGCATGATAGGCATGCTTGTCAAGGATGAATTTGGTATATCCTCCTAATTATGTTTCCCTAACAAATTTGAAAACTACCTTTTTTGTCATTTTCCCATATTATTTACATTTTGTTGTCATTCGTACTTGCTTCTGTTGCTTCATGTACATTGAAAGTTATAGAGGAAGATCTGCAAAGAATATTTTTCAACATAATTATGTACCACTGGTCAATATGGTATGTAAAATTAATGCCTACAAGGACGTATTCTCAGACAAATGTGTTAGAGAGCTCCCAATCTGTTATTTTAAACATTTAGATATATGTAAGACCTTGAATGAATAAAATGATGTTTTTCTCTCTCTTTCACACACACACACACACACACATTTTGGTCAATTGAATTGATGATCAACCAATGCAATGGAAATTATAAACCAGTTGATCTCTCCTTAAACTTGAGATTGGAAAATTGAAGCTGGAATGTTACATTCAAGGATATTGTATCTGTATTTGCAGGATTCAAGTGAAGGAAATAATGAGCAAAATGAAGAGATTTTCAAAAAGCTTTCTTCGAACTTGTTGTCTATTGCTAAACGACATGAAGGTTATCAAACTCTGTGGAATTTGTGCTGTGATCTGAATAATACAGATCTACTGAGAAGTCTAATGGTATGGATGTAGTTATTTACTTCATCTTTTTCTTTTGCTTGTAGTTATTCAAGATATATTAATACCTTTTGTATGATCCTGTTTATAACCATTTACTTTTGCTCTTGTACTCTAGCCACAGTTTCTGACAAATTTTCCTTGCCTTTGATGAATTTGTCATTTTCCCTCAAACATCAAAATTTTCAATGGTGCAGCATGATAGCATGGGACCTAGAGGAGGGTTTAGTTATTTTGTGTTTAAACAAATGTATGACAGCAAACAGTTATCTAAGCTTATGAGACTTGGGGAAGAGTTTCCTGAAGAGTTTGCGACTTTCTCAAAGCAGCATCCTGATCTCCTCTGGCTTCATGAAGTGTATCTCCATCAGTTTTCCTCCGCTTCTGAAACTCTTCATTCACTGGCTCTTTCTGAAAGTGATAGTTCAGTCGCAGAATCTGAGTGTCCAGAATCTTATGTCACTAAAATTGAGCCAACATTAACTAACAGAAAGCGCTTCCTGAATCTCTCAAAGATAGCTGCAATGGCAGGTTTGCTTCATGTACTCCAAGCTATTTGACACATCTGTATCACTTTTTCATTCCACCTCTTTGCCAACCTATGTTTGAGAATTGATTTTCTGCCTGCTCATGTATTGGATTTTTTTTCAAATAAGTTGATTATTTCAATTCTACGAGAATTCTGTCCAGCAACTAAACTAAAATTAGACTTTTGCGTGTAATATGTGCATGTGACCATAGGAATGATTCAAAACTCAGGTGCTAGTTCAATTTATTCCTTTTGGTGCCTTTATGTCTGTGCTCCTGAAATTGTGGCAATACGGCTGTATCGCTACTATATATTAGTTTTTTTTTTTTTTTTTGGGTTAACTATATATTAATAGTATAAGAACAACTTCAAAACAACTTTTGGATTGATATCATTGATACATGTTGAAGGTAATGTATATGAGATCTCTTACAAGTTTTTGGAGTTGTGGCACAATGTATGTAACCAGTTGCGAAAGATAGTGTTCTTTTAAGAATAAATAAAATATACTAATGGGAGATAGAGAATTTACAAAGAAGGGGACAGCATTTTATCTAAGAAAAGAGAACGAATAACATCTTAGTTGAGATGTTAAAAGAAAAAAAAAAAAAAGAAAAAAAAAAGGAAAACCATAACAAAAAGAAAGAGAAGATCTCAGCTTGGGATCCTGCTACGGTCCATGGTTGGAGTAAAAAATAACTTGTCCCTTAATGTTTTCAGACATGTTGTTCAACTCAAAACATTATGTGGCGGATCCTTTAGGTTTGCACTGAAACATGCATGTTTAAGTGTTGACATCAGGGTGTACTTAAAAATAGACACAATGCTGTCATGTTTACTTGGGAAGTTCTCTTTTATACATGTTGGTTTCAACTTTTAAGCAGCACCTCTGGCAGGTTGTTCATGTCTATAGATTTAAAAGCTCTTGTTTTCTGGTTGGACTTGATATGAAAAAAATCTGATATTGCATACAAAGAAAGAAAGTTGAACCTATTAGTGAATGTTTAATGTGCAGGAAAGAATGCTGATTACGATACTAAATTGAAGCGCATTGAAGCTGATCTGAATATTCTAAAATTGCAGGTGTGTTGCCATTTAAACCAACAAAATATGATTGCTGCTTCCCCTTACTTCATTGATGCTTCTATGCTTCTGTGTTGGTTGACTGTGATATTATAAAAGAAAATATTATTACGGATATACGCAAAAGTAGAATTTTGTAAATATTTATAAATTGCCTGTGCGCAGGAAGAAATACTGAAACTCCTTCCCGAAGAAAAAAAACAGGAAATTGGTCAAAGGCTGCTTCCTCCAGCAGAACTTATCACGTTGTGCCTTAAAAGTCAAAACAGAGAACTCTCATTACTAGCTTTTGATGTGTTTGCGTGGACCAGTTTTTCTTTCCTCAAGAGTAACACAAGCCTTTTGGAGGAGTGCTGGAGAAATGCTGCCAATCAAGATGAATGGGAAAAAATTCATCGAATATCAGTGACAGAAGGCTTGAGTGATGAGGAAACCTTGTGGAAACTCAGAGAAACGGTTCTTTTCCAGGCTTCTTGCCGATGTTACGGACCTGAAGCAGAAACTTATGAAGGAGGGTTTGAGGAAGTGCTTCCCCTGAGGCAAGAAAGTTCAGATGTTCCAATGAGTTCTTCATCCGTGGAAGCAATCCTAATGCAGCACAGGAGTTTTCCTGATGTGGACAAGTTAATGGTGACTGCGATCATGTTGGGGAGCGTGCCGGTTGATCCAAGATTCGGAGAGGGTCCCTCTCCAATGGAATGACTGATGATCAATTTTGATAATAGTCTGGCTAGTCTTGCGACTATAGTAACCTCTGGCCAAGAACAATGTTTCCTTAAATAGATTTCGGTGTTGTAAATATATACAACGCGTTAGCACACAATCCTCATCTCCCGGGATAGTACTTGGTCTCTTCTTTTATACAGGGAAATGCAGTGGACGCCTGATTTTATGATATGGTGTATGAGGAGTAGCCATGTGTTAGAAGATTAAGGAGAGCGGTTTACTTGCCAATATCAAAATTTACTACTCCCTCCGTCCCTAAATTATTGTCTTTCTTTTCCTTTTTTATCCGTATCAGAATAATTATTTTGTTGAAAACTTTCCTTACATCACTTTTACCATTACTTTTTCTCTTACTTTAATTATGGTCTACATACACATAGGTATTAAAAAAAATTATACATTATACTAATATTAATAATCAAGTTAAATTTTTTTTTTAATTCGTGTGCTGGGTCAAACAAGACAATAATTAAGGAACGGAGGGAGTATATGAGAATCGCTATTCACACCCCATCTTTTTACTAAGTACACTCCCTTCGATTATTACAAAAATGTCACTATAAAACATAACCTATTTGTCCTTATTCTTATTAAGTACACCCCTTTCGATTATTACAAAAATACCATTATAAAACATGATATATCTGCCCTTATTCTTACTAAGTAGACCCCCCTCTACTTTTATTTTATTCCAACATCTTTAAGTACACCCCCCTCTAATAATATTCATATACCTCTTACATTCTTTTCACAATACACACATTCAATTATTCAAACATCTTATTCTCACCCCTTTCAAGTTCCAAACCCTTCACTAAACCCTAAACCTCTAAATTCATCTACATTGTTAGAAAGCACAAGTATAAACCATAAAGAATTGAAGGGAACAAAAAATGTAAGTATTCTTATACCAAAATGGCTTAATTTTCCGCATTTTAAGAAGCACAGATGAATGACCTGCGTTGGTATGTTCGGTCAGTAGTGACCGAACACACTAAGGAGTGTTCGATGGCCGAACAACTCTATGTATGTTCTATCACTACTGAACACCCTTGGAGATGTTCGGTCTGACTGAACACCTTTAGAGATGTTTGGTCAGTACTGAACACCTTTGGAGATGTTCAGTCAGTACTGAACTTCTTTGGTGATGTTTGGTTGGTACTAATTGAACATCACCAAAGTTGTTCAACCAACCATGTCCAAACATTATAGATCTAGATCACTTCGAAATTTAACCTAAAATGTAATTTTTTTTTGACACAAATCATCAATTTTGAACTCAAATTGTAAAGAAAATCATAGCTAACTTAATCCTAGAAATTATTTAATATACAACTTTAAAAACTTGGTAATATTTAACTGTAAAATGTTTTTCTTCTTCTTTCCTCAACAATGCAAATGTTCAGAGCCTTGGTTTCTATTATGCGTAAGGGGTTGGGGGTGTCTCAAAGGATGATTGGATGATGGAGGGGAGTGTACTTAGTATTGTTAGGTTGTTTATTCAAAATAAATTAGAAGAGGTAAAATGGAAAATTAATGGAGAGTGTACTTAGTATTTAGAGGGGTTTACAATTTAGGGGGTGGGTGTACTTAGTAAAGTGGTGTACTTAGTAATTTTGGGGGTGTGAATAGCGATTCTCTTACTATATGCACTGTCATTTTTTTCTCCGAGTTAAATAATTACGGCGACAATCTGCTTAACAATTTTTTTCTTATGGAAATATTTGAACAGTTTTTTCTTATGCAAATATTTGTGGTGTGTTTTGCTTCGCAATTTTGGTGACTTTGATTTTGTGATTTTTGTTTTGTTTTATTATTATTTTTTTTAATAATTGAAAAAAAATTAGAGAGAAGGTTCGTGAGAGCATAATAGACAAAGTTTAAAATCATAAAACCAAAGTCACTAAAAAGCTATTGGAGTTTTAGAAACTGACTTTGACCAATGGGTTTTTTTCAATATCCATGGTGGTGCAAATTCAAAACTGGTTTTGCACCCATTTAAGTACCATTCAGGCATGAGTGATTCTGTGAACAAAGAAATCACCAAATACTTTTGCTCAAAGAGGTTTGCGTTGTAGTTTTTAGTTTTGATCAAAATGTTCGAGCTCAATTGCAAAATGGTGCTCGAAGACGAGTGATTTAAGATGCATTTGTGTTGTAATTTTAGTTTGGGTAAAATGCATCAGTGGTCCCTGTAATTTACAACTTTCTAGTATTAGTTCCTGATTTCAAAAAGTGCTAATTTGGGTTCAAAGTACGCTGTTTGTGTTCGTCCGTGCTCCTTCTATTAACGGCCGTTAGAATTTCAGCCGTTAACTCCCCATGTGCTCGGCATGTGAGTTTTTAGAGGGCAAAAAAGTAACTTTTATTTTTAATTTTTAAATATGCATTTGATTAATATTTCCTCCCCCTCTCTTCCGTGAGAGAGAAACATAAGGGCACAAATCGATGTTTACCTCGAAATTCATCAACAGAAAGACGAAGAAATTGAAGAAGAGCAAAGAAATTATTGGAAATTTGTAGAGTAATTTATAGAATCTGATAATTATCGAGCGCACAAAGTCAATGCTAGCGTTTAGAATGAGATTACATTTCAATTTGAGCATAATTTGTAGGATTGAGAGTTCCTATTTTAAAAGGTATGAATCGGAAACTTACTCTTGCCCAAATGATATGAATTGGGATAAGCTCAGGTCTAATGAATAATTAGAAAAGGATGAAGTAGCCTGAATAGGTCCTTAATCAGTCCTTTTGAGTTTTTCCGACAACAAGTTTACAAACTTTTTCAACTGCTCCAGGAGTGGTAAACTAGAATCTGACCTAAGGGAAATGACATTTTGCGCGATAGCCACTCTCACTCGCTACCTCATTCGTTCCAAGACGTCGTTATCATCGTCCTCTTCCTTGAACCACTTCACTCGACTACTCATGGTCATTCAATGTAATACCCGAGCATTTCATTAGCATATTAATCTTATGATTTTGTGCATGCATTGTTAATTTGATTATCTTGGTTCATGATTACGAATAGATGAGTTGTAAACTTATGTTTGCATATTTCGGTATGTTACTTTCTTGCATTGTTCCGTGGTGTAAATCGAATCGAAATAGAAGAGATGAGCCATGATACTTTGAACCTAGATATACTTGATGTTATATAGGTTTCATAATGTTAAATCAAGCCTTGAAAAAGAGAAAGATGTTGTGTTATTTCGAAGTTGCAAAACAAAGCAGTTTTCGATGTTGTTTTCGTGTTCGTAAACTTTGTTGTGACTTTGATTTGATCCTAGGATGATAACCTTTAGAGATAACCCACATTATAAGTGTTATACAATCGAATCTAGGAGTGCCCGAACAATCGAACTAAGGAAATAACATGAAACAACAAAAATGGCCCGGAGTAGTAAATAGTAGGCGCTCTCGCGCCAAGAGATGAGGCGTGACCGTGCTAGCCCTGAACCAGAATTGTGCCAACTCTTGTTTTGACTTGTTCTTGTTGCCACCTCCTAGTTTGTGCTCCCTTGTCTGGCCTAGGTCGTGGGTAAACAGGGGAAGACATTATCCCAGGCCTTTGAACACATAAAATACACATTTCTCTCTCTAAAATTCTTCAAACTTCATCAAATTAACCTAGGGTTTCAAGGTGTTCTTGCATGATATGTTATTCTTTCTCCAAGGCAGCTCAAAAGGGTTGGTGTTAGTGAGTATGTGGTTGGTCTAATCACTGGATTCCAGGGATTAATTGGTGGTTTGGCTCTTTGTTTAGGTAAGGGACCTCTAGCTAATTATCTATGTTTGTAGTTAATTTCGGTTATATACAATTATTGAGTTGTTATTATGGTGAAATTGTGAATTCCAGTCATGCTAAGATGTTTAATAGGTTGATATGATTATGACTATGTGTTAATAAAGTGTATTGGTGTTTATATGAACTTTGAATACGTTGTAAATCGATTATATACTTAAATTGACGAAACCAGTGAGAAATTAGTGGAATTAAAGTGTGTAACACGGTTGCGAGGTTGTGATTTGATATTGAGTTGTTTGATAGGGTTAACTTGTTCATTATGTTAATTCATGAAAATAGAACCCGAATTGATCCTTGAAGGATAGACCAAATACTCGAAATTGTAAACGAATACGGAATTATATGTGACCATTAATTTGGTAAACAAAAGTGCACAAATAAATAATAACTTTCAGGGTGTTTTGATTGACCAGAGACTGTCATGGGGCGGAGAGCAGTAATAGTCGGGTTGTGACAATCTTAATCCGGCCTGCATCCCTATTTCGGTCAAAATAGGGAGCATACCACGTAGATTATTGGATAAGAGTGGTATTGTCTTATGGTTGCCAAGGTTGTAGGGACTTGGGGCATGTTGACTTATTCCGCGGAATATACGAATTATACGACTTGAAATGATATGATATGAACTGTAATATCAAGTGGTGTTATAAGGGGAGCTGATTAGTCGGAGGTGTACCTCGAGTTTGATATCCTACTGTGTATGATTCTGTGATGTTACTACTTGCTTTACTACGTGATATGAAATCTTGTTTAGCTCATTGCTTTGTAAGTTGGTCATTACTTCCAACTGTTATGGGGCAGTTGACAGTCGTGAGCCTTCTTGTGCTGGTAATGAGATTTGATTGTTTATCTGTTATGATGATTTGTGTTGCTACGTGTTAGCGTCCTATTACTGTTGCATACATGCATAACATGCATAAGTATAGTGGAATCTTGCTGGGTAATAGGTGACTCACCCTTTCACTAATGTTTTCCTTAGATCGAAGCGAGGCGAAGGGGTCACGTGCGTGAGGCTGTGTGGCTCACTGTGAGATAGCAGGTGGTTGACTCCTTTTTGGGGTAGTTTTATTTTATGTATATGGTTAGACAGTAGTCTTGTTATAATGTCTATGTATCAAACACTGGTTTCTTTGGTATTGTATATAAAGGTTGGATGCCTTTTCTTTTGGTTTGTATATAAGTTGGATGAGTTGTGTAAACTCAGTTATATATTCTTTAGTTTATGAAGTTGAATGGCATGTCGTCATGTTTTTATTTAGCAGTTGTGTATTGTTAAACATGTAGTTATTTTGATTATGCATAGACGGTTTATGCCCGAATTTGGGCTCTGTTTAGGAGCTTGAATTGGGGTATGACATTCAACCTCGACAGCAGACCTGCAAAAGAATGGCTTCATCTTCACCCTCTACTCCAATGACGAAACCACTGTAGACAAGTTCATTGCACCCTACGATTCCTGGAAGTCCCCTATCACCGCAGACGTTGTCTCTAGCACTGATAAACGTCTTGGCGGTACCGCTGTCGACTTCCCGTGGCCGCCTCTTCTGGCTCGAGTCCTGCCCCACCGAGTCAGGGTATACATACACGTTATAAACATCGATTTGTGCCCTTATGCGTGCCTAATTTACTTTCCTTAATCATCACCCCCATCCCAAATATTAACCCAAATCATAAAATTTCAAAAAATGTGAAGAACCACAATAGATTCTACTCCAATCACAAATACCCCTTTCCTCCTTTTCACCACACTCTCTCTCCTCCTCTTTCTCTCCCTAATATCATACCCATCACCCGCCTCAAACTCAAACTCAAATCCAACCACCGATTCCCCATTTCTAACATACCTAGATTCCATTACCAGCGCCGACACTGATCTTCCGGGACTACCTCGATTGGCCTTATGTTTCTCTCACATGGAAGAGAGAGAGAGGAAATATTAATCAAAGGCATATTTTAAAATAAAAAATGAAAGTTACTTTTTTGCCCTCAAAAAACTAACGTGCGCAGCACATGAGGAGTTAACGGCCGTTAATGGAAGGACCACGGACAAACAAAAACAGTGTACTTTTGACTCAAATTTTTACTTTTTGAAATCAATGACTAATGCTAGAAAGTTGTAAAGTACAGGAACCACTGGTGCATTTAACGCTTTTAGTTTTAATCTAAAAGTTCGAGCTCAATTGCAATTTAGTACGCGTGGAAGTGAGTTTTAAGATGCACCTATAACTCATTTGGAAGCTTCCCCTTATCTGTCGTGTTCAATCTTTTTTTTTTTTAATCTAGGACAAAATGCTAACATAATTTCAATCTTTGACACGGAAAATAGTTTTACTTAAATTACTAATTATGAGAGGTTACGTAATAGCGATAGATAGATCGTACAAGAGCTTTTAGCGTACTTAATTTGCTAAGAAAAATTAAGCTTAACATTTCTCAAACAAACAAAATAAATTAAGAAGTCGATCTTTACGGGCAACCCCAAAAGGAAAGTTTAATTTGGACAAAAATGGGGCTTGCGATCGAATCGAGTGAACTGTAAAGAGGGTGGGTTGGATTCCTGTGATTGGCTAACTTAATTATCACCAACTGGCTTGAAATACAGTTGGTGAATGATACTTAAGATATTGATTTTCTTTATCCAACAAGGATTAGCTCATGAGGGAGAGGGAGAGGGAGAGGGAGAGGGAGGGCTCCACAGCCTGATCACACCTAGCTAGCTAGCTCAGAATTCATCAAAATTAATTTGTGGCTTATAACATATTCTTGTAGCAAAGATATTTCAGTGCCCCACATGGCAGACCTGCAGCAGCCTCAACAAGCTAGAATCAAAATGGAAATCAAGAAACCAATCCTATTGACCAATCAGATAGTGCTGATGTGTAAACATACTAATCCACAAATTCCATCTATATACACTTGCTTGATGTCCATTCAGTTTCACTTCACCAGGCTTCTTCTTCTTCTTCTTCTTCTTCTTCTTCTAATATCTCTATATCCTTTGCAACAAGTTAAAGAAGCCAGCCTCTTCACTTACTTACCATGGCATTTCGATACTCGGCATTCGCTGGCCAAGCGGTGTTCAAGCCACAGAGTGAGTTCAGCAGGAAGGTTGGCAACCTTGGAGATAGCCGCTTCGTGATGAGGCGTACCGTTAAAAGCACTTCACAAAGCATTTGGTAAGTAACAAAATAATCCCCATTATTAACAACTAACTGCACTTGCACTTTTGAACAATGAATTTACGTATTAATTAAAATTGAGTGCCATACATACATACATACATACATACAGGTACGGACCGGACCGCCCCAAGTACTTGGGACCTTTCTCTGAGCAAACCCCCTCATACTTGACTGGTGAATTCCCCGGTGACTACGGGTGGGACACTGCTGGGCTGTCAGCTGACCCAGAGACATTTGCCAAGAACCGTGAGCTCGAGGTGATCCACTCTCGATGGGCCATGCTTGGTGCCCTGGGCTGTGTCTTCCCTGAGATCCTTGCCAAGAATGGTGTCAAATTTGGTGAGGCTGTTTGGTTCAAGGCCGGATCCCAAATCTTCTCAGAAGGTGGGCTCGACTACCTCGGCAACCCCAACCTTGTCCACGCACAGAGCATCCTAGCAATCTGGGCTGTCCAAGTCGTTCTCATGGGCTTCGTTGAAGGGTATCGTGTTGGTGGAGGCCCACTCGGTGAAGGACTTGACCAAGTTTACCCAGGAGGGTCCTTTGACCCCCTTGGACTGGCTGATGATCCAGAAGCATTTGCTGAATTGAAGGTTAAAGAGCTTAAGAATGGACGATTGGCTATGTTTTCCATGTTCGGATTCTTTGTCCAAGCCATTGTAACCGGAAAGGGCCCAATTGAGAACCTCTACGACCACCTTGCTGATCCAGTTGCCAACAACGCATGGGCTTATGCCACTAACTTTGTACCTGGAAAATGAAAGGCTGATCATCTTTCAGATCAGCTGTAACATATCAACTTGTGTGAGCAATGAGCTTCTTTAATTACTTGTGGGTTTTGATCAGTTCTGATGTAAGAAATATAGTTGCAGAAGCTGCGCTTATATTGAACTTAATATTTTGCTACTTATATCTTATTCAACCCCCCGCTCTCTCTTTAATTGGGCGCTAAATCAAGAATCTGCAAGTTGGACAAATTAAAGATATATATAAATTGAAATGACTGCAAAAATTGTCATCCTGATGATGATTAGTAAAATTAACCTAATTGACAATGGTAGTGAAAATAATAATCTTCAGGAGTTCAATAATATTGTCCTTGTGATCGATAAAAGATCCTAACTCAAAAGTTAAGACTCGCGCGCGAGCATCCTGCACATTTTGCAGTTGTGTGACCAAGGCATGCAATCCAGCTGCTAGCATTTCACCGATTGTATATATATAGCAAGAACATAATTCGTGTTTAAACGATAGATATGATCGATTCTCCCCATGAGAGTTGCACAATCTGTGTTTATTGCTTTTCCACCCTCTCCCATTTCCATATATAGAACAGGAAAAACGTCCCATATTTCAGTCTCCAACTCGTTTCTCTCAATTTAGAATATATAAATAGGGAACAGTAGTACTCTTTTGTGATGGAATACTACTAAAATTTACTCCCATTTATCACTCACAATAATTCCAGGAATAATACAATACATACCTGTAATTAAGTTCTGAAAAATTGCAGCCTAGGTCTTTCCTTACTCTCTTTTTCAAAAGTATTTAAATTAAATCAGGATTTTTAGCCCAACACACATGTTAGAGAGAACTCATCCAATAACTAAGCCTTCGGGAGCACCTCAATCACACATTTAGCTGCACATTGCCTAATTTCTTTGTTTTTATGTGTCTCGAAACATTAGATGAACTTGCCCAAATAATTCTCTTTGGTTTCACTGGAAATGCTTCAACCATACTGTAAAATCCAGCTTGCCTGCACGTCTCACTTGCATTTATAAACGCATCAAAAATACCTCTGACCATCATCAACTAATCCTCCATGATTACAAGCATTCATCACCATAGAAGGAAGGCACTGTTGGAAAAATTATAAAAAGTGAAGGAAATTGTGCGTCTTGTTTTGCAAATTCTTAGTGTTTCGTTTGTCGAATGACAAAGATAATTATGGAAATGTGTTCTACTCCGTGAGAACATTGAATTCATATATTTATTTGTCCAAAATGATGTTTGGATGATTGAGATATTAAGGCCTAAAGTAGGTGGGTTGAAGTTGGATAAGTAGTTTTGTTCCACACTGGAAAGAAAGCAAAAACAATGTTAGTTTATATACAAGCTCCTTTCTTGGAATGAATAAGCTTGTATAGCATAGAACCTCTCTCTCGCGCCATTGCGATCCCCTAGACTTGCCCATATTGCGATCCCCTTAGACTTGCCCATATTGCAAAGTCCGTGTGTGAGAGATCTCCAAGCGAGGGGAGTGGTTGCCCTTCAACGTGTGTTTGAGGGTGCGATAGTCTTGTTAGAAGTAGCTTTGCCACCTTAATATCTAATGGATGACGCCAATAATTGCAGCCAACTACTTTTAGGATGGATTCGATCAACAAAGTAGAGATCTTAAGGCTATGTTTGGCTACTCAATGTCATGCTTTGGAATTGGAATTGGATGAACAATTTGAGCTCCACAAAATTTAAATTGTGCTTTCAATTCCAATTCCAAGCTATGACATTAGGGTTCCCAAACACACCCTTAGTGAAGTTTGGATTCCAGGAAGGCTTTTAGATGCTTAAGACAGCGATCTGGATTGAGAAGCAGGGGAGGTAGTAAGAGCAAAAGTGAGAAGTCCTTCCCTTGACCGCAAATGTCTTTATTTATAAGTGAAGATTGCATGGTAGTGTTTTTGTAGGGTTTGGAGAGTTCTCTTGACTACTTGTTGCATTTGAAATTAGTCTCCAGAGTTCGCACCGATGAGAAACCATAAGAAGTTTCGAAGGACCGACCTGTTATAAAGCTTTATTTGCACTACCTTTTTCTTTTTTTCTTTTTTTTTAATATCAAACCTTTACCTTGTTGCTAGTTGCTACACATTATATTATGACAAACTGTCAAATTTTATCCACATCAATTAATATACTTAAAAAAGATACAAATTAGTAGATTCATAACTTAGTAATAAACATATAACTCAGATGTTAAAAACTATAAATTCGATATCTGTGAGGAGGAAAAAAATGATAAATAATGACTTTTCTTATTTCTTTTGCTTTGCTTCTTGTTTTCCCCCATTTTCCTATTGTAGATTCAAAATGGATTAATATATAATTTGGTCCCTAATCTTTAAATTTTTTGGTGATTCGGTCCTTAATTTTTAAAATTTCTTAATGTAGTCCTTAAATTCAACGATTTATTAATCTCTACAATCGTTAGCAACGTTAAATTTTTATTAAAATGATAAATTTAACCTCACTCCACGCCGACTGAGATTTCTTGGTGGATTTGGCGGAAATGGATCAAAATTTTCCCCTCTTTAGTATTTATCTCTCATCCTCATTTCACTCTCTAAAAAAAAATAAAAAAACCTACTTTCTCTCTCTCACCATATACTTCTCTCCCTCTCTCTCCGTACACACCTAAAGATGATGAGAATGAGGAACAATTTAGTAGTAATGATGATGAATCATATATTGCCCCTATTTTTGATATCATCTGGCCATAGATCCCAATGATCCTTCCACCAAATTTTAACTATTCTTTTTCAAAAAAATCTCATAGAGGAGAGAGAGAGAGAGAGAGAGAGAGTGTGTGTGTGTGTGTGTGTGTGTGTGTGTGTGTGTGAAACTGAAAGAAGAGGAAGACCAATCGAATTTGGGTTCAAGGGGGGTATTGGGTTTGACAGCAGCATCATGCTGTTGAAGCCCATAAATTCCTTCACAATTGCAATAGTGTTAGGTCTCTCTCTCGTCATCCTCTTCTTCTTCGGCTTCCTTGATTTCCCATCTGCCTCATCTCCCCTCCCTTCTTCCAATCATCCTCTCAATTCTTGTACCCCAAATCTTCTTCATCATCATCTCCAAACCCATTTCAGGACTTGTTTTCAGCCTTCAACAGATGGAATTCTCAAGTGGGTTGTTCTCAATTTCGAGAAAAGTACATTGGGTTTGTCAGAAATGGGTCGACTTCGACTTTTTTTTATTCTTCTGATTCTGCTGCTGTGCAACGAGTTGATGATGGTGAGTTGGAATGTAGTGAGTTGAAGTTGAATCATGTGGGTGTTTTGGTTAAAGGGTGGACTTGGATTCCAGATAATTTGGATAATTTGTATTCGTGTCGATACAGGTTGAGTTGTTGTAAATCATAAATCATACCTGCTAAATAACACCCCCCCTAATATGCTAAATCACACCCCCCCAATGGAAGTTACACATTTGCCCTTAAAACCCCCCATCCTCCATCCTCCACACACCAGGCCACCCTTTCCTCCCCTCCACACACCCCCCCCCTCCCTCCAACCGCCCCCTTCCCCTTCTCCCAAAGACACCCCCTTTCACCCATTTTAGTTTAATATATTATTTTATAAAATTTAATTTAAGTTTATAAATTATTAATATATAATTTAATTGTAATTTATAATTTATATAATTTAAAATTGTTTATTAAATATATAATTTCAAATGAAGTAATTTTATCTTATAATTAATAATATTGTTGATTTAATTAGTAATATATTTATAAACTTAAATTTGCACAAATTAATATTTAATTTTAGTTTAATATATAATTTTACATAGTTTAATTTTAGTTTATAAATTATTAATATATAATTTTAGTTTATAAATTATTAATATATAATTTCATATTATTTAATTTAAGTTTTTATTTAATATATTTGTTTATTTAATAGCAATAAGATTATATAATTTAATTGTAATTTATCATTTTATTTTATATGCAATAAAAATATATAATTTTAGTTTTGAAATTAATATAATTGTTGATTTAATTAGTAATAAGATTATTGAATTTTATTTGCATAAATTACATGTATTTATGGATATTTTAATATAATTATTATATATTAATTACACAATTTAAAAATTTATTAGCATAAATAATTAAATATTACTTTAATATTTTTAATTTTAGTGTATAATTTCATATAAATTAATTTAATTTAATGTGATGTTTTACATAATTAAGTTTAACTATGTAAATTAAAATAAATTTTATTAAGTTAATGTTATGTTCTTTAAATAAACAAATATATTAAATTCTATAATAAAATTAAATAATATGAAATTATATATTAATAATTTATAGAATAAAATTAAATTATATAAATTTATATATTAAACTAAAATTAAATATTAATTTGTGCAAATTTTATTTATAAATATATTACTACTACTAGTTAAATCAACAATAATATTAATTTCAAAACTAAAATTATAAAATTAAATTAAATAATTTTAAATTATATATTTATTAAATGATTTTAAATTATAAACTAAAATTAAATTATATGAAATTATATATTAATAATTTATAAACTAAAATTAAATTTATAAACTTATATAATAAACTAAAATTAACTATTAATAATTATGTAAAATTATATATTAATAATTATATAAAATTATCTATTAATATATTAATAATTATATAAAATTAAATATTAATAATTATATAAAATTAAATATAAAAATATATTAATAATTATATAAAATTAAATATTAATAATTATATAAAATATATATTAATAATTATATAAAATTATATATTACTAATTATATTAAATTATATATTGATAATTATATAAAATTATATTTTATAATTACATAAAATTATATAAAATAAATTGGAAAAAAAAATTTTAAACCCCTAGGGGGGGCGGTGTTAATGTATTAGACCCCCAGGGGAGGCGGTGTTAATGTATTAGACCCCCAGGGGGGGCGGTGTTAATGTATTAGACCACAAGGGGGGGCGGTCCTCCATATTCCGTTAAAAACTTAACGGATCCGTTAAGTTTTTAACGGAATTGTGAATTTAAGAGGCTAAATTAAAAAAAAATTTTTTAACGAAATCGTCTAAAAAGAGAAGGGGGGGCCTGGTGTGTGGAGGATGGAGGATGAGGGGGGCCTGGTGTGGAGGATGGAGGATGGGGTGTTTCAAGGGCAAAGGTGTAACTTCCATGGGGGGGGAGGTGTGATTTAGCATGTTAGGGGGGGTGTTATTTAGCATCACTCATCATACTTTTGTGAAGGTGGATGTGTCATGGAGATAGCTCAATCTCCAAATAAAAAGGCATTATATTGCAACTCAACTCAGTTGAGCCTTGTCTGAAATACATTGGCAGTTTGGCACCCTTAAACTTGTTTGAAGACTTCCGGAAGCCCACTTTTCATTGATCTTGTGTTTTTCCTCCCTACAGATATGCTTGATGGGGATGACTGCGACAATGGTAATGATGCATTTGGTTGTAACTTGAAGAATGGGGAAAAGTAGTTGAACAGTGTTGAATATTTGAAAGGCTGTTGGTGTGCATGTGTCTAGTACGTTAATGAATGCTTAGCTATCAAACCCCCAAGGGGAGACTTAGTGCCTAACTAAAGTGGAGCTCTCAAGTTTGACACTTCCTATGACCCTTCAGGCCAAGAAAGAAAAAAAGAAAAAGTGTAATTATTGTGCAGTATTCAAGTAACTCTTGAACTGGGATATGTCTAATTATTTAGCATAACTATTCTCCAGGACTTCTTGAACTGGGAACTGTTGTATTTGGCCTATCTTGAAGAGCCTGCAGAACAATAATTTGGTGAAACAATAATAAGAGAGAGAGAAGAAAGAAGAAAGAGAGAGAAGTATGCGGTGAGAGAGAGAGAGAAAGTAGGTGTTTTTTTTTTTGTGAGAGAAAGAGAGAAATGAGGATGAGTGGAGATAGGTATAGATAAATACTAAAGAGAGGGGAAAAAAATTGATCCATATCTGCCATATAAAACAAATTTATTTAGTCATTCTGTCAACCACAAGTGAGGGTAAATTTGATATTTTATAAAAAGTTAACGGTGTTGTTTAAGATAACGGTTGTAGGAACTAATAAAACTTCAAATGTTGAGTTTAAGAATCATATTAGAAAAACATCAAGGACTGAATTACCAGAAAATGTAAAGTTTAGGGACCAAATTATATATTAATCCATTCAAAATAGAAGAAGAAAAACAACCCTAGGCGCCAGGCGGTTTGTTTGTAACAGCCGTAGTACTAAGAGGACCGACTCCGAGAAAAGGAAAAATAGAGAAAGAAAGAAGCTTTAACAGTATACCGTATACACCTACTGCTTGGCTATTTCGATTCGGTTCGGACTCCCCCCCCCTCGCCCTCATACGTCTCTCTCTGTGGTCTCCCAATGGCCACGTTCACCCGACAAATCAATGCAGTATCGAGAACAATTGCAAGCAAATGAAAGGCCATCTTCATCAATGACCGTCGCCACTCTTAGCAACGACTCCTCATGAACTATCAATCTCTAATCGCCGGAAATGGTAAACCCTCTCAAGCCCAAATCGCTCATTTCCATCTCTAGGCAATTCCCTCTACTGGGTTCCCATTCTTTCACCCAATTTTCATCAAAACCCAATATTTATCAAGAATTCCAATCACCCCCACCATCTCACGGACGCTTGCCAAGCTTAGTCTATTCAGTTTGTAACATTTTAACCGAGCCTCGCTGGTCCGAAAACTTAGAGCTTAAGCATATAAGCCCTAAACTCAAACCCCATCACGTTGTTGAAATTATTGACACCCTTCACAACACTGAATCACTGGTTAAATTCTTTTACTGGGTTTCTAACAGGGATTTCTATAAGCATGATGTAGGCTGCTTTATCGCTATGCTTAATAGGCTTATTCGTGATCGGCACTTGGGGCCGGCTGATCACATTAGGATTCTCATGGTGAAAGCTTGTAAGAATGAGGAAGAACTAAGACGAGTCGTTGATTATTTGAATGAGATTAGCAAGAAGAGTTTTGAGTATAGTTTGTATAGCTGCAATACATTGTTGATTCAATTGGGTAGGTTTCAGATGGTTGGGGCTGCCCAAAATGTTTACATGCAATTCCTGAATAGTGGGATCAAACCTAGTTTATTGACATTCAACACTATGATTAATATATTTTGTAAAAGTGGGAAGGTCAAGGAGGCTGAAACGGTTCTTTGTCAGATGTTTCATTTTGATTTGAAGCCGGATGTGTTTACGTATACTTCTTTGATTCTTGGGCATTGCAGGAAGAGGAATTTAGATGCTGCATTTGGGGTTTTTGATAGGATGGTGAAGGAAGGCTGTGATCCGAATTCAGCAACGTATTCGACTCTAATTAACGGGCTTTGCAATGAGGGGAGGGTGGACGAGGCATTGAACATGTTGGAGGTAATGATTGGGAAAGACATTGAACCTACTGTTCATACATATACTGTCCCGATTACCTCGTTGTCTGCAATTGGGCGTGTGAAGGAGGCTTTGGATCTTGTGGTAAGCATGAGGAAGAGGGGGTGTTCACCGAATGTGCAAACCTACACAGCTGTGATTAGTGGGTTGTCGCGATCGTGGAACTTTGAGATGGCTATTGGGTTTTATCACAAGATGTTGAAGGATGGTTTGGTTCCCAATATAGTCACATATAATGCACTGATTCATGATTTATGTGTTAGAGAGAGATTTGATGCTGCTCTCAAGATTTTTGATTGGATTGAGGGTTATGATAACTTGCCAAATGAGGATACCTACAATGAAGTAATGAATGTATTGTGCATAGTTGGGAATATTGACAGAGCCATGATTCTTTTGGACAAAATGCTAAAGGCACGTCCTCGTCCAACTGTGATTACTTATAATACACTCATTAAGGGATTCCTTACACAGGGCAGTCTAACAAATGCCTTGAGATTATTGGATTTGATGAAGGAGAATGGATGCAAACCAGATGAATGGACTTATGCAGAACTTGTTTCAGGATTTTGCAAAGCTAGAAAATTTGAGTCAGCTACAAACCTTTTTTGTGAAATGTTGGAGCGAGGTTTGAGCCCAAACCAGGTCAATTATACCGCTTTGATAGATGGTCACTGCAAGGAAGGGAAAGTAGATACTGGATTGGCATTACTGGAGAAGATGGAGGCATATGGTTGCGGTCCAAGAATTGAAACTTACAATGCTATTATTAATGGTTTGTCCAAAGAGAGCATGTTTTCTGAAGCAGAGAAACTCTGTGAAAAGATGGCGGGAAGAGGGTTACGACCAAATGTCATTACATACACAACTTTGATTGATGGGCTATGTCGGAATGGTGGGACAAATCACGCCATCAAGATTTTTCACAAAATGAAGGAATGTAATTGCGTTCCTAATTTGTATACTTATAGCTCTCTCATATACGGGTTATGTCTGGAAGGCCAGGCTGATGATGCGGAGTTGTTGCTAGAAGAAATGGAAAGGAAAGGAATAACTCCTGATCATGTGACGTATACTTCATTAATTGATGGATTTGTGTCGCTGGGTAGGTTAGATCATGCATTTTCACTTCTTGGACGGATGGTTGATAATGACTGCAAACCCAACTATCGAACTTTCAGTGTCTTGGTCAAAGGTTTGCAAAAGGAATGTCAGTTGCTCATGAAAAAAATCGCTGTTCAACATGAAGTAGCATATGATTGCAGCCCTGATGTGAAGGATGTCGGTTTTAGTAATCTGTTAGTTAGAATGTCCGAGAAGGGATGTGAACCTTCTGCTGACACTTACAGTACTATTGTCGTTGGTCTCTGTAGAGAAGGAAAAGCGTTTGAAGCAGTGCAGTTGGTGAAAATCATGGAAGACAGAGGCTTGTCTCCTGATAAACCGATCTACTGCTCTCTCTTAGCTGCTCATTGTAAGAATTTGAAAGTGGACTCTGCTTTAGAAATCTTTTATTGGATGATACTGAAAGGCTTTAGGCCTCGTTTGGTAGAATATAAAGAGCTCATTTGTGCTCTCTGTAAAGCAAACCAGGTAGAAAAAGCTCAAACTTTGTTTAACGATATGCTTGAGGAACAATGGAGTAATGATGAGATTGTTTGGACCATCTTAATTGATGGATTGCTCAACGAGGGGGAACTAGATGCGTGCATGAATCTTCTTCATACAATGGAATCTAAGAATTGCACTCCTCGTATTCAGACATATGTAATACTGGAAAGAGAATTGTCAAAGTCTGACACAATTTTTGATACAAATCAGGTTGCTGATAGATTGAGGCTTCTGCGAGAGAGAATACAACAGCTCAAGGTTTCCGTAAAATAGGAAGGTAAATAACACATGGTATTTGCTGCGGTGAGTCTGATGACCTCTATTCAATGGCATCAGAAATCCGGTGACTAGGATGATGTTTCGTCCCACCTGTAAATTAGCTTAAGCTGCGACCTCTTTGCAGTTATCAAGCTAATACGGTGAGCAGATGATCCCATTCCCATATGCTAATTTTATTATGCTCACTTTTTATAGCTCTGTAAAGGAACATGACCTAAATTCTTATGGACTTACTTGTACAGAACTTCCTGGAGTAAAATCTGCCAAATTCTCTACAGCTGATTCTTCAACGTCGAGATAACATGATACAAGAGGCTTTAGCCTAGTAATAGAAATTGATTATGTTCAGGTAAAATGGAAGCTTTATTAACTGATCTGATTTAAAGTTACTTCTGGTGTAAATGGGTTGTGCCCCTAGGAGTTTGATGGTAATTTAGTACAACTCTTAACTGCGACATGACTTGTGTGTACCATTTGTTTTGGAAACCAATTATTTAAACTACATAGAAACTTTGTTATGATGTATAGAATTCACATTAGACGTGGCTTGAAGAAGTAGTTTGGAGGTAGTTCTCACTTCTCAGCTTTAATAGCCTAAAGCTGATGATAATTTGTAAGTCTAGACACATTAGACCCCTATATCATGTTTGAGGTCTAATCATAGTTGTCAGTATCTTACGATACACAATACGTATCTTACGATACGATACAAAAATAGAGGTAATCAATACATATCTTATGTGCGTATTACATTTAACTACGTATCCTACGATACGTTATTTGTATCTAGCGATACAGTGTCGTATCTTATGATACGATGCGTATGTTACGATACGTTGTTATCTTATAATATAGACTCGCACAAAATAAAACTATATTATAATTTTTTTTAAAAATTACTTTTTCTTACAAATTCTGCATATAAAGAGTTAGAGATTTTACTAAATTAGTGAAACACAATCTTTGAGTCTTAAACTTACAAATATTACTCATGTAATCATTATATCTTTGTTAAAATTTTAATAAATACATTTATATCTACTTATAGTTCCTACTTCTTATATCTAAAAATTATGTATATCTATATGCAAAGCGTATCCCACGATACACAAGACGTATCCCGATACGTATCATAAAAATGAAATTACGATACACGATACGTATCCCAATTTAACAACTATGGGTCTAATGTTATCACTTATCATAAATCCAGAATATCATACCTAGAGATCGCAAGATGGGGTGGAACTCCTTTCTGGTAAAAGGGTGATTCTCCTTCCAGAGGATGTGACTACCCAATCTGGAATTGTAAGACACTAACAAGAAAAAAAGCTGTTTCAAATAGGATGTCCAAAGATTTTGAGCTTGAATGAAGTTTCAAACATTATATATGTGTGTGGGGTGTGGGTGTGGGTGTGGATATATATACATATATATTACCCATATGTATGTAAGTGATTTTTAAAAATTCAAAACTTCATTCAAGCTCAAAATATACGTATGGGGAAATGGAGAAAGGATTTATAGATGTGCATTTGGCCCATTTGGCTTACTACTCAAATCACAAGTTTACCTTTATTATACTATATTTGTATGGTTGAGGTTATCCGCATGATTTTAACTCCTTTTTAGTTTTAAATCTAGCTTCTTTTTCCTGTCAGTTAGGTGGCTTCTTCATGCACTGTCAACTGTTCTCTATGTTTCCAGTTTGCTGCAAGAATCAAATTTTACAAATCAGGCTTTCTTGGATCATTGTAGGATAAAATGATGCAGCAGTGGGATGTCACTTGTGCAAATAACTTTCCGATAACTACTGGAAATAACTGGAAGGTATTTTATAGATGAAAGAACCAATTGTTTGCTACTATATACCAGATAACTAGTTGCTCTCTCTCTCTCCCCCAATTTCTTCACATAGCATATTTTCAACGCTTAATTTTGGCCATTATTTTTCATATGGCATTGGCATTATTGTCAGGACTTCAAGTAATCTCAGTATACAGTTCTTGCTTGATTCTCCTGGAGAACCATCTGAATGGTAATTTTGAGTTTTTTGCTTTAGAGAGAAAGAAAAAGAAAAAAGGAAATATTAACTTATTGCAATGGGACTTCAACCCAGAATAAACATGATTGTGTTGAATTTTGTTTGGCTCCACTCTACTACGATTCAAAACTCGTAACTATGATTGTGAAGGTATTGATAAACAGTCAGTCATGCAATCGGAACTTTTTTCAGTTTGTAAAGTTGCTGCTCCTACATGTGATTTTCTTATCAGTCGGTGAACTATGTTTCATTTTTCAGTAGGATGATATTCCTTTTGAAATGTTCCAGAATCAAAGTTGATGCCATTCTGTATAATTTGGTCCATGGATATTTACTGAAAGCACTCTTAGTTAAATAGATTGCATTCCCGTTTGGGAAGAGGCTACAAAAAGGATAGTGCATTCCCCAAAAATCTTCTCTGGGATAGTTTTTCCCTGAATTGCTTCCAAATTCTGATGTAAAGATCATATAAAACTAACTGTTTATTCCTTGGTAAATGTTTAGTTATGATTATTAACCCACTAATCAATTAATGGGTTAGTTTTCTGTATCTATAAACCCAAATTTCCCTACAATCTGTTACAGCTTTATTATAGTTTGTAGTACTATTCTTACTAGGCTTCAAATTGGTCAGCAGCAACACAAATTATTGTCATTTTTACTTTTTCCCCTTTGAGGTGAAAGGGAATTGGCATATAATAGGCATTTTAGTTTGCTGAATCTATAGCTCCTAAAAGCAGAATGGAAGCATGGATCCCATGATTAATTACTATCTTCTGGATTGATTGAATGAAACGGTTTCTTTCTGTGCAAACCGCTTGATACTAATCCTCCGAAGAGACAGTCTCTAAAGAAAAAGGTCTGATTGCATTTACTTTACTTCACTTTTGCAATTTAGGGTCCAAAGTTCCAAATTTAGGGAGGCAGGGTCCAAACTTTCATTTTCGTCTCAAAAGGGGGTCACATTATCTTTTAGAGTTTTCCATTAGGTGATGACATGTCAAGGAAAAAAGGAAATGCACGTGACCGACACATCATCACTTAAACGGCAAAAGCTAACTAATGCTACGAATTACAATAGACCTCTTTTTTGAGATGAAAAAGAAAGTTTGGATCCCGTTTGACAAAATTTGGAACATTGGACTCTAAGTTACAAAATTAGAGTAAGCTTTGGACCCAAAACTGAAGTTAACCCGTAGAATAACAATCCTGAACAATGGTAATACTAATGTTTCCTCCATCGCATTGAGGAGTCCATCTACTAAATGGTTAAAACTTTTTTGGCAATGCTAAACATAACCTCATTAATACTGTAACTTACCCTTTCCCTTTCTTTTGGGTAAATGAGGTTAAAGTTGGAAAAACATGAAAGCTGTAAGCTTTAATCTAGGAAGGCTATCTAAACAGAATGTCCCAGATTATGAAAAGGGAGTCTTCAAATAGCAGCGAGGGCGCAGGGCTTTGGAAACTGGTGATGAGTGAGGGAGATGCTCACTTTATTTTAAATTTGGGGGGAGGGGTGGGTGTTAGGGATAAGAGGTGCACTTAACTTGTGGAGCTTCCTTGTGGATTTACGGTGAATGCTGGCTGACTTGCTCTGGGAAGAAAAATGGTGAAGATCAGAGAAAGGGAAGAGTTAATGATTTAGGATATATTGATTGATTGGAGAAGTATGACAGGCTTTGGAAGTCTAAACCATATCACTGCTTTTGCTTTGAGAGAGATGTCTCAGGTGGCTTGTTGGTTGTTTTGTATATTCGTAATATTAAGTTGATTAGCCACTTTGTTTTGGGGAATTCTGTCTAATCTCCTTTTGGTAGTTGTAGCTGTAGCCCCAGTAGTATTAGTAATTTAGTATTAGTTAGCACAGCCTATTATGATGTAAGAGAATGAAATATCAAAAACTTAGGCGTTACAATTTGAGTTTCTCTTCCTTCTCTCTCTCTTTCTTATTCTCCTCTATTCTTGACTATGAGCCCTCTGCATCAAATACGGGGTAAACAGTAAAAAGTTTGCAGTTCGCCGAAAATGAATTAGGGACATTATGTTTCTGTGCTAGGTATCTTAACTTTTCCTTCTATGCATGGTGGATAAGCATGTATGAATGGAAGTAACACCTTCCCTTTTCTTTTATGTACTTTCTGTAGGTACGGAACACTGTTTGACCTCAGTTATCATTTTGTCGCCTGCTATTCTCTTTTTACAAATAGAACATTAGCAATGGGAGTAAGCGGGAGCCTGAGATGGTGGATGCCTCTCGTCATCAACAACCATTGCACTGCCACTATAATCAGAGACTGTTTCCAAAATACCATTTCTTCATGATAGAGTTTCCAGGTTCGATTGGCATGCCATATATTAGGATGTGATGCCCACTATAGCCGCATTAGATTACGCAAGATGATTAACTTCTTGAGAAGACTAGCAGTAGCAGCAAAGCACAGGCAATGCCCGAGGCCAGCTTTCTTGAGATTGATGTGAAGGCAGGGGTGGATCCTGTGCAGGTCCAGCTTAGGCTCGGGCCACAGTGGAATTTGGAAAATAATTTACTCCAATACATTAGGTATTGAAACATAGGGGTCTGAGTGTACAAGGAAAATTCTAAAGGGTGTGAGGGTAAATATTTAAAAGGCGAATTCCGTGGCTTCAGGGTTTTCGTTGCACCCCCTTAAACTATTTTATCCAACGATTAACTGTCTTGTACTAAAACCACAATTCGTCCATAATTTTGATGTTATGCTTGTTAATTGATTGATTAGTTGATTAATGTTATGATTATATCCTTTCTTTTCTCCATTCATTATTCATAATCTAGTATTTTTTTTTTTAATACGAAAAATCGCCTTGTAGTTTAAAGTTTTAAAAAATAATAATAATAATAATAGAAATATTTGTATTTTTGATATTATGATACCAAGCATTGTAGTTTATGGTTTTGATGTAACTGATTTTCATTTGAAGATAACATACATTTGGTTAGATTAATTTTATGGAGTATCAATTTCACAGTTTAGAATTGAATTTGAAGGTAATAGTTGTAGCCTTGTAAAATCCCCTTGAAGAAAGTAGGGTGACAAAATTGAGAATTAAGCAAAAAAAAAAAAAAAACTAGATAGATTTCCGAACAAGAGTACACAGCTACACACCAAAATCAATAATACGGAGACCCTATCACGGTAAACCAACACACACACACATTAATTGAAGAGCCAGGACCAGAGAAATCGGCCCTGGGCCCAAACCCAAGTCATAATGTTGGCCAAAGCCCTTTGCATGGCGAGCAAGCATGCATTGGCAAGCGGCCAGGGTAGTCCGACAAAAGGCATCCGAGCACCGCCCACCTGCGGAGGGTAGGATACAGCAAGCAGGATAGACCTCCTCGTCCTGCTCCCCGGGTAACGTTAGGGACGTGGCCACGTGGCAGGATGCCGTCAGCTGGACGTGCCCAACGGTTACGCCCACTACACTGACATTTATGCCCACTATGCCAGCATTCACGGCCATTACTCGGCAGTTATGCCTGTTGACATTCCTGCAATAATGAGCGGCTACTACTGACCCTATAAAAGCCTTGGATCAATCCCAAGTGAAGGTACGCACACATACACAAGCAAATACACTCTGCCCATTTGTGATTTGATTCAAACACTTACTCTCACACCGGAGTGCCTTTGCAGGGCTTGCCCCCTGCATTCACCCTTGTGTTTCACTTGTTTTGGCAGGTTAAACGAAAGCTCAGATATCCATACTTACTCCCGGTGCAGTTCACTTATTCTGTGTAGCATCATTAATTAGGGAAAACAAAGAAAAATTAGGAGATATGATTGAATTTATGTTTAAACCCCAAACTTTTTTGGAGAAAAATCGGAAGAAATTCGAAAAGTTGCATAGAATAATAAGCCCCGATGATCTACAAAACCAAAAACAAAGAAAACTTGGGAGATCTAATCTAGTAGGGTTTTTGATTAAATCGTAATAATTTTGGAGTAAAGTAGGAAGAAATTAGAAAAAGCGGGTGTACCTGTTTTTCGTGGCTGGAGAGAGACCCGAATGGGGAGCATAATGAGGAGAACGAGGTCCGTTGCTTGACACTCGCGCGTTAGAAAATGACTTACAGAGGTCATGGTCCATAAGTCATTCTATCGAAGAAAATGTGATATTTCCGATCGACTGGAGATTTTTTTTCTTTTTTAACCTTGATTTATTTTCCTAATCGTCGCCAAACACCGGAAAATGATGAATTTTTTTTCAAGAACTCATTTTCCATGAAGCAAAAATAGCCTAAGATGACTATAAATTGCAATTTTAATAACTTTATAAAAACAAATAAATTTATTTTGTAAATATTCACTTAAAATCTAATCAGGGTGACCCCAAAATTTTTGAAGAATGGATTCTTTGATACGAACGATGCCATTTAGCCAAATTCACTCAACTTTTGCAGTGTGTGTGTGTGTGTGTTTTGCATATACAATCATCGCTACAAGCACTTGCAGACCATTCATAATTGCTCCTCTCCACTGTTCAACCCCTTGTCACACAGCCATATCAAAGCCCATCAACGAAATTGTGCAATTCATTCCACCAAAATGTGAGAAATGTGACAGGACAGTATTGCCAATAAACGGCCTTCATATCCAAAGGAAAGCCAAAAGAGATACCTAATCCCAGCAATTAAAAATTCCATAATGATACGGATACAATTTTTGTGTATAACTTTCTTATACAAATCTAAGTAACAAGCATGTGATGCCACCTTTTTAACCTATCACATGCGTTGACACCTAGATTTGTATAAAAAAAGTTGTACAAAAATGTTTGTTCCCTGTCATTTTCCTAAATAATTTAAACCCCCACCCCCAAAATAGGCATTCATCTCTGTGTTCTCTAAAAGTACCATTCAAATAGTTTACAACTACAAGTAACACAACAAAACAAAGAAAGTTTCAAAGCCAAAATTATGCATTTATTGAGGACCGAAATCGGTTATCCCGTTAGAGTACAGAAGAGATAGAAGAGATGCATACATAAACAAATAAAGGTATTCTGATCTTAACTTGAAGGTGATAATTCTTTTAAACTTTCCCACATGGCTGCACCTTCAGGATGCACATCAACAAAATATCTTACAAAACGTGCATCTGAACAAGCAAGTAATGTGCTCAACGATAACTTGGGCTTTGCTGCACCTCTCTCCCGTAGCCATGCATACATTGAAAATCTGAGATCTATTCTCTGCAAATCGTAACATAAAAATGATGGAAATGCTGCAATAGATTCCAATGGGTAACCTAGACGGCTTCTCAAACAGTAGATCTTCTTCTCAAGCACCTCTTTGCTCTGGTTTAACACATTTGGAGCATGTTTGATCATGCTTGAAACAATGTCGCAATCCAGTCCAGCTTGTATCAGGCAATAAAATCTTTCCTGTAACTCGTCTCCCCTGCCCCGAAATTTCTTTGAGGCTTTAGACATCTCCTCTGAGTTCTCGACGTAACCTAAGCTTAACAAAAAAGCTGTTTTCTCCAAGTACGAACTTGACTTCTGGACAGTACCCTTCTTGACATTGTTAGCATCTGATTTGGAAGCCAAAGCAATCAACTTCAGAGGATCTTTCTTCATAATTTGACGCAACGTATCCTGCTTTAATAGATTTTTTTTGACAGTCTTCGGTCTTTTCAGAGTATATGACCCAAGAAGTTGTATGTGTTTTTCCACAATACTGGCAAGCGCTTCTGTCTCCATCCCTATCTCAAACAGGAAACACACTGCCCACAATAGGTTTTTTATGCACTCGGCCAATAAAATTTGAGGGTTTTTCAAGAACAAATCAAGAACTTGATTGGTCTTGAACCCCAGCTTGAGTAATCGACCAACCAATACATGAATCTGCTTCCCCGACTCGTCAAATAGTAATGCCGGAAACGTCTTAAACAAAATCGCCATTTGTTTCTCACTATAACCCAGTTGGCCAAGAAAACCCATCATTTCAGACATTGAATTCCAGTCGTAAGTGGTTTTGTCAGATAAAAACCTTGCAATCCAATGACTTCCGAAACCAAGTCCTTTAAGCTTTGCTAGAACCCCAACATTGTCAACACCATTGACCAAGAGAGAAGGGCAGCAACTTACCAGCTCAATAACTGTTGATTTGCTAAAACATAATTCCTCGTAAGCCCTAAGTGTCATCGACAATACCCCATCTTGATACCCAAAAATCTCCTTTGCTTCCTTGTAAATCTTCCCAACCTTACTCCGAGGAATCCCGTAACTGCAAAGAACATGAAAGTTGTCAAGCAATGCCTCATCGTCCCTCAAAAACATCGAATTCCTTGGAAGGAGCGGTCCCAACTCATGTGGATTAAGACCTAAACTCTCCAGGAAAGGTTCAAACTCATTAATTGGATTGAAGAGGAAGTAGTTTGACAAAGCCCGCGACGTATCTTGCTTGTTATCCAATTTGGATAGCACTTTCTGAACAAAGTACGGGGAGTTGTTGCTAATGTGTTCAGCATCAGCAGATAGGACACCTCTAGAACCATGCAAGTAATCGAAGAGTGCACATTGTGCTTCAGCTCTTGCAATCCGCGAAATTCGATTTGCAGCAGCAATGGAAAAGCTTTGGATTCTTATGGATGATATAAAGAAAGGTGGTTTGTGCGCATTTTCACAAACAGATGATGGAGGGCATAAGATCTGGGGAAGTTGTAAAAATAATATCTCGGGGATGGAAAACCCCCTTTTATGGATACCCCTGGATAGCATAGCTAGCAATTTCAAAATGTAAACAAGGTTTTAGCAGCTGGGTATCTATAATAATGCGGGATTGATTATTCAAATACTAATTGTCCGCTGATGAACTGAAAGCAGATGAAGAAACAAAGGAAGGAACTATAAATTGGTAAGATACTGTCACAGACAGACACAGTAGTGGTTTAGCAAAATCAAATAGTCATACCTTTGATTTGATTTCGTCGAAAGAGAGACATAGAATACAAAGGATTTCCTGGTCAGTCGAGATGCTGTACGAGGAGTTGTGCAAATCTTGTCTAGAGATCAAAGTCCCGCACAAGCCCTACTTACTTGATTTGGTTTTCTTTAGTAGTTTGCAAGAGGGCAGACGCGCGAGTCTGTCTATTGGAGCTATGAGTTTTGTGAACAATTTTGTCCCTTGGGCTTCTTTCTAATTACGTAGCCCCATGTCCCCAATCTCTTTTTTTTTTTTAAATGATTTTTTTTATTTCTTTTTTTTTTTTTAATAACATGAGGAACCTACGATAACTGGGTTATATTGGGCTTATCTATGATCTATGGTATGCAAATTATTACAGGAATTTGTTAAAGAGGCAAAACTGAAAACATAGCTTACATGAATCAATCCTGGAACATATTTTGATCACTGAACTATGGTGCGATAGGATCACCAATCTCTATGATAGTGCGTATATATTGTACCATTAACATTTTATATATCCAACATTTATAAATCGTTAGTTAGCTATTAGATTTCGTAAGGTCGTCTCAAATCACAATTAGTCTCTAAGGGATCGAGTTGTAGCCTAGGTAACAAAATGATTAGTGTTTTTGGGTTGAGTGTGTGCATTGTATTTGATTTACTTGGTCACATTTTTCACTTATTCAAAGTGAATTGAATGCCTAGCAGCAAATAAAATCTTCACTATCCAAGTATTGTTATATTTTGGATCAAGTAGAATCTCCTTGTCTTTGAAATCTTTATTCCACATTGTTAAGTGGATACAAAGAAAATTGGCAAAAGCTTGTGTGGCAACAGCGTTCATGACAAACCTAGGTTTCCAAGTAGATTTTTTGCATAACTTGTTAGGTGAATATCATATTTTTCAAATGAAAGGAAAAAAATTTGAAAAAAAGATAGAAATTCGTAGCTTAAACTTTTATATTGGTCTAGTTTTTGGGGATAAGGAAAAAAAGTAAAAGCCGATTATGTGTTGGGAGGAGGCCCGGGGAGAGTACAGGTTAAAGTCTAGACATCAAATAGGAATCTTGTATGGCCGAAAAAGAGGCGCTAAAGTCATATAGCAGTTTTCATCTGACCTTTCTTTCCCACAGTCACAATTCCTGCACTCCTGCAGCCATGACACTTTGCTGCAAGAGAGCGCACACACACACGCGCACACACACACACACACACACATATATATATATATATATATCAAACACAATCGTGGTTATGCTTTTCGAGACATCCTGATTCCTGCACATTAGCCAGCAGCTTCAGCAACATTAAAACATGATTCAGAAGATAATTATGAACTCATATAAATATGAACCTTGATATATAAATTCCAGAGTCTCAACGGCTAATCTTGATTGTGCATAGTCTGAAAATAGAAGTGCACCAATATTGCTGACCCATGTTGTTAATTGCTATAATCCTTCCAAACTCACCATGCTCGGGCATATCAATTTAGACTGTGCTATGATTTATCTGAAGAGCTAGGCAGTCTGGATTGTCACTCTTAAACACCTTACGCGCAAAATTAATAAGCATTCTTTCTTGGGAGCTTATAACCATGAACTGAAACAGTAATTTGAGGAAGTAGTAGTGAAAGCTTGGTTAGCTGGAATACTAGTAGCTACAAGCTCCGAGAGTTGTTAAAATGATGATGATTGATGAAAAGTCGCTTTTTTTTTTTTTTTAGGTCCAATCCGCCTTCCAAAACAAACCCTCATTAACGAGACACCAAATGGACCAAATTGCAACGCATATTGAAATCAAAAAACTGTTGGGCATGAAAATCTCTATTAATAGTGTTCAGTGGCAACCTTGCCATATAACAAGTCCTAATGCTTTACCAGCAAGCAAAGCTGGAAAGTTTTCACTACCTTTGCCAGACTTTACTCTTGTGATTGCCAACTGCAGAAGCGTTTGGTAAAAATCTAGCCATTAGCTTCGTCATCATGCCCTGTTTGCATGGGTGCTGTCGAATCTCTAGAACATATGCTCCTTACTTGTCCTAGGCTAAGGCCTTTTTGGTTTCGAAACCCTTTTGGATTTCGGTTTGATTAAAGTCAGTAGGCATCATGTATAATAGGCTCACATAGCTGCACAATGAAAGCCTATTTTATTTACATTTGGGTAACTTAGTTAATGAAGATTATTTAAGCTTAGAGCAAACATTGTTACACCCTGTCGTTCTTGTCAAATGAGCATATAGTTTGGTGAGAGATCTAATATTCTATCTCACTCCATGTCTCATTAAATCTTAGCGTTATACGTGTCTTTGTTATTTTAACTAGACTTCTTTTTATAATTTTTATAAGGACACATGTAGAGTTAGGATTTAATAGGACAAGAAATGTGACAGATACTGGAATAGAAATCTCACTCTGCTCTTCAAGAACACAAAGGTACTGAGATTCATCAAAATTGTTAAGCTTCTTTAAGAGAGGTATCAGTTTCCACTCTTGATTGTGTAGCGGTAACCAGTGTGAGTCGATTGCATGGCGTTACTGGTGGATACGGGGAGGTCTGCATTCAATTAAGAGTAATAATAAACAAGTCGAAGAACTAAGATCATGTGTTGATTCATTAGTCATAGAAGAACCATTCTTGTATAAAAACCCTAAACCAAGCCTAGCCTCATTTAGTGGATGGGCTATGTTTGTCTTTGCAATGTTGGTTTGCCTAATAGGAACAAGACAAAAGCATATATTATTATGGCACTCAATGGGGGATGTGCATGAACTTGTTTCCGCAATCAACTTTGAAGAACACTACGGAAGGAGAGGCCTTCAACAATGTTTAACACGACTCATTTGCTTTCTTCTTCAAATTTCGGCTACTGAGAATCAGTCAAACTTGTGCAGCAGATCTTGTCAGTTGTCACCACATAATAAACCTTGTTCTATTTCGGGGCAATCAAATACGGAGTATAATAAACCTTGTTTTTATTAGGGGGGCGGTAATCAAATCAAAATCAATTATAATAAGCTTGGATCGATCCTTGTGCACAGGACGTGCAAATTCACACATTTTGTTCATATTGTAACTTTACGATCATATCAACAATGAGGGACTGTCCTGTCCTGTCCTGTCCTGTTCAAATACCTTTGAATGATATGTCTAAAAATATTCAGAATGAGACATCACTGACCGACCGAAAAAACAGAATCTTAATACAATCATTAGATAGAAGAAATAATAATAATAATAATAATAATTACAGAAATAAATAGTACGGAGTGAGTTTTAGTAGTGGCCATGTTTATTTATTTAAAGAAAAACATAATTTACCTCGTCGTCGAAAAATTAAAACATTCAACTATTCATGCATGCGGGCACACTAATCTAATCATTCTGGTTCAATCTCCCAAGTGAAAGAAAAACCATATGATATGATTTTTCTCTCTCACTCCAGAGGAGGGTCCAATTCTAAAAACAAACCATTCTAGCCCTTGTCCTCCCTCATATCATATTCAAGCATGAGAAATGTAACGTAAAAGTTAAAAAGGAATAATAATCCCAAATCAATAATACAAAACAAAAAGGGATTACCATCTCCTACAAAGCCTAAATAACTTCTAATGACAAGCCGACACTCGCATCACCTAACCCTCTGATTCTTTTTAAACAAACCCTTCCAAATGCTAATCTCCTCATTCATTTGGACTTATTTCCTCACCATTTTTCTCCCCTAGAAAAAAGTCCTTTTGCCTTCACATACACCAACTCACCCTACCTTACATTACCCTCTTCAACCTTTTCTTCTTGGATTTTGTGCCACAGTTGCCGATTCTTATCCCGCTCGTGTCATCAAGAATCATTTAGGAAGGCTCACACTACAAACGTTAACACCATACAGCTCCACATTCTTCCCCTATATATGTATATATACACACACATGTAGTTATTTACAACTCACAAACCTTGGAAATAATTGAGCTCTTTACTACTAGCAAAAAATATTTGACCTCTACCCAAAGAGCAGGAAGGTAATAATAGGCATCTTCAATCCAATGGGAAGGCAAGGTGGTGAACAAACCGCAGTTGGGTCCTCCTCCATAGCTCTCCTGCAAGAAAGATTCAGACAGTTAGATAAAATGAGGGAAAAGAGAGAAGAGAGGGAGCTATTACGACTGTTCTCAGGGCCAGAACAGATCGTCACGCAAACAAAGTGCTTTGAGCCTGTCAAATTGTCATCACAACCTGAAGAAATCTTTCCTTCAAGACCAGCTCTTCAAGATTCTCTTTCCTTTGGACTCAATATATATAGCAGGCATGCAGAATACCGATCCATGAAGAGCCCACCCTTGACAAACTTTTGGTCTATTGACGCAACAACTGTGAGCACATCACGTGCTCATGACAAGCCCGAAGTTGATACATCCCTTCATCTGTAGAAAAGCTTAAATCTGTGTTCAGGTTTCGTCAAAGTCTTTATTTTTGTCTTGTTTCTTTTTTCTTTTGGTTTTTACTGTAAGAAAGGGATAACAAATAAGAAAATTATTGTTTATTGGAATATTTATCATCTTTATCTTTTGCAACTACATGCTGAGTGGAGAAGGCGATTTTGGATGTCTCCTGATGTGACTTCTCATCATCACTGCTGCTTGAATATCCATCGTCTCTCCATTTTCTTTTCCAGATTCTGGGGACCACACGAGTGATCTCTTTGGTCTCTGTTGCAGACTGATCATTTATCAGTTCAAATCTGACAATGCTCACCTTTCTACAATTTCCGTCCAATATCTGCAGCACAGACAAGAAGTCCACAAACAAAGTAGTTTAGGGTAGCCATGAACATATTTGTACAGAGAGACAGAGAGAGTAGGAAAAGAAGTAAAATATGGCTGCTACATCTTTTGAATGAACAAAATTAGACATAGATTTTGGCTTCTCAGTCAATTCAAACTATAGCTATCATAATAGTTGAACTCAAACAGAGTGCAAAATCATAGAAATTTGCACGGTGAACTCGCTGCAGCCTGCAAAGATGCAGAGAAGTTATTGTTTCGCCAAGGCAATAGTTCTCGTGAGAAATTACCTTCGTAAAAGCAAATGCTACCTTCGTTTATTGATCCTTCCTGTTTCCCTCTCAGGAATCACGCTACAGAGGTTTTACTCATACAAGATATATGTGAAACAAAGACTTCTTGTATTAAATAGTTGCTCCTCAATATTAGAGTTCAGAAACACTCTTCCAATTGAATGAAACAAGAAGAAAAGAATAAACCAATGTATGGTAAGAATTCAGGAAGGCTCATAGAGTATCTCGCTCCATCCAATTATAGTCCATAATTCAAAAGTCGATACTTTAGTAGTACTCTATTGACCTTGAGATTGATCATTAACATAACCTCCTATCAGTGTCCTACTTATGTTACGATAATGAAGATCAAAGTTGGAATAACATGAAAGTTGCAAGCTTATTTTAGAAACGGGGTTCTGTAAATGGGATGTTCACAAAAGAGAAATGGGACTTTTCATATGGGAAAGAGGGAATAGATCTGCTCAAAATGCAAAATAGGCCTTGAACTGCCTGTGCACTTCAGGAGATATTCAGTATGCCATATAGTTATTGACATTTGAAGCACAAGCCCTTGTCCATCAGATCTGGGGACTATTATACAGGTAATGGTTCAGGAGTTAGGATAGAAGAGTGCACTCAATTTAGAAGGTGTTTACTTCAAAGACAGGATTCATGCATTTTATCCCCCCTCATCTCCCGATTAATCCAATATAATATTGCCTGTGCATTTGAAGTTTTTAACAGTCCGGAACAGTCCATTTATCATCACGATCCCAGTTCGCTAAAGCGGAAAACTAAAAGGGGCAACCGGGTGAACCCAACCTGATCATCAAAGTCTCAAATGGAACTCTAAATGATTTTCACAAAAACTGGAAATATTATCATTCAAATTGATCATGTGTCTGGCATGTGGTCACTTCACTGCTGAATCTGCGACAGATTTAACCTGAAGAATAAATTTAGACATGAAATGGACTTTAAAGGGCCAAATTGAGACAATTGGTAGTTCGCGGGCCAAACTTAAACTTCAAGCAGAGCTCACACCTTCATGGACAACTATAGGCATTTCTCATAACTATCTTCCATCAAAGACTACAAGAAGTAATATTCAGCAAATAAAGAATAATCGTAAGTGTACCTCAAGCTTAAATGTTTGATGTTTATTCTTCTGATCTCGACAATCAGATTCTTCTTTATTGTCATCATTATCATCTTCTCGTTTCGCCTTTTGGAGAACCACCTTGATACTTTCACCACTCCTTGGAATATATCCAAATGCTTCACAAATGAAACCCGATACTGTCTCATATTGATGGCCCTGTTTTTATATGGTAAACAAAAAGGCCGTAATGTTCAATGAATATATCAGAGATAAAGGCTAATGATTTTCAGCTAGGAAATCCCTGTTGAGATTGTGAAAAGTAAACTGAATTATCACAGCTAAAATCTGGTCAGCTTGCTAGAAGGATAAAGAGCTGAAACCTACATTAATATGTATACAAATAATAACAGAAAACATCATCTCACATTGGAGAATGCTTTATGTGACTTGTGTTTCGAAACTAGGAAACATCACTGATAGGCTACTAATGACAACACTAGAGAACCTCTGCTGCCAACCACACATATCTTTTTAATGGCAAATGAAGGAGGCAGTGGTAGAAGTAGATGAACGAGATCTGGGACTGGGACCCATACATGAATCAGTCTTCCATATTGAATGTATAGCTAAAATAGAATAATCTCTGCATTAAGAACAACTCAAGGGACTAGCAGAGCCCAGCCTAAGTTGAATCATTGAAGTCCCTGTGTATGACAGCTTCCATGTAATTATAAAAGACTAAAGCAAACTCTTAAGCACAACAAGATACGAACACCAAGACAATAAACTCTAAGGAAGTGAATAGTTCAGGGCATTTTATCAGGATAGTGGCTAAGGGTTCAAAGGTATCGGGCATGATTTGCATCCCCGAAATGGCCCCCAAGTCGGGTTGGGTCATGGAATGCAGTGGTGACAGATTTGGCACGTAGGTGGGACGGATTTCAAATTTTAAACCTGTTAGTGATCAGAGCGACGCCGTTTTGGGTAAGGGTCATGATATTCGAGGGGTGGGCTTTCAGAAAAGGGGCGGCTTATGGGATAGGAACTTCCAGCTTAAGTATCAATTTGGGCCTCGTTTGTAAGGGGGCCTTTTTAAGGCCCAAAATGAGAAGGAAAGGAATTGCGGCGTGGGTTCGAGTAGCAACTGCGAACTTGGTTCAAACTTGTCCGATGGCAAAGTTAGAGCGTTGTTTGCAAAGAGGGATGGTAGCGACGAAGGTTGGGATGGAAGAATCAGAGAAGAACCCTTTATGCGAGGGTTGCGATCGTGTCAGGGAGGATGAATCGACAGTGTTGAAGGGGGGCATGGGGAAGTAGACGCGAATGTTCTGTGGAACTCACCCTACACCTCAGTTCCGGGACGGTCCTTGGGGAACTCTCACGTCGTCGACTCGTGGGCTTTGACCGAAAGTCCTTCGGCTCCTTTGGAAGTGGTGAATTACTCTCTGTTGGCAGTGGTGTATCCAAAGGCCAATGTTAATCTAGGGACCAGATTGGGCTTTGAGGAGAATGTCGACATTTCTGTCTGGGCTAAAAGACGGGTGAATCGTTTTGGTTAAGTTTTGGGGGTTTCATGTTCAGGTTTTGAAGATAGAATTCTGGACTTATTACTGGAAATTGAACAGAACTGGAGGTCATCCGAAAAGAGTAAAAACAAGAGCAGGAAGAAGGCTCGTACTAGTTGTAACAGAGAACTGAAAAAACTGAGTTGTAGCCTTAATTTTAATTTGCCGGCAAAGGGGGCCGAAGAGGGGAAGAGCAAAAGAAAGAATAGTTGATTATGGACATTAAAATTATTTCTTGGAACGTGAGGGGATTGAATGATTCTGGGAAAAGAAAGTTTGTTAGTGCTGCTTTAAGGAAATGGAGGCCTCATGTTGTGTGTTTGCAAGAAACCAAGATGGACAAGATTGATAGGAAGGTGGTGAATAGTGTGGGGGGTGGTAGATGGGCTGATTGGGAATTCTTGGGCGCGTCAGGGACAGCAAGGGGTATTTTTTTTATGTGGGAGAGCAGGATGTTCAGTAAGGTGGATAAGGAGATAGGATCTTTCTCGGTTTCGTGTCGCCTTAAGAGGGTGGTTGATGATAATTTATGGGTCTTCTCGGGAGTTTATGGCCCCTGTTCGGATACCATCCGTAAGAATCTATGGGATGAGTTGTCGTCTTTTTACCAAAGGTGGAGGTTCCTTTGGTGTATTGGAGGAGACTTCAATGTCACTCGTTTTCCTCATGAGCGTACTAGGGGTCATCATTTCTGTCACACTATGGTGGAGTTTAATGATTTTATTAACGATAAAGGGTTGATGGACCTTCCGCTCGTAGGAGGCAGCTTTACGTGGGCTCAAAGTGGGGATAGTTATATTTACTCGAGGATTGATAGATTCCTAGTGTCTTCGGATCGGGAAGAGTGTTTCAGTAATTCGGTGTAATCTTGTTTACCAAGGGTGGTGTATCATGTTCCCTTGATTTTGGAGAGTCGTCGGCTAGTGAAGGGGAAATCTCCCTTTAGATTTGAGAATATGTGGCTCAGGCATCCAGGGTGGTTCTTGGATTGGGTGAAAGGTAAGTGGAATTCGTATGTGGTCTTAGGAGACCCGTGTTTTAGAATGGCTAAAAAGTTAAAGAAGCTAAAGTTAGACTTAAAAAGCTGGAATAAAGAATGCTTCAGAGATGCCAACAGGAATCTGGAGATCGCTTTGTCAGAAGTTAAGCCTTTGGATGCCTTGGAAGGTGAGCGGGCTCTTAATGCTATAGAGGCAGAACGTCGAATGGTGTTGAAAGCGGAGATTAGAGAGCTTCTCCTTAGGGAAAAAATTTTGTGGAGACAAAAGTCTGGAGTTCTATGGCTTAAGGAAGGAGATAAAATTACAAAGTTCTTTCATCGGACGGCGAGCGTTCACAGATTGTCTAATCAGATAAGGAAGGTGAAGGTCGACGGTGTTTTGCTCGAAGACAAGAGGTTAAAAGAGGGATTATGGAGTTTTATCGGAGGCTCTTTTCTAAGGAGGGCTCTTGGTGCCTTAGTTTGGATGGGAAGTCTTTCAGGTCAATAGATCAGGAGGAGAGTTCTTCTCATGAGAGGCCTTTCTTAGAGGAGGAGGTTGTGGGGGCTCTTCGTTGTATGAGTGGGGACAAAGCTCCAGGACCGGATGGCTTCTCTATGGCTTTTTTTCATGAGTGTTGGGAGATGTTATGGGGTTTTCCAACATTTCTATGAGAATAGATATTTTGAGAAAAGCTCTAATGCTTCTTTTATCGCTCTAATCCCAAAGAAAAAGGGTGTGGTGGATATTAAGGAGTTTAGACCGATAAGCCTCATTAGGGGTTTGTATAAACTCATTGCGAACGTTTTATCTCTTCGGTTGAGAAATTACATCAGTAAGGTTATCTCGGACCCTCAACATGCCTTCGTGGGTGCGCGTCAGATTTTGGACGCTTCCTTTATTGCCAATGAGAGTGTGGATGCTAGAATGAGGAGTGGGGTGCCAGGCTTATTATGCAAATTGGACATTGAAAAGGCTTACGATCATGTCCCAACTCCTGTTGTATATGTTGAATAAGATGGGCTTCGGGGACAAGTGGAGAGATTGGATTCATTTTTGCATCTCTACGGTTCGGTTCTCAGTCTTGATTAATGGGGAGCCAAATGGTTTTTTTCCCAGCTCGAAGGCCTTCGTCAAGGAGATCCTCTATCTCCGTTTCTCTTCCTTATTGTCACGGAAGTGTTAAGTTGTTTGCTTACTAAAGCAATGTCGGGAGGCTTCATTAAAGGCTTTGTTTTGGGAGAGAGAAGGGATTTCTCATCGTCTTTTTCTGATGATACTCTTATTTTTTGTGATCCCGATAAGGTCCAGTTGGGTTATTTGCGGTTGGTTTTGCTCTTCTTCCAAGCGGTGTCTGGGTTGAGGATTAACATCTCTAAGAGTGAGATTATGCCAGTGGGCACTCTCGATGATATTGCATCCTTGGCTGCCTTCTTCGGGTGCAAGGTAGTTCATCTCCCTGGTTCTTATCTTGGTTTACCTTTGGGAGCGCCCTTCAAGAGTTCGGTGTTGTGGAACCCCGTTATGGTTCGTTTTGAGAATCGGCTTGCGATTTGGAAAAAGCATTATCTGTCCAAAGGCGGACTCCTTACTCTTATTAAGAGTACTCTCTCTAATTTGCCCACTTACTTTATGTCCCTTTTCGTGGTCCCAGTGGCCGTGGCCAAGAGATTGGAAAAACTGGAAGAGATTTTCTTTGGGAGGGGAACATGGAGTGACTAGAAATTTGTATGTTGTAGTGTCGGATGGGGTGGCCTTGGTATCAAAAATACGAAGATGTTTAATTCTGCTTTGTTAGGCAAATGGCTAGGGAGATACATGGATGATAGAAATGCTCTTTGGAGGAGGGTTGTCATTAGCAAATTTGGGGAGGGCGAGCACATGTGGTTTCCAAAAGAGATTTCCTCGTATGGAGTGGGCGTGTGGAAAGGGCTCCGAAAAGGGTGGGACCATTTCTCTAGATATACTGTGTTCGAAATTGGAAAAGAATCTCGGGTCAGATTTTGGAAAGACAACTGGTGGGGGAAAGGGAGTTGTGGAGGGATTTCCCCCTTCTTTTTAACTTAGTTGCCAATAAGGAGGAGTTGGTGAGCTCTGTCATGATGATTGGAGGGTCTTTGTCTTGGCAACCCACCTTCCGTAGAAATTTACAAGATTGGGAAGAGGGCCCTTTCCTTGAGCTTCTCGGGAAGATCAATGCTTTGCTTGTCCTAGCTCTGTAGAGGATAGAGTTGTTTGGAGAGATTTTAGGAGTAAGAGATTCTCTGTCAAATCTTTCTATCATGCTTTGGACTTTAAGGAGAGAGTCGATTTCCCTTGGAAAACAGTATGGAAAACAAAGGCCTCCCTTAGAGTGGCTTTTTTGGCTTGGGAAGCAGTTCATGGAGCTATTTTAACCGGGGATAATTTACATCGTCGTAACAAGATCTATGTGAATTGGTCTTATTTGTGTAAAGGTGATGAGGAAAGTGTGAATCATCTGATGCTCCACTGTCCTATGGCTAGGGAGCTATGGAACTTTATCCTCTATAAGTTCAAGATTTCATGGTTTTTTCCTAGCTCTTGCAAGGATCTTTTTCTCAGCTGGTCTCTATATAGAAGGAGAAGAAGAAGCTGCATTCGGGATGCTGTTCCGCAAGGAATTTGCTGGATTGTTTGATGCGAAAGAAATAGGAGGGCTTTTGAGAATTTGGAATCCTCGATTTCTTCTTTAAAGGATTCCCTTCTACAGTTGCTGTTCTTTTGGTGCTCGGAGTCGTGTCCTTCTTCAGTCCTTCCTTTTGTTGATTTTGTGGATAACATTTCGATAGTTTAGTCCCTTTTTGTGTATACCTCTAGTGTACAGGATGCGCCACCTGTTTTGGTGTCTTTTTTCTATTCAATTCTTACTTACCAAAAAAAATAATAAACTACATGCAGAATCTGCACTTACGGAAAGGGAAATATAGCGCAAAGGGCTAAATTTAAACACAAAATTAATCACACTAAAAACTAAGATGAAGAGCAAATATTAGCTATAAAAAAGAACTAAATAAGATACCTCTGGCAAAATGATGTCCAGATCGTCTGAGAGTTGGTCAATTGATGTATTTGCATCAACATCATAGACTCCTTCCGCTCGCATTACAACATAGCCAGTTTTTTTCTCAATTTCCTCCTGCAACATAGCCAAACACTACATATTACATACAACAAACTATATGAGTAGCATCCCTGGTTTGGTGCTTTTTTACTAAATGTTTCCAGTTAAATGAAATATTAGAGTCTCAAGAACACCCACCCACCCTCCCACCCAAAAGGAAAATGACTTTTGAGCATCCAGAAAAAAGAATTCAAGGAAAGACCAAATTCAACAATTATTTCAAAGATCCTAGGGTCATATGTTTTATTTGTGAAATTTACGAGTAATGTCAAGCCCTATGTTAATTTGTTTCTGCTGCTGGAAAAGATATGCTTTAGAAAAAAGAAACAGGCTAAGCGCCACCAAGAAGTACTGACAAGTAGTTGAGAATGCAACTAAAATTGCATCTACTGAAACTAACCTCTCCGAACCCAAGTGACAGTTCTCTTCCTACCTAATCTTAGTTGTAAAAACCCTATTTAACTAAACTTCGAGGATAATTCCTTCAGCAGTTGCATCTGTCATAGTTCTGCTGACTGCCAGCTACCTAATGCAACCTTCCTTTTCTTTTGGAGCTCAGCGACAACTGGTCAGGATAGCACTCGCACGAGTTTTGTACTCGAAATTATAGGTTGTTATGTATGAAACGGAGAAGCATGGCTTCAGTAGTAGTAGTTAAAATTCACTTAAAAGTATCAATGAAAACTAATAATTAGTAATTTAATATTTCAATTTACCAAAACTAGGGACATTGCAAGTACTACCTTAAAGCACATTTTCACCTAACGTCTGGTCTCAAGCCACCATTTTCGATGATGATGCCCTTGGTGGGGCTGGAGTCATTCAGACTATAACTCAAATTTGACTCGACCATATGCAGCAGGCACATCTAAGCCCCATTTCTCAAGCGCTCAAGGAGGTAGATACTGTAGTCCTGCCCAAGTGAAGATTCTATGACCTGCTCCACCCTGCTTCACTGTGTTAGTATATATTTATCTTTTTTTTTATTACTAGTATTTATACATTAAGTTAGGGGTGGGGGAGGATGTGTTACGCTATTTGGACTGTGAACAGGCCTTCGTTCAAGCCATGAACAATTTGTGACAGGGACCGCCTAAAGATGCAAACACAATGCTAACAATCATCCAATAAAAGGATTAATATATATCCTTCTAATTCTTCAAGCTTTGCTAGCCATAAAACTAGTAGTCACCTTTAAGGGGTCAGTATCCTTTTATGAATGAAATTTATCACTTAATAGGGCTACCCTTTTGACCCCGAACTGCCAAGTCCGAACAGGAGAAAATTGCATTATGTCAACATTTGACAGCTCATGACAAACTATTACCATCATATCTTTTTGTTAAATGTTACTGCATTCGTTTACCAAAAATGTGGCTTAGTAAAGCACTGAATTTCAGAAACACAGAAAACATTACCTTTGAATCATTTTCGTCGAAGATTTCTCCAACGATCTCCTCAACAACATCTTCCAGGGTGACAATCTGCTTAGACAAAGCCAACAAGTTTTGCATAAGTTTCCAGCAGAAGAAATCGAAAACATTCATTCCCAGCTACTGTAATTGTTATACTACAAAACAAATGTCATAACTAAAGTTGCTTTTCAAAATACTTCAGTAGGTGAGTAATGAGCACTAGACTAGATACCCAGCAAAGATACATGCAGAACAAAGCACAGAAGTTAACCCTGAGGAATAATTGTTAGATTCGATCCCATGTTAATAGCATAAGAGCTAGACCTTAGACTTTTACTTTACACTGATAGATTAGGACTCAGATCATGTTTAGATGTTATAATTTCATCTTCCACTGTTTCAGGGTAATGTAGTATCCATGAACACAGTCGATGATATTCAACTCGACGAAACCTTGTCCCATCTAACAGGGATCTGCTAGAATAACATAGATGATGTTCTGTCCGGCTCTAATTGAGTGTCACATTTGCCATTTTTCATGGAAATTTCAGGTAAATAAATCAACGAGAATTGCTATTCACACCCCCCCTAATCTCCAAGTACACCCTTTCTCTAAGTTCACCACCCCCCTAAATTGTAAACCTCCCTAAATACTAAGCACACCCCCCCCCCTAATTTCACATTTTACCCCGCCAAATTTATTTTGAATAAACAACCTCAAAACCTTGGTTTCATGACCGTCTTCCTCCTCCGGCAAATAAACAATCCCTTCACCTCTTCTCCCTCCGGTAAATTCAAAGGTCAAGGTCGTGTTCTCCGCATGGACTCCATGACCGTCTTCCTTCCCTCCCTCCCTTTGCTTTTCCAGTGGGTTTGGGGTTGGGTTGGGTAGAGAGACAAAGTGAAATCACATCACACGCCTTTGAATGTTGGAGGATTTCACTGGCTGCGAAGGGTAAGAAGGTTGGTTCAGAGTCTTTGATCGTGCTCATCCTTGAAAGTCTTAGCGGAATTCCTCTCTCTTTTCCGCTCTCTCTTGGATCCTTCCATTAGGGGTGAGCTTTAGTCTACCAGAGTAAATAGGCAAGCAAGTTCCATACTTGGCTAGAGTTTAATTGTTCGGTAAGCGCTCACCGAACACCTTTAGTGGTTGCCGAACACAACTAAGGGTGTTTGGTCAAAGGTTATCGAACACTATTATGGGTGTTCGGCCAGTATCTACCGAACACTATTAGGGCCCCTTTCATTTAGGGCAATTAGGTCAGATTTTTTAATGGCATTTTTGTAATATTTAAAAGGGGTGTACTTAGAAAATTTGGGGTGTGATAGCAAAGCTCTAAATCAACTTGTACTAATCAAATTAGTCTAGAAGTGACTCTTAAGGGGCAATATAAAAGCAAGGTGACACTCTTAGGAACTGGGTACTTTCTGGTGTCATGTTCAGGAATTAAGAAATACAGGTAATATCCTGCTTTACAGCTCAAATTTAGTAGCAAAGATGCTTTAAATGGAATGACCTCTAGTTCACCCAACTCACGCACTATCTGCCCTCAATATAGGGCAACATATCAAGTGAAGACCCAATCACATACAGACATGCTTTCCAGATATATCATCTGAAGTCCTTCTGTGTTGAATCGCAATTTTCCAATTTTTCGAAGAAAATGCAAGATACAACACAAATTACACATAAAAAAAGAATTTAGAAACGTCCAATAATAATGAGCATCGAAGGCATGAACCTACTCCCACAGTTCCTCCATATTCATTAAGGACAACAGCCATGTGCACCTTCCTGATGCGAAATTCCCTGAGAAGATTCCAGACAGACATTGAATCTGCAATAGAATCAGACAATTTTCATTCTGACTAATCTAGCTGATAATGACAGCTAGCTTCATTAAATAGCTATTGTACTAGCATCTTTAAACTTCCCACACTTGAAACTATATGATAGACAAACTGGATCAATATTCAATTAAATAGCCCAAGTAAAGAGTGCTCTAGATAAACAAAATGAAAAGCTAGGTTTAATCTTCCCAGCCAGATAATTAGCGATACACATGTTGGAACCAAAATCATAGTAAAGATCTCCATGAGAAGTAACAAAATCTTCATCAGTTTTGCAGTCAAAGTTAATTCCTACCAGGAACAAAATATGCAGGCTTGTGAGCGAACTCTCCAGCAGTTGAATCTTCTAGCTTTTCTCCCTTCAATGATCCCAATGAAAATGCGCATTACTTTCATAGAAGTCCATATATTCAACTTATAATGGTCGAGAACAAGCAAAGACTAGCTTACTCTCTGAACAAAATCTAGCAGATCCATTGCATAAGCTACACCCACTATATTATCTATCCGCTGCTCAAATACCGGTACCCTACGAACACATCCATCAATTCTTCTCTTATGGATTAAGTAAAAGGATCTAGACCAACTCTATTAGAGCTTTCTATACCTCGAATATTGGTGAGTCACCCACAAGTCGTGGAAATCAATTAATGATGCACCTGCATCAACTGCTACTACATCGATAAGAGGGGTCATTACCTCCCTCACATGCGTATCTTTTATCTCCAACACATTTTCAATCATGTCCTGAAAATGTGGAACAGTGATCCGTAACAGGGTCAGGTAAAACATATAACAACCAGGATTTGAAACATACACCAAACTTAGGAGCACACCAAGCTGCATAATATATATATACCTGCTCTTCCTCCTCGATTGCCCCACTCAGCTCGGCAACCCTCAACATCAACTTCAATTCCTCTTCAGTAACATATGGTTCACTGTAAAAGAACCATTTGGCAATTATATGAAGTTATAAAACTAAACTAGAACTTCACAGATCCTACCTAACTTCTTTACGGAGGATCACATATGATCATCAACAATCCTAATTCACTACAATTATTTATTGACATATATAAGACAATGACATAAAGCATAAAGGTGCATCAATATTCAAACTCCCGACAATGTAAATCAATATTCAAACTCCACCTCATGTGTGACCTGCTCACAGTGGAGAAATAAACAAAGGTGCATCATAAACCAAACAGAGTGTTAAAACAGTATATTGTGCAGTAAAAATAAAAGAGGAAAGGAATGCAAGGAGGGACTAGAACCCAAGACATTGCCAAAGCATAGCTTTCATACCATGTTAAGTTGCCAGCTTATATAAAAGCTTAAGCTGCTGGGTCAACAATGTATATCAAACTTAACATAAACCATTAGCGGGTACGTATTAAGATACATCCATCATCTAGGTGAATGGACATATCTTAAATTGAGAGATTTGGGGGCATTTATGCTCCACATTGCATATTAATATTTGATGTGATTTGATCAGCATTCAGAAGGTTTGGGTTCAATTAGTAAACATGAAGGTCATATGGCACTCGTCACTAACTTCATGTAATATGCTGAAACTCTTGTATCCAAGGTTTAGTTTATTAGTTTCTACCTAGAAAAAACAGCATTATGGAAGAAGAGTAAGAAAAGAAAAAGATAAACTGAAAGACATGATTAAGATGCACTACTAAAGAAATGTATCGATACGTCCCCCATTTGATTCATCTTTTGTCTTATCATCTCGATTTTACACTTCCACTAAATTCCCCCTGCCAAACTTCATATGCTCTGTTCCTTAATAAATAAGCATTTCAATTCAAACTTATCAAGTTCAATTTCTTAAGGATGAACCTCATAAATTTATTACGTCCTTACGAAAAGGAACGCGGCCAAACGAATTGTGTTCAGATAAAGAAGAATTATCGTGTAAACAATTTGTGTTCATCTTGTAAACACAAAAATGTCAGGAACAAATAGGAAAGATGAAGAAATTTACTGAGAGTTACCTCCTTCCTTTTAAACCCAGCAATTTCAACATCCCCATTGACAAATATGTAACAACTCTTCCAACAGGATACAATACCAAAGAAAGCCATGCAACTGGACGAACCTAAACAGATTTATATGCTACTTTTAATATCAGTCTGAATTTGCAGAAGAGAAGTAGCATATATGAAGCAAAGGATGCATGAAAAGTAAAAAGTGTCCCGCAATGTAGGTAATTAAAGAGAAGTCTACCATACCACAATCCTAGCAACCTCTAAAGCATTGTGAACAGCTATACTTTTTGGAGTAATTTCAGTGAGGAGTAAAATAGCAACCTGAAACCAATCCCAAAAGAACCCGAATAAACATTCATGAAAATGTAAATCATGCATAGAAGCACAAAATAAACACAATATAAGACAGAATCAGGAAGAAAAGTGAAAAAAAAAAATTTCTTTGGAAGATATAGAAATGGTGGGGAGAGGAGGCTATGTCGATCATTTGCACGATAACGTTCCAAAATAAGCTTAAGTTCCTTGCTACTTTTGAAAAGATACTATCTAAGAAGTCATTTAGTTATAGCATTTGTGCAATACTTCATCCATGAAATTGTCAACAATTGATTTGACTGTAAAACCAGACAGCGATCTTCTTATTGATCCTGACTTTTGTGCTTTGGTGGGTATAGATTATTTCTATTGTACCTATTATCAATATCGTTGTATTATATAATTATTTTTGTCTGCCGGCGGGTAGGACAGTGAATCAAATTCAATCAATCAATATAGACTGATCCAAAATCTGAGCCTATCATGGTGATAGACAAAGCATGTTCCAATCATGGTGGTCCACTGAAGAGCTGTGTAATGATCTATGAACTTTCTGTCAATTTTATTTTAATTTATTTTATTTTTGTATTATTTGTTATCTGCGGTTGATGGGGTAGTTTTATTGTAGGAAGTTTGGTTATTTTTGATGTTTGTGGCATGGGATGGTGCAGATTGTTGGTTTTTGTAAAGGGTGGCTCTGAGGTGGAAGCCGGGTTGTAATCTCACATTTTAATCTACAAAATTTCATTGTTTCTGAGCACAAAAAAAAAAAGGTGGACGCCAATTAACCAGCCCTTGTGAAGAATATGAATCATAACATCGTAGACTTCAACTATTGAAGGGGGGAGGGAAAGAGACAGAGAGATGTAGAGATTGCAAAAACCGCAAGCAATATTGAGCATTTGTTCGGTAGATCTCAGAGCCCATTTCTACATTATAGTCGTTACATAAATGGTAATTAATTAACATTCAGGCAAACATACCGTCATCACACCAGTTGCTGCGCTAACACCAGCTTCACCAAAAGCTGCTGTTGCTGCCTCAGTGACAAGAGCAGTAGCTCCAATATTGACCACACTAGCATATAAAATAACACTTAGAATAAACAGAAATTATAAGACCATGAGACCATCAAGAAGTATCTGAGTTGAATATATGGTACGTTGTGCCAATAAGGATTGTTGTCAGGAACCGAGTGACATCAGTACGAAGCATTTTGAAGACGCCATCTTCTCCTTCTTTTTCAGCCAGTTCTCTCACCTGTAAAGAAGCAGTTGGTACAATAATATAAATAAGTGAACAAAATCTATAATGACAAAGCACTTTTTCTAATTTTTCTTGTTATTTTTTCTCTAAGGAACTCCTTGGGGAGCACCTAGAGGCGGGGATTAAGCAAATAAAATAGTTATGAAGTACATGCAAATTTAGAATGATATATCCAGATTACTCGAGAGCAATCTTTCGTATAGCTATTCAAACCCCAATGAGATATCCAGATGTGAAGATATCCTTTTCATTCCTGCCTGCTGGCAGCTTTGGACAAGAAACGACTGGAAACAAGAAGAGAGGGGAGGGTGGGGGAGGAGGCAGTCATCACTCAATACCCATTTTCTGATCCGAATTTGAAAGGCAGATATGATGGTGCAGGGAGGTTTCTACATTTAGATGTAAAGCATGTAGATCCATGAATACTAGTATTTTAATCCTAGATGAATTTCCTCAATTTTAATTTATACAAAACATATTCCTTCCAGCTCTTTTCACTCAATGAGCCAATAACAAACCCCAAGTTCACTAGTACTAACATAAACTCTATGGTGGCATACGTCATCAAAACTAAAACCAAGAAAATAAAAAGAATAAAAAGATAAAGGCTTGGTTACTTAAGTAGAGCTATCCAACTATTGGAGACTCGCATACATGGCACCATAGAAACAGTGGTTCAAATAGTAAATCAAGCTCGCTCAACTGCGGGTATTGGTTGCAGTGACAGCGCCGCCTACTTGCAATACAGCTTCTTTAAAATGATGCTAGTAATGCAAATTTGCTACACATTTCTCGCATAAAGATTTTGCTATTTTGCATAATATTCTCATTATAAACAATGCTACGATTTCAATCTACATAACTAACATAATCTAATCATATATAGGTTTCTAAAAAACAAAAAACCAAAAATGCCAATTCGTGACAAGTAGTGAACTGAATAATACCTTCCAAGGAGACAACGTAGTTATAGATGTCTCTGCCATAGAAAAGAAAGCAGATAGACCGAGAAGCGCAGCTAGAATTAGACCTTGCTCTTTAAACACGAACAAAACCTGCAAAAACTTAGGCCAAATCCCCTTCAAATACAATCTACTATGTCCTACCAATCCTTCAACTGCCATAACTCTTTGACATCTAATCACACCAAACACCAACACAGCCAACAGTAGCCCGCGCTTCACTAAAAACCCAAACTTGTCCAATTCCTCATTCGTTTGCGAATTTTCTTCATCAATTTCGCCTTTATTTTCGCCAGTTGTTCGATTTAATTGAGCTCTTCTAGTTGTGAACACGCTCCTGGAGGTTCTGAGAATGTGCGGAACGGAGGTGTACGACGTCGTTTGACTGGAGTGGCGGAGTGTTCGGTTCGGGAAGATGGTTAATCGGCGGTTGCAAGGTATGATGAAATGTGGAGGGACACTGGTAGTTGGGAAATGGTAAGGGGTGAGGGCTGAAAGTTGTAGTTTCAAATCCATGAATGTGTTCCGGTATAGACGGCTGCCGGAAAGGTTGCGTTTCCGCAGTTTTCTGCACTCTTTACGGCCGTAGGCTGTGAAGGAGAAGCTTTACGCCAACTACATACCCCCCAGCTGGCCAGCAAGTGGGACGAGGGAAACGAATGGACTTCTTCTCTTCTCAAAATAAGACTAATGTATTTCGACGTATAAAAATATTTTTCTCTCTTTTTTTTTTATTTTTTATTTTTTATTTTTGAAGGCAGGGTGATTACAAACATTAGAAAGATGTTCAGAATCATAAAAAATAGTCACTGTATTTGTTCAAGATTTTCCATTGAAAAGACAAATTATAATAATCTTAGAAGAATAGTGACAAATATAAAATCTCGTCAAATAATAGCATGCTTCTCAATTACTCTGGTTATATGGCCCGTGACTTTAAGTTTAAAGTTCACAATATGAAAAGAATTGGTGACCAATTGACAAGCAAAACTAGAGTTCTTAGTACCTTAGCTATTTGTGCATTCACAAGCCAAATAGCCCAACCTTCCACAGTTGTTGGATACCTGCATTCCTTTTCAGGATCAAAGATGACTTGCTTTGCTATAGTTTAGCCTATTGCTCGTGCTAGCTTCTAAAACAAACACTTGAAAATCGACTTAGTATCGTGAAGGTGCTAGTCCTCCAATTTCAAGTGTTTCTAAACATCGTTAAATGTTTTTACTCATTTATGGTGATTAAATTTCATAATCATTTGATCCCAACTGCTGGAAAAAGAACAGATAACAATGTGAACTTATTCATAAAAAGGAAATTACTAGTAGACTTCAGCTCCTTTAACATTTTAACATGGCCCTCAAGTACTTGCTAATAGAACTTATAGAGTGCTAATTAGTTGCATTATCAAAATTTTAAATAAATTTCATCAACTTTGTAGCTAAAGTCCATCCAAATCTATCTTTGTGGGCGGTCCATATGCCCTTAGAAAGCGAGCAAGTTTCTTGCTCACCTATGAGATAATCTTGAATACTGCTCAATATAGTGATTCAAGCTTAAATATTGTGCTTTATCCAAAACATTCCTATCCAAACTTGGAATGTAGCAAGATCTCACTCATGCTCAACAATAGACCCTTCATCATGTATTAAAGCCATTTCATAGAATAGGTGAATGTGTCTAACACTTCTTGCTCTTCAAGAAAGTAGTCGATCTTAAAGTTCCAGATGTCATAGTTGTCGCATTTCAACTTATCAACTTGGTTCAACTCAACCACAATATTCGTAGCTAATGTCATGATTGATACTTATATAGAGACAGTAAATAAATTTATAGCAACACATATGTCGCATTGCACTGTTACACACGTGTTTATTGCTACAACTAGTGGCTATTTCAACATTGATCTGGAAGAAAAAATATCCCTCATAAATTAGAACAAAATGAGTTCTCAAAGGCCAAGTGGCTCCCACTAAACCCAACTCATTACTGAAAATCTGAATAACATTGCCATTAATTTTTTTGTTAAGCATAAACGATTTTTCATAGTTTTTAATTAATTTTGAGAAGTATCAATTTTTTCTGAAAAATAAGAAGGCTTCGAAAAATCCCATAATACAACCAAAAATAATAAAACAATTAAAAATGGAATTTATATGATTTTTTCATATCTTCTTTTGACTTCAAGAAGACCCCCAGCCGCCCAAAAAATCTGTCCAACTAAGAAATGAACGGTGCAATCATTAAATTCAACCTGCTAAAGCATCACCGATGCAAATATAAATATAAAAAAATTAGGTGTTACTTAAAATTTATATATTTAAAAAAAATTTCTTTAATACAATTGTAGAATATAATATGTCAACTAAATTATTTTCTATTGGTTATTAGATAATTAATTTTTTGACTTCTAATGCACATTGTAAAGGGAGGATGTTTTCACATCCTCCTTCATAATGTGCATTGGAAGTTAAAAAATTAATTATTTAATTACTAATAGAAACAATTTAATTGACATATCATATTCACATTTATTCTCCACAATTACATTGAAGAATTTTTTTTTTAAAAAAAATATATAAATTCTACATAACACTTAATTTTTTTACATTCACATTTACATTTGGTGATGCTTTAAACTTGAATCAATGCTTTGTAGGCGCCTAAATCAATGCGAGAAGGAAATGTTGCACGTGGGCCCTCACACACGCCTTCCTGATGTTTGTTTTTAATCAGATTGATGGCATTGGACTTTTCTTGGAAAATGTGGAGTCTATATGTATCTTTAAATACTAGCAAGGTTGTGTTTGACCTAACCCAAAACTGGGTGGAGAGTAGGAATTGGAAAGAAAAAAAAAAAGCTATAATCATCTTCTACCTTTAGATAACAAATTTTCAAAACCCTGCAACTTTGAAAAATCACGTAATACTTTATACAAATCCAAAAAATATGATTCGAAGCTATACACAAAGCTATTTGAGTCTCTTTCTGACCATATTGAAATCACGTATTGATTCATTAAGCATGGAAAACTAATATTAAGTCCATTCAAAACATCCATGCATGAAGTATTTTTATCATAATACAAACATGAAATCAAACTAAATGAATTCGAGACTACGCTCAAAAAGGTTTCGATACAAATATTATCGTTGAAGGAAGAAGAACTTGTTCATTTTAGCGTAGAAATCCCTAGTAGTCATTTGTTGGCTTGATCCTGACAGTTTGCCTCGTTGGTTGGAATGTGGTCATTTTAAAACAAAGTCAACCACAATTCGGAACAAGTAAGTACTTTGATGAAGCCATGGATGAGAGAAATCGCTTTATGTACTGAAATGGGAGGATGAGTTTTACATCATACCCTTCAATAATGAATCTTTTGATTTACGTCTCCAACAATAACAGCCAATGTCGTTCTTAGCATTTTATAGGTTTGGGGCAAAGTTAAAAGAAGGACTTTTTTTTTATTATCAAATATTAATTTTATGTATTTTTTTAATTTAATTTCTTAGAGAGACAAAAATAATTTTTGTTATCAGTACAATTTCAATAACTGGTTCCTATTTAGTTAAAATTAAGTTTGGGAAAACATTATTATCTAAAAAACTGAACAATTTCTTACCGAATTTCAGCCTTGTAAAGTAAAAAGACTCAATTACTCAAATTAACAATCATCATAATAATAATTTGGGATTTCTTGTTATTTCGTACTTCTATTTCATGGTTCTTTTATCACTCACTCATAGCTATGACATCAAATTAGTAATCTACTAAATTAAAATTCTAATGTAACTATGTAAAATGTGAACAAACTATCACATTCAAAAGTCTCAATAAACAATTGAACAAACATAATTTAAAATTTAACAAATAAACAAAGTTAATATCACTTTCAATTTTTAAACAAACAAAAACATTGTAAAAAGAAGAACAATAATTAAAATTTTAACAAAATTTAACAAATAAACAAAGTCGTAACAAACAATTAAACAAATATAATTCAAAATAACAAAAAAAGCTTTAAATTTGGGCCTCAATTTAAGAAATTTGTGTACTATTTTTGATTTACATGTATAAAAATACTACAACAATAAAAAAAAATTTAGGCCCCTTATTAATTTGGGCCTCGGGCGGGTGTCCCGGCTGCCACCCCATTAGGCCGGGCCTGAATTAATAGCACACTATGGGCAGTGGGGATTTTATAGATCGTGCTGAAAATGTATTTTAAGAGTTCAATATGTGCTACTCCCTCGTCCTTAAATTATTGTCATGTTTGACCTGGCACACAGATTAAAAAAAAATTGACTTGATTATTAATATTAGTATAATGTGTAATTTCATTTAATGTCTATGTACATGTGACTCATAATTAAAGTAGGAAGAAAAAGTAAGGGTAAAGTAGTAAAAGTGTTGTCCTAAAAAAAATTTTTAAATAAAAGAATTATTTTGGAACAGACAAAAAAATAAAAGAAAATAATAATTTTGGAACGGAGGGAGTATTTTTTTTGGACCGAATCTTATTAGTTTAAGTTATAATTAGGTTGGACGATTTGAGTTTAATTGATTACTTGGACATTTGGAGCGTCCATTATTTCCAACTTAGATCACACAGAGCGAGTGGGAGAGCAAGAGCTAATGCAGAAGCAGGAGCGTGAGAGTGGTAAAAATAAACATTGGCTAGAAGCGAGAATGTTCTGGGAGCATGCATGTTTATGATTATGAGACTAGTTATACGTATAATATATACATTCAAAATATATTTTTTGTTTGTTTTATAAATAAATAAATTATGCCTCGAAATTAGATTTTTACTATAAATGATTGACTATACGCCATGACATTTAATTCTTTCCAATAAGTTTATTATATAAAAGTCTCCCTTATCCCAAAAAAAAAAAAAAATCAAACTTAAAAATAATAATAATAATTAAGTCTTCTTACATCACAATGAAGTGAGGCCATAACCAATAATATATAATTTCCCCAACGAAAACCTTATAGATTCCAAAAAAAAACAAAGATTTTAAAATAAGTAGGAGTAAGATGAAATACATGAAATGTGTCTTTAGTAGTAAAATGAGTAATAGCGGAAACAAAGTTAGGTTATATGCTCAATGAACAATATCGATATTTAGTAATATCAATTATCAATCAAGATGGTCCTTAAAAGGTGATCCAATAGTAGAGTTGAGGTTTCACAAAATGTGGTTTGGGTCTTAGGTTCAATTTTTTCCCACGCCCTCTTTAGGACACTAAAAAAAAAAAAAAAACTTAAAGATCTAAAAGAAA